>CM057848.1:78221935-78237573 GCA_030068395.1 Apalone spinifera
CACACAGACACTGGGCTACTATATAGATGATGTGTGTCTCAGTCCATCTGTCAGCCCGTTTTTTTCCCCCAAGAACTCCTAAACAGTAAGAGCTAGGGTCACCACATTAGGTAGGCAGCTTCTTCTCATCATAACTTTAAGCAAGGTGAGGGATTGGTTCTGCCAAGAGCCTGGGATGTGATGTGCCTGGAATTCAATTGTTACTCATCATATGGAAAGGGAGAAGTCTGGAAGGAGGGAACTATACTGCAGAATGACCACAGTGGGACAGTAAGGGGTCAGAGAGAGAAACTAGGACAGCTCTAACTCCATTGGGCCAGCAGGGGATAGAGCTGGAGAAAGGGACAGCTATCTACTATATATTTCAAGGAGCTTGTCTTTTTGTGTGTCTGCCTCTCCCCCAGCTTAGACATGCACCCCTCCCCCGGCTGTGCCTGCTGGACCTGCAGTGGCCACCGGGAGGCGCTTCTCACATGGCCCCAAATGGCTGTGGTGAGAGAGGTCTGGGATGGGCCCCTCTTTTCAGGGCATCCTGCATACTGAACCCCTCATCCCAGACCCACTCGGAACAATGATTTAAATGAAGAAAAAAGATTTGAGTTAAGGACTCAAGCAAAGCCAAGTAAATCTTCTAGTCTCTTGGGAGAGAAAAACAAACACCCAACAACTGGTATCTGAGAAGGCATCTAGACTTCTTCCCACCTCAGTTTCTCCTCCTCCCTCTTCCCAAACATAGCAAAGTAACTTGTACAGCAGAGGTAGCGGTTTCTCACATATTCCCAATAGAAGCAAGGCAGTTAGGAAACCTCAAAAATCTTGCCATGAAAAGCTGGGCTCTGACTTCAATACATATACCTTTTGCACAATCTCATTTTACAGCACCCTCCACCTTTAATCGGAAGATTCTTGCATTAGTTACTGTTGGCCCCTGTCCATGACTAATAAACATAACCATTTGCCCTTATATAGCTGCCTTTGTCAGCTAAAGGTTGGTTGAGATGTTTAGGTAATGTGTATCGTCACTGTTATGATGCCTATTTACAGCTGGGAAAACTGAAGTTCCATTATTTCCTATGCTGAAATGCCTATGGGGAGGAGAGTGACGATTGACTCTTCCATGATATTTATCCAGCATTTGAGTCCAGTCTCCACTAAGAATTAGTACTAATTCTCCACTGATGGGCTCAGTGGTGGGGTCTGAAATACAGCCAAAACTTCAGTATTTTTTAAACCACCGTTATCTAACCCTACTTGGAGCAAATCATGGCTTGGAGTGGCTTGGGGCTTTCTGCTCCAGGGGTTTGCTCTGGTGCAGCTACACTGCTTGTTGGCCATCAGTAATTGTAAATTGGGCAAACCCCAAGGCCACTGAGGTCTTTAAATGGCAGATTATTTGCTAGATAAAACATTTTGGTTTATTTGGAACATATCTAGTTCAGATGCTTTGGCAATAATTCCTTAGCTGAAGGAAACAGCAAAGACAGGGAAATTCACAGTAACATAAGACTATGGTGTTGTCTTTCGAGGCTCATGCTTCGTGGCCGCCTTCCCCATCGTGTATAGATCACATGGTAATAAAGTTAATCATCATTATATTGGGTGATCTTTCAAATCAAGACTGACAAGCATGTTTATTTCCCTTTCTAGCAATGTGCTTTTCAGTTGTTCCATTGCGTAGGGAAGGGAGGTTGATTTAGCAGGTTTAGTGGAGACACTCAAATTGAACGCTGAGGGTAGCCCCTGCTGACATCCTGCAATCCTCTTTTTTGCGAGAAGTAAGGGAAGCTGATGGGAGCTGCAGTGTGGACATTGAGGCAGCTCGGTTTAAGGTAAGCCAAATCCAGCTCTGCATTTTGCATACCTTAAAGCCAACCTGCCTGATCTAGTGTAGACTTAGGCTCAGGGTAGAGGGTGTAATTCCATATTTAATTATGGTCAGTGGGCCAGGCTACACATTCAGGATAACATACTGCTGGTCCAAACAGAACAGCCACAGGCACTGATGGGAAGCTACACAAAGAAAGGATAAAATAGGGCCTTTATGCAATAACTGCCTTTGTAGTCAATATAATTTACTATTTGTCCAGTGCTTCACTCGCCCATCAGTTTTATTTCTTTGGATTCAGTGGAATCAGAGCTGGTTTCACCAAGGACTTTTAATAACTGAAGGGAGGCCCTACCCCTCTACCCTCATGAGAAGTTTGTAAAGTTTTGTTTTCCCACAAAAACTTCTTCGTTTTCTCAGGTTCTGTTTAGTGTGGACACAAAAAAAGAAATCAACTAAAAGCACACAGTTTAGAAACTGCACTTGATTAGATGGGTACAAAGAACACCGATAGCAGAATCAAGCCAACTTTTAGTAATAAACAGAATTACTTTAGTTGTCCAAGTAGAATTTTGATGCTCCAAGACTCCCATTTAAGAGTTTCACATTATTCCCCCATCCTATCAACTGCACTGCTTTGGACAGGTATATTTTTAAATTCACATAATGGCAATTAATTAAATTGTACTTCAAATCACTGTCAATGCTGAAAGTCAAAGAGAATAAACAAATATTAACGCCTGCATGTTCTGTGCTAAAATCAATGAAGCTTGCTTATGCAATTAGCCAAACAGTGATGTTGTCTATTACAATATACAGAAATCTGGATTCTCCAGGGGAAAAAAATCCTATGGGACATAATTACGTTGAAGTCATTAATTAAATAGCACCTCAATTAACCTAAAAAGTTGATGAAAAAAACCTGATCAGAGTATCCACTGCTGATGAGCTAGCACTAGCTCTAGTGGAAACCGACTACTTTGTCCAATATCGATTCAGCTTTTAAAAGTAAGGCCTTTCAAGTTTTAACAACATTCATAGTTATGTTGGATAGGAGTCTGAAAAAAAAAATCAGGCCTCTGACACAGAAGTGCTGGGAAAAGTTCCAATGTAGACACAATTATAAAAATCTTTTTGGCAGTAGAAATGGTCAGACTGTCTGGAATGATTCACATCCATGTGTATCAATAAGCTGGGCCAACACCCCAAACTGGTTGTGTGTGCTAGAATTGGCTTTTGCAGACCCAGGAACAAGTGTGCACTCCTAAAGCATTGCAATGGTCTTACCATGGAGACACAGACAGTCCCCTTGGCCATGTGTCTATCTTGCCACTCAGGCAAATTGGACATAATGTGTTGCTTACACTGGAGATCATAAAAGATTCAGATTGTTTCCTGTCCCAAGAGGCCAATCACTTATTCCAGATCAATTTGTAACTCAAACTCTCACCAAAGACAAAAGTTTGTAGCCAATTCCATAATAAGCTAAGGATTTATTAACTAGTAAAAAGGAGTAAAGGAGTTATTACAAGGTTGAAGCAGTCTATGGCATCCAAAAGAAAAGAGTAGTAGCAATCTGTCAGCATTGCCAGCTTAACCGTGGGGATCTCTACTTCGGTTTAATAGCGCCATCACTGTCAGAGCCCAAACAGTTAAAGAGATGACACATTTTCTTGCAGAACACTTGTCTATGTGAATAATAGAAAAGGGAGTAACACATCCAGTCATCCTCCCCCTTGGTGACACACACCCTCAGCACAGCTTTCACTGTCCCATTGAATCTCTCCACAGGCTGTTGATCTCTGGATGACAGGGACAGCCATAACATTATATGCCTCACACAGCACCAGATCATCTTGCAAACGACACAGGTGATCAGACAAGATTTTCCTGGGAAAATCTAGTCTGCTTAATATGGTAAATAGGATAGTAACCCCCATCTCAGCTTCTGCATTATACAGAGTGGTGGCTTTAGGAAATCTGGTGGCCAAATCCACCATCATAAGTATCAATCTTTCAATTCCTGGAAGGTTTAGTGAGGTGCCCTGCAATATCTATAGCAAGGGTGGGGAATCTTTTTTTGGGTCAGAGGCTGCTGACCCACAGGAAAAAAAAAAAATCACACAAGCAGCAAGCAAACAAATCCCAAAACAAAGCTCAAACCCTCACTGATGTGGTTCCCCTCCCCCCCGCCGACTGAGACGAGGAAAGACACCCACATTCCCCTTGTACACTAGAGGGGGCCCAGGCTAGTAGATTTGTGCGCCCCAGACCTGTGGAGCCATGGGGGGGGGGGAAGGGCATGAGCCCTGAACCTCAGGGGTTGGATCCAGGCAAGCTGAGGGCAGGGATTCCCCACCCTTGATCTATAGACACTGGCAAACACCTCCTTGATTGTGGGCAATGGCTCTCAAGGAGCTTTTCAAAGTCACAGATGAAAGGGACCATCTCAAACATGCAAGGCCAATAAACATTCTGTTTAAGCCTGTCACTGGTTCTTTCCACTGCTAAGTGTTCAGCACACAGTTACTCACACTCTAAGGGTACATCTACACAGCACACTTATTTCAAAATAAACTATTCCAGAAGAAATATTCCAAAATAACTTATTTTGAAATAGCATGTCTACATTATAGGGAAGCCTCAAAATCAGACAGAGATAGGCTCCCCTCATGTGGACATGCTACCTTGATTTAGAACCCCAGGAGGTACTGAGAAGTAATTAGTTTGAATGGCCTTGGGGAGGAGCTATTTCGAAATAGCTATTTTGGAATGGGTGTTATTCTTCATGGAATGAGGTTTACAGAAGTTGGAAGACATCTGTTATTTTGATTTTATTTCAAAGTAATGGAATTGCTGTGTTGATGCTCATATTGTTATTTGCAAATAAAGTCAGTTATTTCCAAATAACTGTGCTGTGTGACACACCCCAACTGTAGCAGCTCCATTCTGTGATTACCAGGCACAACTACCTGCTTGCAAATATAACCAGGATGTCCCACTTTTCCTGTGGGAGCCTCCCTACAAAGGTGGATATAGGGCAGGGAAGCGGGGCGGCTGCCCTGGGCCCCGCGCCCTGGGCCCTGCAAAGCTCTCATCCGCCCCTGCCTCCCTAAATAATAAATCTTGTTCTACCAAATACTTACTTTTCCCTTGCCCCGCTGGGGTAGTATTCTGAGCTACAATTCTCCCCAGTACATGGAAGGATCAGGTTGTTGAGCCTCAAAAAAACTCCTTTGCTTTCTCACTGAAGTTCAAAGCGGACTCTGTAAAACCAGAGGAATTTTCAAATCCCTCCTCTGAGGACAAACTGCTACTCACAAAAGACAAAAAGGAGTGAGTGCATTTCTCTCTCCTTGCAGCCCTCCCTGCTGGCCACTGACAAAGCTGCAGAGTTCCAGCCATGCTCCTTCTGGCTATGTGTTACAATAGTATTCGCCTGCCCAAGCATAGCTAATGTTATGACCTATTAAAACATCAACAGGGAGCACATTCCCAATGTTACAATAATGTCACCCTGAAAATCCTCATATTTGAGGAAGACCAGAGGTACGGTCACAAAGAACTCAGCCAAAGCTAGTATATTTAAAAATTCTAACCAGGGAGTTTATCTTCTTCCCTTCCAACCTGTCCTTAACCAGAGACTTGGGATGCTATGTCCCTCCAGCCCTTACAATATATGCCAGTTACCATGGCATTCTTCCTAACCTATTCACTGCCTTCTCACGCCTCAGTCCTACTATAATTCACGGGCTCCTTCACCTCCACTGCTGCTGCTTTGGGGCACTCACACTGGTACCTATGAACAGGGCTGGCCTTAGGGCTGGGTAAGCTGGACCCAGGTGCAGGGTGCTGTAGCCAGGGGGGTGCCACAAGGGCTCTGGCCCCTTTTTCCTGCTGGTCAGCTTTTCACTTCCCCTTCTCCTTTGGCCCCTTCTCCACACTGGCCACCAGGCTTCTCCCTGCTCCTACCAGGCACTGCCCCAGCCCCTCTCCCTTCTGCTGCCCATATGCCTTGCCCCTGCTCTGCCACCTCTCCAAGCTCTTTTTCACGTTGTCTCCTTCTGCTTTGAAATTTAAGCCCAGATGCCAAGGATCCCCTCTCCTCCCTTCCTCAGCAGGAATCAGCAGCAGACCCGGGCTAGGAGAGGGAGGTACATAGTCTTACCCTGGCTATGGAGGAGGGGAAGTTAAAAGAAAATAAAAAGTGATTGCTCCTGCCCATGATTAACAATATGCCTATGTCAACAAGAAATTGAAACAAAAGGGTGGGGGGAATCTGGAACAGAAAAACAGCAATCAGGGCTGCAGAACACAAGGGAGTGAGGGAGATACTTGTTATCCATGTAGGCAGGCAGAGGGATTTGCTTTTGAAAATGTTTATTTAGGGAAGAGACATTTCTTGTGGATGGTGCCTGATGGGTCCTTTTCTTACTAATCTGCACATTCCTAGCGCCACGTTGCATTTCAGGCTGAGGGGGAAATGAAAAGGCCGTTTGGGAAGTGCTGGCCCAGAGCCATGGCAGGCAAGGGCCTGGATGAGGGCTGGACTCAGTCATTAGCATCAGCTATTTCTTTTTCTAATACTCCTGTCATCTGAAGAAGTGGGCTGTGCCCATGAAAGCTCATGATTCCATCTACATATTTTGTTAATCTCTAAAGTGCTACCAGACCATTTGTTGTTTTTAAAGTTTTTTCTTTATTTCTTTGTTGTCATTCAAATGGATTTTGGGTCACGGCTGACATCTCCACCATCTTGTAAAATGCTTCTCTGTGGCCTTTTGCCATGCACCCGGAGGTGTCTCCCTGCCAAAGTTTGTAGGGATGCAGCATCATTTCTCACCTTCATGGAGCCAGTGGCCTGCGCTTGCCATTCCTATGCTGGAGCCTCCACATTTAATTCTTGACAATAAAATGTGCAGAATTTTAAAATATTGTGCACTGAATATTAATTTTTTTGGCGCTACATGCCCTCAGGAATATGGTATGTATGGAATATGGGGTGCTGAGCAGTTTTGGGGGTGCTAGGCAGTGTGGAGGATCTGTGGGTGGGAGGGCACTGGGCATAGGGATTTATGGTGATCCCAGGCCACTGGGAATGGGGGTTACTGGGCAGGGAGGCAATGTGGTAGGTTGCAGGGCTGGGGGTGGAGATGGGAGGTAAGTACAGGGTTTGGGGAAAAAGGTGACAATTTGGGGGTTAGGGGCACAGTGTAGGAGTTAGGGTGCAGGAGAGACAGGGGTTAATGGCAAAGGGGACACAGGATGCGGGAAAAAGCCTTTCCCGCAAGAGCCCTGTCTAGACTGGCGCTTTTTTCCGTCAAAACTCTAAGACGGAAAAAAGCGGCAGCCATGTTCATGCAAATGGAGCGGGGAAAATGTAAATCCCCGCTCCATTTGCAATTCCGACTGGCCTCCTTTGCATGACTTTTCCGGCAAAGGGGGCCAGTCTAGACACAGCCTTAGAGCGCCAGAGGCAGTCAGCATAAATTAGGGTAACCCTGAGGCTGCTTTAACTTGGGCCAGGCATCAGACCAGATGGCCAGACACCATCACCCATATCCTTCAGGATTTTTTTTCTGTCTCATATTCTCCTGAAAGCAAGGAGTTCAGCTATTTAAATGCATCTCCTTTTAGTAACTAAAACAAGATTGAGAGAGAAATTCATCAAGAGGAACAAGAACAGGGATGTTTTAGATCACACTAGCGAAACAAAATCTGGAATTCAAAGTGACTGCCATTATGCTACAGACTGTAATTTCCTCCAATCATTGGTTCTAGTTAACTGTCAAAAATTGAATAGCTGGAGTTAATTTATCCCAACTACAGAGACTCAGGTCACAATGTAAAACAACAGGAAAAGGCCCATAAAAATCTAGCACTGAATATTCCACAGCTTTCAAGGCTTTATATAAAATAAATTGAATGCAAGAGCATCTTTACCATCCTCTTAAGCCTGCCATCTGGGCAAACTAAAAATAAAGCAGCAGCTTAAGAAGAGGAGGTTTTAGAAAATGCAGTCTAGAAATACATTGATAAAGATTTGCTAGGCTCTTAAAACAACTCTGATATGCTAATTCTCCCAACTGCACATTGTGGATTACCTCTTCATCAGTCTCTTTGTAGATATTGTTAACGCATTACCTGCAGTACCTTTTTAATTTTAACACACATTCTTACTAGCATCTTCATATTGGCCAAGAGCTTTCTCTCTAAAATAGCTGGATAGTTTAATTGTTATCAACCTATCAGGAAGGGACAGAGTACTCACTACCTGGTCCTGTTTAGGATATTTTGCCCTATGCAAATTGCGTAGCTTGTTCCGAGTCTAAATTAAAAGAGCTTATTTTGAAATTTCAAAATAGCGAGGGTTACAGGGATGCCGGAATAGCGCACCCACTATTTCGGGAAATAGCAGGTGCTTTTAAAGACACAGCGTTGCTATTTCAGGGTACTTCTGGTATCCCGAAAGAGCAACGCAGTCTAGACTTACTCTTTATGTGATGGATGAGGATGTCACAGGATTCTCTGACGGCATCAGGATTGCCTACAGTTCAGAGGAGAGACTCCTCAGGCGCAAGATTGGATGAGCGCTTCAGATCTACCCTAGACAAAATATTTCTGCCAACTGAGAACACGTAAAATGAAAACTTGTGTATACTGGGTTAACTATTTCATAGCAATACACAGGGACAGCCATCAGTAAGTTAGAATCACATGACTGCAATACATTCAGAAACGAATGGGAAAATACCCAGCACAACAGATTATCACAGCTCCTGCTATACAAATACAAGTACATTTATCAGGGCTGTTTCACATTCTTTGAATATTTCTCCACCTCCCATGTAACTGCCCTTCAGATTATGTTCGTCTCATAACTGCCACTAACTGTTTCAGAGATGTAAGGAAGGGGAAAGTGTAAATAAACGTTTTATGGAACATTTTTATTACACATTTAATTATATTATAAACAAACAGAAATACTGACATTTAAAAGATTTAATAACCAAATGTTTGGATACTGCATACAAATATTGAATGCTACCATTACACCTTCTACTGGAGGCTCTTAAACATTGATTGAGTCTCATAGCATGCCTATATTGAAGTATTAATCTATTCATTTTATGGAGTAGGTAATTGGGAGCAGAGAAGAGTTAAATGACTTGTCCAAAGTCATACAATAAATAATTGACAGATCAAGTGAGAGACCCCAATCGTCCTGTTTCCTGTTCCCATAAGTTGCCCACTAAGAAAACTTTTACACTTTGATAGTTCTTACAAGAGTATTGTTGCAGACTGCTCATCAGTACAAGTTCTACTTACAAACATGAATCAGCTGCTTTACTATATTTCCAATGCCTGAAAAATACCTCGAAGGCACCAATAACATGGGCACACAGCATATATGGATGCTACCAACACAAATATTTAATGAAAAAAAGCACACATTCAGAAAAATAATACAGGCTGGACTTCCCTAGTCCAGCACCCTTGGGACTAGAGCTGTCCCATACCAGGGAGTTTGCCGGACCACGGGAGGTCAGTGCTCCCCTGCTGGCTCTCCCACTCCCAGGCTCCTCTCTTTGGGGCTCCCTGCCCTGCCACTGGCCCTCCTAACACTGACCAGGCATAGCTCCCCACCCTGCTGCCCCAGAGTCTCGAGAGGCTCCCGGCAGGGACTGCTTGGCTGCTGTTGGCCCCGCTGACGCAATGTTCCCCAGGGTTCCCAACAGGGGCCAGCCAGCTGCCACTGGGGGGATCCCTAGCCCAGGTGCCCGGCTGCCCTGCCTCTAGGGCTGGTCCTGCAGCCACTGGAGAGTCCAGCTGTCCGCCTCCACCAGCCCTGCGTGGGTTTACCAGGATTCCTGGCTGGGCCACCGCTTCAACCGGGGGTTCCCTGGCTGGGACTCCCTGGTTACCTGGCCCTGCTAATGCCAGGGGTTCCACAGCCAGGGCGGGGTCTCCCCAAATGCTGCTTGGCCCTGCTGATGACGGGGATGCCTGGCCCAGCCAGGGTTCCCCAGCCCCTGTGTTGCTCCTGCCTCCAGGCTCTTTGGTACAGCAACATCAGTGGCCCTGCCAAACCACAGATGTTGCCAGACCAGAGTGTTCTGGATTTGGGAGGTTCAACCTCTACTGCAAAATGTTGCGGCATCATTACGTGAGTAACAAATATAGACTTCTTTTAAGGCACCTCTTATCTTCCCAAACTACGGGTTGTTAGCAAGACCACAGATTTTTTTTGAGAGTTCTCGGCAGCAAATTCTAGTATTTATGTATGGAAATTGTCACTTATTCTAAGATACTAGTCTCAGTGGGAAGCTGCTAAATTAAATATAGTCTCATCTTCACTATACAGGGAGTTATCCAAGTGAGTTCCATTCTTTAGATCAGCAGACACAGCAGCATTGCAGTAGTTATTTTTATAGTCAAATCCCTAATACTGAAGTTATATACATCACATATAAAACTGTAAGATGCAAGTCCCGCAGAGGACAATTTAATCTTTGCCTTCAGGGCTTTGTCCTTCATAGTAGGTTCCTTATTTACTTCCCTCAAAAGAAGAAAAATTACTTCATGCAAATTACTACCCTTTTTGGAAGTCTTAGGAGGATTCCAACCAACTGGCAGTCTAGTCAAAGTTTATGCCTGTTCCCAACTCTCCTGTTTTTAAATTTGAAATGTATATTATTTTTAACAAGTAATTCCTGAGTAGATTGTGAAAAATTTACACAAAAGTGAAAACCACAGGGAGAGCCTTAGAACCAACCATTCTAACATGCTGATAAATACATGAACCAAAATAAGAAAAAATATTCTAAAGTTTTCAGTTGCAATGATCTTAGGTGTGTCTTAACACTCAGTTTGAAAAGGAAACCCCCCCCCATAACCTCAAATCACGCGAAGGCATCATTTAAATTGATAGCATCCCTTTAACATAATCTTCCCAATTTCCTGCTAGATGTATCCTTCTTTACCTTCTTTGACTAACAATTTGTCACTTCTGGTGCAAGCCAAATATTTGGCTCTCTTTTTTATGTATTGTTACATCTTACTTTTTCTACCAGTTCTCTCACTGTTGAGAGTGTCAATTAGCATGAAAATGGGTACCTGCTGAATAGGTACCTATCCAGACATTAGAACAGTTACTGCCGTTATGCACGAAGAAGCTGTTAGAAGGAACAGACTATGCAGATACTGTTTCTTGTTCTGTACAAAACAGGGGCCTACCTGCTCTGGCTCCAGGCCCAGCTGCTGTTTCAGTTTCTCCTTATCTTCTCTCACCTTCAGCACGGTTCAGTTGCTGAGGTAACAGATCTCCAGCCAATTCACTCTCTTCCAGAGTATGAAAGTCCAAACAAATACAAAACCAGTCTTCCGTCCCAGCCTTAAGCTGGACACAGCCATGCTTTCTAAGGGGTTGTTTCCTTTTTTACCTCAGTGTGCAGCTTAAGCCACTCCTGGACTCTGCTCAGTCTCTTTATCCTCCCCTCCTTGGCAGGGGGTCACTGCTTCAACTTGCTGGTAACAGTATAAACAGCCACTCAATTCTCTGCTATTGACAGGGAATTACTGCGTCCTAACAGTGTGGCACTAGAAGAAGAACCCACACCTATCCCCATCCTCTTCTGTGCATTCCCAGCCTTGTGAACTCTACCCAAATGATCTTTCTGCCCCTGTAGCTTTTTCAGGGCCTCTTCCTGTGCTCCTAGCTCTGCTCCCACACTTTACACAAAATGCTGACTCACAGGGCTTTGCTTGTAGTCCCTCTGTTTGGCTCTTTATTCTCAGTGAGCCACAAGCTTACTCAGACTTTCCCAAGTAGGCTCTTAGCCATTGCATTCCGTCCTCCCCCCTTCCCCCCCCAACCTGAATTCATTTCCTCCACCTGTGGAGGCAAGCTAGTCTGGCACAGATGCAGCTCAGCTCTTTAAGGGACAGCCCTCCATTATGCTTTCCTCAGTATAACAATTAATCCTTGACATTGCAAACCTACACCATTTCCACTCCATGCCTCAGCTGTTCTAGAATGTTGCAGGTAATTGCCATGTATATTTATTCTTACCTGCTGTGTATGCATCTAAGTTATTTTTAAAAACAAGAGTATTTAAATGAATATATCAGTTATATGCCGCCCCCCCATTACACAAGTTCCCAGTTCTAGTCCCATTGCCCCCTCTCCCAAATATGCAACAGAATGTAAAATAAAGGATTAGAAACTTATTTTTTCTTTAAATTACAAAGAAAACCTTCAAAATATGAATTAAATGTAAAGCAATATTGTTATCTTTCTGCATCTGCAGAGAGCCAGAAATAAAGCTCTGAGATACGGCCCTAACATTCCCTTGAAGGAGGCAAGTCTAAGTCCTAGTAGCAGCTAATAGGGATCTCTTTTCATTTATGTTCATTTTTTAAAAAACATGCATTAGCATATTTATTCATTTTCAGGTGATCCAGGTCTGACAGTGAAGGGAAAAGCTGTGTGGCAGCATTACTGTAAAAGAGAAGGGAACTTGGAATTCTAGATGTCCCCCAGAATTTCACAATATCTATGACCCTACTGTCCACATTAGGGAAGGAGAAAAAGGAGAAAATGTACCCTCTTTTCCAATACCAGAAAGCTCAGCTACCACTTTGAACACAAAAACCCAAGCCACTTACCATTTCTTCCTTGATTCCAGAAGGCCTGGCTGTCTCCTTATACAGCTACCACCCACTCCCAGCAAGCTTCTTCCAAGGTGGTTTCCACAACGCAGATGTGAAACTTGTTTTAGCTTTATATAAAAAAAATAGTGGAGAAAGTAATGCTCCAGGATCTTGAACAGTGGGGCTTCAAGAATAATGCCTTATGACCCAAGCAGTAGTTGGATTTCTTAGGAGCCAGTCATGTACAAACAGCTCTCCTCCTCCCCTCCCCCCCCAAAAAAAGCACAGTTCAGAGTCAAATTTTCTAAGAGCTTAGTATCCTGTAGGTCCCACTGTTCTCCAGATCCAACTGCACTTCTCATTCTCAGTGGGAGCTATAGCACATGGCAGGAGTTTTCAGGGGGGAGGAGGAGAAGTCAGCTGCAATACCTAAATGAGAGCTGAGCTTTTTGAAACTGTAGCCCATATTGCCTATTTTTAACTAAATGTTTCCAGATGGGGGCAAGAAAAGGAGGCTAGCCAGTGGATCTCTGTGTTAGGGAAGCGTTCAGAAGATTTAGAAGAGCACTGCAGGGACACTCATTCAGAAAGGCACCCTGTCACTACATAGCCGTTTGTCTCCTGGAAGTACTTGTTATTCATGATGGAAGGGTCTGACTAGTCTGGAAGCAGATATGGTTAGAGCCCTGTAAATCTGCAGATACCCACAGATTTACAAAGTGGATATCTGCAGATGTGGCTGTGGATATCCACGGCTCATTTTCGCTGATACAGATACAGATATAACATTTCGTAATCTCTCAGGGCTCTAGATATGGTAAGGTGAGTGAACAATGAGAGACTCTGAACTAACACCTCGACATTCTTGATACAAAGCTTTAAAATTGAAAAGTATCCCATGAAAACGGTTCAAAAAGTTTATTTGAATATTTAATTTACAAAAATCATATCTCCTAGGTGGTGTTCTATGCAAAATTGGATAAAATAAATTGTGTATAAAACCCAACCCAATCTATTAATGCAATATGACAAAGAGATGAAACCACGAGAGAGGGAAAAAATATAATCATATGACACACAAGACATTCATTTAAAAAGATTGTCCCAATCACCCAAAACTTGGTTTCAACTGGATATCTTCTTCCTAGACACACTGTGCCATTTTATACAAGGATTTTCTGTACTCAACTGGTTTAGATTTGTAGCTCATGAAAATAGCATTGCTTTCTCATTTTGCAATGTGCCAGTTCCACCCTGCTGTTTTCATATTGATCAGGAGGTGAATACAGGCAGCATACGCATTTAACATACGCATAATTACTGAAAACTTACTATCTTTGGTAGGGACACTAACTGTTGTGGTGAAGTAAACCAGATTTTAAAAGTGACAAGAACATAAATTTCTATTTTGGGAGAAAAAACAAAACAACCACCCAGGATTAACTCCATTGTTAAGGAGAACTGTTACTGGCAGTTTCTTCTGTAGATATAAACAGGGAGTAGATCAGAAGTAGAGACTGTCTGGAATGTTTTTATGCTATTTTTATTAACATTTCTTGACTGAAATATGGTTATAACTGTCTGGAGGCCTGTTTCATTGCATGCACAAAAAGATATTTGTACACACAATGCAATATAGCAACATTGGACTGCCTTTTAATCTTTAAGGCAGACATACTGTTACTGTAGGTAGGAGTACTGGTTTGGATGCCAGTTTGGGATTCCTTGAAAAAAACCCTGCACCTTCCTGGGTGAGTCAACAATGGAATTTTGCAAGCACTTCTGTAGCAATTTTAAAAAGGGTTTTCTGGGAGGGGAGAGAGAATGAAGAGATAAGCAAAAGCCAATGCAAAGATGTCCATGGGGGAAAAGACAAAAGCATTAGCACCAGAAAGTCTACACAAGCTAAGAGACAGCACTTTTAAATGAAATGATGAATTACTGGACTGTTTCCTTCGTAACTTCAATATATTTCTAATCATTGGCCAATTTTCAAAGTTAGGTAGTTGTCATTAACTGTAACTCTCAAGTCCTTCTCTTCCCTTATCCATATAAGATATATGGAAATATAGGTGTACTCCTAGTTAAATGGAAATGCAAATTACCTGCATAGACATGACCTTTAGCTGACAACATTTAGTGGAAGACTAACTGTACTTAATCACTAGGTTCTTCTAGTCATTTATAGGGATGAGTAAAACATGCATTCTAATGATAGGCAGCTAATAGTCCTTGAGATGGCATTTAATGACAACTAATTTGGCAAAGAATAAGGAAAACATTTCAAAATGCATAAAAATCGTTACCAGGAGCCTTGATGGGGAACATCAGTTACAATATATTAGCGAATTCTGTGGCATAAACATTTTTAAAAGCATCAGCAAAGTATTAAATATAAAAGCAATATGTATATACCCCTCCATCCTCAAAAAAGCATCATGATTTGTAGTGTATTAAATCAGGTTTAATGACTATGGCATTAAGGCATATCGGTACACAATATTATTTATTGCCTCAGCTCAACATAATTTGCCGGGAAGAGCCCATATCTGCCTTTGCACACTCCCCTCCACCAGCCGTCATCAATCATTTCTATGTTCGTGATGATGTCATCTGGATCAAAGGAAATCTCATCATCGCCCGCTGAGGAAAGATTGAAAGAGGCAATGTGTTTAGTACTCTCACATGTTGTTCTACTGTGGTCAGCTTTTTCCCAAGTAATGACACCTGTAATTCACAGAGGAGCCTTACTAATGTTCGCTTCCTTCAATGTGCTAAAGAGGGAAGTTTAAAAACAGACTAGAAGATGTGATAATCAAGAGACTTCTCTGAGCAACTGACTCCCTCTTACTTCTTTTATAGCAGCAGTTTTTGTCCTAAGAGGAGAACATTCATATCCATTGCATGGGAAAGCTGTTAATCAAATACAGTGGCTCTGCGGCTTTGAAACCCGCATGCAGCTTAGGGCTGTTGCTACACTTCAAAGGCGGAGGCGCCCTATCAACAAATCGAATAGTCGATACAAAATGCATCGACTATTTGATTATTCAATTACTTGCAATTTAACATCCCTAAATCACACCAAGGAAAACTTTTTAGAACCATAATATTCATGTATCAGAGGGGTAGCCGTGTTAGTCGGAATCTGCAAAAGCAACAA
>CM057848.1:78252458-78270091 GCA_030068395.1 Apalone spinifera
ATTTGCATAGCTTTGGCGCAAAAGCGCGCCAATGTAGACGTAGCCCTTGAGTATAGTGAGCAGGATTTGTCTTTGTGCATGAACTGGCAGTTTACATAATATAGGAATCATTTATGACAGCCTGGCTTCCAGAATTTCACTGAAAATAAAGAATCCAGGCTAAATGCAGATTCACAAGAGATATGTTACAATAGCTTTGACACACCAAGTCAATATTTTCAGTGACTCTCAGTACCACCTATGGTTTATTAAACCAGTTGTGAAGACATTCCAATCAATATAATTGAAACACATCAACACTTCAAACATTCAGGTACCCGTGTTAGTGTTTCAGCAAAAACAACAAGGAACTTTAAAAAACTAACATTTATTAGGGTGTTAGGACATAAGCTTTTGAGAGCTACAACTCACTTGTACAAAGTTAGCTGTTATGAAACAGTTTTACCCCAGTTGCAGAGGGAAAATATCCTCTGTAATGTGAACCAGAAGCATGTTAAAAGTGTTAAAAAGCTGATCCCAAACATACTAGGGATATTAAATATCAGTTAATTGAATAGTCAATTAACCTCATGAATTCTTATTGGTAACTCGACTATTTTATAGTCCCCAGGGTGGGGCCACGGCCAGTGTGCTCTGGCCCCACTCCTGAGGAGCTCTATGGTACTCCACACTGCTGCCTCTGTATCATAGGCAGCAGCACAGGGTGCCAAGCAGGAACTGGTCCACAAGAGAAGCCAGTTTAAAAACCAGCTCCCCTCGTGGACTGGCTGCCTGTTACCCCACTCTGCTGACTCCGATACGGAGGCAGCATTGTGGGATAGCAGCAGCCCCTGTCCAGGGGGTCTGAGCTCCCAGACCCGGTGTAAGCCGAAACTGAGCCTGCCCATCTGGCTCCTATTACACTTTAAATGCAGAGCCGCAGCAGAGGGTAGGTGCCGGACCCGGCGTGAGCCAGGACCGAGATGGGCTGCAGATCAGCCTACTAAAAAATTTACTGGCGGGGGGAGGGGAATGCATGTAGCCTATAGTATTGCCGTATACACTTTTGCTTGTCAGTTAATTGACTACACTATTACATCCCTAAAACATACCTTTTTGGGATTCGTGTAGTTGCACTTTCTCCTGATGATCCCAACCAAGCGCACATTTGTCCTGTCTGTCTGTCTGTACACCAAATTTGCCTCCAAATCCTTTCACATAATCTATGCACATAAAATTCCATGAGCCATTAGTGGGATTCTTACAACAACATTTAGAACACTACAGTGATATACTTATTACCTAATATTTCATTAATGATACTGAATTATTTTCACGGTCCATTTCTCCTGGCCAAGTCCCATTCCCTACTGGGGAATGGGAAGCACAGCTATCCGAAAAACTAGTATGTCAGCGAGTGCAGAATAGCCCATCCCCACTATATGCTGCATTAGGCTGTAGTAAACGTATCAATATTCATAAAATAGCTATCTGGTAGATGAGAAGAACAATTCTGATGCCTGCAACACACCTCTATTTCGCCACCGAAAACATATTATGAGATGGATAAGTCTCACTGGCAAAAATGTTAAAATATCGTATTTTAACTGAATACTTCCCTTATATATAATACCTGACCAAAGTATTCGTCTCAACCCACGCATACTTTTATTTAATAAAAGTTTAATAAAAACCTTTCTGTGATTCGTGTTTTTCTGTTTTGCCTTGATATTCAAAGCCAACTGCACTTTTGTCCACTTTGTCCTTGTCAACTCCATATTTACCACCAAAGCCTTTAGAATAATCTGGAAACAAGAGTAAACAGTTTTAATTTACAAATGTACAGTAATAAGACACTTGTTTTAAATTATGTAGAAGAAGAATACTGACATCTAAGCTTGATCTAGGATATTAAATCTTAAATTCTTCAGAATGTAACACCTAATATTTTTTTCCTTAAGCAACAGAAAATAAAAAAGAAGGGTCAAAGCTAGCCAAACCACTGAGAGCAATTTTCATCTTTCAAAGTGCTCAGTTATAGCTCGGCATTGACACAGTAAAATCACACTGGAATTCTAAAGCTACATGAAGAGCAGTTTGGTTGTCTTTTTTTAAACTTTGCTAAAAAAAGCTCTCTTACTTCAGGTAAATAATGTAATGCAAATACATTATTAACATTGGTCAGAAAGTGAGAAGATTTTGAGAAAAAAATATTCTCTTTCCTGTAACAATTTTAATTTTTTTTTAAAACCAATTTTTTTGAACAGCTATAGCAACACAATATTAACTTTAGAAATCCATAAGCATTGCCTAAATTTTAACAGGTGACTTTATTAGGTGACTTGATTAGAAAAGTCAACCGATAATTAAAATATAAATACTTCACTGCTGTATTTGAGCATTTTTGGGTTTTAATATTGATTGGTGAAAAAAATGTCAAAGTTGCCAGAAGTGTGGGGTTTATATTCTTGAAGGAGAGTTTTATATTCTTGAAGGAGAGGGGAAGAGAGGGGGAGTTTGGTGGGGAAAACAGTTTGTTGACCAGCTCTGGTTGCAATGTAATTGAAATTCAATATCCTCTTGGAATTCTTGTGCTAACTAAACTTAAGTGTATGGTTTAAACCTCTCCTTCAAGAATATAAAGTTTTCAGTAACCTTCATGACTTATCTAGTGAATGTAAAGACACAAAACACATATCAATATTTACCAAAATGAATTATTTCATAAGATTGTTCCTGGTAAATGCACCAGCATCACATCAAAAATAGAAACAAAAAACACGTGTTGACTAACCTTTTTGAGATTCATGTTTCTCTGTTTTACCCTGGTAATCGAAGCCCACTGCACTCTTGTCTACTCTGTCTGCCTGCACTCCATACTTACCACCAAAACCACTTGAATAATCTGAGTACAGATAACAAAGCACAATCAAACAAATAAACTCATCACACGTCACAGTGTTGCAATGCAGAATATCATCTTAGTTGGGAAATAACTACTAACCCACGAAACAAAACTTACCAACACAGCAGGCAAAATTCATCATAGTATTCTGGCTCATGATGTCACAAGTATGTGTCAATGCTCCCTATTGCTAAATCTGGATGCTGCTAAAACTTCTGCCCAAGGTAATTTTGTGTATAAATTATGCTAGCAGAACCATTCAGCCAGGATATATGGTCCTCATACATTTAAATTTATCAACAAAATGCTAAATTATTAGATAGTGTTTAGAAAAATTAAACTCAGTACATGCTTAGAATTCTGTTTTATAATTTTTAGGAAATTCAGCGACGTTCCATATGAGTCCAACAAATTCACTTCTGAGGAGTGGTTTAATCTGCTCTTTCATTTATAGTTTCCCAACATACAGGAACCATTTATCCTATTAATATTAAAACATGTCAAGATCTCTCCAGCCTTACCGGAGATGAAACACAAGGCTATTACTCTTATTTTAACTTCTAGCATTAGTATGAGGTGTTCTCTCACTTTTGGGGGTGAAGGAACAAAGGACAAGTCAGACCCTTGGAAAAAAACACCGGTTATTTGATTTTGTTAAGGCCAATTGAATAGAGTGGTTTTTCAATCCACTTACTACAAAAGAGTAGTAAATCATTTGGAACCCAGATAATTGGATAGCTGGCAATACAGATTGATGCCCCATTGTGCTAGGCACCTTACAAGCAGTGTTTTCTCAACAGCTTCATATACAAGCTATTGCAGTACAGGTTGGACCTGTGAAATCCCATGTTGCTGGATCAGAGAGCCCCAGCGCCTAAGAGTCCAAACCGTCTAGGAGCCCCATCCCCGGGGAGCCCCAGCCTGGCAGGGCAGCAGTGGGACCAGCGAGCCCCGTCCTGGGGAGCTCTGGCAGAGCAGGGGTGCAGCGGGGCAGCCGGCAAGCCCCGCCCTGTCATGGCGGCCAGAGCCCAAGTCCGAGCCATACAGGCTGGAGGCTAATGACAGTGGGGCCAGAGTGGAGGCAACCACAGGGAGGGGGAGCATCCTGGGAGGCCAGTAGCAGGGGGCCTCCTCAATCCAGGAAATTCCCTCATTCGGCATGGGTCTGGTGCTGGACAAAGGAGGTCCAACCTGTAGGGTCTTACAACACATATCTAATATTAGTAAAAATTATCTGTTTACATACACACATTCACTTCAACACTACCTTTTTGAGAGGCATGTTTCTCTGTTTTCCCTTGGTATTCGAAACCCACAGCAGACTGTAGGAGAAATAATACAGTAATAAGCATTCCTAAAATAAGTTAAACATTAGTAGCAAAATAAACTGCTTCAGCAGAAAAATACTCCTAACAAAATAAATTATAGCTTCGCGATGCTTGCACTCGCTCTTGGTTCTGGACCACAAGTATCTGTCTAGATCTCTGGGCCAATATTTTCAAAACATTTGAGAGGAACAGATTCATTAAGTTATCTTTCTCAGTCACTGCCAAGGCAGATAGTTTCCTGCAATAAATTAGGGTTTTGTCAGGTTTACGGATACAGTACACTGGAGCTTCCACCACTTCCAGTAGGAAGTTATTGTACAGTCTTAGAAAGTTTCCCCAACTTGATATTCAGTACCAGCAGGTCAGTTTGGTAGACATCCCAAGCCATGCTAAATTCCTTCCCTTCCTGATGTTCATATTTATGTTCACATAAACATATGTAACTTGGTTAACTGACAAATTTTTAATCTTTTCTTTCAAATCATGCCTCCTTCCACTTAACTGCGGGGGGTGAAGGGGATTTTGTTTCTTAAAGTATTAATGTCTATATCAGTGTTCTAATTTTTTATGTTCAGGGCAGAATGAATTTTGTTATGTGCACCAATATGGAGAGGACGTGTGACACATTACTTCCACATTGTGCACACTACAAAATTCATTTGACACTTGGATGATCTGTGGTGGTGGTGGGGGACTAAGGGGTTCAAAGTGTGGGAGGGGACTCTGGCTGGAGTACAGGCTCTGGGGTAGGGCTGGGGATAAGGCATTTGGAATACAGGAGGGAGCTCCAGCCTGGAGGCTAAGAGGTTTGGAGTGCAGGAGTGAGCTCAGAGCAGGAGACTGAGGTGGAGGGGTCTGGATGGAAATGAGGGTGCAAGAGGGGGCTTAGGGTTTGGGTGTGGGGTATAGGAGGGAAGTAGGGTGGTGGAGCAGGCTCTGTGCTGGAGCTAGGGGTTGGGGTAGTGGGGTCTCTGAGGGAGTTATGGACTTGGGGTGCAAGAGGGGTTTCAGGGTTGGGGTTAAGGAGTGAGGCGCATATCTGGAGTGACTTCCATTTGGTGATGGTGGTGAACAGGCGGTTTCGTGTGCTCCTGTGCTCACCTGAAGGCACTGCCCTCTGCAGCTACCATTGGCTGCAATTCCTGGGCTGCCATGGCTGGGCGAGGGGCATGCTCTACCCACCCGGCCCTGGCCCATCTCAGCCATGGCAATTCAGTGTGCAGCAGCCCTGAGCTGTTGTGCAGGAATTTTTAGATAGCTGAGGGGCCACTGAGGGAACGCTATTCCATACTAACCAAAGCCAGTTTACTGATATGCAGACTGCAGTGCTAAAAATGAATGAAAGTAATATTTACAATTTTCAGCTGGATAAAACCGATATGCTATGTAAACAGATGGGCACAACTGCTGTAGGTAACTGCAGTACTATAAGAAATTACCTACCTGGTCAACTCTATCCACTTGCACTCCAAACTTGCCTCCAAAACCTCTTACTGAGTCCACTTGGGAGCAGTGTTTAGAAAGCTTAGATTGATATTCGTGGCCAACAGCTGACTGAAATAAAGTTAGAAATCCAAAAACAGATTGTTGAATTTAACATACATAGTAACATACTACACTTAGTAAATCTAAAAACAAAAGTTTAGAAATTAGAGGCCTGCTTATAATTATTGTCAGCACTGGAAGCAGTTGCACAGTGAAAGCCATGCATGTTAAAGGATCCAATTCTGCAAAATACCCACAAAGATTCCTCACAGGAATAAGAATCTATAGGATTGTGTCATCAAGTTGTCAATATAGTCCTTGGAAAGAAAATTATCAAATCCCAGGAAAGATTTTGGTAGCATTGACTGTACACTACTTGTGAGTATGTTTTTCACCCAGGATTTATTAACTGAACTACAGAAGTTGAAAAAGGAAAAATAGTGTACCAAATCTTACTGCCACAATCAAAGGATTAGAAGGGAGCCCTTCCAATAAAATAAAATACAGCTTTCCCAGGGATGGGCCAGGCTCTGGTATTAGGAAGGCAGGATAAGTAGTGATAATTGTGTATGCAGCTATGGCCACACACAGTAGAAAAATTAATCACTAGCAACTTAAACACAAGATACTTCTTGAACAAAAGAAACTTTGTAGAATTCTGCACGTTTAAAGCAAAAGACTAACATCAAAGACCGCCTGGACTGAATGCAGTATTCACATCCACCAAACATGAAATTTATTATTGGATAAGAAGAAAATTATTCCAACACAGGCTATGTTGTGATATTACTTTAAAAAAAAAGAATGTTTTAATAATCATTAATTTAGGAAAACAGGAATGGCAGCTCTTTAAGATAACACCATCCATCGATCCAAAATGTATGCTGATAAAAAAAAATGTACTCTCCTACATTATGTTAATTTTAATCAAACATCATTAGCTGCCTCAGCTCACTAGCTTACTATCTGAGCCTTATGCAACTTGAACAATAAAATACATTCCTAGGAACAGTATTCTTATCAGGGAGAGAAGGAATTATTTTATAATTACTTTATTACAGTTTACCAAAGAGAAACGAAAAAAAAGGAAAGGAAAGGAATCAGACTCTATTTACAAACAACACCCAATTGTCTCACATTTCTGTCTTTGAAAGTAGACAATTTCAGATAAAGACTAACAGTGATCATTTTAGTAAAATCAAAATAATTTCCATTGCAGTATAAAAGGAGGCTGTGCTGCTAATTTTTGAAAGATATTTGACTACTTTAATAAAACTAAAGTAATTGAAGTTGGTTCCTGTGATCTTTGGCACATTTTTGTTTTGTGGTATCAAAAGCTTGAATTATGGCTATAAATGACTTCTGGCTAGGTCTATCATATACATTAACATTTTAGTTAAATATGCTACAGGATGTTACTAGACATTCTCTCTTTCCCAAAGTCTATACCAGAATTAAGAGATTACTGTTAGCACTTCCCCACCATTTGCTTTTCAAGTTATCCCTGTTATACAGTACAAAATGGCAAGTGTACAACGCACATTACATCTCTTATCAGTAAACAGCTTTTTCCAAAGCCTGGTTTCATGACCATTTCCCAGCTTAATGTGTTTTCCCCCTTCCGTTCTAATCAGCCACTGGAACGTGAGCCAGGCATAACATCCTAAAGTACAATTATGTTGTGTCAAATTAAAAAGGAGCCAGGAGCAATCTTCAAAGACGACAAGAGGGAATGGTATTACACACTAGAAAGAGCATCCTACTCTATCTACCGATAAAGCTTCAGATTCTCACTAATATAGTACAGTAATTCCTCATTTAACATGTGCCCCTTAACATGTTTTCGTGATAGCATGATTTTTTTTTAGGGAATGTTTTTTGAATTACTCGACTATCCCCGGAATAACACAATTTCCCCAGTTGGCCCGTTGCCGGTGGCTGCACGGGGCTTCCCCCGCCTCCCTGCAAAGCGGCGGAGGGTTCGCTGCGCTGTTCCCCGGCAACGCCCCCCTCGACGGACGCAGTGTGGGTCCCGGCAGACCCATCACAGGGGCATACTCCCAACCCAATCCCCCTCCCCTCTCCTCCCCTTCCCAGACCCAAACACCTCCCTCCCTGCTGTAACCCAGTCCGCTTTTTCCCCCAACTGTATGTCCTGGTCCCAACAGACACCACCACTTGAAACGCAACCCCCACCATTATTTTCATTGGGAAAACTGACCACGCAGAACACATTTTCACTTAACACGATCATTTTATGAAACATCTCTATAGTGTTAAATGAGGAATTACTGTACTAGTATAACCTCCTCCCCCAAACCCTGCACTCTGTGCCCAAACTCTGTAATTTGGTCAGATGCTGGGGAATGTGAGGAAGAGGATTTCAAGTGCCCCTATGCTGAGCGACAGGGCTCTGCAATTACTATTCCAATCTAATGGCTAGAGCTGCTGCCACAGCCCTTCAACAACTCTTCTCCATGTATGAAAGGTCTGCATGCGGCTATGCCACACACTGAGGATCTGCAAGGGCACCAACTGCTCCATGAGCCCCTGGGCAGGGTGCATGAGGGGCAGGGCTCTGTGATCCCAGAAGGGGTGGAGCCTCAAGCAGAAGGGGCGGGGACAGATGCCCTGCTCTCCCCAGCACTTTGAGTCACTTAAAGCGCATGATGGTGATTTAAAGGGCCCAGGGCTCTGGCTGCTGCTGGTGCAGTAGCAGCTGGGAGCCCCAGGACCCCTTGAAACACTAGGTCCAGGAGCAGTTACCCTCTTTTCCCCACCTCCACCATGAGCGGGCCTGAGGAACTACGTTCTGCGGCATAGATCGGTCTAGCTGTGGCTTGCAGTCTACTGTCCAGTGCTTTGGAATGGCAATGGTTTTGCTGCACTAGGCCACTCTGTACCCATGAATCTGTAGCTGAGTGGTGGAAGTGGAGAACTAGTTTTAATTCAGGTGAACTATATCAGCAGAACCCTAGCAGCTAAATAGTACTTGTGCTTTAGTTTTTGATAGTTTTGAGAACAATCTGCACTGAAAAGTGAGAACATTTGGCCATTAAGAATGCTTAGTTTTCATTCTCAGCCTACTGGGGTATGCAAAAAATATTAAAAACCTCAATTCCCTAATCATCATCTTTCTGCAGACATATGGAGTATGCTGGACTTGTAAACTTATTTAAAATTATTGAGCATCCCTGATAAACACCAATAGGAAGATGTTAGGTGGAGCTCCCCTAAATATATCCAGACAGGAATCCTCACAAACATATACATTTCTTAACACTTACCCAAGTTGCTTCCATGAGTCAAGATGACTGATAATACAATACAGAAATGAGACATGCACAACCCACAACAGAATCCAGTAAACTGCATTTTGCAGTTGGCCTTTTTCTGGGAAATTTGCTGCTGATTCAGCAAGTCACTAATAGAAGTATCCCAAGCTGAAATCCTTGCAGTATGAAAAGTTCAGTGCTGGCATCAATATCAAACTGGACCCTTAAATGGACTTGACTAGCTAAGCAAAAGGTGAGTTTTGAAAGTACCTCCAGCTACAAAGAATTATATTCTCAACACACGGAGAAATGAAGCTTTGCTGAATGTAATATTCTGAAGCAATTGTCCTCTTACAAAATCTGGAAATTTGTTATGCTCAGATTAATAAGATGTTACCAAATACTACTGGTTGGACCTCCCTGATCCAGCACTCTCAGGGCCTGAGTGGTCTCAAAGAAGGGATTTTGCCTGACCGGGGAGGTCTTTTCAGCCCCCCCACGGCCTCCCAGCCAGGCTCCGCTTCTTGCCTGGCCTCCCGGTAGACTCCTTATATGCGACCAGCCCTGCCATGGCAGCCTCAGCCTCACCAGCCCGCTGTACTGCTGCCGGGAATCCTGTTCTCCACACTCCTCCTGGGCAGACTGCTGCTCAGCCAGGGTTCCCGTCCCAGCCAGCCTACCGGGGCAGCACTGGCCCCATTGCTGTGGCAGCTTTGCAGTCCCACCACTAGGGATCCTGGCCTCACTGTGGCAGACCACTGTCCCGCCAGAGCCCACTGGCATTCCAGTCTCCCTGCTGGAGGTTCAGGCGGACTCCTGCGGTAGGGCTCCCAGCTGCTCGTCTCCCTGTAGCCAGCCTGGTTGGGTCCCTGGCTCCTGCAGGGCTCCTGCCTTTGGTCCTCCACCGGGTCTGTCTGGTCCAGCGACATCTGGAACGCCTGCTGGACCACAGATGTTGCTGGACTAGGGAGTCCTGGTTGAGAGAGGATCAACCTGTATAAGCAAACTTTAATCTACATGTAAGTTAGACACGTTTTTATAATTCTGATCAACCCAGCGTCTCTCTTCCATGTATCTTGTTGACAACACGGGGTGGCCAGTTTTCAGTTACATTAATTTTTTTAAGGGGGAAGGGGAGATTTTTTAAAAGCAATGCAGGGAATTTATTCACACATCTTTCTTTAGATCCATGAAAGATCTGTCACTAAATCTCCCTCCACTGTTTTGAATGTCTTAAACTGCATGTTTAGCTAGATGTTTCTCTACCTTCCTTATTGAATTAAACTAATTAAATCTGTACACACTCTGTTTTATTTTCGTCCATGGCACCAAATCAGAATGTAAAGCTTCTCTTCCTATTTCCTAACCAAACTCCAAGTGTCAAGTACTCAAATATATCTCTCTGTATCTTTAAAATATTAAAAAGATTGGATTTAAAAAACAAAAACAACAACTCCTCCTCACTTCCCTTTAAACACATGGCAAAGCAGTACTTTGGTAGATTTTAATGAATCCTGGAGCCCTGACACATGCAATTATGTGAGTGATCAGTTAGGTCAACATCACACGACATTTAGACTTACGAGCAAAATCCTGGTCCACTGAAGTCCATGGTTAAATTCCCATTGAGTTAAAAGGGAGCAGAATTTCACCTACAGCGAAGAACTAGCCAGATGTCTTGGAGAGGAAGGGACTGATATTTTAAAGGATAAAAAAATTGTTTGGTATTCCTGTATCATTTTCAAGATCTTTTTGCACCACCACGAATATTGATGAGGCAGACATCCATGAGAGTTACAATTTTGCTCTTTTACAAAAAGTTAAGTGTTACAAATACAGCAGTAACTGCAATGTTTGTTATTAAGCCCCTCCTCTCTGCTCCTTTCCCCAAAAATCCTTGTTTACCACATCCCTTTAAAAGCAGTCTTCACATCTTTATATTTAATGAATTCAGTTAGAAACCTAAATGGATAAGGGGAAGCATTAGTAGCCAGCATTAGAGGGCTTGGAGCTTACATAGTAGACTTAATCATTTAACCCAATAATTCTCTCACCCTAGTTCTCCATCATTTTGTACTGGCCTATTTTAAGGGTCCATGAGAAGTATTTAGCAAATTTCTGTGAAAGAAGCCAACCAAAATCTGTCGAATGCCTTGGAAGCTATCTTGCTATGTACCCAGAAAAATTAGTTAAGCAAAAAACTAATATGTAGTCTTATTTAAGATTCAATATTTTAGCTCCAATTTTCTTATAGTACAGTATTGTGCTGCAATGATATTATGAGTTGGATAAGTAATGGGAGCAGATGAACAATCAGAACTTCTGGTCAGCATCTTTTAATATGAATACAATCACTATGCACGTAGCTATTTAAAAAACCTAATGATCATTAGCATTTACTATTTGTATTCACACTGACAGATATTTTCCACATTGAATTAATAATTTATAATTCAAAGACTGCAACTACTGTCTGCCTAAAATACAAAACCATATTTTGGATAACGGAGTTATTTCTCAGTGCTCATTTTTTCATGTTTTTTTGAAGTGAGAGCTGCATTCTAATTGAAGAAAAGAAATACATAGATTTGTTCTTAGGCAGTCTCAAGTACAAAGAATTGATGCAGCAAATGAAGTAGAAAATGGATTTATTCATATCTAGGTACTTTCTTAATACAGAAGAGTATCTTTAGAAACCTAAACATTTATTGAAGGAGAAAAACCACTAATAAGCTCATGACACAAGCAAGCAGATCATGTCTAAAAATCACAAGATCAGGAAGAGGTATGGGGCATCAGTTCTCAAAAAAAGCTTTCCTTTGTCACTCATAGATAACCCATTAACTCCTGGAGTGTAACAGACATAGAACTTGATTCCGTACAGCCTAGATCCATAGCAAGATTTTACAAGTATAACTAGGGTTAGTGGTTTGGTATTTTGCAGAGTTACATCAGCAAAAGCCCTAGTAAGTAGGGATGTGAATGTTTAACCGGTGGAGGCTGCTCCAGACTCCTGAGGCCTGCTGCAAGCGGGAGGCACTCCAGCCCTGCCAGAGCAGCCCTGGTCTGCAGTATGGGGGGGGGGGGGGGGGGGGGGGGGGGGGAGGAGGGGCTGCCTGCTCACCCTGTTTAATTGGTTAACTAAGTAAACAGAATTTTACATCTCTACTAATAAGGATACATTTATGCAGAACACAATGGTTTATACTGCCATAAGTTATTTTGATTCCCAAAATGGAATAATCTATAGTAGAATGAACACTTTTATACAAGTATAACTGCACCTACACTAGAGAGAGTACACTTTTACTGTACTGATGTAGCTCAAGCAGCAAAACTTTTATAATAGATATGCCTAATTCACAAAAGTAATCTCATACCGCTGGTATCAGTACTTACTTAAGATGAGTAAGGCTTGCGGCATGAGACATATCCACAATACATCTCCTGAGAAGGCAATTTACACTTACTTTATCCATACGGTCTTGTTCCACACCGAACTTCCCTCCATAGCCACGGGAAGCTTTTGGTCCTGTTTCAAGCTCTTTCTCCTTGAGGCTCTGATGTTCTTGGAACACATTCTCTCTCAGCTGGTGAATGCTTTAAAACAGAGAATCCACTAGTTATATAATAAATTTGGTAGACATGGGTAAAATTAAGACTTCCTCAGAGCCAAGACTTTCTACTTGATGTGCTGATTTTGCATCCAAAAACCTGATCTTAACTTTAGATAGAAGATAAATGTTGGCAATTGGACAATATACACTTCATTTTAATCCTTCAGTACACTAAATCCTTTAGGTATGGTTTTAAGAACTATGACATTCATTTCATTGTGAAATCTGTTTTCAAAAATCAAAAAACCCAGAACAAACCTCTACATTTAAAGATACACCATCCTCCATATGGGCTAGTTTGCTATTTGATATTAATCCTAAAGAGTTAGTTTCCTAGTTACCAAAAATGTTTTTGTAACCCTAGCGAGGTATTTATAAGGCCCTCATCACTATAGCATTCTCTCTTCCCCTATTCATTCCTTTCTTGCTAGTTCTCCCCTACTGTGTGTGTTTTTGGAAGGGTGAGAGGGAGGGAGAATGGAGGGGAAAACAGATTGTAAGCTTTTCAGGGCAGGGAGCATCTCTTACAGTGTGTTTGTACCATACTTACAATGGGGCCCTAATCCCAACTGAGACTTTTGAACATTATCCTAATATAAAACAGGGAGGAATTACAAGTAGGCTGATTTTCATTCCCCTCTGCCAAGCTTTCTCTGGAATAGGAAAAGAGGTTGGATATAGGGGGAAACTAGTGGCCTGTGCTTGAAGACACTTCCCATGAGTTTAAAACTGCCTGAAGAACAACTACTGAATACTTAGCCTTTAAATATCAGCAACGTACTCCAGAGAGTAAAATCAATTCCTGAAGTAAACAGAATGGCCATAAAGGGCTCAGACCAATAGTCCATCTAGCTCAGAATCCTGCCTTCCTATGGTGGCCAATGCCAGATGCTTCAAGGGAATGAACAGAACAGGGCAATTATCAAGTGATTCATCCCCTGTTGTCCAATCCCATCTTTTATTAATTAGAGGCTTAGGACACCCAGAGCACAGGGTTGAATCCCTGATTATCTTGGCTAATAGTTATAGTTCAAGCTTTCGCAACACCCATTGGCAAGAAGTTCCACAAGCTGACTGTGCATTTCTTTTTGTTGCAACCCTGCTTCCTATTAAATGGATGATCTTTGATTCCTGTGTTATGTGACGTAAACAAGACTTCCTTCTTCACTTTCTCCATACCATTCATGATTTTATAAACCCTATCCTTTTCCCAATGGTTCCTAACATCATTGGCTTTTTTCATTGCTACTACTCATTGAGTAGATTTTTTTTTGCTCAGGATAGGCCACTTTACTATTAAAAATGTCATATACTTCACTAGTTCCCTATTTTTAGCATTTATGACATTTTACACCTTCAGAGAACAATGGATACCTATATACTAAAATGACTGAACAGCTAGAACACTCTTTAGCTTTCAAAAGCTGAAGTCAATTCTGAGACTAAAATTTCAAGCATGGTTGTAAAAGCACCATGCCATTTAAACAAGCTTGTGAACTGATGGTCCATGGTGACACATACATTTTCTGATAGAGGCTAAAATATTGTTACAAAATATTTTGGCATGTCCAAATTTTTAGAAGTTAGACAATTTTTAAGTCAATTCTAGGAATATATGGTTCAAAACTATCCCAGAAAAAGGAGCTGTATGACCAACCTGCCTCAAAATTTCCATGTCATGTGGAGACATACATCTTTTCATCTGAACACAACTGACCTCAAAGTGTAATTGTGAATATTACAAACCTGCAGCCAGAAAGCAAGACTTTATATGTGCCTGCAGACACAAAGCAGGCAAGAAGAAGGTTTTCAGCAAAGAAAACACTGTAATATCAAATCTTATCTTACTTTACAACTAGAGACGCTGACAGCCATAAGGGACTGACAACTTTGGAAAGGATTTCTGTAACCAATGCTCTATAAAGAGTCTCTTGAATTTTATCCACCAAGATGCAAATTACTAAGGATCTGAATTTATCAAAAATTGCCTACATTAACAGCCAACAAGGAATCAAGAGAAGAGCTAGTTTACTTGATGTGTTCTTGATGTCCAGATCCTTGCACAGTTTTAGCACCCCAGCGCTGTTCTTTCTCACTCACGTCATTCTGTCAAAGATATGTAATAAGTTAAAACTACTACATTTTAACCCAAGATTTCAAAATTTCAAAGGTCTTAAGGTTCTGTCATGCCACTGAAATTAGAAAGATTAGGCAATAACCTCATTGTCCTATTCACCAGTTTCTTCTACAATCACCTCCCTTTTCTATCACCACCAATTAATAGAATATACTCCCAGTTCAAAATCATTACGTCTTCATATAAACCCTTCTTTTTTCCTTCAAATGCCCAGCTAACTAAAGCAATTTAATCAATCAATCGTGCGTGCGTGCCCGCACCCCTCCCCCCCCACTAGGATCCTGGTTATTCTTTCCTAAAGGCTGCCAAGGATTTCCCATATATTCTGCATATACTCTTTCATATACTTAGCCTGTAGCTCTTCAGAGAAGAAACTATCTTCACAGTACTATGTAGCACTGGTGGTATTTAAATAACATTTGAGAACCATACCACAAAATCAGGATCTGTCTCCCAGTCATCAGCTCCATCATTCTGGCTGACCGAAATGGTGTGACCTGCAGTAGCCTTCCACATCTGAAACACCGTCAAAGGAAGTATTGTCACACTGGAATTACATTTAACTTAATTTCAGAGAACTAGTCCAATATTTCTAATATACTAGAGAATTAAATTATTTAACTAGACAACGCTTACAATATTAGCAATTACAGAGGATGTGGTTTCTAATATCAGTCTAGTTGGCAAAAGCAAAGGGACAACAGATAACTCCCTGTGGTTTTTCCAAGCATTATAAAAAGGCCAGAAATAATCATTGGCATTGTTTCAAAGAGAATAAGGAAGTTCCTCTGGTAAAAGTCAACATGTGTGTGCTTGCTTTACATATTAGTAATACATGATAAACCACTATTATTGGTAAGCTCTGTTCAAATAGATCTTATTAAAGTTTGCTTCACACAAAAAACAAAAACAAAAAAGTAACCCTTTTAACAGTCTGATCCCATACTTAAGTTTTAAAAGCAACATTTTTTCTAGCATTTAGTAATGATGAGACAGAAATTGCTAAATATTATAATCTCTATAGGTTTCTTTCATGTTTCACATTGAGATTCAGATATCAAGTATTATGAAAACTATGCACAATTTAAAATGTTTGAATACCTTTTTGATTTAGTAGGCATTGGTCACTTGCATGCAATACTAGCACACAAATGAGATTTTTAAATATCTTTAAACAAAAATATAAGTACATCTCTTACATTACTACACTGTTTGCATATTATTTCAGTATAAAGTAAATGGAAGACAGTATTGGGAATAGGAAGTCTGAGAGATTTCTTGTACTTTTTATGAAGATTTAATTTGGGTGCCCAATTTGAGAGACAGTCAGGAAATTTGACTGTCAGTGAGAAAGAGCTCAGCACTTTCTGCAACATCAGACTCTTTTGCAGCATATCAAGTGGGGAACCCCAAAGACCAGACCAGTATTCCCTCTAATTTTTTTCCATTCATGGGCAAAATAAATGTTGTTATTTGCACCAAGACATGTGTGGATGTGCACACCAGTAGAAACACATGCTGCTGGCTGTGGTTGCTCTGCTAATGAGCTGAATCTCTCTTGGGTGGCTTTTATGATTTACTTCCATGGTCACCGACCCATCGATCGTGATCAACTGGTCGATCCCGGGAGCTCAACCAATCGATTGCGAGGCTTTCCGGGGCCCCCCCCTCACTTCCCCTCCACCCCCAAGAAGAATGCCGCACTGATGCTACCTCCAGCGACAATGGAGGTAGCGTGGGCTTCTTGCGGGTTGGGGGGAGTTCTGCAGCTGCGCGCCAGGTCCAGGAAGTGCGCAGGCTGCTCTTTCCCCCTCCCCAGACAGCCAGAGCGGTACCTGAAACACCAGGTTCATTGTGCGCCGCTGCCTTCCTGTGCGGGGGTGGAGCAAGGAAAGGAGTTCCAGGACCGTGCCAGCTCCAACTGCTCAGGCAGCATGCGCCCTGCTCCTCTGCCCCCCATGGCAGCTGCACGCTGTCTAAGCAATTTGAGCTGGCGCGGTCTGGGACTCCTACCCCACCCAAGCAGGAAGGCAGTAGGGGGAAGGAAGTCCCCAGGCACACGCTGCCTGAGCAGCTTCAGGTAATGTGCCGGCTGTTTGGGGGAGGGAGGAGCAGCCCACGCACCTCTTGGACCTGGCACACAGCTGCAGGATCCCCAGGTACTGGCCCAAGCTGTGTCTGTCCCCTCCCCCTACTCAGACCCCCACAAGTACCCAGTCTCCTGACTTAGCACCCTGCCTTAGCACCCTGCCTCAGTCCCCACCAGCACCCTGCCCCCTGGCCAGACTCCCTGCCCAAACCCCCACCAGCACCTTCCCCTGCCCTCTGGCCAGACTCCCATCAGCACCCTGCCCCCTAGCCAGATCCCCAGGAGCACCTTGCTCCTTCCCCCTCCCTGCTGGCCAGACACCTACCCGCAGCTGCTCCTGTACCCTATTTTGCACCAAGATTCTGTACCCCTATCCCTATCCCACTCACTGGCAGCCCTATCCCACACACTAGATCCCTGATTTTTGGCACCACTTTAGATTGTAGAGGGGCCCACAAATGCCACTAACCAAGGCTTGACAAGCAGCGGAGAGCTCTGCTCGCCAGCCACGAGGTTTGGCAGGCTGCGCATGCGCAGACCACGCTGCGCATGTGCTCACTGCGCTGCGACGCCACGCCGGGCTAAAATCTACTCGCCACAGGTGAGTAGATTGCCCTAATTGTCGAGCCCTGCCACTAACCCTGGAACCTACGAGAGTTAATCTGGCCTAGGTCCGGAGTGCCAGGGGAGTGAGGTGTCTCAGTTGGAGCCACATTAGTGAGGCTTGGGGTTTTCTGGAGGGGTTTCATTTGTGTGGCCTCAACTGACTTTTCTGTGGGTCAGTGACCCTGACTCAAAACAGGTTCCCTGCCCCTCTC
>CM057848.1:78290003-78354402 GCA_030068395.1 Apalone spinifera
GTTCCTGATGGTGCCGGACCATCAGGAGTGCTGGACAAATGGAGTTTTACTGTAACTGAAATTTAATTTCCCAACATAAGATAAAAAAAGTTTGGGGTTTGCTTTTGCTTTAAAAAAAAAAAAAGTGAAGGAGAACGAACTATACAACTGGTTAACAAATGCTGGTATTCCGCTGGCAATGATGACGACAATATTGTTGCAGTTCTCATCTAAAGCTACGCATGTGACTCCAAAGCCTGATGAACAGGAGCCATCTGCAACAAGGGCATGGGAAGTCTGTATTTATATTTGATGATGCAGGTTTATGATGCTTTCCATATGAAACCTGGAGATGAATTTGTCAAACCTGCTCAAACATGTTACATGTTGAACTTAACAAGGACCACCAGTGAGTCCTTTCTGAAACATTTATTCAAATTCTTTGGGACTGATGCCAGCCCATTGGAGACTGCTCTTTAGATTCTCTCTTACAGGGCTTACATAGGCGATCCTTCTTTCTTTTTCCCTGACAGCTCTCCATACAAGATCTGTTTTGAGAGACTGGTCTTCCAAACTGAGGACATGTCTGCTCCACCTAAATTGTGCTCTCAGGCCTGGTCTACACTAGGAGTTCAGGTCGAACTTAGTTGCATTCGGTCAAGTTTCTAAACAATGAGTCCATACTACCAAGCCCATTCCATCAACTTAACGGGCCATTAAAGTAAATTTCTGCAGTCCTAGTTTCATGAGGAGTAACCGCTAAATTCAATCTTGTATGGTCAATTTTCCAGTATTGCAGATGCAGCACTGTGAAAGTCGAGGATGTTGGCCTCCAAGAGGTGTCCACAATGCCCGCCCCATGATAACCAGTCTGGCCATGACTTTCAACTCTACTGCTCTCCAGGTGAACAGGAAAAGCCCCAGGAAAATCTGAATTTCATTTCCTGTGTAGCCAGTGTAGACAGCACACTTGGGCAGCACACCTGATCAGGAGTTCTAGTTCCTTGAGCTCCGTAAGTTCTTAGGGTTGCAGATGAGCACCAGCATGGAGCATTGCCACAGGGGAGTAGGAATCTGTTCTTGCAGAACTACAACCCAGCAAAAGAAACACAAATATCTATGCCAAGATCGCAAGGGGCATGGAGGAGAAGGGGGACACTCAGCAGTACCGCATGAAAATAAAGGAGCTGAGGCAGTCGTAATAAAAGACAAGGAGGCAAACAGATGGTGTGGAGCATTGCCATGAACATGCAGCTTCCACAAGTAACTGCATGTGATCCCAGGAGGAGCAGGGAGTACCGAGCAGGTTCTCTGGGAAGTCCATGGATTCCTCCCAAGATACTCAGGCAGCCTCAGGCAGTGGTATGGAGGACAGCATGTTGGAAAAGGAGGAGGAGGAGAATGATCAGTAGGCAAGTGGGGCAACTAAGGTCACTGGGAGCCAAAAACTATTTATAACTTTGGAGACAATCCTTTCCTCCCAAGAAGTCTCACAGTTGGGCACTGAACCTGGGGAGGGCACTTCTGGTGAGTTTACATTTTTTATTTCGCTAAAAGTGGATTAAGGCAATCGGGTGTGATCTGTGCCGGCTATTGTGCCTATATAGTGGGGGGGGGGTCCCCTGATCAACTTGTTAACATGTCTGGAGACAGAGTGGGAATCCTCTTTGCCACTCATATAGGAACTTTTTAATCCAGGCGTGGGCAAGACAGCTTCCATGGGCTGGATCTGGCCCACAGCTGCCTTGCTGCTCCCCTGCCCCTAGGCCAATCGAGACCTGGGGACGGGAGAGCACACGAAGTCTCCTCCCACTACCAAGGGCCCACAACACCAGAGGGAATTGCCAGCTGTTACAAACAGCTGGTGGTTCCCTCAAGGCACCGCGTGCCACTGGCAGGGGGCAAGGGACTTCATGCACTTCTCCACCCCCAAGCCCTGACATGCTAGGAGGCAGAGAGAGTGCTCAAAGTCTCCTGCCGCCAGGGGTGCACGGCAACCACCAGCTGTTCAAAACAGCTGGCATTTCTCTCTAGGCATTGCGTGCTCCTAGCAGGGCAGGGCCGCAAAGACTTCATGTGCTTCCCCACCCCCAAGCCCATCAGGGGGTATGGGAGAGGGAGCATGTGAAGTCTGCTGGCCCTACACCTTCTGGGGCAGCCCGTGACCACTTCCGAAATTTGTGAAGCGGCCCCCTTCAAAAATTATTGCCTACCCCTGCTTTAATCCTTCTCACAAGGTTTCTGGGAAGGCCTGCCTGATTCCATTCTCCATGGTAGGACACCTTTCCATGCCAAGCCAGCAGCATACATGATCTGGTGTCACTGCAGCACAAGCTCCGGGTTTCTGGCCACATTCAGTCAGCATCTGTTTCCTATCACTCTCTGTGATTTGGAGAAGACTGATATCTTGCATGGAAACCTGGATGAAGCAGGGGAAACTATTTGGTGACGCCTCTGCTGTAAACCTCCATTTGTTCATTTCCAATGATGCAAGGCTTCAGCCCCTGCCCTGCCTTGCTGCTACAATTCAGATTGTAGCTTGCCAAACAAGCAGGAGTTCCTATAGACGCACGCATCATGCACCTTTCCAAACTATCCCACATTGATGTTGGTGAAACAGCCCAAGCCCTTGTGATCCAGCAGTCCCTGCAGCACCATCAAGAGGTATCTCTTGCAGTTTATGTACTCCTTTGCAAGGTGGTCAGGCATCAAGATGGGGATGTGCATTCCATCTATCACCCCACTGTAGTTAGAAAACCCCAGTTCTGCAAAGCCCTCCAGATTTCCTAGAGTTAGAAGGGTATCAACTACCTGGGCTACTTATAGCACAGCAGTGCCCACTGAAGATTTCCCCACTCTGAATTGATTCCTAACTGACCATAGCTGCCTGGCAAGCTTCCACAGGGCTACTGCCATTCACTTCTTCACTGTCAGAATGAGTCTCATTCTGGTATTCTTGCATTTCAGTGTGAGGGAAAGCAATTCACAAAGTTCCATGAAAGTGGCTTTACACATGCCAAAGTTTTGCAGCCACTGCTAATTGTCCCATACCTACATCACAATGAGGTCCCAGCAGTCTGGGCTTGTCTCACAGCACCAGAATTGGCATTTCACTGTATCCAAAGGATCAAATCCTGACAACATTTGCAATTCGATCAACTCAAGCGCTTTGCAGGACAGCATGTTCATGGCCTCCTGACATTAGTCCTCATTCTGGCGAACCCTGGATATGCTCTCGACATACTCCAGCATTTAGTGCACCAAGGTTAACATCAGCATTATAAAGGCTTGATGAAGAACAAGATCTACGATGGGGGTCCATGCTATGGTGTCTGTGCAGATAACCAGCAAGAGAAAAAAAGGTGTGAATGAACTATTTGCTGTTGAGGATGTGGGACTGGAAACTAGCTTTACTAATTCTGGAGGAAATTTCCTTATTAAGGAACTGTCACTTGAGATGTTGCTGCCCAAATACTTGGAGTTATCCACAGTTTTCAGATATGTGCCTTCAATGAAGAGGTCTGGCACAGACATTGGAACAAGGTGCAGGCTGGAACAAGATCTCCATTTTCCCATGAGTGACCGTGAGGCCAAAGAGCTGGGATGCTTCAGAAAAATCTTGATAGTTTATGACAGTCTATGAGCCATCATGGCACAGTTCCCTTAGTCTTCAAAGATCTAAGAGGGAACCATCAAGTCAGCACTGAACATATATTCCCTGAGCCAAGTCCCTTGTGGCATTGCTGATGACAAACAAGTAAGTTGAACAGCACTGGAACAAATATGCAGCTCTGCTTCATTACATTTGAAATCTCAAACCCATCAGAAAAGTCACCAGTTTTGAGAAACAGGCAGGTGATTTGAATGAACCTTCTTGGGCAGCCCAGTTTATGCTGAATAGCCCACAGACCTTTAATGTTGACCATATTAAAAGTATTGGCTAAACTGATGAACACAGCATACATATCTCTCATCTTCTAGAAAAAATTTTCCTGGACTTCCCTTATGGCAAAGATCATGTCAATACTACTATGACCTTGGCCTGAAACCACACAGTACTTCAGACACATTCTCCTCAATATATGTTCAGAAGTCTGTTCAAAAGAATGAGAGCTAATATTTTTCCTGCTGCCTTTGTTTTTGAATAGTGATACAATAAATAGCATATTTTAAGTCTTGTGGCATTTCTTATTTCTCCCAAATGCTACTCAAGATGTCATGAAACACCTGAATGGCCCTGGGGCCTGCTACTTGACACAGTTCTGATGGAATACTATCCTAGAGGCTTTGCCAAAGTTAAGATGTTTGATGGCTTTCATAACTTCCTCAACTAATAAAGGGAGGGCGAGATCCTTTTTGATGGGTTTGTTGGGTAAATGATCAAGGGCATGCTGAATGACCATGGATGGTCTATTGAGTAGACTACTGAAGTGTTCAGCCATCTCTGTATGATTCCCTCATCTGTCCAATCTGCTGACTTCAAGGGAACTGTCATAGTTAGATGGTCTGTAGACTGTCTTGGGAGAACATCTTTGTGTTGTTTATATCTGCAGAATGCTGAACTTCTACAGCTTTCCTCTCCCATCACTTATCCTGCATTCGCCTTAGTTCAGACTGGGCCTTGCTCTATGGGTACATAAATCTATCTTTCTTTGAGCTGGAACGGATTCATTCTGCCATTCAACAAATGCTTTATGCTTGTCATTTAGGAATTTGGAAATACCCTTTTTCTCATCAAATCAATCCTGGTATACTCTTGACTCCACACTGATTTAGTTGCGTCAATTACATGTTTGTACTGGTTCCATTTTTCTGTTGGGCTGCTAGTGATTAGCAAGCATGGAAAAGCTTATCAAGTGGCTGCTGCAACTGCACTTGACAGTTGCTGTTCTTGCACTTTCCTCTATTGAAGGCTGTTCTATTAAGTTTGGGGCCTGTGCACTGTGAAGGGACTATATGCAGTTTAAGCACTGCTCTTACCAATCTGTGGTCTGCCCAGCATTCTGCACCACACATGGCTTTGGTAATTCTGACATCGCAGCAAGTTCTACAGAAACAAGAGCTGTTCTTCTCTCAGGCCTTTGTGTATCACTTTTAACCATAATTGTGTAGACATTCCAGGCTCCTGAAATGAGTCTTCTCTTCTTTATTGTTTTTTTTAGTGCCTTAGGATAATCTTCCAGCTATGGTAGTCTGGTCAAATGCTATGAAACCAATAGTGTTTAAGGTACCTTTTCTATTCCTTTCCCTTTAAAATGGTGAGAAGGGTTATCCTAACAACAACAACATACTCAGTTACCTACAATGCTGCAAAACTTCTCCACTGCCCCAGGGATGGAGCTGAATCGCCACTACTCCAAAAGATGGTTATCTGCAGGATTATGGCCAGTGTTCCATCTAAACTGTAATCACCTGTGAAGCTATGCTGATGCAATCAGTCAGAGGTTCAGGGCTCCATGCAAGAGCTGACTGCCTGGGCAGGGCTGATTAAGCACATGTGAAGTTGTGCTGCCTTGCAGCTTAGGGGGAACACTAATTATGGCTACAACTGTCAGTGGTCATCTTCACTCTTCACCACATCCCCATTGCTGCAGGATTTGGATTAATGATATAATGTTAATGATGGTGATGGTGAGATCTGATAAGATGTTAATGGGATGAGAGTTGCAAGAAAATCTGTGCGACAAATTTTTAAGTGAGAAAGCCATTGGACAAAGGCAATCCCAATGTCTTGGGCATGGAAGCCAGATTCCAGCAGGAAAAAGAATTCCTTAGCTGCTATGGGTGACCAAGACATCTTCCAGTGCTTTGTCATTTTTCCCTGTTTCCCACAGCATTGCTGATGAACCACCATCATGTCTTTAGAATCATCCTCTGCCCAATCTGCTAGAACAGTCTTTGCACACTAGAATAAGGAATTTTCCCTCTCACAGAGGGTAACAGACCCATCAGCTCCCTAAATAACTAAAGTAACTATTCTAAAAGAATAGAAGCACTGCTAAATATTCTCTCAGTCAGAGGGCAGTAGAGGAGGAGCTGGTGGGGGGAGGATTGGTTGCACAGTGAGGCAGCACAACAAAGGGAAAGTGTACGTGCGACCTAAACAGGCACTGCTACTACAAATTTCCAATTACAAGCATAGGAGCACACAACTGCCTAAGGTGAAGCACCAACAGGATTACTCCTTAAGAGCCACCACAGGTAGCCAAACCTAGTCAGACCTGTCAAGGAACTGTGGTTGGTACAAGCGTGCTATAGCACTAGGCTGTCTTAAGAGTGGGAGAATTGTGGGATTCCACCTAAGAACAGATAAAAGCAGCTGACCCTACAATGTCCTCAAGGAATACCAAAGTAGATACGATCTGAATTTCTAGCATAAAGACAACCAAATATCCAATTTACAAGTCATTTTCCTTTGCAAATGTAAATTAACTTTAAAATTAGGATAATATTATGTAAAAGATGATAGCGTTAGCTATAAGAAATCACCTTAACATTCTCAATGCAGTATTTCTATTTTAAACTGATTGGCTTTCTTTTTTTTTTTTTACATTTAGATATTAATTCTTTTTGGATTTGGTATAAATTTTAAAATGTATATTCTACAAAGTGGCCTGTTTTCCTGCTATACCTATCTTTTCTTACTTACCAACAGACGCCTTTAACAGGAGTAAGTCCTTACTGTAGTGGAATCCAGTCTTTGTGTTCCTGATACATTGCCTGTTTCAATAATCATAGAAGGAAGACATGCAGAACACAGCATGCAGTTAGTCTTCAAAAAAAAGTCACACAGCAATATGATTACAGCTATCGTACATGCTCAACTAAAGGTACAATAAATTAGAAAAGCAGAATTTAAAATCTCCTTAAATTCATCTATTTTCTAGTTCCAATTTCAGTGCTTAGTTTATCAAAAAATTCCTAATAAAACAATACTCATTCAAGCTAGAGAACTGTAAAAGACAGAAGTGAATCATTGTATTTCTAGAAGTACAACTATTAACAGGGCTCGACAAACTGCTAAATCTACTCGCCCGGGGGGAATAGATTTCAGCCGGTTGCTCCATGCGCCCCATTCACCGGCGCTGTGCGCATGTGCAGTGCCGGTCTGGTGCATGCGTGGTGCGGGGCTGGCGAGTAGCTCTCGCTGGGGTTTGTCAAACCCTGACTATTAACATTCTTCTTTATAAGATTTCTCTCAGCCTTTGCACATGGAGAAGAAAACTTGAATTTTTAGAATGTGAATGTGTAATATTTTGCATTTAAATCAAATTAAACATTTTATGGTGCAGAGAATTTCTGGACTGACTATTTTACACTAAGAGTAATATTTACAATTTTAATTATCCCATTAACATTCTTAATATTTATGTGTAATGTATATGTGTGTTTCTCAAACTTCATTTATTTAGTTAAAATGTTTAAAATAAATAGGTACACTACCAAGTTGGTCCAAATTGGAACAAAGGAATTTCTCAAATTAATTGTCTAGTACATTCCATCACAAATGAAATTTTCCATTTGGCAAGCACCGGTTTTTATCTGGGCATTGTAAAACCAAAAATCAAAGAGAAAGCTTACCATACTGACAAAAAAAAAAATCATATTTTTAATTTTTTTTAATATCTGGCCAAATTCTGCTCTCAAGCATATACACATGGTTCTTTCTAAAGTCCACACCAGCGGGAAAACTGTATTGTAACTTAAGTACTGAATGCATTTGTAAGATACACTAAGTGATTTATAAAGCAACAAAACAAAACAAAACCAAAAAAAAAAAAAAAAAAGTGCCTTTTGCTACTACATTATGATGTATAAAAAGCCTCAAGAATTTTTTTAGATGAAATTTCCTACTTTTATTTTTATTTTCCAGTAAAACTTATCAATGCACATTACTGCACTGCCTTACATTTAGGCTTTACTTGTGCTCTTATTAATACTAATAGAAATATACAGCTATTGCCCCCTTTTTACAAGATAAGAAAATATCACTAAGTTTTAGTGGAATGCCATCTTATTTCCATAGTCACAAATACAGAAACAAAAGTATTTCCTAATACAAAGATTTAATCTTTTCCCAGAGAACAATAAAACTGAAAATGAACTACATGTCTGGTAGAAAGCTCACACACAAGTTATGACAAAAATAAACCTATGTGCATAAAATTTTGTATTTCAAACGTAACATGCACAAGGCAGATGCTTTTATGAAGATTAAGAGAAAAAGATTCTACAGGTTGAACCTCTAGTCCGGCAACATCCACGGTCCAGTATGATTTTAGTTAGCCAAATGTCCAATTCTCTGGTTTGGCACCTGTCAGGTCCCCAGGGTGCTGGGCTAGACAAGTTCAACCTGCAGGTACTTAATTTAGCTATAAGCTCAAGTAAAAAAGTTCATGCTTATAAAACTGCAACCTAAGTTTGCGTACCATCAATTTGCATCTTCTTTGGCTGCATAGAAGGTGAAGACATTGAGGAGGTAACTCTGAAGTTTGCAGGAAGAGTCTCTGCAGATCCAGCAGCTAAGCCTCTTATGTCCTTTGGTCTAAACTTCTTTCTCCATGAAGGTGCTCGTCTAAAGCTTTTATCATCATCCTGTCAGATTGATCATCATAATTAGTAATTCTAAAAACAGGACTACTTGCCATAAATTAAATTTAAAGCAGTCCAGGGTGAAAGTAAGCTGGTGCACCCTGGTGAGGTGCTCCAGCAAGAAACTAGCCGACTAGGTTACTTAGCTGCAAGAGGATGGGCGGGATGCTCCCACCCCAACTCCTGTCTTCCTGCAGGCTGCCATGCTAGAAGCAGGCAGCCTGGCAGATTAGAGGGGCTGTTTGGAACTGCTCCAGTCTGGAGCCTCCCGCCACAGTTTTAGGGGATGGGGGGAGCTGCAGCAACACTTACCCCAGTGGCTGAGTGGGGTTTTTTCCTTTCTGCTGACTAGGGAACGAGGAAAAGTTCACAGCCCGCTCCCACTCCCGGCTGCCCAGAGGAGGGCAGGAGGAGGACACAGGGTGTGTACTTTACCTCACTTCTAGTCACCAAAGAGGAAAAAAAAGCCACTCAGTGATGGATAAATGTGACTGCAGCTCCTCCTCCCCCCATCTCTGAAATGGGAACCTTATCCCCTCAATGCACTCACCCAGTCCCTGTCCCGTCCTTCTCTTCGTACCCCCTGCCCCGAGCTCCCTCCTCATACATCCCAACTTTGACTTCTGCACTCCCCCACACCATAACCCTCTGCCCTGAGCCCCTCCTGATATATCCCTACCCGAGTCTCTCATGCACTTCAACTATGACTCCTGCATATCACGTACCCAACCCTAATGCCTGTATCCCCCAACACACCCAAACCCTCTGCACTGAGCACCTTGCACTCCACCCCACACTTACATTTCTTACAGATACTGCTGTATGGCCACATCTCCCCACCCTTAGCCCCACCAAAAGGGAGAGTGGTGGTTGTGACAGGATAGTACCTGTAAGAAATTTAAGTTACTTTCACCCCTGATAGTGTCAATATCTTTCCCCACAACTCCAAGAGTCTGTCGGTGTCAACAAGAGTCTGTAGATATCAAGGTGCTTAGTATTTCTTGGGAAAAAACGATGTGGCTTCCTATCTTTAATTAAAATACACATTAGTGTATATTTGCAATTTAAGATTTAAGATAATTCACAAATGCCATATTATCTAATACTGCTTCCATTTACTTCTCATTGTAAGAGAAAACAAGAGAACACCTGTTTTGGGAACATTACCATCAATTATAAATTAACTTTAAATAATCCCTTTGGCCTCTTAAATTCTTCTTTTGCTGGAATATCTATATTGAAATATAGCACAAGGACACTAATATTAGAGGAAAGGACTGACTAATGAATGAAATGAATATAAAACCTTAATAGTACTGCAGTACCTCTCTAACTTCTATTGTGTTTCATTTTTAAGTGATTTAGGACCTTTGCACAGGGTATGGGGATCAGAACACATCCTCAAATTGAACTATTTCCCTTTCCCTTCCAGTCCCTAGTTTAATAAATTATGTTTTTTAATTCACAAGAGTAACACTGGACATACTAGCATGACAGCTGGAGCCTTTGTGAAATACAATATTCAGTAGGAAAAATAGTGTATTTTGTTTATATTATCACACTCCTCTATAACTAATTTGGTTAAATGTTCATTTTTATCTAAAAATATTTATCTCAATTTCTTTTGGATTTATAATTACATGGATACAAATGTTAATCCCTAAGGCAAGATCCCCACAATTTGCTCTGTCCCTGGTGCTGCTGCAGAAAAAAAGGCCAGAGTGGCATAAAAGTGTTATAAATGCTCTTTTTATAACGTGGGAAGTTTTTGTGGTACAGTTACCATGGAAGACAGTAAAGATGCTTTCCTGTGACTCCTCTCAAGCTGTAGCTTAGCAGGTAAATTAAGGCTTGGAGGGGCATGTTAGCGTGGGACCTCATCACAGAGCATGGCAGAGATTCTAACTAGGCAGTTGAGCAGCCTACAGTACAGCTTGCAGAAGCAAGTTAGCCAGACACCACCTCACCCTTCACCCTCCCCTAGGTGTTGTCTACATTATGGTAGAGGCCCCAGAGCTGCACTGGATCAGACAGCACAAAGCTTTCTTATGACTACTATATGTTCCCTTTCTCCTCACAAGTATTTTACAGATTTCTTTAGATGGCATGTAGAATAGATATCTGCACAGCCCTCCTAGCAGAGTATAGCTGGTATGGCTTAGCTAAGGCAACCAGAATAAAGATGTACTTTTATAGTGTGGGTATGTATGCAAGTACATACTCTATATGCTTTATGCTCACCCAAGCCACCCCTCATCTACACTGCTATTTTTAATAATGTAACGTCCTCCTGCAGGAGCTTTTGACCTCTGCAGGAAGAGATGCCCTGAGCCAGGAGAAGGCTCTGACAAGAGGAGGAAACTGGGAACGGCTCCCCCTTTTCCTGCCTCTCCCTACCAAGTCTTTCTTTGCCACAGAAAAGATTCCAGCAGCTCCCCATTTTTCAACATCAAAGGTAAAGGTTCTAGCAGGGGAAAGGCAAGGTGGGAAAGCCTCATTGCCAGAGCCTTTTATGGACATGTGGCTATATATCAAAGCATTGTCTCAGCCTGTTTTTGGCAGTGGCGTGAAACTACATGTATACTGCACACTGCCACTGGAGGCGTAAAATGTAGACTAAGCCTTAGAAGTGTACCACAAAAATCTCAAAAAATGAATTCTTCAATTTAATTAATTAAAAGACAATTTATTAATGTGTCTTTTGGAATATACTTTAAATATGTCTAAGTAGCAGGAGGAAGAAATACATTTTTACATGATCCTTTCATTATGAATGATGTTAGCTTGCCAGAAAGATTAAAAAAGTATCTAGCCTACTAGTTACATGTAGCCATTTCTGTTAGGACATTCCGCATGATTATACAATATACTGGGGGCTGTGCCACCTGCTCACCAACACCCCTCTCTCTCGGGGTAGGCAACCTCAGCTCTCCCCCCAGCCACCGGGGAAAACCACGCCAGCCCCTGATCTCCCTCTCCCTGGCCGGAAGTGCCGCCAGCCCTGGCTCTCCCTGGTCTGAGATGTACCAGCCCCAGCTCTGCCCCTAACATCTGGGGAGGGCCAGGCTGAGGTGCACCAGTCCTGGCTCTGCCCTGGTGGCCAGGGAAGGCCGAGGCTTCGGCACACCAGCCCTGGCTCTCCACGTGGCTGCGAAAGAGGGCAGGGCTGGTAGTGGGCTCCAGGGGCAGGGCTGGGAACTGGGCTTTACCCGCCTATGCTTACCCCCCAGCCTGTGAACGCTGTGATGTGATGAAGTCACTCTGTCATCCTGCAGGAATTTTTTTTTTTTTAATATATGTATAGGGAGAAGCTATTATACAAGTTTGAATTTGGACAGGAAATTGGGGTTCAATTTGTACTACTCTGTACTACTTTCAAAAAGTAAATAGATTGGATATCTGGGATTAAAAGGAGGGGGAACACACACAACAGCTTATTGGGTGGACTTCAGAAAAAGGAATGGCATGGGGCACTTAAAAAGAAGAAAGTTTGCTTTAAATTGTTCTATATAAAGGCATCAAAGTTCCAGTTTCACCCATTCCCACTCCAGTAAAATAAAAAAAGGTAAGTCATAAGTTGCTCTAAAGTGCTGGGTACTAGAAAAAAAGCAATTTATAGATGAGTGATGCTGAACTATTTAGATAAAAATTAAATGGATCCCACTTGCTAAAAATAGGACTAGAAAAAAGAATACTAAAAGCCACAGTGAGCAATAATATGTAGTTTCTCTGTGACTAGCTCTCTTCTTGAAGTAACTTTTTCCTCCTAACTCTAAAGTCATGCATTTCTTCACTGAAAGTCATTAGAACATCATCCTATTTCTCTTGATAAGAGTGTTAGCTAAATATTGTTACATGTGCACTGAGGAAATTATTTACTCTGAGAGGTTTCAAATGTTCATAAAACCACTTCATAAGTTCCCTTACGGGACAATAAGTTCCATAATAAAAAGTACACTTGTTCTTTCTTCACCACAGTAGGTCAACAAATCTGCAGCCCACAGAATGCACTTTGCACTATACATCATAGCACATCAGCAATAGAGATGTTCAAATCAACACATACTCTTCAATACTTAATAGCCCAGTGATGCCACTTGGAAAAAAACCCAACCACCTTAAATTTGTCTTTAATCTCCAGCTTCATGCCTGCCTCTTATTGCTACTAGTTTTATTTTTATTTCTGCTTCCATAATATTACATTTAACTTTTCATTTAACAACTGTGGCATTCTACTCTAGGTCCATGTTTTATAAGCACCTGAAAATACAAGTGTTATGTAAAGCATCAATTCTTAATACAGCCGCTCTCCGAGTTACGAACGAGTTACGGACCAACACTTGGTCCGTAACTTGAACTGTTCGTAACTTGGATCCCGTAGAGTTACATGGCGACCGCGCTGTTCGTAAGCGCGTATCGCCGTTCGTAACTCGGATCCGCATTTACGACTGCTTTGGTCATAAGAGCGGATGGTCGTAAGTGGAGGTGGCTGTAAGTCGGGGAGCTGCTGTACAAATAACTATATTAGCATGATACAGCAAGATTTATTTAAAACATTTGAGTAATGAGCAGCATTGAAACACACCATTTTCACCTATATTTCTTAAGAACATCCTATCTATCTTAGGATGTCCTTTAAAAATGGCATTCAATTCATACATTGACAAGAATACAAAAGTATATGAGAATTTGGTGATTTTATCTTAAATTACATTTTACAACTTATAAAGCCAACTACCTACTAGTAGTATATTCAAGAGAGGTCCAGAATTAGAATAGGAGTGCTGCATATTAGGGCTAAGGTACACTGGCAGAGCTACATGGTGAAAGCTTACACAACACCTATGTAAATTATACCTTGTTAAGTGTATGTTAGTAGAGTTCCTCACTTTTTTACATTTTAGGAAGAGAGATGATTCAGACAAAAAGGCATTTTCTAGCACTAACTCTGGTTACATGTTCTAGGCAACCCAAATTTGCTGAGTACCTCACAAGTTAAGGATCAGAATAATACTGTCTAAATACCCAAAAAATACATACAGTAACTCACAAAGATAAGAAAACACAAGTTAAGATTTCACTTTTTAAAAACTATTCTCTGTATAGTAATAGTTTAAAGAGATTTATCCAATCCAAATTCTTGTGTTTTAATAGGTTGAACACAGATCAGGCTTCTACTTAATGCAAATTGAAACAAATCAAAACTCACCTCATCAAATCTCCTGTCAGTGCCCATAACAAGAAGGTTATTAAATTCCCTCTCCAAAACAGCACGAGCCTAAAATAAAAAGAGGCATCAAAGAGAGTCTCAAAAAGTCTAACAAACCACAAGAATCTATATCTATAGTACATTTAAAAAACTATTTTCTATGTACACATTATAAAATGACTATATGGTAACACATAATATAGCACTGATTTAGTACTTGCTAAGTTGCAACAACACATTTAAAAGGGGATTTCAATGCAGTTATAACTTTACATGAGTCATGTAAATTAATTATGTCAAACTCAAAGTTAATGACTTCACAGTGAAAACAGTTATTTTTCTTTGTATTTACAGAGCACTGTGGGTATTACCAGAGACAAATAAGTGATAATAAAGGATAGGCCAATTCAGGGAGAAAATGGGCTGTGAGAAAACAAACTAAAAGACAAATAAATTAATTAGAACACGTTAGAACTTATGGAAAAGATGAGTTTTTTTGTGGTATGTTTCCAAGTCTATGATAGAAAACACACTATAGATAACTTAATTTTTAAAATTTCTACAATTGACTAAGACAACTACATGCTTACAGAAAATTAGATACTATGACAATTTGGTTTATTAAAATGGCTAGGAAAAATAATTAGACATGAAGTTATTACCTGCGTGTTTTGAGTAGGTATTTGTAATAATAGAGCTAATGCACTGAAATCAAAAGATTCTTCTAAGGCCACAAGTGCACCATGAACTCCACTTTCTATAAGGTTATTTGCATATTCTTTAAGACCGATTGACAGTACCCAGCGGATCATTCTGTCATTGCTCCAAACAAGAACATCTAAAAGAGAGAAAAAACAAACAAAAAAACAAATATGCTATTATAAAACTTCATAACAAAATATCTATTCAAATAGCTACAGATTTAAGCACACAGTCAAACGTGTGAAAACTCCTTGCCAGAGGATGCGGTGAAGGCTAGAATTTTAACAGGGTTCATAAAAGAGCTAGATAGATTCATGGAGATTAGGTCTATCAATGGCTATTAGCCAAGAAGGGTAAGAATGGTGTCCCTAGCCTCTGTTTCTCTGGAGGTGGGTGACAGGGGAGGGATCACATGAGGATTACCTGTTGTGTTCCCTACCTCTGGGGCATCTGGTTTTGGCCACTGTTGGCAGACAGGATACTGGGCTAGATGGACTTTTAGTCTGACCAAGTATGGCCGTTCTTATGTTGTTCTTGCTCTTCTATATTATGTTGGCACGGGGCTCAGCTATATCATTTAGGCGTAGGCCAAAGCAGCTGGTGATATGGAACCAATACATCTGCTTTAAATATGTATCAAATATTTAAGGTTATTTAATTTTATATTTATTTTATTTTCAATATACAACAGATGTTTTGTACTGACAGCACAGAATTATTTGTGCTCCACAGAGCAAAGGGAGACAGTACTCAGTGGTACTGTACCCTGTCCTGATTTATGGGTGAATGTGAAGAAGTGGGGGATACAGCCCAGCCTCTTCCCTGCCTCTGAGGAAATATGGAGTAGTCTGTGTTATCCTCAGACTGCATTGACTTCACCTTTAGCCTGGCATTTACATAGGCAGAGAACGTTTCATCCCACAAACTCCTTTAATGGCTGGTCATTCCTATTCTTGGAGAGCAGGGGCAATTCCATATATTGATGGGTTATTTCAAATCTTTAAAAATTTTCTCCATAGTTCATTACTTATATTTGATCTTTTTTTTTCCTTGGGAATACAGGCAGCAAGATGAGGGCCTGAATTCCTACTCTTGCTTCCCCACTACCTCCATTCCCTATTCAGTATCCACACATTAAACACAAATTAACTTGACTTTTTCCACACACAAAAAATACTAACAAAATGGTTAGTATTCACAAACTATCAGATAACTATAGGCTTTAGAGGTACTGAAAAAATTGAGACAACTGTCTACTCAGAGATGTCTTCTTAAATAAAACAAACTATTTCATTCATACTTGGAAAATTTTCTTCAGAACCAAAGGCTAGAAAAAAATTAAATAAAAGCTCATTACACAGCACAATTGTTCTACAGTGGGTTCTATGACATATCCTGTAGCCAGGGATTTGTTGACTACACAGGGCTTTACTAACAGGTCTCTTGCATATGGCACTTCTGTGACACCATGAAATAAACCTTTCACTTTTTGCAAAAGTAATGCAATTTTGAGGCATCTTACTGTGAAGATTTTAAAATCTAAAGTGAAGCCAAGCAGAAATAGTTAACCTTTTATTTCACTCTGGCTTTCTTCTCTTCTTCTTTCAAGTTCTTTTCGGTCATAATTTAATTTTCGTAAACACATTATACCACACTGGAAACTGTTTCTGTTTGAAAAGAAAAATATATTTAGGGATAACAAGCTAGAATACTTTAAAAAGAATATTATGAAGACTGCCTTGAGTGTATTTACCTGTGAAAACTGTCCACCATCTTAAGTTGTCCCCGGAGATCTTTCTTAGTCAAATGATCTAGCATTCTAGCATCAACAAGACATTCCATGAAGTAACTGCGGTATTGAGGGAGCCCCAAACTGGGGAGCCACTCATTGCCAATCCACTCATGGTTCATATCGCCATATGCTAGCGTCTGTTTTTAAAAAAATAAGAATTATTAAATGTGATTTACTCATCCCAAAAGGTAAAAAAAACACTAAACAATGTCTTTCCCTACACTTCACATTAGTATTTAGTATGTTTAAAAATGGAAAGCAAAGCAATTTTTAACTGGTACTTTTTAGTTGGGAAAAATACGCTAATGAAAGTGTTGAGTTGAAGTTTGCCACTTTATATTTAATCTTTTCACTGGAAAACAATGCTCATACAAAAAAGGGGATATAAAAACATTCAGAATAAGTAAAATTTCCATTAACTTTTGTATCATATTTTGATGATTTTTGGCCTAATTCTTTAAATTCAAACTTCAACATCATCAGTTTCACACCCTAACAATATAACTTACTTTGACTGGATGTTGAACACACCATTTCTCGGGCAGGGTAGGGGGGGGGGGGGGAAGAGGTGCAGAGGGGTGGATTGACTTTTTTTCTGAAGTCGTATAATGCCTTTTAATTTCCTCCTCTACCTTCCATTTCATTTTGACAGCCAAATTCACTGTAGACTTTTCAATACTAACAAGAGTTTTGGGGAAATGACACTGGTGAATAATCATAACAAAAAAAAAACATTTTTCTGGGCTCATAACTGTAACTGCTGTTTCCTATTCTCATGACTTTGTCTTTGACTGACGAGTTCTGGTGGAGATTTTTAAAGCACAGTTATGTGTCTGACTCCAGTAAGCTTTGAACTTGAATGACAGTTACTCTGCTGATGAACTAGCTGGAAAATTAGATTAAAGAGGTTTTAATAAAATGGCTACTAACCTTCTGTGATTGTTATTTTTCCAAGATGTGTTGCTTGTGTCCATCCTGTGCTAGTTGGAGTTTTTTCCCTTAGTGGTAGCCCTAGGGCTGGCCCTAGCGCCCCCTGGAGTCTCGTGCACATGCACTGGTATAAAGGTTGTCACTGGCTACAGTAACTTGGAAGGATAAGGAGAGGAGGTCATGGAATGGATATGAGCAACACATCTCAGAAAACAACTGTTACTAAAAGTTAGTACTGATTTTTCTTGAAGTGTTTATTTCATGTCAATTCCATGTGAGGTGACACACAAGCAGAATCTTTGGAGGTTGGGCTTGGGAGTTCACAGACATGCTGTCTGCAACACTGCTCTCCTGAAACTAGCATTGTCACAGGCCTGCTGGCGATGGCATATGACATGAAAGTGGGATATGAAAGTATGAACTGACGACCACGTCATGACCCTGCAGATATCCTGGATTGGTCACAAGGAATGCTACTGATGAAGCTTGGGCTCTTGTGGAATGAGCCATTATGATAGCTGGAAGCAGAACTTTCGCCTGCTCATGGCAAGCATGGATGGAGGCAGTTATCCAAGACAAGATTATCTGGGATGACACCGGTAGTCCTTTCATCCTGTGCTCCACAACTACAAAAAGCTGCTTAGTCTTGCAGGTTTATTCTTTATTATAAAGAAGGCAATCACCCATCTAATAACTAACACATATAGTTGCCATTACTCAACTGTTTAGTGGTGCTGTGAGCCTCAGAAAGAAAACAGGCAGAAAAACGTTCTGCGTGATATGCTTCTCTTTTAGGGAAGCCTTGCAAAAGCAAGAAGAGCATTCCAAGTAACCATCCGGAAGTGCCCCTTATACCAGAGCATATGCTTGAGTCTCCCGGGGGCACGAGGGTCAACCCTATGGATACCACTATGGGGAAAAAAAATCTCCAGCAACTGTGCACATGGTGTACACGCATATCTAGGATTGAACTGACATGAGCAAGTACTCAAAGAAGAAACACTTTTCATAACAAGACTGTGCTAGAGGACTGAGTAAAAAAGAAGTCCAAAGATACTGGGTTAAAGATTATGATCATATATATATATATATATACACACACATATACACACACACACACACACACACGGCTTGACAAATCATGTAATCTACTCACCCATGGCGAATAGATTACAAGCCGGCACAGTGCGATATGCGCATGCACAGCTTGCAGAACTGCACGGCTGGCGAGCAGGGCTCACCGCCGCTTGGCGAGCCCTATATATATGAATGACTATTTAGCACCTCTGTGATGATAGAACTTAATCAAATATCATGTTAATGGTAAGATTGTGTCAGGGTCTTCCATAACAGGTAAGTACTTTCCTTGAGCCATTGTCCTGACAGAGCCAGGATCAAGACAGAACTCCAGTTTTAGACGCAATAAGGAGTTAGTGTGCGTTAAATCAGTTCTCTAACCATCTGATCTGTTCTGCTATTTAGCCAACAAAGTCACAGACTACTACTTTGAAAGAAAATAGTTTTCACATTAACTTATTAGGCTGTCACATGAGGGCAAGTACTTTAAGTGATAAACAATAAAAAGGAATATTCAATATTCCTGCTATACGAAATAGCCTTTGAAATTAAGGAGGAAAGAAAAACAGTATACATTTATAGACTCTGCTGTGATGGCCACCATGAGAGTCTGAACATCTTCTAAACAAAACGTTCTTTGAATTTGTTCATGTGTCAGCAAATTTTAAATTGAATGAACTACAAAATAGTCAGAGAACCACACTGTCAATTTATAAGGTTAGTAATATCATCTACCAATTTAGATTATCAAACCATTCTCAGAGGAAAACAAAAGTTATCATTCATACTCTAATTGCACTGTCTTGCTTTACATATACTGTATAATAAATTACATAAAATCTCCAACCTGAGCCCAGCTTCCCTCCTCATCTTCCTGATGTTATGTGGTTAGAAAAGCAAAAGAACACACAAATATTAGTATTTATAAGTTTAGTACTATGAGAAAAGTTAACGATTTAGTGCATATACAATATCTTTATGGCATGCAAAAAATCTAAAGAACCCAAGCAGCATGCATTTAAAAACAAATACAACATTAACTGCAAGTAGGAAAATGCTTGTACTGACTGGGTTTTCTGGGAAAAAAAATCATGTGCAAATAAATTAACTTGGCTGTACACACAGTTAGTCTGCCTGCAGTAAGAATCAAAGATGATTTTGTTTTTGATTTTGTCCCCAAGAGAAAAGAGTAAAGTGTGATTTAGAGAGTCATAGAGGGTTAGTATCTAAAGGAAGCCATAATCCAAAATACTTAAGCTTTTTTAATACTTTCATTCTTTTGGAAGACTAAAAGGCACATGATTCAAGCAAATCAAAAAGTGGGAAAAGCACCATAAAGAACAGAAGTTGCAGTGCTGTAACTAACCGTTTGTGGCGTGGCTGTAAGATTTTCCATTTCTTCATGTGTTACCCAGACATTTCCCGTGGTCTAATATGACCCCACAGTGAACCAATCACATCCAATGAAAGGAAAGCAGTAACAAAGAGGAAAGGTTGCAGAATATATAAGCAATAGGTACATATAAGGAGCAGGCATGGGCAAAAGCAATGGTTTCTAAAGTTGAAGTACAAATTTACTTAAAATGATTATGTAGACTAAAGGTACATTGACATGGGACATCTCCCTTCAAAGATTATTTAACAATCACAAAGTGTGTTAAATAGTTTACACTGATGTGATTAATAAATCAACTATGACAAGAACCGTTATGTTGAACAAAAGCGTAAATATTCATTTTAATAATATCTCTCTTATATAAGTTATCTTTAACTACATTTTTTCCTTTGGGATGGTACATGTACGTCTGGACAATAAGTCTAACAAAATTGCAATTTTAGTTTTTTATTAAACATTTTTGTAATTCTGCACTTTTAAAAGCATTCTTGAATTTTTTTCTGTCACGATTTTCAGTGGATAGTAATATTAATCTACTAAATGTCATTCATTTTGCTGAAATTACTACCAGTATTAATAAGAAGATCCTGCAATAACCATGTGTTCTCTGTTCAAGCCCGAAATATATCGAGAAATATGGTAGTCAGAATAACCATGTAGGGCAAGATCCACATAACTCCCATTCAAGTAAACACACCACATTGTGCAATATAAATGCAGAGTGAGATCAATGCAAGGTTTAACATACCAAAATCAGACTTAAGTTATATAAACAAATATGGCTTTTTATTAGAACAATTTTTCCACATCTGCATAAACCTACTAAGTGCGTGCCAAAAGAACCCATTACCTAATATAAAAGACATTCTACTTTAAGAAACATTGCTACCTTATGGAAAAGCTATGAAAAAACATAGTATTTAAAAAGCCATAGTATTAAAACCAACTATACGGATTGTATTGTTTGGAAATTTTTCCACTTTTTCCTAAATTACTAACATTTGCATGGATTACATTTTTTTTTCCTGTTGATTATTCCATTCTTAATTCATCCCATTATGACATAATGTGTCAAAATTCTTTGACTTTAAATTAAATATAAAGTTGTCAGCAGCAACAAGGTTTTTGTTTTTTACTGTATCTCAAGCAACATAAAAAGGGGAAGGAGAATAAATCATCAGAATATCCTTTAGTCAGGATTTTTTCCAGTATTTTCCAAGAGGCATCAGTGCTTCCAAGTAACAGCACAAGGCAGAGCAACATATAATAATTCAATTCTCTGCTTTTACTGGAATATTTCATGTAATTATAGAAACACTTTGAATTTTGCTGTACAATTGCCATTGTTTAAAATAATTTGCTTTGCATGATTTAGAGCATATATGCAATATGCCAATTATAAGCACTAATCCCATCACTGGGTACTTGTAGATGGACCATTACAACAACATAGAGCCAATAAAAGACAGAGGGTTTCTCCTGGCAATAGTCACAATTTATGATCAATTACACTGAGATGCTGCCATTGCCCAGAATTCCTATCACTCATTCAGCTGAGTTTCTCTCTGATAGCAACTTACTCAATCTTTTAAAAATTATAAAATTAAAGCATCTTCAATTTACAACATAGTTACTTATATGTATCTTCTATTACTTTAGCGAATAAAAATGTAATATACCTGGCAAATTACACCTATTCTTAATATTTCCCTCATTTAAACATATTGTCATGTGGAGATGAAAAATAACTGACCTTTCCCTAAACAAAAAACCAGTAACTTCTTCACTCAATTTCTACAATAGTATATCATATCTGCTTTAAATTACCAATATTTTTAGCAGTAAAAATGTGTTAAAAACTTGTATGGTAATTATTCCACATAAGAGTTTTTTGAAAACTAAAATTCAACCATTTTAAAATGGTTATGTGGTCATTTTCAATTTAAGGTAATTTTGAAAAGTTTCTCTTAAAAACTCAAAATTTACACCCTCAAAATTCTTGCATTAGAATTCTGGAACCTGCTGAAGAAACTTCTGTTTAACACTGTTTCAACAGGGATTTCTCTCCCACCAGAATATGTTACTTTCAATTTTTTTCTTACCGTTCTTGATGTAGGAGGGGCAGATGGACTTGTTAGTGACATGATCTCTTGAATGGCAAGCCTCAGTTTCAACCTGTGTAGAGGATTACTGATTCCAATTTCACGCTGTATTTCCGTATCAGACAAGGCAGACATGATGGCACCACTTTTCACATTAGCTCGGCAAGCAGCCACGTACCATGCAGGCATCCCTACCCATAACTGGCAAATAGAAAACAATATGTCAGTAGCATTTGTAAATATACATGTTTCTTCAAATCTTCAAGTTATTAACGCGACAAGAGTCTCCTCTATAAGTACCTTTTGCTTTAAAATGGGATCACTTACCTCTAGCCACACAACTACAGTAGGGCCATCCCATTGTGCAAAAGGCAGACCTTGCCTTCTAGCTTCCTCAAGCAATTCATGTCTAAAATTATAGAAAGTCATTAAATGAAGAGAAAGTAATATTGAAAAAATAATTTAGCTTTAGGTTTCATTTATTTAACACTGGTATTTTGTTTCCTTTGTCCACCTTTCCTTCTTTAGCAATCTTACAGACACTGTAAGATAGCTGAAAAGAGGACAAGACCATACCAAATGCACGCTGACATGATGAGCATGAATTTCAGTCTTGCACAAATGCTAAGTCTTACTTTTTTGGAACTAAAACATGTTTCCAAACATGCTTCAACTGGCTGTATTCACCCTGTCCTTGCTAAAGGAGAGGGAGACCTGATGTAATTTGGAGTTGGATTTCAAAGAGATCTGGTAGAAATAGTTGAGAACCATAAATGTATGCTGATGAGAGACTGAATAAAACAGAAATTATTTACTGCTAATGTAGCAAATTTGCTATTTCAGTGAATTAAAATGCTTTACAACTATTACAACATATTACTTTGTCATAGGAACCATTTGTAAAGACTAATTTTAAAAGTTTCACTAGGTTTCCTATAAAATATCTGACATATTCCCCAAATTCTCTTCCATGCTTATTTATAAATATTTCCACATACTGCTTGCAAGGGAGAATTCAGTTTATGCGCAGTAGGGATGTGATCAAGAAACCAGTTAATTGATTACCTGGGAGCAGCCTCCCGCTTACAGCCTGTCGCAGACAGAAGGCTGCTCTGGCCACATAGGGCTACCGGGCTGCCAATTCCCAGCCCACATAGGCTTGTGGGCTAGGAGTCGGCGGCAGGGTAGGGAGTGAGGAAGCAGCAGCAGAGAAGGCAACAGTGAGAAATGCCTCCCTGTGCTAGGCTGCTGACTCCCAGCCACCATCACTATGCCGTATGCAGGCTGCGATCTGGCAGCCCAGCATGGGGTTGGAAGCAGCTGGGCTGGAGTAGCCCCTGCCCACAACACAGGTCACTCCAGCCTAGCTGTGACAGGTGGAGGGGGCTGTTCCAACCAGAGCCCTGAGCTCTTTAAAATTACCATTGGCAGGCTGGGAAAGGTGATGAGGGCTGGCTGCCCCTAACTCCACACTTCCATCCAAGGCCACACCCCTTCCAGGCCTCCTGGAGCTCCCCTCCCCTCACACTAGGGATGTAAGCCTTTAGGCTTATCAGGTAGTCAAGTCACTACTCGACTAGTCTCTGCCCTCCCCCTTGCTGCCTCTGTATCAGAGAAAGCGGGGGGAGCAGCAGCTGGTGCTGGGGGTAGCCAGCTTAAAAGGCGCCCTTATTGACTAATGAATAGTTGATGCAAATTGCATCGACTATTTGATTAGCCAATTAATCTAAATTTAACATCCTTATTACTAAGCCCATTTTTATTTTTCCAAAGTTCATTTTACAATAGTGATTTTAGTGCTGTGCCATCAGCTCAGGTGTGGCAGGACTACATCCCATTTTTAAACACATTAGATTGGAGATGTATGTGAAAAAGAAGTCTGCAAGACCTAATAAGGCTTGATACTGTTTTGGGCATAATATTTGGAATTTTTCCTTTAAGAAAGTAAATTATTTAATTTCCCCTAAATTACATATTTAATAACTTACTTTTTCTGTAGTTTTCTATTTTTTTCCACCTGTCCCCCAAGTTTGCTGAGTCCTAAGGCATCCTGAGATGAATTGTCTGTTTCTGTTGAACCAACTACAAGGAATTTTTAAAAAGGCACTTTGTGACTTTTTCTTTATTTTACCTTGAATTTGTTATAAACAAGCATAACTATACTATTCTTGTACAACAAAGTAATTAGTACTTAGTAACATTACTGATGAGCTGTAATTGTCCAATTATGTTTCTATTGATAACTCATTTTATTAATGAAATGTGATAAGGAGAAAAAAATTAAAAAGTAGCTCTTTTTTTCAGAGATACCTAAAGCATATGGTATTTGAATATGAGACATGAACAAGCACTTCAGAATATCTTTATTCTCTCTCTCCATAAGTCATGCACCTAGATATCTAAAATATACATTACCTAGAAAAACACATTAAAAAATGTTCAAAATGAAATAGTCTTTCCTTCCATTTATACTACTCATAATACACTAGTTAGAAGATAACAAACCAACCTTGTCCCAAAGACTCTTTGCTGGTTTGTCCAGGTCGACCCTTTTCTTTCTTACCAAACAAGCGACCTATAGAGGATTTGATTCCCTTCTTTTTAGGAGCTTTGTGAAGGGAATCCTGGCTGCTATTACTACTACTGGGATTGCTTACTTGCCCATCTTGAGAACCTGTAGAACTTTAGAGAAAAAAGGTTATTTTAGTCTGTAAAAGAATGCACACAAAATAATCACTACTGTCAGCACACTACATTTTTATGGCAATTTGACGTTTTGGTAGAAGCTAATGAAAATTGTCAAATTACATCAAATTAATTTCCAGTTTTTAAACATTTCTCATCACAAAAGATGTGAAAAGCATTACCAGAAGACATACCAAAAGGTTAAATGGAGCATAAACTTTAAAAATGCAACATTCTACTCCTTTTCATATTAAGGAATCTTATTAGGGTGACTAACCTATGGAAAACAACTGCAACTCTTTTATTGTTATGTATATTACAATCCGCTAAATATCAGTTTCCCTACCAAGTTCAGATGATCATAGATTATTATGCCACTCATTTCTAAATCTGTGCTTAAATTAAACTAGAATTCCAGCTTCCTTTCATCCACTTTTCTTTATAATATACATTTTACGTAAAATGATTAAAAAAAAGGCAAATAGTATTACAGGTTAGACCCTCTCTTGTCCAACATCCTTGGGTCCTGACTGGTCTCAGATGATGGAATTTGATGGACAAGAGGAGGTCCCCTGATACCAGCCCTTCATCCCATTATCCCTCTCCAGGGCCAGCTCCGTCAGCGTGGCTGGGGGCGTCTGCCAGCTGGCCGGGTAGCTCCATCCCCACGGGTGAACAGTTGCGCTGATTCTGCCAGACTGCACCTGGCCCCAATGCGGGTCAGCAAGCAGTTCCAATCACACTGCTCACCCCGCCACATCCCAGGCTGATGCAACCTAGCCAGACTCCCCTTCTTGGGCTATGATCTGGGCTCTGCTGCCGGGCGGCATATAGCCCCCAATCACTCTCCTCCCAGGCTGCTGTGGCCCTGCTGCTAGCAAACTGGCAGGGTTGCACCAGGCTCCCAGCTGCTGGTCCTCCTGCCCCAGGCTCTCTCATCCAGCAACATCTATGGTCATGCTGAGCCATGGATGTTGTCGGATGAGAGAATCCTGGATTTGGGAGGTGCAACCTGTACCTGAAAACTCTGATACAAAACCCATTGCCAGTAATGAATGTGCCAAGGGGGCGGCTAAGATAAACACCTTTAGCAAATCAACTGACATATTCTGACTTTTCCATTTAGTTTGACTTTTCAGAAGCTTTTAAAATAATTTCTTAAAACTCACATGATCTGAATCACAACTTTTTTTTTTTTTTTAAAGTTGGTGAATAATAAAGTTACCTACTTCTTGTAACTGTTCTTAAAGATGTATTGCTCATGTCCATTCCAGGTAGGTGTGTGCCCATTACGTGCCCAGTTATCACAAGGTTTTTCCCCTAGCAGCACCTGTTGGGTTGGCCATTGAGCCCCCTGGAGTGACACCACTATGGCTTGCTGAATAATGGCATAGTGAGATATAAATGTGTGAACTGAAAACCTGCTGTTTTTTGTTTGCTGCCCAGCAGATGCCCTGTGTGATAGCAAGTTGGGGGTTCCCCTGACCATGCAGTCCCATAGCAGCAAGAACAGACTCCGCCAGCCAGGAGAGAGAGGGTTTATTGCTTTTCCAGGATACAGCGCAGCCTAGACATGACATGGCTATAGGAGTCTGAGCCAGGATGCTTCAGACCCCTTGAGATGGGTGCCTCGGCCCTTAGATTCCCAGCTCCCCTCCGTAGTCTCTCTCCTTCATGATTCCAGCCAGAAAACTGACCCTTCCCCCAACACTCACTTCTTTTGTTCCATTCCTTCCCTTAACCAGTAGAACCAGTTGGATCACTGTCATCGGAGCTCTCAAGACGCCTCCCCGCTGGGCAGTGCTTATAGACAGAGGCCAGTAGGGGTCATCCACAGCCCACAGCTCAAGCACAGCAACCAGCAAGGTACTGACACTACATCACACCCTGGATGGGAACATAAGCCAGCAATGCAGTAGACAATTCTTGTGCTCGTGCAGAATGTGTGATTAAGGGAGGAGCTGGATTTAAGAAGCAGCCTACCACTGGTTACCATTCTGAACTGGAGTGGAATGCTGAAATAGCTGCAAAGTGCACTTTTATCAAAGCTGCTGCTAGGCCCTGCTGCTTTACATGAAGTAGAAAGTCCAGGATAACTGTAATGGAGGTCTCCTTTGGCCTTTTGTAGAGGCCAGATGGAAAATCTATTCCACTTAAATCAGGTAAGAGGCACAGTTGGAAGGCTTCCTGCTACCTAGGAGGACTTCTCTGACCATGCCCAAATACGCTAGCTCCAAGGGATTTAGCCATGGAAATTCCAGGCCATGAGGCGAACGGACTCTGGGTTGGGGTATTGGAAGTTGACGGTCTTCCTGAGTGATAAGATCCAGAATCAGAGGCAGATGTATGGGTGTGGCCACTAAGAGGTCTAACAATGTGGTGAACCAATGCTGCCAGGGCCAAGCCAAAGGTATGAGAATTACCAATGCTTTGTCCGATCTTGAGCAGGACTTTATGGATGACAGGAAATGGTGGGAATGTGTAAGCAAACCCTTCATGGAGTAAGGAAAATATCTACCAGTGAATCCTGGTTGTGATTGAGGAAGACGCAAAACTACTGGCACCTCCTGCTCATGAGAAGGGTCCTGAAGAGAAATGGAGAGGGTGAATGGGAGGAGAATTCATGGAATATCCAAATTCCTTTGTGCTGATAGCCCAGATATCTGAGGTGATCTGGGTCCAAGCCCAGTAGAAATCGGATGAAGTTTCCAAACTTAAGAATCTGACATAAGGATCTGTGCATCATTCCCAGACAGAGTTTAAGTCCATCAATACTTATTAGCCAGAATGGGTAGGAATTGTGTCCCTAGCCTCTGTTTGTCAGGGGCTGAAAATGGATGACAGGAGAGGGATCACTTGATTATCTGTTTCTGTTCACTGCCTCTGGGGCATCTGGCACTGGCCACTGTCGGCAGACAGGATACAGGGCTAGATAGACCTACAGTCTCACCCAGTATGACCGCTCTTATGACACACTTTCAAAGGCTCTTTAAGGGGACTGGAGACTGCCTTAATTGCTGGAAGAGCTTGGCCATCTTCTCCTATTTTTTTGGCCACTCCTCCTACTATAGTCATGCCTGTGCTGGGGAAGGATAGTAATGAGGCAGAGACTGTGGCTTAAAACCCTTGCTTTATGAGGCTGGTGTATGGAGGCCCAGAGATTTTTAAGGTTGTCTTTGTGTCCTTCAGGCTCTGGAGCCTGGAACTGGTTTGCTCAGCAAAAATCCTGTGCCATCAAAGGGCAAGTCCTGTATCGTATGATGCAGTTCTGGAGACAGGCCAGAGACTTGCAGCCATGAGCGCCTGCACATCACAACATCCATGGATACGGAGCAGGCTACAGAGACCCCAGAATCTAATGCAGGCTGGCATTAGAGGTCTGACAATGATCTCTCACAACCCTCTTGGAGGAGAGAACTCAGAGGGAAAGTCTGCAGGGAGGAGCTCTTTAAATTTGTCCACATTGGCCCCAAAATTAAAACTATATTGGTTCAGCTCCACTTGTTGGGTCGAAATTCTAAAGATGGATAACCCCTCCACTGCCCCCGCCCCAATAGATCATGTGGCCAAAGAGGTCCATCTTTTTTTGTCTCCTTTGATTTTGGAGTCACAGGGGGAGAGGGGCATTCTGCTGCTCATGTCTCTCCTTGAGGTTAGCTGCATCTACAACCAGAGTGCATGATTGTGGAGGAATAAACACTCATAACCTTTCGAGGGCACGAAGTAGTACTTACCCTTCTTGTTGTGGGAGGAATGAAGGCAGAGGTTTGCCATAAGGTCTTTTTGAAGTTGAAAATTGTTTTGATCAGTGGCAATGCCATCCTAGAAGGCCCTTCTGGGTTGAGGATATCAACCATGGAGTTGATTTTTTCTGCCACTCCTTGGCTTGAAGGTCCAAGTTTTGAACTACCACCCTGAGTAACTCTTGGTGGGCCCCATCATCCATGGCCTCATCCGGGAGGACAATGATGAAGCACCCACCAATCCCAGGTCCTCTTGACCTTCCATCTCCCCGGAGGCCAGTGGTATGGGAGGCAGGACCAATCTGCTAATGACCCTTGTATCCAGCTGATGGCCTGTGTCTGATTGCAGTGCCAGGTCGGGTGCCTATCGCAGTGCTGTGCTGTGCTGTGCTGTGCTCCAACTGCGGTGCTGGGTTGGGTGGCTGGCCATGTGCCTGTTGTGGTGCCAGATAGACTGTGGTGCCAGTCTGAGTGCTTGCTGCAGTGCCAGTTGCAGAGCCGGGCTGGATGACAATCATCAGGCCAGCCGATAAAGCAGCGTATAAGCCTACTGGGACATCATCCTCTGATCCTCTTTGGGGTTCTCTTGCTAGAGAAGCAGGTGGTGGTGCTTTCCTGCCGAGGCCAAGAAAACAGACCAGGAAATGAGGCCATGGGCTTGGTAGTACGCGCAGGGCATCCAGAAAAGCCATTGCACTGGGGATTGCCAACGAGGTGCCTAGGGCATCATCAGTGCCTGGAGAGGTTGCACCCTGTGAGAGCATCTTGAATGGTGCAGGTCTCACCTCGATACATAGGAGTCCAGCTCCAAGTCTGAGGTTAAGCCTGACCATGATGATCAAGGGGATGCAGTTCCAGTGGTGTGCAGAATGGTCCCAAGGAAAGCAGTGAGGTAAGGGAGACCACTGGTACGGCATGGTAGGCTTACCTCTTGATTGTGCCAGTGCCCTAGAATGGCCCAGATTCATTTGATGCAAAGGCCTGCATAGAGACTCTAGGACTGTCAACTCAATGAGGCCTCACATTGCCTTGAAAGTGTTAGGGGGAAGGCATATTTAAGTCCCTCGTGTGGCTCTCCCTTGCCGGGGAGCTGACATGGACTGGACTCAAATGGTTCTGCTGGTGGTGCTAGAGTCAACAGCGAGGCTACTCCTGGGGCATCATGGAGAATCCCGATGCATAATGCACTCCATTAGTCTTATCACCTCTGGTAGTAAGTGACTCACTTTCGCCTTTTATGAGACACTGGAGAATGGTGCTGAGATGGTGTTGTGCCAGTCACCTATGGAGAGTGGCGATGCCTAAAGTCTTGGGCACCAAATCCTTTGGAGGAGTTGAACTGTCCTGCATGGAGAACAGTGTGCTGCACGTGGAGGCTGGTTTCATTGCTGTGCTTAACTGCATTGGCTGAGGGTGAAGCGCTGACTGCATAAGAAGGAGTTATAGCCTGAAGTCCTTTCTTTTTTTAGTGGGAGGGCAGAAACTCCTACAGCTCTAGCATTTGTCTGTTAGGTGTGCCCCTCTCAAGCACTAATAGCAAGATTCGTGATAGTCTCCTGGCATAGGCTTCTGACAAGAAACACAGGGTTTGAAGCTCTGGGACCAAGACCTGCACCAGTCCCTGGGGGAGGGCAAAACTAACAAGAAAAAAAAACTTTATGTAACTAATCTAACCCCTATAACTTTAACAAACTAACACTTATTGAAAAACTACTTTATACAAAGAGTAGATACAAGAGCACTAGACAACCACTTGCCAAGGCAAGAGAAGGAAACTCCAACCACTGTCACTGGCAGTAAGAAGGAACTGAGCGGGTGGCAGGGTTGGCAGTGGCCTGTATACAGCACCATAATGGCATCACTCCAGCTGACCTGATGGGTTCTGCTATGGGAAAAACCTTCCAAAGACTGTGCTCTTGGCACGCATACACCTACTAGGAACCAAAAAGAGCAATCACTACAAGAAGAATCTGAGCCTTAGCTATATTTATGCTATTTTTAACCTCATATTTTCTGCCATATGGTTTACTTACTTTCTTATGTCCCTGATGTCTTCATGGCTCACTGTATGCAAAGCTCCTTTATGAATTCTATCCAAATGCAGGGATCGAGGTGAAGATGGTGGTGATGTCTCACATTTTATTGTGGTCTTGTCATCACGTACTTCTTCCCCAGAAACTGGAGACTAAGGGAGAAAGAATGAAAAATTAATTTCTAGCATCAGACCTACATTAATACTATATGAAGAATTAAAAGAAAATGTATTTGATTACTTTTTCACTTGATAATGATAAGATTGCTCCAGTTCTTTTCTTCTGGAGCCATCATTTCTACTCTTATTTAAGGATGATAAAATGCAATTATCTGGCTAATCGTACAGTCGATATAATTTGTATCTACTATACAATTAGTCGATAAGTGCCTCCACAGAGCCACAGCAGGGGCAGCTCCACAGGAGCTGATTTTAACCGGGACACTGCGCATCCACTTTGAAATGTAGCAAGAGTGCGCTCGACTGTTGCTACATTTCAAAGGTGGAAGTGCCTGCAGCATTCCACCTTTGAAATGTACAGGAGCCCCAGTACAGGCTCTTGTGTATTTCAAAAATTGAAATGTTGCGTGGAGTCTGGGGCCAGTGGGGGGACTCTTAAGCTGGCTCCCCCCAGCATCTCCTTCTCTTTTCCCCGCCCCCTCCCCCCCCCCGTGCCTCTTTCTGATGGAGACAGTAAGTAGGGGTGGGAGCGACTAGTCCACTATCCGATAAGTTTTTGCTTATCAGATAGTCAACTAGTTGATTAGTCGCTTACATCCCTAGCCCGGAACTGCTTGGTCCCAGCTCGCACTGAATCCAGCAGCTCCTATTCACATTGGGGGGGGGGGAGGGCACGGAAGAGGGCAACTCCCCACTGGGACCTCTATGGACGGAGCTGCTTTACAGCAACGTCCCCTACACCACCCCCCTACTATCTCTGATACAGGCAGCTGGACCGGGGGCGGGGGCGGGGGGGCAGGAGGAGAGAGAGAAGAGAGAACAAGTGGCATCCTGGAGATGGTGCTGGAGGGAACAAGCTTTTGTCTCAGAGGCAGCAAGGGGGGTGCCCCAGAGAACACAGTGCAAGTGGGTACTGCTTGAGTCCCTGCTTGCCCTGTGCTCCCTGAGGCACTTCTGCTTCTGAAATGTACAAGAGCCCGGCAGGGGCTTCAAACCCTGCTCGAACCATTTTCCGTTGTGCCTCTGCCTCCCCCTGGCCCCCGTCAGAGATGGTGCTGGGAAGGAGGGGAGAACTGTTTTACTGGTTCATCCCAGCACTAGCTCCTGCTCCTCTTCCCCGCCCCCCACTTGCTGCCTTTCTATGACGGTAATCTTCAAAATTCAGTGAACAGAGATAGAGGAATACCTACTGCAAATGGGTAACATACTTCACCTTTTACTTGGGGTAGAAGTCTCTCAAGTTAAATTACTGTTTTCTCTATAGAAGGTCACCTTGCTCTTAATTTCCTTATTCCCAATGTCATTAAAATTATTAATTTAATGGCATTTTAATAGCAAAGATTAAATGTGAACATGACATTATTTGCAACTATTCAAATATATGAAATTATTACAAGGGATCTCATTTACATCAACACATTATGGCTATGACATAAAAGAACTTCACCATATGGCTAAAGCGTTTACCTTTCTACGGTGTTTCCTTAAATCACTAGGCTGACAGATGCATGAAAAGAAAAGAAATCAAGAGAAAACAGATTTATTGCAAACTCTGTAGTACAAACTCAAAACGTTAGCACAGATGGAAACATATTAGGGAGAAGATAACATAAAAGAACATACATGGAAGGAAGCAGAGATGCTATCCAACTGCAAAATATTTTACTACCATTCCACTGGAAATCAAGGTTTCTAACAGAAACACTGTAGGTACCTAACTAGTCATTTTAGGAGATAATATTTCATCTATACAAGGCAAAATTAAAGGAGGAAACAGAAAAAACATATAAAGGAGAGAGTATAGATTGACGCCAGCCATGGCTGAAGGGGATACATCTGAAGTCTGGCGTACTTAACCACATAAGTGGAGACTGCCATGTGCCTGAGAAACTGAAGACACACCCTGCTGTAGCGGCCGGTGAAGCACTCAGCCTGTCCAGATGGAGAAAGACCCTTGCCAGGGTCAAATCTAGCACCACTCCTAAAAACTCTATATGCTGAATCAACACTAACTGTGACTTTTCTGTGCTTATCAAGAGGTCGAGGCGGTGACACAGGCAGAGTAGAAGAGTCACATGCATGCAAATCTTGGAGCTTTTGCTGAGCCAATTTTCCAGGCAAGAATACATCTGCTCCCCTCATTGCCTCAGGTGGGTGGCCATCACCGACATACATTTGATAAAAACCCAAGGGACCATGGCAAGGCAAACAGGAGGAATGTGAACTTGTAGTGGGTCGCCCCCACCATGAACCGCAGGAAGCATCTGTGTCACTCAAATATGGCAATTTGGAAGTAAGTGTCCTTGGGATCAAAGGCAGTGTACTAAACTCGTGGATCTAAACAGGGAATGGTAGAGGCCAGGGACATCATAAGAAACTTAAGCCTCACCAGGTAACAGTTGAACCCATGCAGGTCTAGAATGGCGCAGGACCCCCTTTCGCCTTTGAGATTAAAAAGTAGCAGAAATAAAACCCTTGTTTCTAATAGCAATGTGGAACCTCCTCCACTGCCCCCAGTCTGAGCAATCTCTCAACTTCCTGCAGGAGTGTCTCATGAGAAGGGTCCCTGAAGAGGGGCAGAAAGGGAGGGTGGTATGGGGGTGTATGGATGAGAGCTGAAGTATATAGCTCTGCCGTACAATGCTGAAGACCCACCAGCCCATAGTTATAGAGAGACAAGCCTGGAAGAAAGAGCACTGGCAGTGGGAAAACGTCACAGGAGAAGGATCTGGTGACCTGAGAGAGACGTCATCCTTGATTATACCCTCAAAGAGACTGCTTGGAGTGAGACCTTAGAGCAGGAGGAGTTGGGTTGAGTGGAACAGGTGGAAGTACCTATGCTTCTACCACCATGGAGTTGGGGGCTAGGTGGAAGTAGAGGTACTCGTGCCCCTTAGCTGGGACAAAGTACTTGCGTACCACCCACTTAGTTATTGGGGGAATGGAGGAGGGTGTTTGCCATAGAAACATGGTGATCTTGGCCTCTCCATCATGAAAATGTAAGGCAACCCTGGACAAAACAGCTTTTCCCAACATCCTAAAGAGTATTCTCAGACTCCTCAAATTCCTCTGCCGGGAGGTTTAAAGTTGGTAGCTGACTTCTTGAGGAACTCCTGGTCAGCTTGAGCATTGTCTAATGGTATCACTGGAGGGGGACCCATGATTGCCTCATCAGGCGAGGAGGAGGGAGAGGCATGTACCATGGAAACTTTCTCAGGGGAGGCATAAGTCTGAGTCTCCATTGCCTGCTCCACCTGCAGTGTGAGAGCCTTGGAAACCTTGAGTGCCAGAGGGCATTTAGCAGAGGCTGAGTTGGTGGACTGTACCATTGACATACCAGCTACCGAGCATGAAACCTGGGATGGAACAGGAAATCTCCTTGGGTTCCAGGGGTACCACTGAAATGGCCAGGCCTGTGATCACCTGGCAGTCTGTGGGCCTGTCTAAAGTACCAGAGGTGAAGGACAAGATGCTTACACTAGAGGCTTGGTCCGAGGCCAGGCTGACAGGAGCGGGGGGGGACCAGGAACTCGGGCTGGGATATCGACATGGTGCTATGTGCTGGCCACTGATACCCACGCCCATGCCCTGAATGCAGAGCAATGACAAGAACAACCCTCCAAGGAGCCTCATCCACTAGGGGATCTGCAATTTGGACAATGGTGGCCAGCTGACTTGTAGTGTGCTCAAGATCAGTACTGGTCAGACAAAGAGATGCTGCAAAGCGGAGTGGGGCCACCAACCCCTGTACTCCTCATGGACATGCTGCAGAAACACAAGGCCTGGGACAGTGCCGGCATGGTAAACGGTGCTGCGCTGCAGATCTGTCCCTTGAACGATGATTGGGTTGTGGAGAATAACAGACACAAGTGTACTGTCCATACTGGGCGTGCTTCAGGAGATTTGCATTGAAGTCCTGGGAAGCCCTGCCTGCTGTCGTCTTTGTCTGGGATGTGAGCTCTGAAGCTTTCACCATGAAGAGGTGGGGCCTTTGACATTCCACTGGAGAACGGGGCAGTGCCATGGACAGCTTTCCTTTATGGCACGGTCCTACAACTACCACGGTGGGCGGGACTAGCATGGACAAGAAATGCTAGTGCTCAATGCCAAATCCAAGTGCTCACACACTGGCAATGAGGCAGATTCCATTAAGAGCCTTAAATGAATGTCCCTCCTTCTCGATAAGAGGCCTGAAGGACTAGCAAAAGTGGCACTTATCACTTCTATGAGCCTCTCCTAACCATGCAAGCAGTCAGTATGTGAATCACTCACTGGCATAGGCCGCTTTCAATTGCAGCACAACTTGAAGCCCAGGGAACAGGACATGTCCTAACCCAAGGTTAAGTCCCTATGGGTATGTCTAGACTATACGCTTCTTTTGAAAGAAGCTTTTTCAAAAAAAGTTTCTTTTGAAAGAGATCGTTTAGACAGCCACAACTTTTTCGAAAAAGTGATCCGCTTTTTCGAAAGATTTTCGAAAGACAGCACCGAGGCAATCTGGATGCTCTCTTTCTAAAAAGCCCTGTTTATGGTCAAGAACACCTTTTTTTGAAAGAGCTCTTTTGAAATAAGGCATTCTTCCTCATAAAATGAGGTTTACCACTGTCAAAAAAACCGCCACGTTCTTTCAATTTAATTTCAAAAGAACATGGCAGCAGTCTAGACACAGGTGAAGTTTTTTTGAAAAAAGGCCACTTTTTTCAAAAAACCCTGTAGTCTAGACATAGCCTATGGGACCTACACTAACTACATAGAAGAGTAAGCTGGTTAACACCACAAACTATTTACAGGGAAAACATAGTTCAACAAGTTAAGTGCAACAGATAACACTGAGACTAGCTGGTTCCAAGCATCATCACTGGAAGCAAGAAGGAATTTGCTTTATAGCGTATAAAGATATGGCAGATTTGGGCAACTGGTTCAAAATGAACTTGCTAAGTAAGGGGTCAGATATTAACAAGTAATTCAAAAATGGTCAAATATTTTAGAGAATTAATACTAGAAAAGTATCGGGAGATAAAAAGAAGAGTACAACTTTATTGGCTCCAGGAGGCGTTAGGTAGATACTTACACCCAGTTACAAAAAAGCAAATTACTTGAATTATTTTAATTCAGAAAAATGCAAAACAATTTGAATACTAAAAATACAGAATGACACCATGATGCAATAAAAATGATAAGCTACCAAACAACATCAAGGTATTCTCATTGATGATATATCTAACAATACTGGCTACGGTCAAATATAATGTGAGGGTGATTGGCATTACTTTACTGGTCAAATGACTGGCTTGCCAAGTCTATTAGAATTAAAAATATGCTAGCTAAGCATGGTAAATGCATAAAGATTTACTCAATCTTAGAAATATTTTAATATGTTTCAATTATCAATGTTATTCTATTGTACAGCAAAACAAGCTAATCAAATTGTAGTGAAAACTCAGCGGGAAGTCTCAAAGAGTAAACTATGTATTAGATAACCCTGAAAGATGTATCAAATATAAAATATACAGGGGTTCATGGTCTAAATGTGCTGTTTAAATACTACCCAAGGAGATCATCCATGCCCTATGAAGAAAATCTTAATCTTATAATTATTAAAGAGGTGAAACAGAGGAGAGAGGTGAATACAAACATAGATTAATCTAGACCTGAGTACACAGTTAACCAATGAGACACTAGGGGAGGAGGAGGCAGTGCTCATGAGAAGCTGACTTAAAAGCTGGCTCCCCAGGATCATCGGCTTCAGTTGCCCCTCCCCTCGCATGTAAATGTGTAACTGCTGAAAAATACAGCAGTTACACATGTTTTAACATCTCTAGTTAGGATGGATAAAATAAGAATAAGAATAATGAAAAAAAGACACCCCTGCAAAAAATGAACAGTGGTAAAAAATACAGACTGTCAGACAGTTGTTAAAGAAATCTACAAGCTTTTAGTTCACCAGTTTACACTTAAAACAGTATCAACAATGAATTTATGAACCGTGATTAAAAAAGCTTGTATTTCATAAGTCTGAAAAAAAAAAAAAAGAAAAAAAAAAAGACAAGTAACGTCAGTAAAACAAGGCAGCGCTTTTATCTCTATAATATAATTTGATACAATGACATGAGCTTAATTCAAGCTAACAGGTTTAATGTTCACTAATGTTCATGAACACGTGGATTTTTATTAGGAAACTAATTTAAAAAAAAATCCATTATTCACAACAGAAATTAATAAAAATCCAGTATCTTGCTTGCGTAATACTGATGGATGTTTAGGATCTTTAGATTTACTACACTTTTTAAAAATATCCAGTTATTGCATAAACCAATAGCTCAGATAAATACTACCACACATCTTATTTGATCAATTCCTTTAACTATAGGGAGTTGTAACTTAAGTGAAATCAATAGTTTCCGTTGCTATTGAACACTAAATTTCATGAAGACTTTTAGATGCTGTAGGATTTGCAGCTTATTTTTGCTCACTAAAACTAGATTTTAAAAAGTCATGCTGAATTGGGAGAGAAAGCTTTGGCAGTAAGTACCAGCTGTGAAACTCATTTTTGAGTCAATTTTTGCAAAGAAAATATTTTGATTAGAACTTGTTTGAAACATTTCCTCTATAAATTGCTAGTTCAAATAGATATATTTCAGTTAATTTCATAGCTCTAGATTTAAAATGTAAATAGCACTTAATATTTCACATACTTGTATGAAATTTTTATTTGTTAAACCATAATCTTGAAAATTAATGATTAAGTAGAAATGTGGATTACGACCAACAGGTAGCAATAAAATATGTAGCGTTTGAATAAACTTAAGAAGGAAGAATGTAAATGGTTGTTGCACCAAGATTTGGAGGAAAAGGAATAAGTTCTCTCAGGGACAAGAGGCAACATAGAGTAAGACCTGGAGAAGACGACAGCATGTAGGTAAGAAATATAGGCAAAGCACAGAGATACCAACATTTTTGAGACTTTCTGAAAGTTAAGACCGGCAGTTTTGAACTTGATGTAGGAGAGGAAAGGAAACAAGTGAAAAAAGGACAAAGTGTATTTGGCTTATTATTCAGGATGCAGATTTTTTTTATTGTAAAGAAAAACTGTGATACTTACTAGTGTCATGATACCTAGTCTGTCTACTTCCTGAGCTGGACTATGTGGGATCCGCCTTGGTGTGGAATGGCCACTGCCAGGAGGAGAGGAACCGGCAAGGGAACCACCGATAAAAGGAAGAGGAATGGAGTTCATTGACCGAAATCGTCCATTGTTATCTAGACTCCCGCTACCAACTCTGTTTTCAATTTCCTCTGCCCGCTGCTCTGTATTTTCCTTTTCTTCTTGTATCAATCTAAAAAAAAAGTTTAAGGCCTGGGTGATCTGTTTTCTTTTGAAGTTGATTAATTCACTGTAAAATAAACATTTGCAACAGCAATGCAAAACTCCAGTAATTATAATGAGATAAGTGATGGGTGTGGCCAATTAATGGTTTTAAATTTTGTGAGATTATTTATATGACTCCAGAAAACTAGTGATAGAAATGTAGCCGTATTAGTCTGGTGTAGCTGAAACAAAATACAGGATTATGTAGCACTTTAAAGGCTAACAAGATGGTTTAATAGGTGATGAGCTTTCGTGGGCCAGACCTACTTCCTCAGATCAAATAGTGGATTTGATCTGAGGAAGTGGGTCTGGCCCACAAAAGCTCATCACCTATTAAACCATCTTGTTAGTCTTTAAAGTGCTACATAGTCCTGTATTTTGTTCCAGAAAACTAGACTTCTACAGATAGGAAAGATAAGACTAACTAACTAACTAACTATATATATATATATATATATATATATATATATATATATATATATATATATATATATATATATATATATATATATATATATATATATATATATAAAGGAATATGAAATACAATGCAACAAAAACTAGCGTGATTGAATAGTGTTAGCATTGCACTTCTTGAGTTTTATATTCTGTCAAATTAGTAACACTTCACAATGTAGAATAATATGGATTGGAAGCATTTATTTTAAAGGAAGAACTTTAGAAGAGTGTTTAAGCACAATAAAATGGATTAATGAGAAGGATCTACTCACAGGCAATTGCACAGAAAGAGGACAAGTTTTAATATACTGTAATTCTGTAAAAATATAATTTGAACCAAGAAACCAAAAGATTGTCCAAGAGGAAGGCTAGCCTTGTGGTGAAAGTACTAGACTGCCTCTGTGACCCAAGGCAAATCACCATACCACTTTATCTTATTTTTTGCGTCCATAAAAAGGTCAACCACTTCCCTACTTTAAAAGAATTTTATGAAGCTTATTTGTAAAGTGCTTCAAGAATCTCATATGAAAGCATTATATATCCAAACTATGTAGTAAGTACAATACTGATAAATAGTGCCTTCGGTTTTCATTTTTCAAGCCAGAGAAACAAGGATATTCAAAGAAGTTACAGCCTTTCTGTACTCCACCGTGCCTAGGTATTCTACCTCTTGTACAGTGCAAAAGGTCATCTACTCGCACATCCATTGTTAGAGTATTATGATAGGAGTAGTTACCAGAGATAAATTTAGGAGAGAATGGCAAACAACTTATCACACTGTAGTTTAAATGATAAGAATTTGCACTCAACTGCTATTGATAGCAACTGCTACTGACTCCACCTCCATTTATATAGTGAATTTATCTATATACACAGTATCAAAAGCATTTCATGAAGATAGCCAAGTTTAACCATTTAAAAAAAAATAAAGCACAGAGGGTACATGGCTTACCCATAAACACACACAAATCAGAGATCTCTTTTATTTCTGCTATGAAAGAAGCTTATTTTATCATAATTGTAATTCACAGATAAACCATACCTAATCTCTTTGTTAATTGCATCTAATTGCTCTTGAAGCATCATGGCTAAAGTCTGAGCATCAGCCTGGCCACTAGGCGACAAGAGATCGACTGAACTGAATATAGTCTCTCTATCATCTTCACCATCTGAGACATCATCACCCTCAAATGCTTGTGCTACATTTGCCAATACACTTGCTTGTTGTGCACGTTCCCAGTCCTGTTCATTAAGGGTCTGAACCTGTTTAAAAAAAAGACAAACTAGAAAGCCAAATCTAACTTAAAAATATATACAACTTTTACTATTTAATTACTTTCAAGAAACTAAAAAGATATAAAAACAAAGCCAACAGATTCTCACTTACATGCTGTAGGTATCCATCAAGAAAGCAGTATTTAGAAAACACAGTAAAAACAAAATCAATACTTTAGAAAATAGGAGACTTACAATAATGGTTCAAATCAGAAATCTTACACATATCCCACCCAACTCTAATGCAATATTGCAAAGGTTTGCCAACATTAATCCAAATTCCATCATACATTTGAGTCAACTCAATATATTTAGGAACTGAGCCCTGTTGAAATTGAAATATTTAAAGGGACAGAAGTATTGCTTGCTGAACAGTGGATAACATGCTAGATTATTAAATTGAAATTGCAACATCTTTGAACGTGCACACCAATTAAGATCTGAATTTGGGTTGTTTCAGATGATATTTTTCAGTTGCAAACTACTTTCTATCATGCTTTTTAACAAGGAAAATAATATCAAAATCCCTACTTTTTCAGTTACTAAATAACAATTAAAAAGTTTATTTAAAATACTGGCAATTATGTATTTAGTGACCCAAGAAATAAACCATTTAGTGTACCCAGAAAGCAGAATCTAGCAAAAACCTACACTTTAGTGACAACAGAAAAACATCAATCCATTTAACAAAAAGAGAGAAGAGTTTTTAAACTTCTGAGTAACCCACTTTATGGCTAAAACTCTGATAAACAATACATACTGTAAATGTGGAAAATTCTAGTGTCATTATTTAACACGGCTACACTATGCAGCAGTCACATAATATGTATTCCTATCCTACAAACTTGGAATTGTTTATTATATCAATTGAATAGAAGCATACTTTGCAATCAAAGTAATAATGTTCCATTACCTTTGAAGGTTCATCTCGTAGAGCTGCCAAACGCCCTTTCTGGGGCCGTCGTAACACTGATGAGGTGCTATAGGGATCCGTATGACTGTCAGCCACAGATAATGGTGTCATTGGGTATCTGAAATCCGGTACACTACCCAAATGTGGTCGGCTAAAATGTGCACAGAAAGTCAAACTTTAGGAGTACGGAAAAGACTCCTCTACTTTTTATTTTTAGACTGAAAATAGTATTTTAACTTTGGCACAGAAATATTCTTTATTACTGTGTATCAAATTATACAAAAAACAATTACATTTAGCAGATGATTGTAACCTCTAGCAAAACAGTATTCTAATTAAATGCTTGTACCTATTATGAAGAGAAGCAGCCCTGATCCTCATTTGGTCATTCTCAACCCTTATTGCTTCAATATTGAGTATCAGTTGATCCTACAAAGAATAGAACAAGAAGAAAAAAAAAAAGTCAGGAAACAGACATACAAAGAGCTCTGCCATTATATGCACTTTTAAAAAAATGCATACATCTTCTAGGTCCATAGAGCTCATTTCCACAATTGCACAGAATACCTAATACCTTCAAAACTACTTATTGGTGTAGTAGAAGTAGTTCAAAAGACTTATACCATATTCAGAATGGTAATCAACACTGCTGATCTATCAAACACCAGAATGAAGTGCTGGAAGTACAAGGGATGTGAACGACTAGTCGACTATCCAATAAGCAAATGCTTATTGGATAGTCGACAGGCTAGTTGACTAGTCGCTTCCCCATCCCTTGCTGCCTCTATCAGAAAAAGGCAGCAAGAGGGGCGGGGAGAGAAAGGAGTGCTTCAAAGTGGCAGTGGCATGTGGAGCCTAGGGTCAGCGGGGGAGTCCCCAGCTGACTCAGGCTCCATGCAGCGCTGCCGCTTTGAAATGCCATGTGCAGCCTGAGGCTGGACTCCTCACAGAGTTTCAAAGCGTCAGTGCCGCACGGAGCCCAGGGTCAGCAGAGGACTCCCCCAGCTGACCCCGGGCTCCATACGGCGCTGCCGCTTTGAAACATCATGGCAAGCATGGGGCCAGCAGGGGACTGCTCCGCTGGCCCTGTGATCCTTGCAGCACTTTCGCCTTTGAAGTGTAGCAACAGCCCTAAGGCGACTGCTACACTTCAAAGGTGGAGGCACCCTATCAACTAATCGAATTGTCAATGCAAATTGCATCAACTATTCGATTAATCAATTAATTGAAGTGTAACATCCCTACGAAGTAGTGGTAATTCAGATAGCCCTGTGCAATTATGTCAGATAAATGCCAATTGTTTTCATATTGAAACCACTGAATAAGAGATGTATGTAAGTGTGAATGATTATCTAAGACAGGCTGAGGATAGTTGAAGCTCTATACGAAACGGAACCTTAAATCTAGCTACTTGCAACTAGAATCTCCTCTTGCTCCCCAAAATCTTATAGGTATGTAGTGATTAAATGGACAAGTCTCTTCAAAAGAAGACTGAGGAGAGTGCAATTAGCAATCTAAATATCTGATGGCAAGTGGAAGTTCCCAGGTTGAGAACTACTGTCCCATGCCAAAGATATTCAAAGCCCATCCCACAACACACTAATACAACCTGGCGTCTGGTGACAAAACTTATGCCCTAGTATCCTAATACATTTCTTAATCTTTAAAGTGCCATCTGACTCATTGTTTTTGCTGAAACAGGCTAATACAGCTACCCCTCTGAAACCTAACACAAACCTGTAGCCGCTGGTTTCTTTAAGTAAAGACTGTGCAACTTGGCCAAACTTGAAACTAACTTCACAGCAAAATATTTTGGGAAACACAGTACATAATATTGCTGAATAAACCATACAAGTATTGTGATGTCACAATGTGAACCATCCCAATTTTGATAAGCAGTCAATGAAAGGCTGGGTGCATATTATCAAGAAAGAAGTGGTAGGCCAGACAAAGTAATTTTTTACTCTCAGATTCCATGCCCAGAAAGTGAAAAAGTCTAAATATAGACCACTCCTCTTATTTACAACATCCCCAAAAGCTTTAATGCAAGGGCTCTGTTCTGCTTAATCTTCCCCTGACAAGAGCTCAATACAGCAGCCAAGAATAACGTAAAATCTGTACACCTCTGTTTTTAAAACTACTTTAAAAATGTATGGATTGAGACAGGAGAAGCACCTATCATTGTCCAGTTGCAGGCTTCTCGTAACGTAACTGGATGCTTCAGTTATAAAACATACTTTAAGACGCACTTATCACTGAAAAGTTTTATTTGTGGTTTTACAACCACAAGTTATACAAAAAATGGGAGTTAGATAGGGCCTTCACAATTCTGCTTAATCTTGCTGTAGACTTTAGAAATGTGCAGTCAGTCAGTCTCTCCGTGAATCTGTTTATTCAAGAATTCCTCCAAAAGATAAGCTAGGACCACCAAATTTGGTATATAGCTTCAACTTATCATAACTTAAAGCATGGTACAGGTTTGGTTAGGCCAGGACAATGGGATATGCCTGGAATTCAACTGTTTCTCATAAAATGGAAAGGGAAGGATCTAGTAGGAGAGGCAGTTTTACTGTAGAATGACCACAGGGGGGCAAGCAAGGGGTCAGAGATGAGGACTGGGACAGCTATTACCCCACAAGGCTAGCAGGGGTGGAGAAAGAGGCAGCTATCTACTATATATTTCACAAAGTTTGTCTGTGGTCTGTCCTCCAGACAGAGGACATGCATCCCTCCCCTGTGCCTGTTGTAGTGGCCATAGACATTGACATTTCTCACCTGGCCCAAGCTGCTGCAGTGAGGGGAGCTGGGATTGTTCTCTTCTCCCAGGGTAGCCTACATACTGAACCCCTCATTCCCAGCCCTACCCCAGAACGATGATTTAAATGAAGAAAAACAAAGCTTATTTGAGTTAAGCACCCGAGCAACTCAGGGTAAATCTTTTAGTCATCAATACAGCTCCCTCATTTTCACTTAGTTTGTATTTAACTTATGTAGGTTAAATAGGCTAGTCTACTGAAAAACTCTGTCACCTGTAGTAGCTGCAACTATAATCTTCTGCAATGAAGGAGGGAAACCAACCTTTTCTAATTAACAATAACAGTACTAATTGTGCCACAACAAATTACCAAGAGTGAGGCAAGAAATCTAGGAAGTGTAAATCTTTACACACAATATTTACTACACAACTTTCTAGTGATTATAGCAGGATAAGTTTATATCATATTCCAGCTATGTCCTAATGGAATAGTTATATTTGAAAAAAAAAAATCTGTATAATACCTTTTCATGTTGAAGATCCTCTACTTGTTTCTTTATATTTTCAACTTCTCGAAGAAGAGAGTTCTAAAATAAAATGTATTACACAAGTTATGTTACTCAATCATTGATGATTTTTCACTTTTTGAAGACTGAATAAGATGAAACAAGCTATTACAAAGGTCCATTACATAAGGAGTAATTACTCTTTTGCCTCAGAGCTACTTAATTTACTAAACAAAACTATTTGTTGTTCTCACCTCTTTTTATTTTTAAATATAATTAAAACAGATTCAGAATCCTAAAACAGCTCCTCTATCTGATTAAATTATTAGTGATACAAGTTACAAGAACAATTACTACAAATCATTAGAGCCCTGAAATCCACAAACCATTTCTGTGGTTTGCAGATTATATGCAGATGCAAATTTTGTATCTATGCAGGGCTTTTAATAATCAGTAATTATATCAGTTTTCTACCTTTCTTTTGAAAAAGTTATTCTAAGTAGCAGAAAGATAATTTTAATGAAAAAGATGGTTATATTTGTCTGATTTGCATAACCACCATACAGTAATTTGTCAGCAATCCAAAATTGTAAACTCCCTTACACTCATAGTTCCCATTAGCAAGAGTATGGGGATTTGCTCAAAAAGACTCCCATACGCAGGCTATGAAGGTTGTTTGTCGGCTACAAAGTAACCAACACCAAAGCATTTGGCTTCCTTAAGATGAAGCACAAGATCTCCAATAATGTATCTATCGTAAACAAATAATAATGAAAATGAGATTTTCACTGCAAAGAGGAAGTTTTTTTAGGAAGTCCATAACCTTTTGATTCATTTTCTCCTCCCCACACCCAACCCTGTCACACGCTGTTCTCTTCAAAAGTTCTTGGTTTTTTAATTCTTTGTGGCTTACAATGTTTCAAAACTGAATTAAGATGCAATCTAGAACAATCTGGGAGGAAAGGCTTAACGAAATGGATAAAGAAAAATAATTGTATTAAATTATACATTTTTCTTGGCTCCCTATTAATTATATACATATATACAAATCAACAGCGCCTTTCTAAACATCAATAGTAACAGTGAAGTACATCTAAAAAATTCTGTTTACTTCATTTCCTTTTATTTCATTAATAGTATCTCAAACGTAAAGTGTAGTCAGTCTTATTCCAGAAAAAGATTTGGTACCATGGTTAGACAAGATAGATTGGCATTAACAGAGCACCTAAAATATATTCATGGGTGCTGGGGGTAGGACAGTGCTTTCAATCTTGCTTCCCCACTGTGCTAAGCTCACAGCCCAAATATTCCAGACGTAATGCACTTTAAGTGCTTCATTCATTAGCTCCCAGAACAAGGGCCAACAGGGCTACAGTAGAATTTTATTCAGTCATGCCTGATTTTCCTCAGTTATTGGTTGAGAGTAAAAACAGAGAGGAAAGCTCTTCTGGGATTCTAGCTAAGACAACATCTAGAAGCGAGTCGGCAACCTTTCAGAAGTGGTGTGCCAAGATTTAATTTATTCACATATCTAGGCGCCAGGGGGGAAAGGATTAAATGTTTTAACTCTCTAGTCTATTTAAAATGAAGTTTGATAAACTAAGTAAAATATTATTTCCAACACAAAAGGTTGCAATGTTTTCTTTATTTATGGCAGGGGTGGGGAATCTTTTTGGGATAGGGGCCACTGATCCACAGAAAAATCCAGCTGGGGCTCAGACAGGCGAGAAGCAACCAAAAAAACAAAACAAAAACAAAAAAAAAAAACAACAAAACCCCACACCCTCCCCCAAAACCCCCAACCCACACTTATGTGGCTCCCAACTGAGATACCTCACTCCTCTGACACTCCAGCCTGACCAGGTGAGGGGGAAGGGATGGAGAGGACTGAGATTCAGGGCTGGCCCACCTCACTTGGGCCTTGTTTAGTGTTTGGATTAGTGTTTGGAGCTGCATAAGAGTTTGGATAAAGTTTAACCTTGTGCGAAGCACCATTACCAGTGTGGGTTGGAGGAGGGTGCTACAGACAATCCTCCTCCAACCCACAGACTGACATTCCATTTCCATGGGGGAAGAGGAACAAAGAACGGTCTCCCAGAAACAATAATAAACCATCAATATCCCCACTGCTATAAGCAAAGACATGAGAGTCCCATTACTCTGAGGAGCAGAACTACAGCCAAGATTTAACACCCACTGCTACCCTTTGACACAGGCATCACAAAGTTCTCACTGCCCCTGAAATCCTCCCTCTCCCGGGCCATCAGCTTCCTTTCTAGTGGGACCCTCCCTTTCCTCCCAGCTTCCCTCTCATGCAGCCCTTTGCCTGCAGTTCTCATCTTCCCCCACACCCTTCTCCTACAATAGATCATCCCTCACTAGCCCCCTGCCTTGCAGGCCCTTCCCCTACCAGTGACTCTCTCCTCTCCTCTCCTCATCCCCAGATCCCCTCCCATACAGCTCATTCCCCCAACTGAACCCTCCCTTGACTCCCCTCCCCTCCGCATCACTCCCCACAAGAACTTGGCTCTGCCTGGTCTCCCCATGGCACACTCCAGCCCCAGCTCCCCCAAGCAGGGCCAGGCACATCCACATTCACTTTCTATATCCGCTTCAGTGACATGGTGGAGACACGCTCCAGCTCAGGGAGGTGACAATGGCAGGCATCTGCTCCCTGGCAGGGCTGCTGCAGTGGCACTTCCAGGGCCGGCATGGGAACGCATGGCTGCAGTGCCTACAGGGCAGTAGGAGGCTGGAGAGACTGCTGCAGTGGCCACATAGTCCCGGGCCAGCCCCAGAGGGGCCACTGAGGAGCCCCAGAGCTGCCTCCTCCCACCACAGCCTAACCAGCTGCAAGGAAGAGGGAGGGCTCCAGCAGCTGCATGGGGGAGGACGGGCAGGGCTGACCTCTGCCAATGCCATGTGCCATTGAAAATTGGCTTGTGTGCCACTTATGGCATGTGAGCTGTAGGTTGCCAACCCCTGCTCTAGAACCTCTGGAATGGTATTGTCAAACTCAGCAGGGGTGAACAGCAAAAAACAAGTGCTTCTGAAAGTTCAGGTGGATCATAAAATGTTGACTCTTCAAACAAAGAAAGGGCCATTTAACTTTTACGGAAAATTTTTTCCAGGTGAGCGCCATATTCCAAAGGCCTCAAATCTACATCTTCCATATGGAAGACGGATCCAAAGGAGCAATGATCAAAAGGGAAAACAAATATTACCACAGAAGGAATTTTTGTTTTCCTTTATGGATTTTTTTTCATCCTTAAAGAAAGAAAAATTCAGCACCATCAGTGATTCCTGTTAGGATGTTAAGGATGGGTATTTTGCTAATTGTGTAGTCAATACAGATGGAAGTGAACCAGTAAGTGAAAGTCCATACATACTGAATTAAGAGGACAAAAAAATAAAACTTGGAGATCTGAAATGTGCAGTAATTGATCACAAAAACACTCCTTGTACCATTTTTATACTCAAGTAGATATTCTTCTGGGAGGGAAAAATGATTTTTCCTCTAACTGACAAGATCACCATCATCATCCAGGAATCACTCAACTTGATAGGAAAGAAAGGGGAGGAGGGTAAAAGATATAAAGGAGAAGGGACTCAACATGCAAGTTCTGTTCCTGATTTTGCAACAGACTTCTTATATGACCCAAAGCAAATGTGTATATGGTCAACACCAAACATCAGTAAGCAAGCACAAGAATCCTTTAAAAAACACCTAAAGAATGAAATTTAGGACATAAAAAGCACTCTTAATGAACTAGCATAGTTTTTTAAAGAATCTGCTACAGCCTCTCTCCGAGTTACTTGGTCCGTAACTCGAACTGTTCGTAACTCAGACCCCACTGAGTTACACGCGACCGCGCTGTTCGTAAGCGCGGGTCGCGTTCGTAACTCGGGGACCACCTTTACAACCGCTCCATGGGAGCTTTGGTCGTAAGTGCGAACTGTCATAACTCAACCGTTCGCAACTCGGGGAGTGGCTGTATTTTCAAAAAGGCATGCTAGTAGTGTCTCTAAATCGAAGTTATTTATAAGTAAAAGTTAAATAACTGCTAAAGTTACAAGAATAAATTATGTATATATTGTAAAATGTGTAACAAGCATATTGCTAAATATTTCATTAATTTTAAGCAACTTTTGTCATTACATTAAATTATTTTCTACCTTATCTTCCAGAGCAGCCATCCTTTCCTTGAGATGAAGTTGGAGTCTTTCATTGGATTCAGACAGAAGTTTATCTACAGTATCTGATAAACGCTTATTATGTTCTTCATTCATCTTTTCTCTCTGTCTAGCCTAAGTTATTTAGGAAGCATTGAAAGTATGATTAGCTGTTGACATTTTCTGTCCCGCATGACATTTGAACAACGTCATTTAGAAAGATCACCAGGTTGTGAAAACAGTCACTATCCTTGATACGACACAATTAGTCCAGATACCTTGATCATCCAAAGGCTTTCAGGGACACCTGAAACCTTCAGATAATCAGAAGTACCAGATTTGCAAACTTCCAAGTGAGCATTTACAGTCTAGTGACAGTAGATTTCAAAGCCTGCAGAGCCAACTCTTCCAAGGTCAACTTACTCAGTATGTACAGATTTTTTTTTGAGAGTGAGAGAATGAATTAGATTAAAGTGTGGTAGATATGTACCGTATATACTCATTCATAAGCTGGCTTTTTTCTGAAAGAAATCCCGCTGTGAAGAGGAGGGTCGGCTTATGAACAGGTTCTTCTGGAGCAGGACCAAGCAACAGGTGCTGAAGGACTTGCTAGCTACTAGCATGGAGTCTCTCGGCTGACAGACTCCTAATTGATAACACTTAACACAATTAGCTTTCAACACTTCCTGACAACCAGCAAAACCTTCAGCCCACAGTCCCTTCCCATGGCTGGTTCAGGAAGTGTCAAAAGCTCAGCTGAGAGCCTCCATGTTGATGCTGACCCTGAGGAGCTGGGACTGGACTTCTGTAATCTGGATTTGCCTTATAAATGGGTGAGTGACCTTTTACCATTTCTTCTCTATAAGTTTGGGGAGGGGGCAGGGAAGAGAGAAGAGGTCATCTTATAAACAAACGGGCTTATGTATTCTGTTTCAAGTATCAGCTGAAAACTCAAAGCTCAAAATTAAATTCACTAAGTTTAATTAAGAGCAATAACAAGCAAACCCTCCAACCTCACCTCAACTTTTAGCATAACATCAGAGGTTGGACTTAGTAGAAGGGCAATCCCACCTACCACAACCATGTGAGGGGTCATTGTTTTACTTTTCAGGTTGGTTTCTATATTAAAAAAAATATGTTAATACCCTTTGCAATTCCTGATTCTTTTCCTCCAATTGTGCTTCCATCTGCCTTAACCGTTCTTCAATGTTGCCATGCCTCTCCTCAGCCTGTCAATATGAAAACAAACTAGAACTAGTATTTAAGTTTTTACAAATATACTGAAAAATAATGTAATAGCAACAAGCGTAACATGCTTTGGTGTGCCAACTGTCATTTTTGTCCATATGCAGTGCAAAACAGCTTACTACCTGAACCAATTCTTACATTAATTGATGATCAATTAATCCTCCCAGACCAGAATTTCATGGTTCAACCATTGCTAACAACTTACTTCTCACCACGAAAATATTGCATTATTGGAAATAAGGAATGTAAAAATTTAATAAATCCTGTAAAAGTATTTCCTGTCTACTCTCATACCCATTTGCCTGTGTTAGTAATCATGAAAAGCAGAAAGCAGCAAGCAGAAACAAGGTCCAATGTACACATTCTACCTTCCTAAGCTCGGAGACAAGTTCCAACAGTTTAGCCTCTTTAGCAGCAGAGTTCCCAGAAGACAAAGGGTCAGACTACAAAGCCATAAAAGGGATAGGAAAGATAACAGAAAAAATAAAAACAAGACTTTAAAGACACTTGAGAAGTCCATTTATAGTTATTAAACATACTATTAGTTCACATTGTTGGTTGCAAGTAGAACAGCAGCTTTAAGGACATAAAATGTAAGCTGAAATTTGATTGTCTAATACTTAAAAGCTTCAACTCAATCCTTGCTCAGGCCTGGCCTATACCTAAAAATTGACTCAACAACTGCAATGCTCCACGGTGTAACTAGTTCACATCTGTGAGCTCCTCAACGATGCTCACCTAACTTTCTGTGTCCATGCAGTTCAACAAAAGGATTCTTCCCTTATCTATCTACTGCTGCAGAGAGAGGTGGACTACCTACAGAGACAGAAAAAACACTTCCATTGCTGCAGGAAGCATCTACACCACGCTTAGGCAAAATTAAGGCCACAGCCAGCTTGACCTTCAGGCAGGCTCCTTGCCTGCCACTCCTCCAGCATGCAGCTCAAAGCAGCCAGCTGCAGAGACCACGTGATCTCTGTGCATCCTTGTGGGGGAACTTTGTACACTGCCCCCACTCCCAGCACACTCTCTCAGCTGCTACCACCTGGAATTTTGCCAATGGGAGCTGCCTTGGCCACATCTGTGGAAGGCGCAGCATGTGGACGCTCCTCCACAAAGAGCACCTGGCGCGCATAGAGCACATGACTCCTGCAGCAAGCTGCTTTGAGCTGCATACCAGGGCGTGGCAGGCACGGACCCTGTCTGAGCTCCTGGGCTGCTGTCCAGGAGCTGCCTAGGTAAGTGCCTCCTGGCCAGAGTCTGCACCTTTCATTCCACCCCCATCCTTTCCCCAATCCTCCGCACCCATGCCCCAGCTCACAACCCAAATCTTCTTTATCCCTGCACTCCTGCCCAAGTCACAACCCAAACCCTGCACTCCTGCCCAAGTCACAACCCCCTTCCGGATCCTGTACCACCTCTCCTACACATCCCTTCTTCAGGTGAGAATCCTCTACTGCACCCAAACACTCACCTTCCCCTCCTGCATGTCAATCCCCTGCCCAGATCCGAATCCCCTCCTTTACCTAAACTCCCTGCTAGTGCCCACGTTCCCTCCTGCACCTCAATCACCTACCCCTATTTCCCTTCTGCACCCTACCTCCATCCCAGACCTCATACCTCCCTTAATATCATGGAAGAGTGCAGCCCTTGACTACTTACTAAATTCTTGGTGTGACCCTCCCACCCCCCAATCAAAAATTATTGCTCACCCCTGGTCTGCACAATGGCACTACAGCAGGATGGCAGCAGTGCTGTAGTACTAGCAGCATAGACTAGGGATGTAAAAAAATTTAAAAACCTGAAAAAAAAATCAGTTAAACGCTTTAATAGGGCCAGTGGCTCCTGCAAGCTGCCAGTGACCAACCAATGACCCCTTCAGAGACCCCTATGGGCCCCCAGGGATGATCAGTAATTTAACCAGTAAGGTGAATGATATGCTAATGGTTATCAGTTAACTGGTTAAACTCTTACATCCCTCATGTAGACATGGCCTTTGTTTAAAATAAAAAAGGAAGAAACTGACTTCATCCCTGCCAAGACAAATTGCTGTTTGTATTAAAATGATTCCCTGCGCTTTCTTTTTGGATTACCTTCTAAAGCATATATATGGAGCCCTGCAAATCCACAGCACAGATGTAAATATTTGTGGCTCATTTTTGCACATACTGAGGGCTCTACATTTTTTTAATCTATCTATCTATCCACACACACACACACACACACACACACACACTTACACAGAGAGAGAGAGAGAGAGAGAGAGAGAGACAGAGACAGAGACACTGCATATATATTGGGAAAGGAAAGGAAGAACTTTTCAGCATGTTCCACACAAAGCTGATACAAGAGCTGCTAAAGCAAACTCACAACAACAGAAATCCAGAAAGAGGAAGTCATTACAATTTAAATATTTTGAAGGTATGCTGCACTAAATAATTAAGACAATGACTAAACAGAAAGCACAGGAAAAAAAAGAGAACATTTTACCGATTCTGTAGGGAAAAAAGGGAACATCATCTGAGAACAGACTTACAACAGTTGAAATTTCCACAGAAAAGACTCTCTCACAATGCGATGCAAATCCCACCTTTGAAAGTGCTGCAACTCTCTGTGCCAGTTCAGCCTCCACCTCAGGCAAAGTCTCAGCTTTTCTCAAAGTCTGCTGCAACTTTTGTTCAGCCAGTTCCAGTCGCTCTTGTAACTGTCGGTTCTTATCTTCACTCTAAAGATTGAGAATGCAAAAGTCACCATTTACATCTAAAATGGTAGCTATTTGTTCCTTTATCAAATATTGGAATAGAGACAGACAGCTACCTTTATTAGACTTATAGAAAACAATTTTCCAGCATTGATTTTACATTGCAAATACAAGAAGAAGAAAAGCAGCTTCCTAAACTAACTTTTAAAATTAAGTTTGTCACATAAAAGTGCTTTTTCGCTACATTAGAAATTGAATTCCTTCATAAATACATCCAAAGCATGTGAACTATCATGGTGGCCCTGCTCTATCACCAGTTATGGCCATGGCCACTGGCTCTTGGCCTGGCATCAACCCCACCATCAACCTCAGACCCCAGCACTGCTCCCAGCCCCAGCTGCCTTTTCCCTATCTGTGTTCCTGCCCTCATGCTGTAGCCCTAGTTCTTGGGGGGCAGGGAGGCACGGACAAGAGTAAGGGGGCAGTGTGAAAAGTTTGGGGACCACTGGGTTAGAGGCATGCATGCATACAGGCAGCAAGAATGAATGATTAATAAAGACACTACACCAGAAACAAGGGATGTAGACTAATCTTTGTGTGGAGAAAGGAGAGAACAGCCAAGTGGGTTTGAAGAGTAATGCTGAGACGGGATGGGTAATGGGGCTTGCCCCTTCTACCATGGGGCAGAGCAGATGGGGTGCTGCTGGTTGGTCCCGCAGTGCCGCTCAGGTGAGGGGCGGCGCTGCAGGACCAACCCGGCAGCACCCCAGCTGCTCTGCCCCACGTGTTCCGCTGCCGCTTGCAAGCTCTAGCTGGCCTGTTGCCAGCGGCTGCGCGGGGCTTCCTCCACCTCCCTGCAAATGGTGGAGGGTTCGCCCCATGCCACGCCATTCCCCGCCGACCCCCCACCCCCACCCCGGACTTGTCACAGCCCTCCTGCTGGAGTACCTCCTGATACTCTGGCATATCCAATAATCCGGCACCCCTTGGGCCCCAAAGGTCCTGGATTATCAGAAGCCTACTGTATTCAACTACATGCTCACATCCCTACTGACAATCATACCCAGATATAGATGCCTCACCTCCACAACAAATTCTCTTTGCATTTTTAGCATAAAATTGGAATTTTAATTCTTCAAAGAAACAATCTAAAATACAGCTTTAACTTTTACCTGAAACTTTCATGGGTAACTTTCATAACATATTAGACCTATTTTTAAAGAATGACTGCTGGTAAGATACCATAATTTTCCACAAATCAAAAGTAAATACATTAGCTCACATTGGCTATTAGTATAGTTTAAATATTACTATCTTTATCAGCAATATATTCAACAGAAATGTATTTATATTTTATTTTGATAATTAAAATTATTACCTGTCGATGCATGGAGTCTTTATTAGCAATTTCATTTTCAAGTTTATCATTGAGGTCATGCACAGATGTAGCTTCACGCTGTGCAGCGAGGTAGCGTTTTTCAAGAGTTGTAATTCTCTCTTCCATATCTTCCTTTTGGGCCATGGCCTGTGTTATGAGAAACATTTGTCAGAATAAAAGAGATTACACATTTGCTTATTAAAAGATATGAATTATTTATTTAATAATATAGGATAAAACAGTACCAAATATTTTTTCTTACATATAGCAAATTGAGTAAGTGCAAGTATTAAAATATTTACACATAAGTAGTACTGTATTATCAAATTACAAACTTACTTTAACATGAGAAAGGACTAGCATAGAGTCAAGTAGCGAATTACAGAATGCTTATTTACCTCAGAATCATTACAAGCATAGGTAAGTCTATATCTGGTGACTGACAGAGTTCATTCCTCACCTCTCGTACATCTCTTTGCAACTTTGTATTCATTTCTTCTGATTTTATTAAATCTTTTCTAGCTGTGTCGAGATCTTCTTCCAACTCTGTTACTCTGCTAGAAAGAGCAGTGAGACGTTCCTTCATTTGGCCTTGCTCGTTGGTCTGCTTGTCTATAATTTCTTGGAGTTCTATAACTTTAGCAAGATCTTCATCATGGCTTGAAGACCCATCAGAAGATCTCTATTACATTAAAAAAAAAACCAACAACAACCACCTTATGTTTCCACACTACAGAGCTTTGAAATATAATATATTGCTTCAATATAACAAAGCTAGTTAAGGTTAGTTTGTGCAGTCTAGCCCATAATAAAGTTGTAATAAATAACTTTTTGCTTTAATTATATTCTTAAAACTGGACAAATATCAACTCTTACATCACAAAAAAAACAAAAAAAAACAAAAAAAACCCTTCAGTGTTAACCAACAACTTTACCTTCCCATTTGTGCTTGGTGTGTTTTCCTGATCATGATTTATATCTAGTCCCCCATCGGGTAGTGTTCTTTTCTGATTGTTTTGCTCTTTCAGAATCATTAACTGAAAACAAAAGTAAAAAAATTGTAGTACATTTCATTTTGTATTTCACTTCTCACATAAATAGCTAACAATGCAATGACCTCACTTTGAAGCAAATGAGCAAGCTTATAGGTATTAATTTTACTGATTTAATATTTAGAAAATTATTAATGCTTTATATGAGACTGATGTATGGATGGATGGGCAGGATGTAGTACAGGAAGCAAAAAAACCTATTCCAAGCCTGCTATGCTAATGACATTGGTCTTAAACCAGAAAAAAAAAATGTTGAGACACAGCAGAATTATCAGCTCACATGTATAGTTTCCTATACAGATTTCTATCAACAAGAACTACGGTGAAATCAAATTCATCCAATTGTGGCCAACAAAAAAGAAAAATCTACAAGAAAATAAGAATTAGGGATATGAAATAAGAATTAGGGACGCTTAACATGTAAGCATCACCTAGTTACCAGTTAACATCCCTAATAAGAATCATCTGTATATACACTAATATTTGGAAGAATATTGATTTTATGATATGGATTAAATTCTTCCACACAGATACCCCCAAAATTTTATTTTGCTATAGGGACCTACCTCTTTATGCGTGGTACCTAGTTCTTCTTCCAATAAACTACACCTTTCAAGTGCTACTCGTAATCTTTCCCTTACCTGAAAAATAAAGTCATCAGTAACATAATCTTATAGCTATCTTAGCACTTAACTGTGAAGAAAAGACTGAAATTTTAGTCCATAAAGCTAGATCTTCCCATTTCAGTATGCATAACTTCTCCATCAATGACTTATATGCATCAAATTCTGAAGTCTTAACTTGCATCACAGAAAGGATCTTCTAGAAAATTGAACCATTGACTGACACTTTATCTAAAGAGACAGAACTTCTTTATTGGAGACATGAACTCCATTTGCTGCTGCCTTTTAAAAATATACCTCACCTTTAAGGAACGCTCAAACACCTGTAATGTTTGGAGATGTTAATTATTTCAATTTATAGAATTTGTAAGTTTATAAGAAATAAGCATTTTATTAAACATTACAGTTAGAAATCAAACTGCTTAGTTGGTAGCGAGGTTTACCCTTAAGCAGCACCCATTGCACAGCTGAGCCTTATGTTAACAGGCCCAATGCACAGGTAATCTGAGAGGCTCCAGGACTCCCCTTTAAGCAGCTTCTTCCAGTGTAACAAATCCCAAGTGGCAGGAGTAAAGGACTTTTTCCTCTGTTCCTCTCTTTCTATCCCTACTTAACCATTTTCCCCTCTTTTTCCTTTTCTTCTATTATACACACATGCAGTCAATGTAAAGGAAAGGATATGAGGAACAGGGAATGAAAGCATGGGGTGAAAGTTCGAAAGAGAAGCAATGATAAATGAAGAGCATGTGCAGATAAAGGGGCAGAACAAATTAATGTTCTACATTAAGAAAATTTACACAAATACAACACCAGTGCAAACAAGCTCCTCGAAGAGTTTTTCATCTCTACGGCCTTGTCTACCCTACAGAGATTTGTTAGAAAAAGTTATGCTGCTTTAATTAAAACTGCTGTTGCATATCCACACTAACTTCTTTTGCAGGCAGAGTGCATTCACACTAACAGCTCTTTGATCAACACACACAGCAATGCACTGGGCAACTAGCTGCAGAGTGCTTTGGGAAGGGTTTGCAATGCCTCATGGATCAGGTACAGCTTTACCTGATGCCAATTTCTCAACCCCATCATTCCAGGGGCATCCTAATACTGGACTGTCAGCTACTTTTTCAACTTAGTAACAGACACAGTACAAAAATCAGTAGACTCCTTTATAATCATATTACACTGTTTATTGGTACCATTCTAGAGATGTAAGTCGTTTGACTAGTGGCTTCTTCCCCCTGTCCCCTGCCTCTATTAGAGGAGCAGGAGCCAGTGTTTAAAAGCCAGTTCCCCCCAGCACCATCTCTGCAGGAGGCAGGGGAGGCAGAGGGGTTGTGGGGACCGGGCACGAGCCCAGTCTCAGATGCTGCAGTGGGGGGGGGGACCCGGTACAAGCTGGAAATCAGCTGTCCCAGCTTGCACCAGGTCACCAAGCACTGCACATCAAACCTTTTAAATGTATTTAGAACTAGTCGATTAGTTGATTAAACTAAAAGTAACATCCCTATACCACTCTAACTTTTTTGTTCTCAAATCTAATTTTACCATTTCTCTGCATCATATTTATCTCCCTTTTTCTCTTCCTCCCCACTCCCCATCTCTTTTCCATACTACCTTCTCTTTATATTACTCTCATCAGCTTTTTCATTCTTCTGTTCTTCCTGTTCCATTTCACCATCTCACAGAAATAGTACCTCTGCTTCTTTTGCCTTCCTTCTGTTTGCATCTGGTAACATCCACCCACCTCTGTCTAACTCCACTCCCTCCCCCAGCAATCCCTCTTCCACCTTTTCTCTCTGGTTAATACCCAAATGCCATTTTTTTAAAAGTCACTATCATCCACAATCATCTCATCTCCCTTCCTCCTGGTTCTCACATCTCTAAATTCTTCCTCCAACACTGACAAATGCCAGCTTACCTGTCCTCATCCCCTTAAATTCATTCAACCTCATATCACAAACATGGTCTTCCTGGTTTATTGCTTCAAAAACATCACCATTTTGCATCCTTTCTCTGGCTTCTCTTTCCTACAGCATTAAGTACAAGCTACTTTTGTGGCCTCAGATCAGATCAGACTGATTTGTATTTTCTCTTCAATCAGTGATGTCAGCTTTGACTGCCCATGTCAAATTTTCCAGTATAAATGTTTGTTTTCTCCCATGCCATTTCTTTTTCATGGGAATAGCAACCTGGAAAATGCGACATACAGGTCATCCCCGACTTACAAACGAGTTACGTTCCAAACACTTGGTCGTAACTCGATCCGTTCATAAGTCGGACCCCATTCATTTAAATGTCATCACGTTGTTCGTAAGCGCGGATCGCATTCATAACTCGGGGACCAGCTTAATGGGAGGTTTGTCGTAAATACGAACAGTTGTAAGTCAACGCATTCGTAAGTCAGGGACAACCTGTAACTACACTATTCTCTTTAACTCACCTATGCCATGACAACACAAAACTCTAGGAAATAGTTAGACAGCTGGTATGCTGCAACTGCTGCTTACTTCTCTAACCACAACACTAAGCAATGTTACCCTGTGCTTCCACTGTCTATTTGTTGTAACCACCTGTTGTCTATTCACTTCTACTTTGTGTGTACAGTACCTAGTCATCAATAACCTCCTTTGTGTTACAGTAATACAAGTAAGCATGAAAAACCCTCACGTTGTATGAGCACAAAGCAAGGCTTTTTTACACTAATATAGCTTACCTCATTATGTTGCTTTATTAAGTTGCACTGGTTTCGCCTTAATACAGAACATGTACATTAGGAGTTTGTACTGACATTAATGCAACTACAATGGTGCAGTTGTGTGCATTTTCTTAAAGCAGATATGGCACAGTCACAGAAATTAACTTCTGAAAACTTTAGTTCTGGCAGTTATAGGTTCCACACTTCCGTGGAGACCAAAAAGGATTAGTTGGCATACTTCATTACCTTTTCATCAAGGGCTTTGTGATGTTCAAATAGTGATTTTAGTGCTTTGAGAACTTCAACTTCACTAGAAACCCCTGCTGGAGACTGAGCCTGTCTCTTTACAACAGTCATTCTAAGGGACCGCTCATGTCTGGAGACAAGACATTCCAAATGTTCTAATAGCAGCTGAAATAAAAACAAAGAAGTAAATGAGGGACAATTTGTTTATTCCTGTTTTGGACATCAGACTAGAATGACTTTACTTTCTACAATGTCAGGTTTGAATTTAGAACTGAAGTTCAATGTTAAATATATTGGTTTGTTTGCCTTGAACATTTCAATGAACTCTTTGTACAAACCTAATAAAATGAAAGAAGTGTCACATGGATCACTGTTCAGCCTTCTATCCAGCATTCACCCCAGATAGGATCTCTATCTAAGAGGCCAGGTTTGCACACACCCGTCAATGAGGAGGAAGGGTGTTTGGGGCAAAGGGGCCAATTGCCCCAGGGCCTAGCAATTCAAAAGGGCCCAGGACCCACAACTGCCACCGCTGCTGCTACTGCAGTAATGACAGGAGACCTAGGGCCCTTTAAATCACCACAGGAGCATCACGCACTGCTTTGGGGACCGGGGAGGGCAGCATTGGACTCCAGGAGGTGTTGAAGGTTGGCTCCCACCAGCCATGGCCCTTCTGCCTGGGGCCCCACCCCTTTCAGAAGCACAGAGCTGCTCCTCCCACCTTACCCAGTGGGCATGCAGAGGTTGGCTCCCATGATTCTGGGAGACCTTCATTTTAATCTTTGTTCAGCTAAGAATTCTCAGATCCCCGTCCGTTTCAAGTTTGGGAACTGCTTTCTAATGACTAGGACTAGGCTGTACACAGGCAATATGTGAAGAAATTCTGAGAAACAACTGTTTGAATTATGGCTGTGAGAGCTGTGTGGATCTCCATGACTTGCACTTCTATTCCACAAATTCATAATCAGAGCTGCAGTCCTTTATCTGCTTCTGGGTAGAAAATTCCAGGGTGAATGCACAGCCCTAACAGACCACTGCTAGAGATACACTTCCTTACATAAGGTACAATTGTGCCAGCAGCGAGAATCCACACGGAGAGTACTCAAAGAAGAACTTCCAAATGTTTATCTTTGAGTCTCAACTTGGTGTGTAAGAGAATGACATAAAATTTGAAGAGAATCTCAATATTAAATTCAGATAACCATTTAACTAGTTTCCTTGATCATGGTTTAATGGAGTTTACCGGCCCTTTAAGGAGAAGAGGAATCAGAGGGGGATGGAGTCCAGGCTACCCCATTCCAAAAGTCTCAAAAAAACAAAAATCCTGGGGAGAAGTGGGGCAGACATGGGGAGAGAAGAATGGTCTGTCTCAGGGGAAGATTTTCTTGAAGAGACTGTTTAAAGGCCTAAAGACAAGATTTTTGTAGTGTAAATCTTTGTAGCTTCCAGCATCCTAATCAATCATCCAATTAAACAAGACAAAACCCAGGTAGGTAGGGGACAGCACAGAAAGCTCACTGTTCTCAGTAGGGATGTTAGCTATCGGTTAACTGAATAATTGACTAACAGCATGAATTCTTAGAGGTTAGTCGACTATTCTGTAGTCTCCAGAGGCGGGGCTGGCAATCAGTGCAATCTGGCCCCGTTCCTGGGGAGCCCAGTCACCTCACACTGCTGCCTCTGTATCAGAAGCAACAGGGGGATGCCAGGCAGAAGTCGGTTCGTGAGAGGGGCCAGTTTAAAAACTAGCTCCCCTCACGGAACAGCTGCCTGCCATCCCATGCTGCTGCCCCGGTACAGAGGCAGCAGCTCAGGGTGGCAGCAGTCCCTGTCCACAGGAATCCGAGTTCCCCGCAGACAGAGGCTGCCGGCAGGGAGGCTGCTCCAGCAGCGACCCCTGTCTGCAGGGGGCTGCTGTCCATCGCCTACTTCCGCCTCCCCTCCCCCCCCCCACATACACACACAAACCCCTCCATGAACAGGGGCTGCTGCCAGAGCAGCCTCTGCTTGCAGCGGGCTCAGGCTCACTGCGGACAAAGGCTGTTTTGCAGCAGCCTCCCCACCCCCATTGCTGCTGCCTATAATAGAAGCAGCACCGCCCGGGGGGAGGAGGGGAGAGAAGACTGCACCAGCTGTTGCTGGGGGAACCGGCTTTTAAGCTAGCTCCCACAGCACCAGCTCCTGCTTCTCCCCCCCCCCCACACACACACTTGCTGCCTATGATACAGAGGCAGCAAGGGGGAGGGGGATGCAAGTAGTCAACTAGATTAACTGACAAGCCCAGGCTTATCAATTAATCAACTAGTAATTCACATCCCTAGTTCTCACTGTGAGAGGAGTCATTACCTGGGAAAAACTGTTTACTTGTTGACCTCTCCCAACCCAGAACAAGTACTGAGGTGATGAGACCTAGAAAGCTAGAAGACAGCACCGTACAAGAAACACTTATGTTTGAGATCATTTTATTTTAAAACAATTTTGCGTGCAGTCCAGGTGGCGCTAGACAAAGAAATGTAAACCGCCTGCCAAGAAAGAGGAAGAGATTGGCTCCAGGTGGTAAGCCAGCCACAGATGGCAATAATCAACAGAAATCAGACAAATAACTAACCCTTGTATTATTTCTTTCCGCTTTCAGTTCAGCAATTTCTTCTTCTCTTTCAAGGAGCTGTTCCCTGCATATATTAAGCTCTTTAGTAAGTGCTGCAAACTCCTGGAATATAGCAAACAAAAACAATACATCAGTAATGGTGTGCAACCCAATTACATGAATTATTGCCACAATAAGTAGTTCAGTAAAATTGTAAGCAAGTTCTTTTTATTCAACTCACCTAGGGAAAAAGTTTATACCAGGATATAGGGAGGTGTTCTAGAAGAGGGGTGATGTTTGCTAGGAAACAGGGCTCACGACTGGAAGTCAATACACATGGATTTTCCTCAGTATGCAAATAATGTTTTCTGTGGCTCGAGTTGAGTCACTTGCACCATCATCTATGTTTTGATTTCCTTTTTTCTTAAAAAAACTGGTCAAGCCTCACAAAATATACTTTTTACTGAGGCCTACAAATACACTAAGTCTAAAGCTTTAAGACCAAGCTATTTTGAGTTAAGCTAGACATGCTTGAAAACAAATGCCTTTTGAAAGGACATCTCAGCTCTACATATAACATCATTACTGCAATATTATCATGCAGCTAAAATAGACTCCTAGCTGCTGTACAAAAGTTTCAGAGCCTAGTTCTGTAAACTGTATGCAAAGATATATGGGATTGGAAAAAAACCCAAAACAACTTCTGTAACTTAACACTAAAGCACGCTCTTGGGACTATTCTTAATAGTAAGTGAAATACAGGCCAAATCCGGACTACCAGATGCTTTTGAATGGACCATGAAATCTTTTATATACTTATTACTGTTATTGCAGTGTGAAAAATATTTGTCTGAAATCTGGGTCTTGACTATACCTTGACTAAGAAATTAAGACCAAAAGAAAAAGTCACTACCCCTGCATTAGATTGCTGCCAGTGGTATCACTGTTCTTGTAGCGACTTTCAACAATGACATACAATTCATGACTGACACCTCCTGTTCCTCTTAAAAAAAACTCGATGAACACGATTTATCGGAACAACAATCCAGATCGTTACTGTGAATGCAATTCAAATGGCTCTTATGTTAATCATAAAAGATTGCTCAGTTTGATGAAATAGGGACTTCCTCCCTCCCCGCCCCCCTTAAGAAAACAGGAAAAGCAAAACATCTTTACTCCTGTTCAAAGGACAAATTCTGTTAGCCTTTTTCAAGCAGGACGATGATAAAGCTTCTTTAGCTCAGTTTAATACATGTAATGAAAACCTGATATTGAATACACATAATCAATCACAAAGATGTACTTTAAATGTTGTTCATTCCAAGTTTTCTATATAAATTAAAACCTTCTAATGCTGCCAACATGCAGAGCTTGCTAAAGCAAAACATGTCCTTACAAGTTCTTCATTAATAAAACATCATTGATGCCAAAGAGAAAGCAAACAACCATTCCCTCAACATGAGAGGAAAAAGGCAGTTCTCAAATAACTGAGTTATAACTATTAGAGTTGGCTGGAAACTGGAATTTTCGTTCCAGAGGAAATTGTGTTTTCAAAAAGAGTCTGAAACGAAATGATAAAATTAAATGTTGAAGTTTTCCAAAGAACAGATATTTGAAAATTTTTGTTTCAAAAGTCAAACATTTTATATCAACTTTTTCTAGACATTTCTCTGGATCGCCAAACTTCCTGGTGCCAGACAGCCAGGAAGCTCAGAGATCCTGGGATCCAAGGACTACTGAGAAGGGGAAGAGACAGGGAGACACCACCACATAGTTGGTACTGCATCCTGAGACTTTGCCAGCAGCTCTACACTGTGACCGGAAGCTACACTGCCTTTCACCTCAAGAGTGAGGCTAGAGTCCTCTCTCCAGCACTTCCCAACTGTACCCAGCCATCAGCCCTCCCCCCAGCAGTGTCCTCTTTTTGGGAACCTGAAAGATGTTAACTCCAATGCAAACTGCCATCTAGGAAGATTTGTCATGTTTCACAAAGGAGTCCTTTTGCATCTTTTCTTTTCCTATTTAATGCAGGGACAGGCATCTGAAACCAACTCCAGGTTAATGCTCAGGATCCAGATTTGCTGCTCCGAGCTTGAGGGAGGCACTTCATGAAGATGCCCTGCCCTGGTTAGTACTGGTCAGAAATAAAGTATCCCAATCACCACAACACATGTAAAGATCCCCTTAGGTCTTGTCTACAAGCATGTAATTTGTTAAATATGTAGTTGACAAAAATGTTATCAACTACACAATCGATAAGGACTATGTAGCACTTTAAAGACTAACAAGATAGTTTATTAGATGATGAGCTTTCGTGGGCCAGACCCACTTCCTCAGATCAAATAGTGGAAGAAAATAGTCACAACCATATATACCAAAGGATACAAATAAAAAAATGAACACATATGAAAAGGACAAATCACATTTTGTCCTTTTCATATGTGTTCATTTTTTTTATTTGTATCCTTTGGAATATATGGTTGTGACTATTTTCTTCCACTATTTGATCTGAGGAAGTGGGTCTGGCCCACGAAAGCTCATCATCTAATAAACCGTCTTGTTAGTCTTTAAAGTGCTACATAGTCCTGTATTTTGTTTCAGCTACACCAGACTAACACGGCTACATTTCTATCTCTATTCTACAATCGATAAGGGTTAGTATGGTAAGCACTCAGTCCTGGCTTGTGCTAGATCTGGCAACTACCCCGCTGTGGCTTTGCATGAAAAGTCATTTATGTGCAACCTGGCTCAGTACTGGTTCGCACTGGGTCCGAGAGCTAAGCCCACCTTTGCACCTCCGCAAAGAAAGTAATTTAGGAGCTAGCAGGCCCGGGCAGCCTGGCTCAGTCCCAGCTTGTACTGGGTCCAGGAGCTACCCTCGCTGTGGCTCTGCATGGAAAGTATTATTGCAGAGTCGCAACGGAGGTAGCTCCCGGGAACCGGCATGAGCCGGGACTGAGCTAGGCTACTGGCCAGCCCTCTAAAAAGTTTACTGGCAGAGCATCGAGTTGGAGGGAGGAGATGGATGTAATTGGTAGCATTAATCAATAAGCTTTCACTACACTATTACATCCCTACAGTCTACACTACCACTTTACTGCTCTATAACCTTCTCGCTCAGGGATGTGAAATCACCCTTCCGCCCCCACGTACAGAAAATTATAGCGTTGTAAAGTGCCAGCGTAAACAGGCTACCAGTTCTGTTAGCTACTCCCTTTGTGGAATTGGTTTACCTAGAGTGCTGGAAGAACTCTCTCCCAGCGCTGGTGAAGTGACCACACTGCCACAGGTATACTTTAAACTTAGCGATGTAGACAAACCTAAAGGTGAAATAGAAGGGGATGCACCAATAGTGTCTAAGCAGCAGGCAGGCCATTAAATCTCATTATTGAGAAAGATCTAGAAATATAGCTAAAACTGTTACTTTGGTGTTTTATGCAGCCACTGGTCTGCAAACCTCATAGTCATGAAGGCAGAATAAAAAACTGGCAGATTATTCAGTGTAGATAGCCACACCTTGGCCTATCAGTGACAGACCAACAAGTCTGGTTCTGCCTGTTTAACTATATGCAAACATCATATATTGGTTTATTAATTTTTGCACCTTGTACATTAAAGAGTATCCGAGGATTATAGTCTGAATAAACATGGGTAATGCAATAAACATATGTAAAATACACTACTAAACTCTAACCCACCTGACAAAGTGGTAAGCAATAAAACACAGTTTATGCTGGATTTTTCATAAATACATGTTAATTTTCAGGTAACAGCCACATCTTTATTTAGCACTATCCAGTAGAATTTCCAATGCCAGTACAAAACAACTCTCCCTCCACACGACCTGGTTGTTGGTTGTGTAAGAGGAAGAAATCAGTATCTCCACTATTGCAGATGAGAGTAATTTACTAAATCTCTTACTATGGTATTTAGGGTTTCCAGATAGTTTAACAAAAAATACCAAACACCCCTCCTGCCCCCCCCCGGGGGGGGGGGGGGG
>CM057848.1:78356735-78368159 GCA_030068395.1 Apalone spinifera
TGCAGCTGAAGATTCAGTTTGTTCAAGATTCCAAAAATATCGACAAGATACGCACGTTCTAAATTTGACTGCGCCAGCACATTTCGGAATTCCTCTATCCCTTGAGCCTGAGAAATAAATCCAACTCCTCTCTCAATTGAAAAACTCTGTTGAGTATGTTCCCTGCTGACAACCACCATACAGAAGTGTAGAACAGCAACACATAAAAGTCGGAACCCACGTCCAGGCAAAATCTTTTGAACAGCCTAGTGTGTTCAAAGCCGATGATTTGATGTGATTCACCACTTTCACCAACCCTTTGAAAACGGCGTTCAGTTGATCAGGCAATGTTTTTGACGCCAAAGCTTCCCTATGAATGAAGCAATGAACTCCGGTTACCATTGAGCGCGCTGTTTTACCAGCATTTGGAAGCCCGATCTTAAGTCCAGCATGGCAGGTGCACCATCAGTGGTGACACTCACAAGATTTACCCAATCCAGACAATGTACTTCAAAGAAATTGTTAATAATTTCCATCACATCCTGAGCCTTTGTGGTGGTATCAAGAGTCTTACAAAAAAGAAACTCGTCTTTGAAGTCTCCCTCAACCATGTCTCGTGTAAACACCAAAAGCTGAGAGCACAATGAGACGTTGGTCGATTCATCCAATTGTATGGCAAACAATGAAGACTTCTTTATTTCATCCACAACTTGTTCACTGATGTTCTGTGATCTCATTTATCCGTCTCAATACTGTGTCGTTAGAGATAGATATATCATTCAGCTTCCTTGCTGCTTCCTCGCCACGAACAAGCCGCACAATCTCTTTTGCACAGGGGAGCACAAGTTGCTCTACAATGGTATGAGGCTTCTTGGCCTGTGCAACTTTGTATGCAACAATGTAGGAAGCGCGCAGTGCATTGCTTGTCTTATTGTGGAATGCACTTGAGTCGAGGAGCTGCCATTTCAGACCTGAACCACCACTCAAAATAATCTTCAACCTTTTGCAACAAGTTGGGGTGACACTTTTCGAGATGGAGTTTCAGCTTAGCCGGCTTTATTGAGTCATTCCCCAAGACTTTGAAATAAACACCACATTGTGGCAAATCCATGCCTTCTTTTTCTTGAAAAGTGAAGCCGAATTTGATGCAGTCCTCCGAATACTTGCGCTTGACATTTCTTCCTGTTATTGCCATTATAAACAAACTACACCACACCTGTAAAACAGCACATATAGCACAGGACGAATGACACAGCAACTGCTCAGCACAACGGCGGCAGCTACACTGACGCTCAGAGTCTCAGACAGAAGTTACTGGCAACACAACGCAGTTGCGTCCTAGGTGACGCTATGGATGACACGCCGCATGCTTGTGAACACGGCGTAAAACAGCCTAACAGCTGCGCCTGCTCACGCCGTGTGACTTTGGATAATGTTCCTGTGGACCACCGAAAAAGTCACCATGGACCGCTTGAGAACCATACAGTTAAAGAGACAGAATCTGCAGAACTGGAACTCATCTTCAATTTGACACTGTTATTCTGGGCTTGAATAAAGACATTCACTGGTTGGCACATTAGAAAGCCAATTTCTCCTGTCTCTAATATGCACATTTTCACATCAAAAGCTAGGAATGGGACACATCCAGCCTACTTAATTAGCCTGATAACATGAGTCCTACAATTGACAGGTACTACTTCTGCTATTGTATACATCTTCCTTTCTGTTATTTCCACTCCAATTCATCTGATGAAGTGGGTTTTACTCACTAAAGCTCATGATTCTATGTGTGTTAGTCTCTAAGGTGCCACAGAACTACTCATTTTATATCCACTGGATCCCCTTTGCCAACATGGTTGTTGACCCCCTCAAAGAATTCCAGTAGAGTAGTGAGGCATGATTTCCATTTACAGAAGCCATATTAATTTTTCCCCAACAAATTATGTTCATCTATGTGTCTGACAATTCTATTCTTTAATATAGTTTCAACCAATTTACTCAGTACTTAAGTTAACCACCTCTAGGCAGAATGACCTCTAGAGCCCTTTTTTAAAAATTGGCATCATATTAGCTATCCTCCAGTCATTAGGAACAAAAGATGATTTGAAGGATAGTTTACAAGCTAGAGTCGTTAGTTCTGCAATTTCACATGTGATTTCTTTCAGAACTCTTGCATAAATGTCATCTAGCCCTGTGACTTGTTACTGTTTAGTTTATCTATTTGTTCCAAAAGCTCCTCTAATGAAACTTCAATCTGGGACAACATCCACTGAAATGAATGGAGCAGTTCACACCTTAGTGCTATTATTTTATGCCCTGTCCAGCTATCTAAGGCAGGGGTTGGCAACATCCAGCACACGTGCTATAAGTGGCATACAAGATGGTTTTCAGTGGCACATGGGGGAGGGGGAAGTGGAGAAAGCCCGGAGCCTCGCTGTGCGATTGGGGAAAAAGCCGGAGCCATAAACAGCTCTGCGCACGCATGTGCTCCCCTTCCCCCAATTGGAGGAACAAAGCAGCACAACAGCGCACTATCTGCAGGCTTTTCCTGCTGCTCCATTGGCTAGAATCTGGCCAATGGAGCAGCAGGAAACCATGCCTGGGACAGAAAGCCTGTGAGCAGCACGGGAGGCGCAAGGGGCAGCGACCTGGCTGCCATTTTCCCCGTGACGGACCTGCTACTGCCATGGCCATGTCCCTGCTGCTCTGTGCACTGCTATGCTGCCACCTCCCGTGTGCCATGCACTCGCACCTGCCAGAGAGCCCCACGGGGCTGCTGGAGTCTGTCATCTTGGTGCTGGAAGGCTGGATCCTGGCCAGCCTGCCTGGAACTATCTGCTGGACTGCCTGCGCTCCTGGCAAGGCATGGCCTCCATTCCACACACAGCCCATGGGCCACTAACTTATTGTGTGTGTGGAGCTGCCACGTAAGAGTGACTGTTACAATAAATAAACCTTGTTACAGATAATGGAAAAGAAATTAAGTGCTGGCCAGACTCTTCCACACACCCCGCCTCCCCACTCTGTGCCCTGTACCCGCACACTGCTCCTGCCCTCTTCCCCCAGTCAGACGCCTTACTTTCAGCCTGCTCCTGCACCCCACCTCCCACCCAGATCCTACACCCAAGTGCAGGGAAGAGTGTGTGCTGCTCCCCCCGTCCCCATAGGAAAAGCCAGAGCAGAGACCAAGGCAGGAGACCAAGTAGGGCACATGGTGGAGGGATCCCTTCCTCTCCGCAGGAGAGCAGCACAGCCTTGGCACACCACTTCAGAAAAGATGCTTACTCCTGATCTAAGGTGTTCTCAACAAGCCTCCCAAGGCTGATGGATGTGTAGAGTATCACCATCGTACACCAGGTCCAAATACAGGGCAGGGATTCTGCAGATATATCTACGCTATGGAGACTATTTTAGCATAGTTGAGAGACCAGTGTACAACCAGCCTACACCAATATAACCCTGTAGAGTGTACAACTACCCTACACCAAGGATTCTTCCATTAGTATATGGCCACCATCTCACCAACCAACAGCAGCTATGTCGAAGGCTGCATTCTTTCATTGATGGTTAAATCGGCATGTCTGTGACATTCTGGATGTGTATTTTTACACTCCTGACAGACACAGCTATATCAACCTATCCCCTAAACGTATTTCAGGTCTGCATTACCACTCTCCTTGTTCCAGCTAGTACCTGCAATTCTCACAACTCACTATCCCATGGCCCTTCCAGACTTACCAGGGCACAAAGTGGCAAAGAGGTAGATTGAGCTGGTGTCTGCATGTGAGGGGTTTGACGCGGTGAGGAAATGGGATAGTTTAACACGGTACGGTAGCAAGAGAAATAATGGACATGATGGAGACTGTACTGCAAAAACTGGAAGAGTGAAGCAGGTTCAGACAATAAGGGGAAATGTGGTGATTCCATAATATGGAAGCCTGAATGAGGCGCAAGAATCAGACTGTGCTGGATAAGCAGAGATATGGGACACAAGGAGATCATGCAAATGGACTAACAGTGGCTAGTGCAGTCTGTGGCTGGGTAATCTTTGCAAAGAAGCCAGAAGCAACAGAGAGGGAGATGTGCACTCTGGTACATTGGGTGCTGAGAATTTTTTTTTTAAGTCGGAAAATGAAATTACCCAAAACTTTAACAAAGAAAAGGCTATCCATCTAGGGATGTAAAGTTGGTTAAAAAGATGACCATGTACCCACTGAAAATCTTAGCAGTTACACGTGCCGTGGGCTCTGCAGTATAAAGCTTAAATAAGGTTTGTACTGCAGAACCCACAGGAAAGCCTCCATGAGAGCAGAGCAGCATCCCTTGCCAGCCCAAGTCCAGGGAGGCAGCTTCACTGAGGCAGAGAAGCTGCCTCCTCCAGACTGGAGCCAGCAAGAGCTGCCAGCCCTGCTCAAGGATAGGCTTCCTGCACGCTCTTCAGCCGTTCTCAGGAAGCCAATAGGAATGTTAAGAGGTGGATATTTAACTAATCGAGTAGTCTACAGAATTTTTATCTATTACTTGATTAGTTGATAGGCATCCCAGCTCAGTTCCAGTTTGCACTGGGTGCGGGACCAAATCCTGCTGCAACTCTGCAATTTAAAAGGCAGTAGGCGCTGGACAGCCTGCCCTCAGGTGGAGCTGCAGTGGAGGCAGCAGACCCTCTCTGCAGGGGGTCTCAACACCCCGAGGAGACCCACCACAGACAGGAGCTGCTTTGTGGCAGCGGTCCCTGCCCCATCCCTCACTGTCTGATAGAGGCGGCCGGGGGGGGGGGGGGGGGGGGGGGGGGGGGGGGGGGGCAGGGGGAGGGCGAGCAGGCAATACCATGAAGAGGGTGCTGGGAGAGAACCAGCTTTTAAGCAGGCTTCCCCCAACAGCAGCTCCTGCTTCCCCCACCCTTACTGCCTCTATCTGATACCAGGGAAGGGGAGATGCAAGTAGTCGACTACTCCCTTATATCCCTAGAAGCCAACAGGTAACCTGCAGCAGGAGGAGGGTGGGCCAGACCTATCAAAGACAGGGGTTGCGCCAGTCAGCCAGCGCAGCCCCTGACTGCACTGGGTCCTGTAGGATGGGGAGCTGCTCCAGCCCTTCCCATTAACAGGAACTGGAAAAAACTACCCATGATGCTTTCTGGTTAGCAGATTAACCTTTGACATCTCTGAGACACTCCAGAATATACAGTGTGGCTATAATGAAACCCAAAATGTGAAGAATAAAAAAGCACCACCACAAGTATTAGGCTATGTCAATATAATTCATCTCACTCAGGGATGTGAAATAACACCCCAGAGCAATGTAAGTTAAACAGACACAAGTGCTGGTGTGGATGGTACTATGTCAGTGGGAAATCTTTTCCTACCGACATAGCTGCCATCACATGTTGGTGTGGATTAATTATGTCAATTGGAGAGTTCTCTTCAGAATAGAGTGGTTACACTAAGATTTTATAGCATAGCTACATCACTTTCAGTTCTTTAGGTAGATATATCCTTGGCACTTTATCCTTAAAGATATTAAACAACACTTTTGGGAAGAGATCACTTATAATCTGTATGAAAAAAGTTTAAAGCCTTCTCTTTGTTAAGGCAAACATGGGTTTAAGCCAGGTGTGACAAACAGGATCTACCTACACCACACCTACACTTAAACACTTCATCTATACCATACACCACCACCCATAATCTTGCAAAATATTATCTCCTCTGCACTCATGCCCTGAGCATTCCTTCTGAGATACTGCCTTCACTTATCATTCGCACAACCCTGAAACCACTGTCACGTTTAGCAGACAGTTTACATTCTTTATTGGCAAGAAGATACCCTTACGTCTACTGATACAGCCTACAAAAAGAATCATTGAAATGAGGTATACTTAATCTCAAGATACACAGGCACTTCTCTTCTTATCAGGTACAGCTCTTCCACATTGCTCCAACTAATCCTTGCATTATTTTTCAGCTTTTCTAAAGTCAGTGAACACAGCTGGTGTACATGCAAATAATTGCTAGAATTCAAGTCTGTGGAACTCCACAATATCAATGGCACGTTCTCCTAGCCCAGGGCTACTCAACACGCGGCCCATTTGTTTGCAGTCCACAGTGTAGTTTGGGTTTACACAGGGCTCAACAGGTGGCCCGTGGGTAGGATCCTTCGTACGTGGCTTCCACTGAGAACATGTTCCACAATGGCAAGGCATCTCCCAGGCAGGGTGAGCATTGAAAGACACAAGCAGACGGGCTGGCTGGACCAGACAGGTTTAGGGTGTAGTTGTTTCTAGCCCCAAGGAAGAAGGTACCAGAAGCGCCGGGGCATTGTGGGAAGTGCTGGCTGCTTAGCCTTGTGGGAAGAGTCTGAGAGCTGCTATGCCCATCAGTGTGAAAGAAGCTATTTGCATATATTTGCATTTAAATTTGCATGTATATGCAATCACACTTAAGTTGCGGCCCTCAGCATATATTGTGAGTATTGTTGTGACCCTCAGGGCCTCCAAAGTTGAGTAGCCCTGTCCTAGCCCTTCCTAATATCTATATGCATAGATTTTAGAGACAATAAGGAACTATTAGATCATATAAATCTGACCTCCTATATAACCCAGGCCTCATTAATTCATCTAATTACTGAGACTAGTACTTGTGTTTGAGTAAGATTTATTAGAAAGGCACTTAATGACTTGAAGAGATAGAGAATTAATCACTTTTCTTGCTATCTTTATAATCTTCTGGAGCAACAGTTTTCAGCCCAGCCCACCGGAAGGGGCCAGGCCCGAGCCACACCAGGCCCCGTTTTCCCTATGGCCTAAAGGGCCGGGCTAAGCAGGGCACAAGCCATGACTGGCCCAGTTTTCCTGAGTGAAGCTACGCTTCAAAGACAAAAGCACTGAGGGGAGCAAGAGGCCAGTGGGGGACTCAAGTAGTCCCCTGCTGGCTCCGTGTTCCCCACAGAGTTTCAAAGCTGCAGTGCTGCATGGAGCCCACGGTCTAGCCCCAGGCTCCATGCAGCGTTGCCACTCTGAAGGAACCCTTTCTCACCCCCCCTTTGCTGCCTCTTTCTGATAGAGGCAGCAAGGTGAGGGAGGGAGTGACTAGTTGACTAGTGTGTCGATTATCCCATAAGCATTTGCTTATCAGATAATCGACTAGTAGTTCACATCCCTATTATTGAATAACTACAATCACTTCACCGCAATCCTCTTCTCTTGGCACATGTTAAAGGGGATTTACGATGGAAGTGGGGGGTAACTGCCAGATATTAGTCAATTATGTTCCTTCTAATATCCAGTAAAAATCAAAGAACTAGATCCTTCCTCAAGTGACTAGGAAAGTCCACAGATTATGCTGGCTCACCAATATACTTAAAATATCTTTACTAGTACATATATTCATATGATGGATACAAGCTTATTTGCATCCTGAGCTTTGATTAGAAGCCAAGGCTCCATCTGCAAGCAAATATTGCTAAGGACTGAAAACAATCTCTAAACACTTCCTCTAATGTCAAACATGACTAAATCACAAATATTTTTAAGTAACTATGCTACACACACTAGTCTTCTACTATACTCAAGTCACTACAACTGCAGTTGTATAAAACTGTATTTTATACTGTATTTTACAGTATAAAATATAACCACATTTAAATCATTTAGCATGACAGACTCAAGGGTCAAAGACCTCATATTCATCTCGACAGACAATACGGTACTACAGAAGCTTCATTTATCCAAAAGATAAAGATTAAACTATGTCCAATATTTGAATATAACAAATATTTAACAGTATTAATCCTTTATGAACAAATGAAAATTTGAAGCTCAATTGAAAAATGGCTTATTCAGATTGTTCTCCATCACGAATACCGTAGTTAAAGTAATACTTTAAAACTCTAGCAGCAACATGTGGCATTTGGGATACACATTCCCAGACTCAAAAGTTAATAGCGAACGTACAGCCAAAATCTAGTAAACAAGAAGAATATCAAACACAAGAGCATTCTTCCCAACTTGAATTAACACCTGCACATTTATTCATAAACAAGTGATAGAGATCATCCCTCCATCATGTGGCTGCTATTGTTACTTCTTGTATTATGCAATATATTTTACCTTAGCTGCTCTTGGCTAGACCGCATACTTCCACTAAAAGTGTGCCTACTGTACACAGACAGGTTTATGAAACACATAGCCTGCTGAATCTAATAACAAAAAAGTTTCTTAAAACAATACTAAATTTAATTGCTCAAGTATAAATCTTTATTTTTACAACGTACGTCTTCTAACTGAACTGTGACCTGTTAAACAGCATTAGAAGGTACCCTAGCTCAGTGGTGCCCAACCCATGGGTCACGACCCCCAAGGGGTTGCGAATGTCTTTCCGGGGTGGGGGTGGAGGAGGAGGAGAGAAGATGTGGCTCTTAGATCTGGCTGGCGGGGGCTGGGTCCAGCAGTTGACGGCCCCCGGACCACAGGGGTCGCAGATCAAAAAAGGTTGTGCACCCTGCCATAGCTAATAAAGAATTATCCTCAAAAATACAGCAGATTAAGTACCAACTAAGAATATTTGTAGTTAACATAGGAACAGAGTCTCATAATGCCCTGCCTTTGACTCTTCAGTGACATTTGGTCTAAACCTTTCATGAACACAGACGCATTTCTTATTATGCCCACCCTAAGTTAATGAACTCTATAACTCTTAGAGTAGGTCTACACTAGACAAGGCAGGTCAATTTAAAGGTAGGCCATCCAGTTACGTAAAATGCATAGCTGGATTTGGTTTACATTAAGCCAAACCGCTGCAGCATCTTCACTTGTGGGAAGCTGATGGTGCATACGCTCCCATTGGCTTCCCTTGTACTCCTCGCAGAATGAGGAGTACAGGACACTGGCAGGGGCTGCCCCCAGCATTCAATTTGGGGGTCTATACTAGACCCACTAAATCAAATGCTAGATGATCAACCTCCAGAGAGACGATCTTCTCTGTACTGTAGATGTACCCTTAAGGACTACAGAACCTTTGCAGGATTTCACAAAAAGAATGTTCATACCCCATCACGTTTTGATTGGCAACTGATAATGCATGACTTCTCAGAGATGCCTAAAGCTACACCTAACTATGGAGTTCATGTAATTGAAAAAAACCTCACATTTACTTTTCCCCACCCCTCAGTACAATTACAGCAAATAGTACACTTTTAGTTTAATTAAAGAAAACTCTGGGGCCACCAGTCTGACAAGGTAGGAGGCAAATCCATCAATTTCAGTGACATCTTTGAGAATTCCTCTTACGAGTGTTCCCTCAGCACAGATCAGAGGAAGAGAGATTGTCTACGTGGAGGTCAGAGGATGGGTGTTAATTATGGCTCCGGTCACCAGAATTCCAAGCTTAGCACTAATTATAGTATGTTTACATTTGAAAATATTTAATGAGAATTCAGTATTAATCCTGGAACCTCATATTACAGGACTGATCAAAAGCAACAGGCACTGAAAGACCAAATATTTTGAAGTCGAACATTACTGATATGGTGTTTGCCCAAAGGAACTTATGTTTTTCAGCTTGTAAAATACCAAGCAGTTGTTTGGTTTTTTTTAAATCAATAAATAATGATAGAATTCTTGTCTAGCTAGAATTTTGTTATGTAGTACATTTTACAGAGTTACGAGGTGTCTAAAGATAAATGTTGAATTGCAGGTAACATTACCACATGAGTAGTTACTAAAGCGAAGTTACTCTACCAGGACCATGACATCTTCCACTGCCTTCCTAAAGGGAGTTTCCTTAAGCAATATCTGTAGAGCAGCCACTTGGTCCTCACACCTTACCTTCGTGAAACACTATGCGTTACTTCGCACTAGACAATCTGAGGGGGCACTGATGACGGCAGTGCTCTCCACAGCAGATAAATAGGGACTCCGTTCTCCCTCCTTCCATTGTGGAGATTACGGCTACTCGGTTACCAAGAATGGAGCACCCACAGGGACATCCTCGAAGAAGACGGCGAAGTTACTCATCTTGGTGAGATAACTGTCGTTCTTTGAGATGGTGTCCCCGCGGGTGCTCCACTATCCGCCCTCCTCCCTGCTTCGGAGTCCATTTTTTTCTCTGCTTATGTTTCGTAGACTCTGAGGTAGCCTCGAGGAACTAGCGGGGGCCAGACCGTGCCACAGAAAAGACCACAAATGCCACAACGCCAGGGCGCATGCGCGGTCTGCCAGAGACTGCTTCTAGAAAGATCTCCGTCTGCAGAGCTGGGGCAAGCCCAGCACCAACAGTGGAGCACCTGCAGGGACATCATCTAGAATAACTAGATTTTACTGATGCCAAATCTAGGTTTGTTTGGTTTTTTCAAGAAGAGATGCTGGTCACAATCCATACTGTATAATAGTTTCAATGGAATGATGTTCCTGTTTGAAAAGCTATGAGCAACAACTGAGAAACTGCCCTGACATACACACATTCATAATTGCCTCTGGATGGCAGATTTAGGTCTATGGCTACCAGTTGCACAGTAAGTTTTTTTAAACTGTGTTCATTTTAGGAACATCTGTGGGAGGCTAGCCAAGCCACGTGGTAGGCAAGTATCAACAAGATACCCACCCCCCCCCCCCCAATCCTTTTCAGTACTCTCACATAAAAAAATGTTTGGCCAAATTATGAACAAGCTTTATAATTCCAAGCTTGTTCAAGCAGGTTGTGCTCAATAAGGAGAGATATCTGTAACAAGTCTACCAGCAAATTTGAGAGAACACTGACATTATGGATTCCTAAATTTTATGTTTATGCTATATTATCTACAGGCAGTAATATTAATTATTCAGGTTTATTTGCCATTAAGAACTTGGCATTCATTCTGAGCAAAGTAAATATTTCATTTTATTGATCTACTATACAAGTGTACTCTTGGGTTAATAGCTATATGTGTATATACAGTTGTATGTGGCTAGTTGGCTTAAACAATGTGGCTATTTGGCTATTGCAATAGCCACTAAATTGGCTACTGCTTCAGAACTGGTTGGACACCGCAGACATACTGAGATAGTTACACCACCATAATCCTGATTCCCCTGTGTAAATACTCCAATTCCAGTCTGAGGACTGGTTTACATTAGAAATTTAGGTCTATGCATTCAGTATTAGGTTGAATTTGTAAAAAACGTGTCTACGCTGCCCAGTCCATCTTGTCCACCTAAAGGACTTGTAAAATCAACTCCTGTACTCCACCTGAATAAGTGGAATAAAGCCTATGGTGATTTTCACACCTCCAGTTAAGTGTAAACACAGTGTATTGTAATTCAGAGTTAATGGATTTCAGGTGATGATCCAGAGTGGTCTCCAACCTTTTTACACTCAAGATCACTTTTTAAGTCTCAGAACAGGCGAAGACCTACCGCCCCCGCCCCTTCCTTGAAGCCCCGCCCTCTCTATTCTCCTGTCCATCACTTGC
>CM057848.1:78385337-78409927 GCA_030068395.1 Apalone spinifera
GCTGAGTTTAAAGTACCCTGTTTACTCCTTGTCTTGTATAGATGACTGACTTTTCAGGAAAATGTGTTTTGTAAACATGTTAAAGTCATTGCCTGCTGAACTGAATGGGTAGAGAGAATAGGTTTGGTTGTGGGGGTATTTTGCCATCAGCGCTGATTATTCTTTTGTTAATAGATGTGACTCAGTAGGCAAAAGAAAGCGATCACACTCCAGGGAAAAGCAGTAAGAGGGTAAAAAGCCACAGAAATAATTAATGGTGGTGTCCATTTATAAAGTGCATTCAAATGTATGTCAGCCCTTTGGCTATGGAAGTCAAGATTTCTAGAAATGAGGGTCTGACTTTTCATTTACAAACAGCTTTGCACTGATATAACTCCCTTGACTTTTCTGGCTTACTCCGGGGCTAGGTCTACACTGGCGCGCTTTTGCGCCAAAGGCATGCAAAGGAGCCAAGTCGCAATTGCAAATGAAGCGGGGATTTACATTTTCCCCGCTCCATTTGCAGGAACATTTCCTTTTAAAAGGAATAAGACATCTTGCGGAAAAGGCTTTATTTTCCGCAAGAGCCCTGTCTAGACTGGCGCTTTTTTCCGTCAAAGCTCCGAGACGGAAAAAAGCAGCAGCCATGTTCCTGCAAATGGAGCGGGGAAAATGTAAATCCCCGCTTCATTTGCAATTGCGACTTGGCTCCTTTGCATGCCTTTGGCGCAAAAGCGTGCCAGTGTAGACCTAGCCTAGTATATAATGTCAACATCGTGTCCTATAAAGAATAATTGCATTTTTGAGCTGGATGCATGTTACACAAGTCCAAAGACAAACAAAAACACAACATTAGATTTGATTTAGCTAGAACAAAATACCAGAGTTTTTGGCGCTTTTACTATGCACTAAAAGTATTTTTCCAATTGTTTTCCCTACAGAAATTTGTGGCTAAAATGTTAATGCATTGGATGAGCTTAATGCCTTTATTCCATGGGAAATAGTACATGGCTAAAAATCATGCAATATTTTCAAAATGTGTCATCCCCCTTCCTGCAATGAAAACAGCATAGGCAGCCCCAAGTGTGGCCCTACTGAACTCATAAGGGCCCACTGACTAGGGGTTTTCTTATGAGTCCCAGTTCAGGCCTGGGGTTTTATTACTTACTTTCTGTTACTTTGATTTATAATTGAGAGGACTATCTCCAAACTGGTAAATAAAAATATTTATTTTAAAAATCTTAACTCAAAATAAGAATCCATCAAAATTCAGTAACATACAATAGACTATCAACAAGAAAATTATTTTTTTCAAGTGTTCAAATAGTTTTTGAAAACATGAAGTTTCAATAACCAATTTAAAAATTCAAACAGTTATACAAACTGGAGGTAAGATTGTACACTGGAGATAAGGAAGATCCATTCCTTATTTACTTTGCCACATGCATTTTTTTCCTTCATGTAATTTAAATTTAAATTTTGTAAGTGCCAAAATTCTAGAGTTAGAATTTCAGAAGCAGCTCCAAAATACGCAAATAATTGTGAGGCATTGCAAAACATGTTAATAAGGGAAGTAAACCAAAATAAATGTGAAAGAAGACAAATAGTTGTGTCATCAAGCCAACCACTGCTTATTGTCTTGGATTCAATCATTACTGATTTCTTTAATTTTAATTGGACTGAAGTTAAGCAGCTGTGTAAGTATTTGCAGAATGGGAGCCCAAAAGAGTAAAATAAAAGACATGCAATGATGTTCTCTTATAGCCTAACTGAGCCTGTGTGGGTCAAATCAAAACTCGTATTGATGTCATGTAGAATGAGAAGTGAAGCCTGCACCCACTCAGTCTTCAAATTATGAGATCCCAAGAGGGCCAGGAGTTGGCCAGTATGGAGCTCACTGCAGGATTAGGGCCAAGTTTGTAAAATGCCAATTCCTTTGCAAGAAAAGAGTTTAGAAATTTAAGTTATTATTTTAATACTTATACATGTAACTAACGACATGCTAGTTACAGTAAAGAGAAAAGTTCTGCATAGATGAAATGTTATGCCTGTGCAGACTTCTGTTGACTTCAGCAGGACTGTAATGAAATAAGGCTCCATCCGCATGGATCTTTTGGGGGGACTTTGTAGGAACAGGTCCACCAATTAGCAGACAATCACCAAGCAGACAAGCACACCACCAAAATGTGTCTGTGTGAAAGCTGCTGAACAGCGTCCAGCAACAATACACAAAGGATTAATTTCTTTAATCATTCTCCTTTATAGTCATCTTAGACATTACTTGTACACATGGTAGGTAAACAATTTTCACACAGACTACATATGTTGGTTTTGCTTCAAAGCACACCAACTACCTACAATTATATTTCTGTGATTAAGTAATTTTTTTTTCTCACATGGAGGGTAGCCTTGTGCAGATCATTGCTACAAGGGTGGATTTTATTCACTATGCCAAGCTGTAGAGGATATATGATAATATATGTCCTCTCAGCCATTATGGGTACATTCTGAAGATGCACCTTCTGTGCAAACCTAACTAATCTGACTTAAGTATTTTTCTATTCCAGAAAAACTCCCCAGCATCCCACAAACCAAAAACCCTATATTTTAATACAATTGGATTTCAAGCCAGTCAATTAACTAAATTTCATTTTTTTAAATTGATTTTAGGCCAGTAACATGTCTGAGAAAATAATCCTCAAAGTAAAAGATCTCTGAAGCCTCCAGTTGATTCCTTCCTCAGTCATTGTTTTCAGTATAGCTTCTTCCCCACACCTGCCAAGGATACCATCAGTTAGGAAGTAACCATTAGCATTCAGAATGGAATGAAGCATTTTTAGATAATAACTGCACATTTTTGGACTACTAGTAGTCTGCATTTCTACTGCCATAGTTTTTCCTATGTTTTATCTTCTATGCAGTTTAGTTGGGCGTACTCGAGGATGTCATAAAACTGCATTGATATATTTTATGTCAGACTTTGGACCCAATTTTGCCATTCTTATGCAGGCATGTCCCCTGTTGGCAGATTTGCCCTCTAAAGACTGGAGGATATCCTATTCAAAGACATGGTTCATGCTTGTTGGATAAATCTTTATGATGGTATCTCACAGTTTTTGTGGAGCTGTATCAAAAGCTGATGATATTTGTTTCCTTATGTAAAAGCCACAGAGAATCCATCTGGTGACTGTAAGATCAGAAGACTAGCTATCTCTGGACCCCTCTCCTCCCTTTTAAAAAGAAGATCTACTGTTTTGAGGGAGTGAGGCAAGGTCTGAGACCTGTCCCAGCTCTGCTTATTGTTATACAATTATACTTAACACTTAATTAATACTGTATAAACATTAGTTAATCATTAGCCAATCTTACTGGTTACTAATGCGATGATTGAAATAAAGATATAGCAAAAGAACAGTAACAGAGAGAGAGGTAGCATGTGAGAGAGAGTAAAATGAAGGAAATAGAAGTCCAGGATGGAACATTCAAGAATCATTATGGAAATTGGCATGTAGTTAGAGATGTAGTAATAAACAAGGGAGACATTTCCCAGCTAAAATTCTTGTTTCTCAAAAAACACCTCTGCTCACATGAGACATTTTTTATTTGTGCCACATTACTGACGACATGACTCTCGAAAGAGCCAGCATAAATATTTTCTTAAGAACAGACTCCAAGGTTGGGCCATAAGTAAAGCTGTCAAAACAGAGGGAAAACACATTAAATTCTTGTACACAGAGATGCAATATGCTTGCCCCTTTGCCTACTTCATGTAATGCATATAGCCTGTTTTAATTCTCACCATAGTTCAAAGCTCATTCCAAATCCATATACTATTCAAGGAACAAAAAGAGGTTCCATTATGTGAACAGCAGTAACACTTTTTTAATGGCTCATATTTCTTCATGTATGGAACATTGCTGTGTATATTTCAGATTTGGAATATTTAACTGGTGTAAGATTAATTTGATGGTCTCAATCTACTTGGGGTTTATCTAAAAATAGAATGCCAATAGTGTTAAAAGGCAGGGCTCCTCCTGGAGGCTGCCACAAGGAAATAGACCCATATGGAGATACTGGCAAACTTTTATCATAAGAATTGACTTGGCATAATTGATAATCCTTAAAAAAATAGTTGTCCTCTTTCAGATCATTTTACAATAATTTTATTTAGAGGTGTTTGAATATATCAAGGCAGGAAGGGGCATATGGCTTGTCTCATTGGCATCTCAGTGAGTTATGCTGTTTTCTGTTAGCACAAGTAACAAATATTCCAATATATATAATGTTTCAAGCAAAGTACAAACATTAATGCTTTTTGCAGCAATCAGCTTTTGGATACAGCCCTGACTAAACACATATCAAACAGAATCTTAAATACAGCAAATTAACCGTTGGGCTAATCAAGGGGATTTTTAGTGTAGCTAGTAGATGTGGGGGACATAATCCAATTTAAACAGGACATTTTGGATTATCAGTGTTCTCTAAATGACAGTCAATTTTTACACCTATCAGAATTTAAGGTATTCATTTAATAGTTTTGGAAGATAGGTATGAACTATAAAATTCAAATCTGCATTTGGATATGAGAGCTCTCAAAATTATGGAGTGCTTAATCCCAGGGGTAGTTAGTCCAATACACAGAGAGGTATTAGCTGTGAAATTTGCATCCAAGTCCAAATTCAGATTCCACATTACTCCAGTGATCAGAGGTATATGAGGCTGGAGGCTTGATTCAGGCTCTTCACTAATTTTGTTCTATGTTAATATTTAGTAACTGAAGGTCTGAATCTGAGAGATGCTGAGTTCTTCCTGCTGAAATTAGAAGGAGTTGAGGTTGCTGAGAGTGGGTTGGGCCCAAGAAAGCTCATGATACTACCTATATTTTTTGGCTAGTCTCTAAGGTGCTATAGGACCACTCTTTTTTAAGGTGTTGTGGGTTTTTTGAGTGCCTCACACTAATGTTTGTTATTTTGCTGGATTGGGCTGTAATTGTCATCTATTCTCTGACATCTTTCCTTTATTGTTCCAAGTGGGATGAAGCAGCTTTTCTGTGCTATGTAACAGTGGTTCTCAGCCAGATATCTGGGGCCCCCTGTATGGCCACAAGCAGGTTTCAGGGAGTGTGCCAAGCAGGACCAGTGTTAGACTCACTGGGGTTTAGGGCAGAAAGCCAAAGCCTGAGCAACATAACTTCACAATGCCTCATGCAACAGCTTGCTATCACCAAACTCTGGTCCTAGATTTTATATGCAGAAAACTAGCTGTTATGTTACAGGGAGTCTGGGGTTTTCCTAGCATGGTGGAGGAGACTCAGAAAAAGTTTACAGCCAGTGCATTGAAGTTTGGATGCTTTGCCATATTTTGGAAAGACACGGACAAGAAATATTACAGCATTGTTGTAGAATAGTAATAGAGATGTAGCCTTGTTAGTCTGGTCTTGCTGATACAAAAGACAGGACTATGCAGCACTTTAAAGACTAACAAGATCGTTTATTAGGTGATGAGCTTTTGTGGACCACTGGAGCTCCCTGGAAACTGAGCTCCCCAGCTGCCATGGCCCCACTTCTTCCTTGCTCACCCAGGAATCTCTGGAGAAGGAGCTTGCTGGTTGCTCCACTGCTGTCCTGCCTGGCCTGGGGACAGAGCTCATCTGTCCTACTGCTACCCCACCCAGCTGGGGCTCCCGGCTGGTTTGCCTTCCCAAGTGCTAGGGCTCTCGGATCCTGTGAGACCACAAATGTTGCCGGATCAGAGTCCCAGATTTCTGAGGGTCAAGCTGTAGAAAATGTTCCCCAGCCCACTCACCAGAAAAAAAAGACACTGCTGTTGCTGCAATGCTTAGCATAGAAACATTTCCAAAACAGGATGTTCTCTGTCTTGCACGCCAGTATTATGGAAACTTTAGTAGCAGCCTTGTTCTACTTTAGGTTGGTGAGCAAACTCTGTTATCTTCCTAATTTGAATATTTTAGATTTAACTACAGCTCTGGCATCTGACACATTAGGGCTTATTCAAGCAAGTTCAGAGTCCTCTGCAAAGCTATTATCTTCACTGCAATGCTGTGTTTGAGCTGCCCGATGCTCCAGTGGCATGGTGAATGTAAGGTTGTTCAGCTCTTACAGGGATATTGGGATCCAAAACAGGGTAGGTGTTTGTGGAAGGAAATTCAGAGATGTTCTTTTTCTTTTTAAAGACAATAAGGGGCTAACCTGTGATGTGCTCCAGGCCAGGAAGGTTGTATTAGATCAAGATGTCTTGATTCTCCAAGATCTCAAGTGATTAGCCTCAAAGCTCAGCCCACACAAAGCATTTTAAGCTCTGTATGATGCAGCATTAGATCACGAGCAGTTTTGGTAAGTCTTTGTGGATGGAGGCGTGGCAGTATCATCTTTATCAGTCATAGTCAGGTACAATGGCATCACTTGTATGTCCCAGTTTTGCTTAATATATTGCCAAGAATGAGCATATGCTACAGTAAGAATACTTGGTTTCCCTAAACTTTACACTGCAGTAATATTTATTAACAAAAGCAAATTCAATACTTTTAAGAATGACCACCATGAAAGTGAATTTTAATATTAAATTATCATGCATATCTTCTATAGATACTAGTAGACACACCCAGCATTGCTAGGGTCTTTGATTTTTTTTTAAAGAAAAGGAAAATGTACATATTTTATTGAAGTGATTGTATTTTTCAAAAATAGTGTTATTTTTATGAAGTTAATGTATGAAGTACTTTTTAAATGGGAATTCAGTTAACTGTATTTTTCTTCATCCCTATAAACATAGCAAATGATAAAAGTTTAACAAAAAAGGGCTACAGTCAATTTGGTTTACAATAACATTGTCTTCTAGTTTTCAACCTTACGCATTGATTTAGCTGTGCCAAAACAGAGCTCTACTCCAAATTTCTCCAATTTTATCTCTTATGTAAATTTTATTGAGAAGCAATCCTATTCCTGGCTCATTTTGTTTCAATCTTTTTCAACATTTTGCTCAGTTATGTCAATTTTGAGGCCTGAATAAGATTTGGTGATTCAGCCTCTTCTCTTTGGTTTGAGAAGCAATCCAATTCTAGGTGCATCCCATTTTCCTGGTATAACCAAACCCTTACATTGCTTTGTGAAGGTCTCGGGGTGCGATCACCCCCTCCCAGCGAGGGGGGGTGTCAGCGAACCCTTTTGCCTTCCGCTCAGCACGGTCCCGCCCTGGGATCTCCCCCCGGGCGCCCGCCCGTCTGTCGAGTGTGATCACCCCCTCCCGGCCCGGCCAGGGAGGAGGGTTCAGCGGACCCTCGGTCTGTAGGCCGCCCCCGCCAAAAGGAGGGGGAGCCTGCGCTCACAGTCCGGTCCTTCCCCTGACCTCTATTTGGGCCGGCCCTTCTGTCCAGCCGCCGTCCTTCCTGACGGCCCTCCTGACAGGGAGGGTTGACTCTCACTCCAGGGTTGGTGAGGAAGGGGGACCCGGTCCCACCCTCACTCCGGGTCCCAGCCTGGGGCCCTAAGCGCAGGGGCTCACGCGCGCCCCAACGCAGTAGACAGGGGCGATGTCCCCCGTAACCCGTCTACCCACGGGCGCCAGGCCCGTGCCCCGGGCTTCTTCCTCCCCTCTTGCAGGCTTTTGATTTGCCCTGCCGCGTCCCGAATCCTACCCTGGCTCCGTCGTCTCGATCTGGCATGGCTCTGATGCTGTCCTGTGGGACGGCTCCCCCCAACATATCCGGTCCCGGCCGGGTCGCTCCCTCCAAGGCTGGCGGTGCGGGGTCCAAGGGCCGCTAGGGCTGGCGCTTCCTGGCCACCAGATGCGGCGCTTGTCCCGGGGCTCCTTGGGCCAAGGCCGAACTGGCTGCCGGCCAAGCTCCGGCCCTGGCTCCATCCTGCTCTCGGGGGCCTCCCTCCCTCACTGCAAGGAGGCTGCCCCCCCCGGCAGTGGGCCTTTTTAAAATGGCCCGCCGCGCCGGATGCCGCCCGGGGCTCTGCCCCCTCCGGCGGCACGCCGGCTCGCTCTACAGCTGCCTGGCTGCCTGTCTTCTCCCCAGCCTCCCCTGGCCCTGCCCGCTGGGCGGAGCCGGCGGATCCCCGTGGCCTTAGGCGCGGCGGTCAGGTCTGGCCCCGCTGGCACTCCCCGCCCACGCTGCAGCTGGGGCCGGGCGTCGGGAGCGTGTCTTCGCTCCCCGCCGCCCAGCTCGCTCTCAGTGCGGGCCGACGACAGCCCGTCACATGCTTTAAGTTATGATCAGACCAAATATGTTTATATGTTTACCAAATTTAGTGGTCCTAGCTCTTACCATTTAGGAGGAGTTCTTGAACAGACAAACTCTCTAAAAATAAATATAAAGTAGATTCCAACTAAATATTTTACTGGAGAATTGTTTCCAAGGCTGTCAATCTACAGCCTTTTGTGATCACCAATTCCTATGGATAATGAGTATATAAAGAGAATCTATGTCTTGTGCTTAATTCTTCATTGCAATCTGCCCGTTTTAGACTATTCACTGGAAATTTGGTTAAAATGGTCCCTAGAAAATAGCACTAGAAAAGAGGATTTCCCCATCTGGCCTGAGGATTCTATGTTTACTCCCTTTCCAGCTCCTATCTTAAGGAATGCCAGAGAAGACAGACATTCTGGGGAGATTCTAGAGAGGAGGAGGGAGACAAGATGGGAGGGAGGAAGGAATGGCCAGAGAATACTGTGATCGCACTATTCTCAGCTGTCCACACAGACTGTGGGCAACTCTCTGGTTTTTTAGGTCACTGGCCCCCCACAAAAATATGGGTAGCACAAATGTGAAGTAAAGATGCCTTTGTCCACCCTACACAATAACTGAACACATTGCAGAATCAGGGTCCTTATGTGGTGGGCCTATCATACCACAAACATGAAAAACAACAAGTGCCTCTGTTGGAAGCTGCCTGGGGGCATGTCTACACTAGGACATTATTTCAAAATAACTGCCAAAATAACTATTTCAAAATAGCATGTCCACACTCCAGGGAAGCCTTAAAATTAGTCTGAGGCAGCTCCCTTAATGTGGGCACGCTACCTCAACTTAAAGCCTCACAAACCACTGGGGAGTATTTACTTTGAATGATTCTGGGGAGTATATTTCAAAATAGCAACAGTAGAGTATTCATGCTGCCCCTATTTTGAAATAACCATTTTGAAATAAGTGTTATTCTTCATGGAAAGCAGGAGTTATTATTTCTAAATACTCAGCCCATTATTTTGAAATAACAGGCTTGGTAGTGTGAACACTCCACTTCTTATTTTGAAATAACTCCCTAGTATAGACCAGCTCTAGATTACATAATTAAGGACTTACATTCTTGTTTGTTAATGTTGTGTTTATTTGAAACAAAATGTAGGTTGTATCATAAAAAACTTACTCAGGAAGTCTCTCGTAACATCAGGTTACTCAGGCAGGTAAATGTTTCTAGTTTTGGGAACTATAATGTTTAATTGGATCCAGAAAATAAAGGAAATGTTTTTCTCCAAAAAGCAAATAGTTTATACATAAATAATCTTGCTGAACAGTAATTTTTTTTAACCACAAAGAGCTCTTAATTCATCTGAGTATTTAAATCCCACTATGAAGTCATTCTTTTGCACAAATTTGAACAAGACCAATTTTTGTCCAATCAAAGCAAAACTGAAAATTAAGATAACATGTATCAGCTTCAGTCATTGACAGATTTTCTCCTTAAGGTTTTTATAACATATTTCTGATAACTCTCCATATATAGCTTGTACAATATTATAGGCTTTACACCAAAACTTTGTTTTAGCTTTACATGTTATGAACACTTAAAAAAATCCAAGGGCACAGGAAGTTTTCCATGCTTTTGAGTATATGTAACTGCTTATCTATTTCTGGTCTGTCAGGAAAATGAGTAAATTAAATGGATTTTGACATTTTTTCTTTAAAAAGAATGATTGTATATATAGAGTAGAAATACAATCTCTTTGCTTTCTAATGCTAAAAATGATCTTACTAGAAAATAGAGTATTAAATTATACAAAAATCTTGTCTAAGTGATGTATAAGAACATTGCAAATATAGGTAGACTGTACACTACATGATCTTTAGCTCTAAGTAGTTTTAATCGGTGTGCATATGAATTAGTAGTTTCCTGCACAAACATGCAGCTTGACAAACACGTCCCAGTTTTCATGCGTGAACATGACTGCAAATACTGATGCACCCTCAAATATTTTGACAATATTTTTAGAAGATTTGAAAATAAGGTTCTTAATTCTTGGGCCTCAACACTCTGCTGTGCCTTCTCTGGTGGAGCAAAGGCCCAGTTGTAAATACCTGATCCTAGAATTTTTGTTCTTTTTGGCTAGGGTAGAGTAGCCAAAGGACTGCTATAAACTCTATCAACTTGTAACAGCTCCCAGAGAACTCTTCTAGCTGGAATGCAGAAAGCAGCATGCTCCAGCTGCACCCCTCCATACATCTACATAGGAGGCTGCCAGGAGTAATTAAGGAGCTAGCTAAGCCAGCAGAGTTTATAATTGCAAACCCTGGTTCTGACCAGTTTGTACCACTAAAACAAAGTAAAGGGAGAAGAACTGATCTTATAGTGCCTGTGGGCCAATTTACAAGGGACTGAGCTCTCAGTTCCCGTTATGTACTCAATATATAGTACAGATAGTCTATATTGCTTAATTTTAGCAATGTCACAAAGCATCTTGTCTGCAGTTCAGACAAGACAGAATGGATTACTGGGGTTTGGGGTTTATTGCTTAGATATAGGTGCCTCTGTGTTTGACTAAACCAATGGAAGAGGATAAGAAAAGTTGTTTCTTAAAATGGGAGACTGAGGTGCCTACTTAAATGGAATTATTAGATCCCTATAGCAGAGAGTGATTATTTTACTCAAAGCTATCTTCATCTTTAGCACAGAAGCACAAAAATAAAAAACTAAATCACTTAAAGAGGTTACACAGAGACCATATTTTTGACAAAGTGTTTGCATGCACCATTTTTTGATCCAACTTTCCACTCTGAATTTCTGTACATATGTCAATTACTGATTTGCATATAAAATCAGCTATCAATTTGCAAGTACAAATATCTATTTTGTAACAAGTATCACAGGTCACCTCTGTTGCACATAAACTGCCTAAATAGTTCATATGGTGTCCAGTCATCTGAAGAAGTGGGCTGTACCCACAAAAGCTCATGATACCATATACCTGTTTTGTTAGTCTTTAAGGTACCACCAGACTATTTGTTGTTTTTTGTTCATTCATATGGTTTACCAGTCACTTTCTAGGCCCCACTGCATTTCCTCCAGAGCTACCCATGCTGTTTCCCTTCCTTATAATCCCCTCCAATAATCTTATTAGCCCAATTATTGTCACCCAGGACTAAAACCATCCCTCACCAGGAGTGTATAATTGCCCTCCGCTGCATCTGCAGCCTTCTCTAGGTTGTACCAATGTCATTGATCAGGGTGTTGCTGATAGCACCTTGTCACAAGTCACTTTTTATACAGATGAAATATTGTCCCAAATAATTGTGTGTCAAAATATGTGCATGCAAAATTACACCCATAAAATCTAGCGTGGCTAAAGCTGTTGAAAAAATAGCTCAGCACATGAAGTACCTGTTGCTATCGGTACTGAGACTAGAGCCAGCAAACTTTGCTCATATGACTAGTTCTATTGACTTCAGTAGGAGGAAAATATTTTTCAAAAAGCAACAAAAGCATGCAAAACAATTTTGCCAAATTTTCACTTACGGTAGTTGTTTGTTAGTAAAAAAGAAACATGAAAACATGCTTAAAAATGTTTAATGAATGGTGAAAACGCCCATGTAATGTTTCACACACCCCTATGGCAATGGTCCAAATTTTCTCTCTCCATTTAAACTGTTGTTTAAATTCCATTTAAACTGCTGTTTTAAACTAAGGGCTGGCTAACATGTTGTTGGCATCCACAAACAAAATGTTACAGAACTTATCTTCACAGGTACTTCAGCCTGTGTTATTAATCATGTCACTGGAAATGTGAACGTTAATAACTGAAAATACAGATTAAAATAAAATGGTGCATTACAATGGTCATTGTGAAAAGAAACATTCACACTATAATTTTTTTGAAGCTGTAGCTTACTTTACTGATGAAGTAAAATCTCCCCCACAAGGAAATCAGTATAGGAGAAGTAATTCTGCTGATGAAACTTATGCCTACTTCAGTACACTCTCTTCATAGCCTTATATACAAGTGGGTATGGGTTCTTCATGTTACATTGATGTCTGTATGTGTTTCCATATTAAGTAAAATAAATCTGAGAACCTTGGCAGAATATAATGTATTTCCTTTCTTAGGCAAATACAACTTAGATGGGGATACTATATAGTGGGTGCATAATTGGCTGGATAGCCATTCCCAGAGAGTAGTTTTTAATGGTTCACAGTCCTGCTGGAAAGGAGTAACAAGCGGTTCTGCAGGGGTCTGTTTTGGGACCGGTTTTGTTCAATATCTTCATCAATGATTTAGATATTGGCATAGAGAGTACGCTTATTAAGTTTGCAGATGATACCAAGCTTAGAGGGGTTGCAACTGCTTTGGAGGATAGGGTTGTAATTCAGAATGATCTGGACAAATTTGGAGAAATGGTCTGAGGTAAATAGGATGAAGTTTAATAAGGACAAATGCAAAGTGCTCCACTTAGGAAGGAACAATCAGTTTCACACATACAAAATGGGAAGCGACTGTCTAGGAAGGAGTACGGCAGAAAGGGATCTAGGGGTTATAGTGGACCACAAGCTAAATATGAGTCAACAGTGTGACGCTGTTGCAAAAAAAGCAAACAGGATTCTGGGATGCATTAACAGTTGTGTTGTGAGCAAGACACGAGAAGTCATTCTTCCACTCTACTCTGCGTTGATTAGGCCTCAGTTGGAGTATTGTGTCCAGTTCTGAGTGCCACATTTCAAAAAAGATGTGGAGAAATTGGAGAAGGTCCAGAGAAGAGCAACAAGAATGATTAAAGGTCTAGAGAACATGACCTATGAAGGAAGGCTGAAAAAATTGGGCTTGTTTAGTTTGGAAAAGAGAAGATTGAGAGAGGACGTGATAGTGGTTTTCAGGTATCTAAAAGGGTGTCACAAGGAGGAGGGAGAAAATTTGTTCTTCCTGGCCTCTGAGGATAGAACAAGAAGCACTGGGCTTTCACTGCAGAAAGGAAGGTTTAGGTTGGACATTAGGAAAAAGTTCCTAACTGTCAGGGTGGTTAAACACTGGAATAAATTGCCTAGGAAGGTTGTGGAATCTCCATCTCTGGAGATATTTAAGAATAGGTTAGATAAATATCTATCAGGAATGGTCTAGACAGTACTGGGTCCTCCCATGAGGGCAGGGGACTGGACTCGATGACCTCTCGAGGTCCCTTCCAGTCCTAGTATTCTATGATTCTATGATTCTTTACACGTAGGCTGCGTCTAGACTAAAAGTGGCCGCTTTTGCAGAAAAACTTGCCAGCTGTCTACACTGGCCACTTGAATTTGTGCAAGAACACTGTCGATCTAATGTAAGATTGTCAGTGTTCTTGCGCAAATGCTATGATGCTCCCTTTGGGAAAAAGCCCTCTTGTGCAAATTGGAGAAGGTCCAGAGAAGAGCAACAAGAATGATTAAAGGTCAAGAGAACATGACCTATGAAGGAAGGCTGAAAAAATTGGGCTTGTTTAGTTTGGAAAAGAGAAGATTGAGAGAGGACGTGATAGTGGTTTTCAGGTATCTAAAAGCCACTGAAAATTTGCACAAGAGGACCAGTGTAGACAGCTAAAAACTGTTTTGCGCAAAAAAGCCCCGATGGCAAAAATGGCGATCGGGGCTTTCTTGTGCAATACCATGTCTAGATTGGCATGGATGCTTTTCTGCAAAAAGTGCTTTTGCGCAAAAGCATCTGTGCCAATCTAGACACTCTTTTCTGCAAATGCTTTTAACAGAAAAACTTTTCCGTTAAAAGCATTTGCGGAAAATCATGCCAGTTTAGACATAGCCCTACTGTTTCCAGAGTCCTCTGCACCATACAGACATATGCAGCTGTAACTGCTCCAACAATGAAGGGGTTATGAAAGTAGCAACAAAGTTTTAAAGTTCTGGTGGTTTTACTAGTTGTAATTTAACATCATTGAAGAAGGCAGCCCCATCCCCCCAATAAAAAAAAATCTCACTTTCTTATGGTATACAGAAAAAGCAGTGAATTCATTTCATTGTACTTTTAAAATGTGCAGTAAAAACACTGGAACAGTACAACCAAAGAGCAGTTTAGAAAATGTCTCCTAATACATCAACATAGTTCAGGGGTAAAAGAAGATGTATGCAGGGAAAAGGGAAGTACCTAAAAGAATAATATGAACCACCCTTAAAAATGGAAGTTTAAAATATTCATGACAAGTATGAAGATAGAAGTGAAAGATATAGCTCAAAGATTCAGCACGTAAACACATAATGTGTTGTTTGTGTTAATGAAGGGACTATATACAACAGATGACATATGTGAAAGCATGCTGGTATTTCAGGGCAGTGAAATGAATGTGCTCCAGGGACAGAGAATGTGGAAGCAAAACAAACATTGCACTTAAACTCTTTGCATAAAAGGAATTTTAATTATGATCCTACAGTATAAATACTTAAAGTCTTGAATTTCTGAAAAAATAATGGTACATGCATTTTTTTATAATTAAACACATGATATATGATTCATATTTCAAAACACAAAGACAGATGGGTAGAGGTCAGGGAAGATGACAGCCCCACTATCTCCCTTCACCACGGACCTGATGAAAGAGCCTTTCTGTACTCCAGCACCCTTACCTCATTTTAATCTTTAAAAAAAAAACAAAAAAAACCCCACCTCATAAGCAACCATGGAGCTAAGTAGGCAAGGCTTTAGTCATACTCATTAAATACTTGTCCCTCCCAGGGTAGTAGAAGGATAAGGTATGAAGTAAGTAAAATGGGCATGAGAAGGCGATCATGTTACAATAGCACATGCAATATATAAATCTGTCTATATTTTAAATGGTATGATGTAATGTTAGTACTGGAGTGACTATGTTAATGTCTGTTTAATCTCTGAGCATGCCCAGATGTTTCCAGATCCTGAACAGACTCAGACAGAGCTGAGTTTTCATGCCTAGTTTTTAAAAGTGTTGTGCTTTTTCTCCTTCCAAATAAACCTCCTGAGTCTTTACCCAACACTGCATGGGGATCTAAAAAAGAAAAGAGACTGTTAAGACACTCTATTCCCCATGAAACATTTTGTGCAGGGTTTTGGTTGGATTTAGTTTCAGGTTCTGCAGAGGAGGCAGAACCTTTCTCAGATTACACTGGCCTACTCCAAAATGATGGGGTACATTTACTTCTCCATACTGTTACAATTGTACCCCAAGAGGGACAGTCTTATATGTTATATTGTTTGATCCTAGAAAAAGGAATTCTAGTAACAAGTCCTCCAAGTGTTGGTTTTAGTATTGAACCTTTTTGAAAAGAAGGTTTAGTATTAATGTAACGTTTTAACTCAATGTAACAAATATAGTTGAAAACAGATTTTTGTTGCGCTTTAAGCATTTTTGTAATCTAAGCATTTGCATCATTGTGGATGAGAACTAGGAAGCAAAACTGACTGGCAATATACATATAAAATATCAAACTGACAAATTTATTTTTATTATACAAAAAGTGAAATACAAAAAGTAAACACAGAATGGTGAAATACTTCTAAAATTTTTGAATTTTCATTATATTGTTTTAAGGATATGACTTCATGCTCTCCCTTTACACTATATATTAACTAGAAGATTTACCTAGCATTGCTTGGTTTCTTAAATCAATTAATACAGTAAATTTCCGATAATACGGCACCTTTAGGACCCAGGGGGTGCCGGATTATCAGCTATGACGGAGTACCGGAAGGGGGGCTATGAGGGGTCTGGAGGCGGGGGGGTCGGCAGGGAACTGCTCAGCGTGGGAGAGGGCGGCGCTGAGGGACCAACCCGGCAGCACCCCAGCTACTCTGCCCCCAGCTTCCCCAAGTCAGCCGCTGCTGAACCTGACCAGCGGCTGAAGCCGGGGGCAGAGCAGCTCCAATTGTCTGGCTGGCCGGAGCATTTCCGGGTTCCAGGTGGTGCTGGACTATCAGGAGTGCTGGACCACTGGATGCCGGACAATTGGAGTTTTACTGTATTTGGTTTTTGGAAAATAAAATGAAAATGTACATGCTTCATTTAAATCATTGATTTGGGGTGGAAATGGGGTTGAGGTGTCCAGCAAGCAGGCTGCCCTGGGGAGAAGGGACTACCCCAGCCCTCTCTCACTTCAGCAGGTTGGGGCCAGATGAGAAGCACCTCTCCATGAACTCTGCTGCTCCAGCAGGCACAGACGGAGGAGGGGTACATGTCTCCCAGCTGTGGCAGTCCAGGTTTGCCTGCCTCCCCTCCCGTGTTCTCCAGCCAGAGTGAGGAATGCAGCAAACTGAGCACTTTCCCCTCGCTCCCTATTGAAGGGGAGGAGCCAGCAAAATTCCCATATGAATTGGGTGGGGAACGGGGTTCAGCCCACCCACCCACCATTCCTAGAATGGGACTTGGGGGAGAGGGTGGCTCGGGGCTGGAACAATCTCAGACAGGGGCTCTGAGCTAGCCTCTGTCACCTGCCTGGTAATTCTGTCTCTTTTCTGTATGATTTTCTGAAAAGCAATCCTATTCCAGGCACATCCCATTTTCCTGGCACAAACCAACCTTTACCTTGCTTTAAGTTAGGATAAGAGGAAGTTGCATACCAAATTTGGTCATCCTAGCTCTTACATGTTAGGAGGCGTTATTGAACAGGCAGATAGAAACACTCTCTCAAATATATAGTAGATTTTTATAAAGGCCACCAGTGTCCAATATCATAGGCGGGGGAAGGCAGTGTCTTCTCAAACTGCAGCCTGGCCCCAGCTACACTCTGCTCCCAGAACGCCTACTGTAGGCATTCTGGGGACAGAGGGTTGCTGCCCCCGAGCACCCTCCCTGCCCATCCTCCGGGCTGGGGAGGCTGGGACAGGTGCATCCTCCTCCCTCCCCAGTGCTCCGAGCCGGGAAGGCTGGGACATGTGCGCCCCCTCACCCTCCTCCCTTCCCTGTGGTGGTGGGGGGCGCATGGCACAGCCCACTGCCCTGCCTCCCTATGGTGGGGGAAGGAAAGGGGGGACAGGGATGAAGTTGGCTCCCAAGATAGCGAGGCCTCAGTGGAAGGGCCAGGGCTGAAGGCTTGCCTCTCCCAGCCTTAACTTTACCGACCGCCCATGATAAAGGGTATAACGTGGCCTCGTTTATAAGCCACACAACGTAGGGATTTACAGAATTTAAATTAGAGATTAGCTTTGCATGGTTTTTTTTATTTGAACTTTTGCTGTACACAGTGAGTGGGTGAGGGAGCATTAATGATAATTACTTGCCCACTCTCAGAGTTCCTGTTAACTATGGTGAACTCTTTTTACTTCCATTTAATATCTAGGGAAATTGAGACATATACAGGCCAAGAGATTTTTTTTTCTTACCCAGGCATAGAGTTAGGAACAAAAGAGAGGTCTTCCAGTTACTTTTCCAATCATTAGACAGTTTACCTCACAGTTTATGTAACGACAGTAATTCCTCATTTAACACGGTAGATATGTTTCAGAAAATGATCGTGTTAAGTGAAAACGTGTTCTGCCGGATCAATTTTCCCACTGAAAATAATGGAAAAGGTAGGGGTTGTGTTTCAAGCGGTGGTGTCTGTTGGGACTGGGACATAAGGTTGGGGGAGAAAGGAGGGGACTGGGTTACCACAGGGAGGGGAGGTGTTTGGCTCTGGGGAAAGGCAGGGGAGGAGAGGGGAGGGGGATTGGGTTAGGAATATGCCCCTGTGACAGGTCTGCTGGGACCCACACTGCGTCCGGCGAGGGGGAGTCGCCAAGGAACAGTGTGGCGAGTGGTGAACCCTCTGCCGCTTTGCAGGGAAGCGGGGGAAGCCCCTCGCAGCCACCAGCAACGGGCCAGCTGGGGAAATCGTGTTATTCCAGGGACAGTCGTGTAATTCAAAAAACGTTCCCTAAAAAAAAAAATCGTGCTATCACAAAAACATGTTAAGCGGACACGTTAAATGAGGAATTACTGTATAAAAAGATGATTTTTTTATGTTTAATGACAATTTTTCTATATTGGGAGCTCAAGAAAAATTAAAAATTTTGAATGAAGGCTCCAATAATTTCCCATGTCTTATAAGTATGTTTTGTCAAAAGAGGAATATATATTATTGACAACTGTACATTTTTAATTTTTCCTCTCCAACCAAAACAAAAACCAACCTCTTTTTTTATGAAAAGAAAGATGTTTTAAAAAATAACATTTGTGCATACAACATTCTCTAGTATAAAATTTTACATTACAATTTCAACATTACATGTAGAAATTCAAAGATGGTCTATCTGGTGCATCTTCCCTTACAAATGGGTCAACAAATTGTATACTGTATTATGTTCCAGTTGTTGAACTGATTTAGTTTTAAATATAGTCTGGGTCAGGAGCTGTTCCCTTTAACAATGAAACTCAGTGACTGGTAAAAACTATTCCAGTCTGGCTCTCAAAACAACATATGCTAATTACATATACTTGTAATATTTGTAATATATATGTATTTCTGCTGTCATGCAAAAAACGGTGTGTTATTCTGAGAATAAAGGGGAAAGTAAAAAGGACAAAATGCTTTGGGGACATTGAACTTTGAGCTGTTGCAGAGCAGGTTTGCTATTTCATTTGCTATTTCATTACAAAATTACATTGTGTTTTCTGCAAACATAATAGCTCACCCAGCCAAATAATTTAAAAAAACTGAATGTGGATTTGAAACAGATAGTGTTTTTACAGCAGGAAGAATAATGAAAAAAAAACCCCATAGATATTTTAACATAATACAATTTGTTGAATTAATTATTCAGCTCAAGATTAGTATTTTATTCAGCAACAAATTCACAATTTGAGTTTATTTATTCATTAGTTCTTAAGAACTAAACTCTTCTGAAGTCTAGAACCAAGGATATCCACATCTGCAGATGTAGATAACCACAGCTCATTTTTGCAAACACAGACGCAGCTACAACATTTTGTATCTGCGTAGGGCTCTACATTTCTGAATTCAGAATTTGGGTTTATTAATTCATTATTTCTTAAGAACTAAACTCTTCTGAAATCTGCATGAGACACAGGCAAAGTAAGCTATTGTTCTATTAATTTAAAACTGTATATGCACAAAGGCAGACATGTGGAAGCTACTGCACCACCCTTTACTCCTTTCTATTTAGACACTTACACTTAAGTCTCTGGCCTATTATGATCATAAATAACTTTGTGCCAATCTTTCATTGTTCAGCTTCTGAAAAAAAAAAGCCCATATGACAATATTGTATAAAGGTACTAGGTACAAATTACTTCAACATTTCTAGTAATTGTAATCAAGTGTTAACTTGTCAATATCTGAAGCTCAGAGTTCAACTAAATTGAAAATTTGGAGACACCCAGGACAACTTTGTGTTGTTTCTGCGCACTGTCATTCCTATTGTTTTTCAGGCTTCTTGTCAATTTCATACTGGTGCTGAATGCCCTGATGTTGGCATGTAGTTAGCTAGCAAAGAGTAGCATGCTGTCAGCTACTCAAAACAAAATGAGACAGGGTCAGCAGCAAATTGAAGCCTCTCCTTTCAGATATGAATTTTATATTATATTCTTGGGAGGATATTTCTGAGGCCACCTGCTGTCCTAGTCAAAGTCACATCAATATCAGAGGAACTCATGCAAGATGCTGGCACAAGACACCAGAAGCATGAAAGCAGGTTACAAAATAGGTGCAGTTTTCACAGTCTTTGGTTAGTTTGTATAAACACTAAGTTTGCAAGAGGCCCCATGTTACTTTAAATTGATTTTGTCCATCCATGCTTTTTTGACTGTGGGCTGTCTATAGGCTCCTCAAAGTGAGTGATATAAAAGAGCTGAGGTGAAGAAAAACTTAGTTTTCTCCAAGTGAAGTAAAATTTGACCTGAAACCCAATATTCCCTCTATTTTTCCATCCATGTGCAGAATAAATTTTGTTCCACGCACCGAGGCACGTGCAGCTGTCCACCACCAACAGAAACACTTGCTGTTGGCTGCGAGGGACTATGGGCGCTCTCCTAGGCTGCAGCTAACACGCTTAGCTTACAGGGAACACTGCTGGAGCCACCTTCAACTAGAGCACCATGGAGTGAAAAAAACTGTTCCTCATCCTCACAGCAGGCTGGATAAACTGTAGGAGATGGGATTATATTTCCTTCAGTGACTGTGTTTCTCCATAAGAAAAGCTTCTGTTTATTCACTCTGTAGCTTTTAATCTTTACATGCAATATTGCCAAGAGCACAGACAACTGAATTCTGCTTTCCCCATTGAAAACGGTGTGGCTCATCCAAACGGGGTCAGTGTAGGGATATAATAGTATAGTCAATTAACTGGGGCTACCTGGGGACTATAGAATAGTCAACTACTCAGTTAACCAACTATTCAGTTAACCAATATTTAACATCCCTAGGTCAGTGCTCTGAATTCTGGGAGTGGGTCTGAGCAACATCATTAGAGGGACAACAACAATGGGAGGGAACCTTTCATATTCTAGGAGAAAGAAGGAAGGCCCCTTACACAACCACAGGCCATTTCTGGCTATTTTACAACATCATTGTAAACATCATTTTACAACATCCTTCTTTATGGCAGGAAAGACACTTAGTGTAAACCCTTTGTCTCAGGCAGTTTATTCTGAAAAATAGGCACTTCTGAGTTGAGGAAAGGCCCCTTGTGCTGCAATCTTGGGGCCAAGTTCTATATGGTGCTTAACATCTTTAATATAAAAGGAGCACACAATGCAGGACACAGAACATATTCCTGACCAATGTTTCCTCTAATCCTTTCATGCGTGGAATGAAAATTTTATGTGTACTGAGGCATGTGCCAACGTGCACCACCAACAGAAACAAAACCTAGCTCTGAACACTCTGCTAACCAGGTGGGCAGCATCTGAATCTCGCCTGAACAGCTGCATACATGCCCAGTTTATAGGGAACACCATGCCTGACCTCTAAAGATTTAGCAGTAAGGGCAACATGTGACTAGTACTTGGTTTGTTTTTTAAATTAAACACAAAATTATTCAATCACCTCAAATATTTGGAAATGCACAGAAGCCAGGAAATGTGAGATTCTGGTCCCCAAGATAAATTTTTATCTTGCATACTTATTTCAATATAAAAATTTAAAAGCATCTGCAGTCATACAGAACACCATATGATGCTAGTGGGCCAAGTTATGTATACTGAAGGAACTGAAACTTTGAATTTCTTAATTTTTGTGCATTTCAGAATAATATTTTGCCTGTATGAAGAAGAACCACATCAAAGGACTACAAACAATTATGAGCATCACGTAACTAAGCTTCACAGTACTTCTTCAAGGAAGGTACAGCACACACCTAGGAATATTACTATTTTGTACATGATAGAGGCAAAGAGAATTTCACACTTGAATGCTTAGATATGTGTGACGGGGCGCCACGGCCCCGCACTCCAGCGGCCTGGGAACGCGTGGCACTCGCCGGAGAGGGGGAGAGTAAGTCGCGGACGGCGCCCGGGGATGACGTCATCCGCGGGTGCCCCGCGGCGCCCGGGGATGACGTCATCCGCGGGTGCCCCGCGGCGCCCGGGGATGACGTAGGCTGACGCCGGCCACGGGAAATGAAAAGAGGACAAGATGGCCGGAGAAGGGAGGAGGAAGGAAACGGAGGCGAGGACGAGGAAGGGGGTGAGTGTACGACCGGCCAGGTCCGGCTGGTCCGAGGACCGCGGTCGGAGTAGGAAGCGGCCCAAGGCGGGGTCGCGGAACCCGTGAGCGGGAGGGTTTAGGGGCACTACCCCTCCCCGCTAGACAGGGACTGACAATCCTTGCCTCAGGGCCCTGGGCCGGGGTCCGGAGTGAGGGCAGACCCAAACTGGGACTCGGCGTTGGAGCCTTACAGCGCAGCTAGTTAATTAAGCCACCTGGGGCGGCGTCGGGGTTTTCCCTTTTTTGTTCTCGATAATAAACCCTTGTGATGGCGGGAGGCACCCACCCCTCTTTGCGTATGGACTAATCGTGTACAATATGACTGTGGGCATCAAGAATTAAGTATCTACAAATCAGAGGCTAAGGTCAAAATTTTCATAAGATAGTGTAGACATGCCTTATGGTGGCATATCCGGCCTTTTGTTCTAACAATTAGGCAGCATTCCTCCTGTTTTCATTTAAGCTTTCGGTTTTAATGTTACATTTAATATATATTGTACTAAATTTAATTTTGTTTTAGTTCTGCAGTTGTAAAAGTTCATCTTCAATTTTGTCTGCTACCAAGTTCATTTTGCAATCCCGAAGGGCTTTTATTAAGTCAGCAACCTTAGCTTCCTTTCCTTTCCATTTCTGCCACTCTCGGAGTGACTGCATCAATTGTTCTTGCAAGTTATAAGGATTCGCTGTTAGAATTCTGTCAATTTTTGTATCCGAAATTCCTAATTTTCGAATTAGCATTTTCCAGTTCTTTCCAATGTTGTCACATATAACTTCAAAAGCTACTTTCTGCTGATCTGAAAAATAAAATGGAAAATCCAGTTTATGATGAGGGATATACAGAGACATTTACTATGTACATTTCTCTATTAATTCTTACTGTATAGGTTTGCCCACATTCATATTAAGGACCACAATTGTTGGCAGTAAAGCCACTGGGTGTGTTGTGGGCAGTGTAGAAACACCTCAGACCTGGTGGAGTTTTCAAGGGCTGGGCATCACACAGTGACAAACATTCTCTGAGTACCAGGGAAGCTGCTGTTACCTCTTATAAAAAAAAAAAAAAGGTTGCAGCATGCATTCCCTCACTCTCCTCTTTATGACCAGGGCAGAGGGTACTATGTGGAATTCCATGTGGCAGTCTAGAGTCAGGGATAGTACCAGTTCTGGACTCCTCTTTATGGGTGAGTGAGACTCATACAATGCATGGTCCTTTTGAAGAGGGGTGAATTTCATCACAAAATTATTTCCAACTATTTAAAACATTATTCACTGTCTCTTTTTAAAAAAGAGCAAGGCAGATCTCTGCTCCAAAGTGTTTCTGTGCTACAGTGTTTGGGATTAGATTTAAAGAGTTCCTTGCTTTAAAAAAATACCAGTTAGCAGTGTGCTGTGCTTTTAGTTTGCAAAAGCAAAATAAGATGTTTGCACTTACGTTTTTCTTTCTCATCTAGATGGTTGACAGCATCACCGTGTCCCCCTTCCATGAACTCCTCTAATTGCATGAGCAGATCTTCTCTTTTAATGGATTTGATCATGACCTGGAGAAAATCTACCTTTTCTCTTGCAATCTCCCGTTGTTCCAGGAGAATGGTGAAGAGATCATTGCCAGTTTTGACAGACTCAAGCTTCCTTTTGCCAATTTTGTCCTGGCACAGAAATTTAAGGGCATAGAGCTCAGTGTCCGATAAGCTCATGGAAAATGAATGCAGCAGAGACAAAAACGGATCCATTTTGGTAAGACCTTTGAAAGAATACCAAGGAAAAAAATGTATTAGAAAAACATTCAGGAAGTCTTAAAAACTGTCTACTTTCTATGTACCCAAGAAACATCTTTTTAAAATATATAGAACTTTATTTTATTAAATAGACAAGTTCTTAAAAACCAAAGTAAAGCTCCCTGATATGATTACTGTCCTGGATGGCGATTAACAGCTATTTTCAACAAACATTTTGTACTTTCACTTTCACAATGCACTGTCCTTAACAGTATCTGTAATCTTACACTTTCCAACGTTGGAACAAACTTCAATGTACTTTCTCTTGAAAACCAAATTGCTGTTTTGAACAATATGTAAAGATACGTTTTATTTCAGAAGAGTTGCTACTTACTTCCTGGTTTAATCTATGCTGCCCTCGCCCCCAAAAGCCTAGCTGCAAAGAAGAAAAACTTCTGTGTAAAGATAAAGTTCAGCACAGAGATCTGCTAGTCACCGGAAATCACATGAACGAGTGATGCAAGCATTTCTGCCTCAGGGAGTGTTCTATTTTCCAGTGAACAGTAGATGGCAATACCACACAATTATCTATTCTCTACTATTCTCCACCTATAGACACACATACCTTTAATACTAGTACATGCATACTACTGAATACATGCATAAAAATCTTTAGACAGATCAATAAAAGATCTGTTCAAAATGGTCCTAAGTTATTATGAAAAAGTAAAGCAATTCAATTCTATGTTAAATAAAACATCACAGTTAAGAATTCTGTATATACTTAACACAAATCCTTCCCCTAAAGGATTGTAATTAATCAAGAGTAAAAACTGATGTTCAAAAATACAAAAAAATCCCCCCCAAAACCCTCAACACCACCAAACCACAATATAAAAAGTAGTTAGAAGTTTTACTCTGAATTATTATGGTAGCTGCATAAAGACTTATTTCACACTGAGGCTACGTCTACACAGGCCCCCTTTTCCGGAAAAGGGATGCAGATGAG
>CM057848.1:78412862-78480612 GCA_030068395.1 Apalone spinifera
TACAGTGGATCGTCATTGCTTTTCCGGAAAAGCAAGTGGCCAGTGTAGACAGCTTGCAGCTTATTCCGAAAAAGCGGCTGATTTTCCAGAATAAGTGGCCCTGTGTAGACACAGCCTATAATGTGGGACATGATAGGACTCACACACTAGGTACTGATGTTTCCAGTTTTCTAAGGGATAGAGTCGGTCTAAATAAATATTTTCTTTCTCATATCCAGATGATTTGTTTAAACAAAGGCATGAGACACCAGAGTTACTGTGGGATGGTATAGTGAGGTCACGCAGGAAAACTCCACAGCAATTTGAAATACTCAGGTTCAGCATGTAAGGAATTATCAGGCCTAAGGCCTAGTAACTAACAATATAAAGTCTGATTGTACAGGATGAGGCAGCTCAGTTCAGGCTTGGTGATGTCATTGTGTCAAATTCAAAGCTGAGTATATGCAAAGGCAGTCTAATTTACCATAATTTGCAACTTTTTGGTAGCTCCCTCAGCATGGAAATTAGCCCACCTTAAATTTACATTCACTTAGACATCCATAAATTCAGGGCCAGATTCAGCATTGATACGAGAAGTGTGTAATTGCAGCCTAGACTGTAAGTGTCAGGAGTCCAAACTGGTATCCCTACCGAGGGGCTTAAAGATACAAATCAACATTGTTTAATATTCTGAGGCGCGTCACTGAACTTTAGCACAATGATGGTGCTGCCATTTTTATCAGGCCTGAATGTGATCTGTTAAGTTTAGTCTGACACGTGCACCGTTGAAAAATCTAAGCAGTTTGCTCTCCTATAGCCTCTTGCTTCTGAAGCCAAGAGTCACAGGGTTGAAGGCGGTGTCTGCCTGTGTATAACAAATTGTAACCTTTTCCATGTATAGAATAAAGTTTAACAGAAACTATTTGAAAAGCTCAGATTTCAGTGGCAGCTTCCCAAATATTTAGCTAAGAGTGATCCCGTCAATCAAATAATAACAAGTAATCCTGTGGCACCTTAGAGACTAACAAATATATATATATATATATATATATATAAAATATCATGAGCTTTTGGGGCAAAACCCACTTCATGAGAGGAGCTGAGCTTGGGACCACTTGTTCTTAAAGTTACAGACTAACACCGTTACCCCTCTTTGAGATAGTCAAATGATGCCTAGGTTTCATGGGCAATATCTTACAAAATCCGACAGAGGGTGCTCAAAGCTTTAGAAAACATTAAACAGATTTGTGCTTCAGTGTTTCCAGAACAGTACAGCCGGTCCCTGAGTTACGAACGCATCGATTTACAACCGTTCATAGTTATGACCAACTCCCATTAAGCGCATTACAAGCCAGTCCCCGAATTACGAACACGATCTGCACTTACGAACAGCATGGCCGCATTTAAATGAATGGGGGTCCAACTTATGAACAAATCAAGTTACGACCAAGTGCTTGGTAAGTAACTCGTTTGTAAGTTGGGGATCGGCTCTATTAGTAAGAGCACCAACTTTATCAACTTCTATAAGGTGCCAAGGCATCTGCTACACATTTAAAGAATGCAAAATTTATTCTGTACAGGATTTTGCTCTCTATCTTATGAGTTGGCTGTTGTTATTTTGTGCTTGTAAATATAGTATAGGTGGCACAGCTTAGATGTCTATTGAGAGCTACATCATTTGTTAACTGGTGCTTTAAAAGTAGTATACCAAGTTATGTGCATTGTACACGAATGGTAATTAAGTAACATAAATTGCACTATGAAATCACCTGAGCAAGAATGGTTTTGCTAAGTGGGTGGGTATTGCATAGGGTTGACATATACTTTCAGGAAAAATACCAAACATGACAGGGGAAAAAAAATTGGTTGAGCAAAAAAAAACCCAGGGGGAGACCAAAACCACACAAAATCCGCTTGCTCACCATAGGCGGCAGGGGAAGAATGTCCCAAGCGGCCTTCTGTCCGAGAAAAACATTTTACATGTCCAGTATTTTCTGGGTTTTTTTGCTGGAAAGAAGACGCAAATACTGGACTGTCCGGGCCAATACTGGACATCTAGCAACCCTATAATTGCACTCCAGGAAGCTTCTTTATGTAGCCTGGCTTTGGCCATTTGGCAGGGTTTGCCTCTTTCTGGAATACCTACAGTCTGGTACCCTGTGTACTTATTTCTGTATTCCAATAGCTGGGATCACAGACTCACACAATGCCTGCTGTGGGAGCTATGGTCTGCCTAATCTAATCTAATGTAGATAACAGGGCTCATTGCCATCATATTGGAGCTGCTGCATCCAGCTGTAATTATAATGCTTTCTGTATTACTCTCAAACACCATCCCCTGGGCCTGAGGTCAGTGCATCTATATAAACTGGCTAAACAGCCTCATACAAACAGGCTGTGTCTAGACTGGCAAGTTTTTCCGCAAAAGCAGTTGCTATCTACACTGGCTGCTTGAATTTGCGCAAGAACACTGACGATCTAATGTATGATTGTCAGTGTTCTTGCGCAAATACTATACTGTTCCCGTTCGGGCAAAAGCCTTCTTGCGCAAATGTATTTTTTGCGCAAAAAAGCCCCGATGGCTAAAACGGCAATCGGTGTTTTCTTGCGCAAAACCGCATCTAGATTGGCACGGATGCTTTTCCGCAAAAAGTGCTTTTGCGCAAAAGCGTCCGTGCCAATCTAGACGCTTTTTTCCGCAAATGCTTTTAATGGAAAAACTTTTCCGTTAAAAGCGTTTGTGGACTATCATACCAGTCTAGACGTAGCCACAGTGTCTTCCATCCTTCTCCTCAGTGACATGCCTGTAGCAGGCTTTGAAAATAAGGGCTCTGACTTCTTTACGAGACCACTCTCTCATCTACTAAAGACTGCTCTTCCTTCCCAGGACTGGGAACCAGGGGTACAAAGTATATAATATATATTGCAATCTCACTGTACACTTTTCATCTCGAGCTTTAGTTCTAAGCTATACATCTGTCAATTTATATTTATTTTGCTTGCCTTTGATATGGTGGTCTAAATTAATTTAATACTTTAGCATGGTGCCCTGCTCCCTCATATACCTGACTAGCTGAGGTGGAAAGACATGGTGATCACTGGATCAATAGTGCCTTATGTCTGAGATTACACAGACCATAGGAGAGCTGCTACCAGCTCTATGACCTGACTGTCCTGATCCAAACTGGTGTCCCAAGTGCAGGTGGAGGAGAAAGCCAACAGCCAGCTTCAGAGGTAGAAGCTGGATTCAAACTGGCTGGGACTTGAGGAAAGTTTGTCTCCCTCCAGCTGCTGCTTTGCAGGTGGATAAGTGGCTTTTATGAGATTGGCTGGGTTGATTATCATAGGAGTGGGAAAATAGGCAAGGATCATGTGGTTTTAATCTTGGCAAACAGGAAGAAGGGGGTGATAATGATGTGATATTGAAATTGATTGTGTTCCAGGATGGAGTGACAAATCACTTTGCTGGCATCCTTTTTCCTATGGAGCTCAAGGGATCTCCCGAAACACATCCCAGCCAGAAAGAGGCTGTGAAAGAAAGTACCGTAAATTAGCAAATATAACCTGCATCCATGTATAACACGGACTCATGTATTACCCGCGGGTTTTTCTATCATGTGTAAAAAAAAATTAGATTACCGCAGATGTATATAACCTGTAGAGAGTTCTGCCACCTTCATAAAAGGTGGTCTTTGCTGCTGCAGTGAGAGATCTGGCGGCAGCGGAAGCACTGCCGCTTGGGCCAGTTCAGCAGTGCTGAGGTGAGGAGGTAGCCGCCCAGCATAGAGAGCAGACACAGGGCGACGGCCATCCTGCTGCCAGCGCACCGGCTGGCCTGCGGGAGGGGAGCCACACTTGTGCCCAGGCCCGCCCCACACAGCCGCAGCCAGGCACCACCCACCCTCCTCCGGGCGGGGGGAACGGAGAGCGCAGCGCAGGCATGCTGGAAGCTCATCAGGCTCTCTGCCCCCCTGCAGCAGAGCTGACCCAGTTCTAACGGGGGCGGGGGGGCACAACAGGCAGAGCCGCTTAGGGGAACTGATGCTCCCGGGGGGACTCCAAGGAGTAAAAATCAACGCGGACATGTATACCCCGGAGTGTGTGTGTATGGGGGGGGGGGGGGGGGGGGGGGGGGGGGGGGAAGGAAAAGCGGGGTTTGTAAAAACATGTATAATCTTAATTCTCTGGCCAGAAAAAAAGAGGAAAACTTAATTGAAACTGGCAATTGTCAATGCTGAACAAGAGTCAATTAGCAGCTGGAATTTACAGATGAAAGTCTTCTATTTAAATAGACTTTAAAAAGTTTGAATGTGGGAGATAAGTTACCTATCAGCTATTTAGTTGAAAGTCCATCTAATATCTTCTTCTAAGGAATTTAGGAGTATCTCAGACAGAAACGCTGAAGTATATTGTAATTAAGGAGAAACAGTCACAATCCAGAGGGAAGTAAAAGAACAAGGACAAGAAAAGTAATTTAACTGGGTAATATCTCATTTCTTTGTTTATATAAGTTAGATGAGCTGAGTTCCATGAAATGTACTGTATTTCCAGGTACTTTTATCTTGTGGGTCTTCTGTATGTGAGATAATGAATGTTCTGCACGGACACGAAATGTGCTATGGTCCTTTCCATTAAAGAAAGTTTGCCTAGTGTCTTTGGCCAAAACTTACCCTTCTCTATAATTGTGTGTATTGTTGTGATTGCCATCCACTCTCCAGGTGGCTGCATTTTGAGGAGGAAGTTGTTTTTACACTGTTTATAAAGCGTTTAAGGATCCTAAAAGGGAGTTGTCCAGGATGAAAGGGACAATTGAAATGTAAAATCATTATGGTCTATGAAAGACAGGAGAAAGGAGTGCCCAGAACCCCAGGGATTAAAGAAAGCCCACCCCATTTTGCCTGCAACCAATGCCATGCCTGGTAGGGGGAGAAAAGGAAGGAGCCTGGCTCAGTTTGGGACTGACTAGTGAGGAAGCAAGACTTGGTTTGGTGGTCTGAAGGCAGGAACCAGAGTCTGCCTGCCAGGAGAGCCAATAGTTTCTCCAGGCCTCTGGGCAAGGTGTTTGTGTGTTTGGTGGTGGGGTGGGGCAGCTTTGTGCTCCCAGAAGGGGTGGGGCTTGGGTAGCCAGTTCTTGGTGCCACCCAGACCATGACAGGTCCACCCTCAGCCCTACATGCTGCCTGGAGCGCACCCCATTCACATCTGCGGCAGCTAGAAGCCCTTTGTGCTTTTGGATCACCGCACCCTCTCAATGTGCTTTGCTCTCTCAATGGCAGGTCTGCTGCCCACCCAGCAGCCGCAGAAGCAAGTAAGCCCCTACCCCTCTGGGCAAAAAGTGGAAGAACCTATTGAGAAACTTGAACAAAGGAGAATCTGGACTCTTAGGACCAAACCCCAAACTTAAGGACTTGGATAGGGAATGGTTCTGAGTTTCTGGGCCAGGAACACAGTGAGGAGGGGATGGCCTTCTTACGTTTGACTTTTTTCCTTAACTATTTATTGTCAATGTTTCTTCTACAATAATTAAAAGACATTATATAAGCATTATATATGTAACTATTATGATACATTGCAGTCTACCAAAACCACACTTTTTAATGAAGCCACATATCAAGTTTTACACATGGTGAAATTGAACTGTAGAGAGACTAAATGACTTGTCCGTAATTACATAGTGAATCAGTGGCAGAGATGGCAATATATTTCAGGAGTCCTGACCGGTAGTCCTCAAAACTAACATGCTATCACGTAGTGTCTAATGTTGTATGTATTTTTTCCTCTGACTTACGTGCCATCTTCCTCTCAGTTCCCAACGCAATAAACACAGGGGAAAGGAACTACTTAACAGAGCTGAATTATTAATGTGTCTCTGTGTTTATGTAACTTTCCTCTCTCTTCCTATGTTGAAAATATAAAAAAACTGTTCCTAAGAGTGGGCCTTAAGTTGGTGTAAAATGTACCTACTGACAGTAAAATAATTCATGGTAATGCAGTTTAAACCTCTTTTTTAATAACTAAGTTGTGTGAGCCCAAACAATTAAGTAGGCCCATTGAATTCAGCCTCTGGAATCCTGCTCCAACCTTGCTCAGCAGAAAAGCAGCAGATCTGCTGCTGGGGAACTCTCTGTGACTGCTAAGGATAAGCTTTTTCCTGTGTGAATATTGAAATTGTGTGAGCTCTTCCAGCTGAACAGGGCTTGCACTGGAGCCATTTAGTGTTATATCCTATCTTTGGCTGAAGGGGATGCTGTTGAGAAACGTATGCTTTTTCCTGTCAGCACCCAGATAGTATGCTTATGCACCTATTTCTCAACCTGCTTGTGGACTAGAAAATAAAATCTGGTCCTTCTTCCCCATGGGCTACTAAAGCTTCCATTTAACAAAGTGAGTGGATGCTGCTGGCTTCACACTAAGAAAATGGGAAGTAATTCTGAAGGGCACCTCACGCTAGTTTGACATTAGTGCTGTTTTCGCCACTGACTTCAGAAGAGTTACTCTTGATTGATAGTGATGTACGTGGGAGCAGAATGAGACTTATTGCATTCACAGTAGTGAGCCCAGACACTGACTCATAACTTAATACCACAAACTAAGGTACATTTATTTTGTAAGAACAAGTGCCAATGCAGACACCTGGAATTGTTTATTCTAAATATAATCACTGATTAGAGGTGTGACTAAGTACATTTTATTTTTCCCATTAAAAAGAATATGACCATACAGCCCTTTCCCTCTCTCTGTATGAGTCAGTTGGAAGGTGAACATTCTTTTGGAATCTGATTAGAAAGGGAGGTGCCTTGCCTGCCTAAACAGCGTTCTTCAAATAGTTATTTCCTTGAACATTTTGCACAATTCAATGTGGCCAATAAATGACACAGGATGTGACTAGTCCAGTTACTCACAGGAATTAAAAAATAATGAGTAAGAAAGCAGAACCCCACCCTTAGCTACCTCTGAAATTATTCTATTTTTCTATTCTTTAAACAAACCCTTCAATACAGATGGGTTCATGATGCAGTGTAGGAAGACAAGCGACACATGAAAGAAGTGGGAAGTGGGTACAATCAAATATATACATTTTTATTAAAACTATAACAAATAAAATACACTCCAGTATGCCTATGTGCACTTCAACTGAGTTCATATACTTTACACTTTTCTTGTGATAATTATATAGCATCTTTCTTAAATACAAATTGCACACAGTTACAATACAGTGGCTTGCAATCTGAGGTTACGTCTATACGGTAAGGCTACATCTAGACTGGCATGATTTTGCGGAAATACTTTTAACGAAAAAGTTTTTCCGTTAAAAGTATTTCCGCAAAAGAGCATCTAGATTGGCACGGATGCTTTTGCGCAAAAGCACTTTTTGCGGAAAAGCGCCCGTGCCAGTCTAGACGCGCTTTTGCGCAAGAAAGCCCCGATCGCCGTTTTAGCCATCAGGGCTTTTTTGCGCAAAACAAATGTCAGCTGTCTACACTGGCCCTTTTGCGCAAAAGTTTTGCGCAAAAGAGACTTTTGCCCGAACGGGAAGGGCAAAGTATTTCCGCAAGAAGCACTGATTTCATACATTAGGAAGTCAGTGCTTTTGTGGAAATTCAAGCGGCCAGTGTAGACAGCTGGCCAGTTTTTGCGGAAAAGCAGATGATTTTCCGCAAAAACTGGCCAATCTAGACGCAGCTTAAGGCTTTTCCGCAAGAGGAAATGCAAATGGAGCGCTCATTTGCATATGTCGCACTCGCATTTGCATTTCCTCTTTGGATCCCTTTTGCGCAAGAGCCATTCTTCCTCATTTTTTAAGGAAGAACGGCTCTTGCCCAAAAGGGTTTTTTTTTGCGCAATAAGAAGCTGTTTACACAGCTCTTTTTTGCTCAAAAACCTCTTGCACAAAAGGGCTCCGAAGAGGAAATGCAAATGCGAGCATGACATATGCAAATGAACACTATTTGCATATCCTCTTGTAGAAAAGCCTTGCAGTATAGATGTAGCCAAAGAGTGCTTGTACACGCCCACATTCTTACTCTATTTTGCCATTTTTCTGTTAGTTTGAGGGAGGAACTTCAGGCCTTGCCTACACCAATTGCCACCGTCGATTTAATTTATAGGACTTCGGCTATGCAAATAACATAGCTGAAGTTGATGTACTTACTGTAAGGTCAGCGGAGACTGCTCTCCTGTCAACACCAGCTACTCTTCTCATCCTGGTGGAGTACCAACATCAACAGGAGAGTGCTCAGAGATTGATTTGTTGCGTCTAAGCAGACACAATAAATTGATGGCTGATAGATCGATCATGGCAGTGTCGATCCCTGGTGTAGTGGAGACAAGTCTTTAGAGGAAAGGGGCTTTTCCTTCCATTCTTGCTCAATCAACTGGTAGTAAATGAGTAATATTTCTTATACCTGGCTAAAACAAACGGTGACAGAAAGGGTCTTTTGTTGATTTTTTTTTTTTTACAGCTACATCCCTCTATATGGAGATACACTGAACCAACACCTCAGAGCCAAACACCTTGAAATTTGACTCCAGATCTGAAATTTGTGACATTTCCTTATAAGGGATCCAATCCAAATCCCATCTGATTACACTCAGACTTAAGTGAAATTCAGTTTGGGGCCATCTTTGCTTCTGCTCTTTGATCTCATGAGGGAGAGAAGATTTACTTTGGTTTCATATGTACTGCTAGAACTCCTATTTCTCCTGTTCTGATCACTAGTATAAGGGAGGGCATGCTAATTTGTCCTGCACAAGCTCCTACTTTAATATTATTTATATTCATTCTTGGCTTCCAAGTGCTTAGTAACAAAGAAGGACTTTGGATTCATTCCCTCTGCCTACTTTCTTTCTTCATGCTAGCTTACTGTTTTGTGCAACTGAATTTTTAGACCTTCCTAGGGAACAATATCGGGGGGCATTTAGGCCAGCTTGATGATTGCAGTTGGATATCTATAGTGTTTTTAAATGGTAGAGTAGTCCCTTGCTTTGAGTTTACTATAAATAGAAGACTGCTTCTTTGGCAAGAGCACAGTTCCACTGAAAATGCAGTAAGTGAGGTAATCCATGAACCGGAGATGGAGAGGAATTGCGCTGTTCCTTCTTAAAGCATGAGAAAAAGAAAAAAACCTTCTGCAGGGAGCTCTTTAGAATCCTTCCACTCCTGTTAGTCCCAGCACGAGTTCTTGGAACTGGAAGCCACTTTCATCATTACTTGCTAGTTAGCTGGCGTGTACCAGAATTGCTATTAGCCTTTTTCTGAAACTTCAGGCTAATCCTTATTGTATGCCGTGGCTGCATGGGGAAGAAGTTTACTGAATGGCCAAAGCAAGAATCTCACAGGTGGTGAGATTACTCTTTTGCCTACGATTTCTTTTCCTCTGGTGATTTCTGAGTGTCCAGACTTTAATGTTGATTCATAGTAAGAAGAACAGTTCTTTGCCTTTCACTTTTCATAATCCAAGATTTTAAGTTTTGGCTGCGTCTAGACTATGCGCAGCTTCCAAAAGAAGGTATGCAAATTTGACTCAAATGCGCATACCTTCAGTTCACCCCCCCCCCCCCCCCCCCCCCCCCCCCCCCCCCAGGAAGAGGCTTTTCCAATATTTGGCTCATCTACACAGGGCCAAATATTGGAAAAAAACCCTCTTTCAAAAGCCCCCTGTAAACCTCCTTTTAGGAAGAATAAGGGGACTTTTGAAGAGGGTTTTTTTCTAGGCCATTGATAAATGTTAAAATAGTGTAGAGCTAAGAACTGATTTCTCTTTATCTCCTCTGTGAGCACACCTGATTGAAAATGCTTTCCTGTTTGTTTACCATTACATTTTGAGACCTGTCAGTTAACCAGTGTTTAATCCTTTTAATTTGTGCCAGGTTAATTTTGTGTTGCTGAAGCTTTTTTGTCAAAATGTGCATGTCAAATGCCTTAAGATATATATGACATCAACACTATTACCATTATTCAGACTTCTAATTTTATCAATAAAACATATTGATAGTTTGAATGGATCTTTTCCCTACCTTTATATTGATTGACATTACAATCAACCTCCTTTAATCCTTTGATTCATGACAATACCTCCTTTAATTCTTTGCAGATTTCCATATCAGTGGTTTCCATTATTTTGTCTGGGATCGGTATCGAGCTCATAGGGCCATAATTATCGGTGTTGTGCAGTTTGCCCTTGTAAAGTACACTAGCTTTCTTCCAATCCACTGTTGCTTCCCAGTGTTTCAAGTGTTATTGGAAATCAGCTATTTAGTGAGCTCCTTGGACATTTCTTAAAAATCTCAGAGGCAAGTGATCTGGACTTGCTGATTTTAAAATGTCTAATGCTTGTAGCTGTTTAACATTCTCATATGTTCTTGTTGGAAAGAGTTTCAGCCCCATTATATGATATGACTACATTTAACTGTGTCCCAAATACAGAACAGAAATATTTATTGAGCATCATTTCCTTTTCTGTTTTATTGACAATTCTCTCTCATTTCTCTGCTAATCATTGTTAGGATTATTTTTATTCATAATACACTTAAAAAGCTCCTTCTTATAGCCCTTAATTCCTCTGGCCATTGAATTTCTCCTTGTATTCTTTTGCTTCTGTTATTAAATTTCCTTTAATTCCTAGCTTCTAATTTATATTCATTATTGTCAACTTTCTCTTCCTTAGTTGTCTGATTTACACTGAAGTCAAAATGAGCAAAAGATAGAGTTCCTTTTACTTCAGTGGGTTTGGGATTAGGCCTTAAAAGAGGATGTCAAAAATTAAGAAAGATATCTTTATGGTGTCCTTTAGGGCTTTTAAAAAATGATATACTATTTAAATAATAATGCTCCTTCCCCAAGTATAAAATCCAAACAAAAAACCCTACTCTAATTTATTACTATATTAAAATGGCATATTACGTTGAAATTAGGAAAAAATGCAGTGTACACGTGATATTGTATAAAATGAGCAGCATAATAGTGAATTTTAAGACACAAATAAGGTTAAAAACAAGAGACAACTTCTGACTATGTCACAGGAAAATTAAAATGGTTTCAAATTATCAAAGAGAGTTAGTGCTTCCTTACTCCCCTCAAGTAAGTAGTAGTCTCAGAGGGTTAGCTGTGTTAGTCTGTAACATTAAAAACAACAAGTAAGCTGCTCATCTGAGGAAGTAGGTTTTGTCCCAAAAAGCTCATGATTATATATATGTATATAGTTAGTCTCTAAGGTGCTACAGGATTACTCATTGTTTTCAAATTGTTTATTGTTACTAAAATATCAGAAAAGACCATTAGCTGCTACAGCCCCACACATTATTGAAGGGTTAAGAATGAAAGCATATCTGTGCTTTGATTTGAGACTTATTAACCCTCAAGCAATTTAAGTCTGCAAAGTATTTGTAGTTCAGTATCTTAGAAACACAATGACTTGGAAATCCAGGAGGTTTAGTCTTGTAATGTCAACAGAATAGGGTGTGTATAATTTCCTCTTCAAACATGCAGACAGAAACTGTGTGTCCTTACCACAATTTTTGTTAATGAAATACATAGCAATATTTTAAAATGCTCCAATTAGATACTTCCTACTCTAATCTTTACTCCCCTTCAGTCTTCACTTGCTAAATGCACAATGGACATGGACTTTTCTATTTCACAAATTGTTGTTACATGTTTTGCATTCAAATTATTATGATTATTATTTTATATTGCTCCATGGTGAAAACTGGTCTTGCATTTATTAGAGTGGGAATTGAAAGAATATCAGAATGTAGCCTCCTTCACGTTAATTCAGTACTCAGCTAAGAAAGATGTAAGTGCTACCAATCCTCAGAAACTGGACTCTAGCCCACACTGTAGCTAAGAATCACATTCAGGTCTTTGCAATTAGTACTATTATTTCTTCTTTACTCCCAGCATTCTGGTTAGGAATTAATGCTCACTGGTTTTTCCATTTTATCTTTTATGAACCAAATCATTCCCCAGCCGCTATCTGAAAAGCGAAAAGACACAATTGCCTCCACTTGCGATACAAATATAGAGAGAGCTTTCATTAGCTTCAGATAGCTAACTGAATTTTCTTCTCCATGGCACACCTACCTCCTATTTAGTCACTTCTGAAAGACTAATGACAGAGTCAAACCAACCACCAGTTAAACAGTGTCTTATCAGCTTCTTACAAGATTCCCATCCCCAATCCAAATCTATTACACGAATAACATGAACGGCAGTAGTGCGTTTGACAAAGTTAAGGTTTGTTCTTAGCCTACATGATAAAACATATATAGCACAAAACTCAGGCCGTGCCTTTGTTTGGATAACACACCAGTCCAAGCTCAGTAATAAAAACATACCACACATTGACTTCAGTGGCCTGACTAATGTTACAAGTTAAACACGTACTTTAATGCTTTTCCGAACTAGGGCCTTATAGGATATATTAAGCTCCTAAAAATGAACTATTTAAAGCATGTGCCTATATGCAGTCTAGCCACACTTTTCAATATCCTATATCCCAGAACATTGTGTGTTACCTGCTAATTAAATTCTAGGTGCACCAATCAAAGTTAGTTGAACTGCAGATTTTTGGTGCTGAATGGGAGGACTGGAGTGAAAGAATTCTCTGTTTTGCTCTACTAGAAACTCCAATCCAAAGGTTGGAGGACATGAAAATTAAACTGCTATTTTCAACCATGTTGTTACCCGACAGATCTGACCACTGCAATAAGAATATAATCTGTGCAACCTACCCCTTTCATCTGCTCCACTCTTCCACATTCTGAGGTAGATTAAGCAAAGAGATTTGAGAGAATGATACAGTGCTACTGCTTTAGTTTCATCCTTTCACACAATAGCATTTTTATCTGCTATTCGAAACACATAGTAGCCATGAGTCCAATTTAAACTATTGGAATGAAACAAATAGTCCTGTAGCACCTTAGAGGCTAACAAAAATATATATAGTATCATGAGCTTTTGTGGGCAAAACTCACTTCATCAGATGAGCTGGAAGGGAACGAGGACGCTTAGGTGCTGAGTAGCTTCAGCTCTGACTGGTGTGAGCGGGAGTTGCGGACAATCAGCATCTCACACAACGGGGTTACAGTCAATGCCACTGCTACCCCCTAAGGGGTCCTAAGGAGTAGTATTTTGCCCCCCAACACATACTAATAATTAATAGGGCCCCTCCTTTTGAATTGCTCCAGGCCCAAAGCAGTTGCTTTTTTATACCTACCCCTGACACTGCTTACAACAGTGTGTATAAAGAAATTTGTTCACGTATAATGGCCAAGAGATCTCAGATCTTGTCACTAATGCCCACACAGACAAAGCACAGAGTAAAGAAAACTGTATGTAACAGTAGTACTACATTTATGCAAACTGTAATGCATTCATTCAACTCATTTTCCATGTCTTGTAAGTCCACCAATACTCATATGTTTTCACATAGCCTGTGGTGATGACAGGAGAATGGAATCTTTCCCATAGTAGAAACTCTTGCATATTTCAATTTATTCTGAATAAATGTTCAAAAAAATTAAAGCATTTACTTTTCTTAAAAAATGGTTTCCATGAAAGGATTTTTATATAGTCATCTAAGTAGTAATACAGTATTTATGTACAAAATCTCATTTCAAACAATTTACTGTACAAAAAAAGCATAACCAGTTATTCTTATGATTTCAGCAAATAATACAATTTATGACAAATATATACTTAGGATATAGCTTTACTATTTACAGGAATGTCAGTATTAAGCCAAGAATATTAGATAAATTATTTACAGTTAGAAATTCCTTCAAAGGAAGTTCCATAACGATTATCTTCATAAAAGGTGTCTACCAGTTGGTTTCTTTAGAATGTATAGGTTATCAATCAATTAAATGGAGAATATTTTCTATAAGGAGTATGGGCAAAACTCTACTTGTCTTATTCATGCTAGTGGTTTTGTTTTAGTCAGTGAGCCTGATCTTGCATACAGGTACTACCAGGCATAATGTTTACTCTGTGTGAGAATAAATCAGACAGGATTTGGCCCTATATTATATTTCAAATTATAATTAAAAATAGTGACATTCCTGCAAGTCAAAATATTAAAGAAATAAGTGTTAACAAAATATAAGCCCTTTTATTAATAAACATCTTTGGTTGGATCAATATCTTAAATTAGTTTTAACAATATTTGGTTATTATAATTAATTTCTTTCCACATAATTTCTCTTCTGGTGTCTTTTTGGACAGACTACAGAAAAGAATCTGAAAGTCATGACGTACTTTATAGTAAAACCAATAAATATTACAAAACAAAGTGGTATTTTTAAAGTTCTATTTTAAATCTTTAAATTACTTTGGCAATACAAAAAAAAAGACACCCCCTCCACCTATGCATGTCTTTTGATGTTTGGTTTTGTAACAAACCATACAGAAGATAGGCTGAAAAACATTTGTGTTTAGTTTAGTTTAATTTATTGTTTAGTTTGCTATTTTCAGTGGAAGTGCAATGGACAAAAGAAGACATTAAAAGAAATCAGCTTAAATGCACCAGTATTATTTAGGAAGTGCCTTTTATCACTAGACAAACCTTAAACTAAAAATGTGCTGTACATGAAAAGAGTTGCACTGATGGTGTCTAGATATACATCAAGATAAGAATTTTATATTTATTTTAAGGAAATGTCATATAAACATATTTTAAGACAGAAAAAGTCCCGTAACTTAAGTTCTGGTCCTGTAGTTCCAGAGTAGGCAAAACTTCCATTAAGGACAATAGATCATATTCACTCCAGAATCTACCCTACCTCTTCCTGACATAATCTCTGGTAGATGTTACTACTATCAAAAAGTCTGCCACGTTTGGGAGACTGCAACCAAGCAAAGTGTCTGTGATATCCTGTTCATTGCAAAGGAGAGTGGGCTGTAGAGAAGAGCTGATGGGGAAAGGTGGATTCAGTATATCCATTCAGCAACAATGGTACCTAGATAATACGTGGGGCAGAGTAAGTTACTGTAGTTCTACATCTCCTCATTAATTCAGGATAGTTTTGAAAATGCTCCACAGTGCTCTGGGTGCTGGAAAATCCAGTGAAATCATGCTGCTGCTGTTGCTATGCTGTTACCATTAAGTAATTCTCTGAATTATGTCAGTCCCTGGAAAAATCATGGAGGGGCGCCTCAAGGAATCCATTTTGAAACACTTGGAAGAGAGGAAAGTGATCAGGAATACTCAACATGGATTCACCAAAGGCAAGTTATGCCTGATCAACCTGATTGCCTTCTATGATGAGATAGAACTGGCGCTGTGGATATGGGGAAGGCTGTGGATGTGCTATACGTGATATACGTGGACTTTAGCAAGGCTTTTGAAACAGTCTTCCACAATATTTTTGCCAGCAAGTTAAGGAAGTATGGATTGGATAAATGGATTGTAAGGTGGATAGAAATCTGACTAGATCTTTGGGCTCAATAGGTAGTGATCAACAGTACAGTGTCTGGTTGGCAGTCGGTATCAAGTGGACTGCCCCAAAAGTCAGTTCTGGGGCTGATTTGTTCAACATCTTTATTAATGACCTGAATGATGGCATGATGCACACCCTCAGCAAATTCGCAAATGACACTACGCTAGGGAGAGAGAGAGAGAGAGAGAGGGTAGGGATAGAGTCCAGAGTGACTTAGACAAATTGGAGGATTGGGCCAAAAGGAATCTGATGAAGTTCAACAAGAACAAGTGGAGAGTCCTATACTTTGGACGGAATAATCCCAAGTATTGTTACAGGCTGGGGACTGACTGGCTAAGTAGCAGTTCTGCAGAAAAGGACCTGGGGATTACTGTGGATGAAAAGCTGGATATGAATAACAGTTTGTCCTTATAGCCAAAAAGGCTAATGGCATAGGAGCATTGCTAACAGATCCAGGGAAGTGATTATTCCCCTTTATTTGGCACTGGCGAGGCCACATCTGAAGTACTGCATTCAGTTCTGCCTCCCTCTCCCCCGATTACAGAAAGAACGTAGATGCATTGGGGAGAGTTCAACAATGATTAGGGAACTGGAGCACATGACTTATGAGGAGCGGCTGAGGGACTGTATAATTCCATGAATTCCTAGTTGACTGTGACAAGTCCATGATACAATCTAGGGCACTGGAGCACCTGAACCCACGTGAATCATTCTCCTGAAATGCTTTTGGGATAAGCAAACAGCTGTCAGTGTGTACAGAGTTGGGATAAAGGTTAACATCATCTACACTGATTGCATCTTCTCATTATCCTGAGTGGGGAAGTGTCCCAATGGAAGACTCTAGTGCACAGCAGACTCTGCCAGCAGGGTCCCTATGGAGTCTCAGCTGAAAAAAAAAAGTTATTCCCCCATCCTTGTTTATGGGGCAAATTTCCCAATGGGATTTACCCTGCTCAAGCTTCAGTGAAAATAGCCTAGTGACTCCAATGGGAGTTTTATTTGCCTAGGATCTGCAGGGTCAAATCCAGATTACATCTACCAGGGGAGCTGAGTTGCATCTTTTGAAACTGAAAATGCCTTAGAAGGTTGATATTGTTTCTCTTCTCCTGTGTAAGGAAATGCTAGAGCATATTGTAAATCTGGCTTTGCATATATTTTGTAAAGCTGCTCGAAGCCTTTCAGGAACGGACTGCCAAAATATTTTAAATTATTATTATTTAAAATGTACTTTTGGTTATTTCTTAATTAATAAGCTACAGTGAGATTCTCAGAGATTTCTAAGTACCTGTGTTTTGTTAACACGCATTAACATCCACAGTGTTATCTAACTATGAAATATAAAAATTCCCTGCTTTACTTAAAAAAATATCAGAAACAGAATGTGTCCTTCCACGTTTGTAAGAAGAGAATTTCTCACAGAGCTGGGAGCAAAACGGTCGGACATACTTAAACATTCACCCGGTTGTCCATAAATCAAGTCTTGCCCTTTAAGTAATGGCTTGTTTATCAATGGAATGCCTCGACAAAACAAAACTACCCTCCTCTTCTATACGTCAATGTTATATGAATGGCAGGAAGACATGCTCCCAGTCCTTGAGAGCTTGGGGCTGTGGTTGTTACAGTTTTCACCTTTTTTCATGCTCTTTTCTTTCCAGGTTTCTAGCATCTGCAGCTTTCCTTGTTCTTCTTTCATGAAGACCTCTACCATGAGAACTTTCTCTTTGTGAATCTGCTGACTAATGTCCTTGGGAATGTCTGGGATAATCCAGTCCACAAAATCACTCATAAACATGACTAGGTTCTGAAAAATAGATTTTAAGGAAATGTTAGCAAAGTAAAATGGAACAAGAATATATATATAGATCTTCAGATTTTTGTTGTAGTTCAGAAGGGTTCATACTTTCTCTGCCTGACAAGCATGTGGAAAGTTCCAAGTGTCCGCTATGTAGTTTTCTGTCACCTTCAGGTAAATATTAAGAGAGCTGGAGGAAAATAGCAGGATAGGTCTCCCTAACAGATGCAGAACATATACACTAGTGAGACGAATTGGGATCTTCCTGAGATCTCATTAGTGGTTCCGTCATTCTTCCCCATCTCAATTCAGCACTCTGCTTCTGTCCCACACTAGCGAGGCCCCTCCTGATCCTGGCTGTCCAGTGACTCTGTTCACTCCCACTGCCTGAACCATGCTCACAGGGTAAGATGGGACAGGCAACCAGGCCAAATTTAAATGAGTGTAATTTCTAAATTTCTACTCAACTTTGGCCGGTCACGATGTCACCCATCCAAATCTGGTGAGCAGGAATCCCAATGCCGGGGACCCTGTGCAAATGTACTGAGTGCACATTGGTTACTCCAGGTCTGTGCTTAAATCCTTTCTTACTCCAGTTAGTAAGATTTAAATGGAACCTAAGTGATGCACAGATCTTGTGCCTCACCTGCCATTAAAGTCACTAGTTTGTGTAAACTTCATGTGGGGGTAAGGAGCCATGTATCCCTGTGGGGGAATCAGCCTGTACCTGTTCTGTGCCTTCTCAAGCATGATGCAAAGTCTGGGGAGATTAGAAGCCTCAGGGAGGAACTCTGACTGGTAAATGATAGCTAGTGTACTAATTTTATTTAGCAAAATAATAGTTTTATGTATATATATGTGATGTCTCTTTCCTTGTTATGAAAGTCTGAAAAGATGTAGATCTAACAGTACCTGAAAAACTATCACAAATGCTAATCTTGCTGCTAGGACAGCCCAGAAGTCCTTTGAAATTTCATATTTGTTTTCAGACCATGGGGGTTCTCTGTAATCTTTGTATCTGTAAAACAAGACATAGTAAATCAAAGATGTTGTTTAGAAATGTTAGGACAATTAGAATTTAGGACAGACCATGCATTACATATTAATTCGGACCTTTATGATACAAATCTCTTTCATAGAAAGGATGTGAAAAATCCAGCCAAATAAGACAGAACAAAGAGCCTGGCCATAGCCTTGAAATATGTGAATTAAAAGAAGATGACACTTACATTTTTATGCTTTCTGATTATTTGGAACAATATAAAGTCAAAGTAAAGAGGGGCTGAACTTCAAAATTCAGAGAATCTCAATTTCTAAGTTCGGGAGTATTTTATGTTTTAGGTTTGGCTCTAAGAGCAAAATACTGATCTCAGATTGATATGGTATGTCATTACTACAATATTTAGATTTCCACTCATAGGAAGAACAGAAGATTGGAATCAAGCTCTTGCTGAGTGCATATGTTCTGTGAATCCATGCTAAATTAACAGCCATTTGCTTTTGTCTTTATAAAATAATTTGATGAAAAAATGGAAGAAGTTAAATTAGTATCATTCTATTATATATTTATGCAGGAAGTATTTCTTCATATTCTGAAACTGGATTTTACCAGAAGAAAGGGAGTGAGAGAGAAAAAAATTGAACCAGAATTAAAAAGGGACTTTCAGGGAAAAGGGCAGGAAAAAACTAACTCTTTCCTTCTAGTAATAATTCTACATTGAAAACATTCCAAACACACTGGTATTTCCTCTCTCAAGAGAGGGGTCACTTCATGGATACAGAAGAAAGGAAATGTAGGCAGGAGTAGATATCTTTGCTGATTCTAGCTGGTTTTCATTTTTATGTTACAATAAAAATGATTTTTAATTTTAATAGGCATCTTAACAGTAACTTTTGATTTCTTCAACAGTAGTAAATAGTGTAAATTAAGAAACACTGAATGATATGCCTTTGTTCTCTTGCTGATTTCTGTAATTTTCCAATAGAAAGAGACCAAAATCCTGTATTTTTTCTGTAAAGTCTCAATTTTTCTCTTTATCTTTCTTGTTTGAATTACTCTCATTGCTCCTCTTGGCCTTGATCCCCAACAGCAGGCTTTGAGAACATTTTAAAACTCATGCATATCTAAGTGAGCCTAGGCAAAGGATACATTTCAGTATTGACCCAGATTTCTTGACAAGCTGAAATATTCAGCAAAAAATTTTCTTCAAAAATACAAATAATATGTAAAATTTGTTTTGATCACACTAGTTCTAGATGGGCCTAAGGCCAAGGATTTAATTCTGTCAGTTCTGAAGTCAATTGGGAATTCCACAAGAGGAGGGATGGCAGAATTGGGTCCATAGCTCTAACAGAGTTGCCATTATTGCCAGCTTGAACTACTTGCTAAACTGGATAGTCCTGACAGTTAGATCTTGAAGTGGTGTCATTGCATCAGTACATCATCGTTGGGTTGGCAGAATGAATTTTTGTTGTTGTTGCTATTTCAATGATTAATATCTAATAATAATAAATAATAATAATAATAATAATAAATTTGTGTTTTTAAAGTTGTGGGAAACTATGGGAGAAAGGCAAGCCTGCTGACAGGAGCAGGAGCAAAGGGGGCCATTTCCCCAGGGCCTCATGACTGTCCTGGCTGGGGTCTCTGCTCTGTCCCACCGGGATTGTAGCCTTCTCTGCACTTAGTGCTGCAGAGATCCAGTGTCATTAGACCTCCACCCATACAGGGAGCCTCTGCAGCTTCTCTGTCATGGACCTACTCCGTCACTCTGACAGCAAAGCTGCAGATGGTTTTCTGTGTTGCGACAGGGTCAGAGACATCTGATCTTTGCAGACACAAGGTGCAGGGTGGGACACTACACTTGCACCATTTGTAACGGATGGGCATTTTCCCCCCCCCATCTATTTTGGTACACCCGTTGAAATTGATGCGTACCAACATCTATCGACTTAAATCGATTCCTGCCAAGCCTAATCATGATGCAATATTGTGGCATCTTGTTTCCCCAGAGTATGCTTTGAAGTGATGGCAGCAAAACATCATGTCAAAGCACAACATTACGATGAGATGATATCAAATACCATAATGGAAATATAATATCTCAGTAAAATGGCATTATCCTGGAAATAGCATGTTGCAGAAGACCCTACTTTGATTATCAATAACTCCCCCTAGTTTTGTAGTGATGGGAAGTGATGCAGAGGCTTTTTGGTCAAGGAAAGGAGAAAAATCTCTTGGACTGATCTGCCATCAGCATTGAGTAATTAAGGAGTGGTGTTGCTGAGTCCTGAGCTGGAAGGATGGTGGTGGTGTTTATGACTTTGTAAAAGAGGAGGAGATAAATTCCTAAACTGGCCAATCATGCTAGATCCCAAAATTGGATGTGGAGTTCAATACAATGTGAGTTTATTTGCTCCCTCCTCTAACACAAATATTTGGTAACTACTTAGCAAGAAACACTTTGCAAATGCCCTGATAAGTATTTAACATTTACATGGTAACCTCATTTTCCCAAACTAAGCTATGCATATGCTGCAAGTCTTGTGGTAACTTTATCTACATGCAGTGATTTCAATGGTAACTGTTCTCTGTATAGAATACAGAGGACTGAGCTGCCAATAGAATAGAATGGTGCCTAAATCAGGCAGTATGTGACCATGTCACTATGAGTCCCACCAAACACATGAAGAAGCTAGTACACCTCCATTTGACAGGGAAAATCATTTAAAATGGCTATTAGTCAAGAGATTACCTGCATATCTGAACCTTGTGGCCAAGTTCCATTTGGTCATTTGGAGCTGTTCCTTCTTGAAAATCGCTGACATTAAAATAGGATAGCGTATGGTTCACGAAGCCATGCATGGTGCCATTTTCACTGTACATATACAGGTACACGAGGCGTGGAATGAAGTCGGATGTGAATGAGATCACAAATGCCTAAGCCATAAGAGTAAAGAATGAATGCAATATTCAGGTAATGTTTAGCGGATAATATTCGTAAGTGTTCGTACGATAATATTCGTAAATGCTTATGAGTTGAAGAATGTTTTGCAGCGGGCTGATTCAGACAATAAGTCTAAGTCTGCGGCACATGGGACACTTAAGTACGGTATGTGGAAATCCTATCCATCTATCAGTATAATGTTTACTATTCAAGTTCCAGAGCAGCATAGTATTGAGTAGGAGTAGCTTCATATTGGCTAATATCCCTGTATAAGTAACTGGAGCTCCCCTAGAGGGAATCCAAACATTGCCCCCTTTTTCATTATTTGGTCCTCATCACCCTGACATAGCACAAAACCTCAGTCTGCTATTCCTCTAATTCCACAAATGCATATGCTAGACCTGGACACATTACTTTTCCTATTCCCAGTTCAGCTCCCTCCCAATCACTAACCCTCACATTTTGTGTTCAGGATAGACAGAAAGAAAAGATTGTAGACTGAGCTTTGCGCCTTGAAGATGGGGGGGGGGAGCTCCAAAACAAATGGGCTTGCGGAGGTCCCAGATTTGTTTCAGTTGGCCATGCATATCACGTAATAGCTGATCAGATCAAAAAAGGTAACAAGATCTCCTTGTAGCCAAAGTTGCTGAAGATTGCTATTACCTTGATCAGCTGTGATCAGACCCAGACTCTTGAGGTTCACAGACTTTGCTTTTCCCCCTCTTGGTCTTTTGCTATTCTTATATAAATGATTAGAATAAATAAATAGTAGGTATTTTACTTATTAAATATCAGTAGTGTTTTCAACCTTGAGTTATCTTAGATTTTATGGCATTTTTCTGTTGTGTGTTAATTATATTAAGTTTATAGCTGTACAGAATAATTTGTGTAACTAAAAAGCAAAACCATGATGTTTCCCTCTGCTCCAATTACAACTGGTCCCTAATGGATTGTATAACCCTTGACTGATTGCTCTTTTCCACTTTTATGTGCTGCAAATAACTCGCAGAGAAACAACTCTTTAAATGACCCCTGCTTTGCAAAAATGTATTAATTTTAATTAGGTTTTTAACTAGAACAAGATAAAAGAACAAGCACTTTGGGCCAGGTGGCCTTTTTTGCAGTCACTAAATATATTGTATTCTCCTCAGTTATTGAAACAATTTTTATAAATAAGAGTGATACACAAAATGCAATTTAGTTGCGTTCTCAATAGCTTTGGCCTTTCTCATTTATCGCTATCATGAAAGAGATGGTAATTCACATGTAGCTCATGTATGTGCAGCACAAAAAGTCTTACTTATGCTATGATAGAAAAAAAGAGAGAAGATAGATTAAAGTAAGGAGAACAGCAGTGGTTAATGACTAAAAAGAGAGAATTTTCTAAAGCAAAAGAGAAGAAGCAGGAAAGAGGAGAAGGAAGAAATTAAAGGTAGCACACTAAAATATAAGACAGAATGGGAACTAGCTTTGCCAGCAATTCTGGGTGCTGCATCTGTGAGACTTCCCTGCTTGAAAATAAGGGCTCGATCCAAAGTCCTCTGAAGTCTTTGTATTGATTTCAATGAGCTTTGGATCAGTTTTCAGTTGAGAAATAAAATTCCAGGTTTCTGAGGTGCATAGTTGAGTTAATCTGCTTGAAACAGGTTTCTAAGGTGATGGGCTACATGCTCTTTCCTAACCTGAGGAGCACTTCTAGAATGGCATAGGCCTCTGAATGGCTTCATCTTCTCCTTCCTGTTGGAAGAAGACACCACAGTGGCAACTATCCATTAGCTGGAGAGGGAGTTTAAAAGTAGTGCTGTGCAAGTAATAAATTTGTCAAAAGTTCAAGAGAACAATCATTTTGGGTTGACTTGAAAATACTTTGTTTTTCAAAACTTTCACTGAATAGAAAAAAGTCTTTAAAAATCATTTTGGGTCACACAAAATGTTTTAAAGCTTTGGGGATAGCCTCATTAGTCTGTACAGGATAAACTTAAAAAACAACAAATGGTCTGGTAGCAATTTAAAGACTAACAAAACATGAAGATGGTATCACGAGCTTTCGTGGGCATAGCCCACTTCTTCAGATGACCAGAGTGTTGGATGTCCGAAACTTCATTGTTTGGTAGGTTGATAATGTCCCAGCCATCCAGTATCTTATGTTTTGTTCTCTTTGAAACAAAATGCATCATTTTGATTTTGAACTTTTTATTTTTTTAATTTTTACAAAATACTAGCGGGCTATGTCCCATGCTCTCTAACCCTCCTCTCTCTAGCCACTTTTGCTTTTGTGGCCATGGAGTGTGATAATGTCACTCTTGCCTGGCAGGGAAAACTTTATGTATATGAGAGAGAACTTAATTTCAAAATAAAAAGTCATTTTGAATCAAAATGTTTCATTTGAAATGTTGAAATTAAACATATTTACTTTTTCAGAATTTTTTGTATTTTTTTTTAAACCAAAGCCACTCAACAAAATCCATACAAATTTGAACCATCTTTCAGCTGACCCAAATACACATTTTTTCCTGAAAAATAGTTTTGGTTGACAGATTTTATCCAGATCTAGTTATAAGATAATGTAAGGGGCAAATCACATCCTTAGAACTTAAGACTGGGAGAAAACCAGAGACTCCACAGACACAAAGTATTTCAAGGTGAGTCACACGTGCAGCTCTGTCTCCTCTCTTGTTTTTTCTAGATCCATTTTTCACCATGCTGGTAACTTTGACAGAGATCTAACTTTTGTTGTGTGTGAAGGGACTATGAAATGAAATAGTTTTTGTGTAACATGTAGTATATACACACGTCCACAAACACAGAGAAAATGTGTAAATGTAAACAAAATTCAGTCTGAGATATTCAACTCTTTTAACCCCAAAGTTTTCTGAAGACCCAAAATGATCCAAAGATGTCTGATTTTATGACACATTGAAGTAGTCTCACATGTTTTCTTAAGGGCCTACTCTGCACTCATTTAAGTGAATGAAAACATTCTTATTAATTTCCATAGCTGCACAACAGAGTACTAAAGACATGGATCATATCATATTTTCAAAGTATGAACACATCATTAAGAGCCAGCTCCCCAAGTGGTGTAAAGTGAATGCCATTGAGCTAACCTGACTTACACCAGCTGAAGATCTTTCCCAATAAGTGCAGAAGGATGTCAGGTTTTCTTAATTAGCATTTAAAAAAATGTTGTCAAGGAAAGATTCTTACAACATATCTAGACTATTAGGAAGCAAGTCTAGTTTAAGGTCAGCACATGCCATAAAAATTGTCTGGAAAAAGACACCAAGGTTACCACTGAATATTTTTACTATGGCTTTTCATACCAATTAATCTTTAGTTATGAACCTTTTAATTTTGCAAGTTTTTATAATGCATGAGAAATATATCATGCACTGTGACTCACAATGTAAAACTAAACCCTGGACTTGATTCTCTAGTCCATTAGTTTGCTTTAATCCATGTGACTCCACTGACTTCAGTGGAGATTAATTAGAAGAAAGCCAGTGTGATGAGTGAGAATCAGGGCCATTGCATTCAAATTTTACGTATGCAGAATTACTTACATTTATTATTACAGCAAGTTTTCCTACAGCTCTGAGGATATTGTACCAGATTCCTAAGGGAAGGACAAACATGTTGGTAAATGCTTGTTAAACTTATCAATGTTAACTTGAAAATATGTATCTGCCATGCCTCATGATTGCACATCACTACAGCTTTATCTCTAGGTTTTTAATGTTTAAAAATGTCTTCAGTTTGTAACAAACTCTATTTCATACAACAGGAGCCAACAGGAGTCTAAAGTATGGCTCCATACATCCATATTTAGACACCTGCCTCGTTTTTAAAAGCACCTGAGCCAGCCACTCTTGGTGCGGGATGGGGAGGGGACAAGGTTACTGCAAAATGGAAGAGTAGCAGATACATAAGGAAAAAACGATGAAGTTTGATCAAATGGGCCCAAATAATTTTTTGTAAGAAGGAGTAAATGACATATGGGGAACTAAAATGTCAGATTCCTTTTTAACTGCTAATAAGGGAAAATAGCTGGCGGGGCAAAGACATTTCTCATTCTCCTCTGCAGTCAAGAGATTCCCTCAGGTAGCAGATCTAGTGTTGTGCTTCTGTGCAATTGTAAGACCTGGTTTCAGCCAGATTTATTGTTGTGTCTTGCTTCTAATATCCCAGAATTCATACTGACCAGGAAGCAAGCAGCCACTGACTTCCTTTGCCCCTATATATTTCCCCTACCTAGCTATGGGACTGGAGTTTTTAATGCAGAAGGTTTTGTTTCCGCAATAAAACTTGCATGTCCAGGAAGAATTATTGATGTGGAAAACCATGCACTGTATCTCATTGTGTTATTGATCATTCCTGATCCTCAGATGTTTTATGCATAATAAAATATTAATCTGAATTTAAAACACTGCTCTTAATATTTTAAAAGTAAAGCTTAGGTAAGTTATGACTATTCACAGCTGAGTTACAACTGAAAACATTATTAGAGTGTATTATAAAGATTTTCCTGTTAATTAAGCCAATTCAGCATAAAAAAATTCCTGCCATTAGTCAATAAATGAAGAAGGGGTAACATTACAAAACAGCCTAGACATGAGTAATCTACTTACCTATATCTTTCGCTCTGACTGCAACTGGTCTTCGAAGCTCAGTGACAAATTTCTTTGCATCAAGGCGTATTTCAATGATGTTGTTCAACAATGCAAACAAAGGAGCCAGCGGGAAGGACGCAACAAATAAGGTTACAAACCCAAACTGGATAACTGAAAAGAGAAACTTCACTGAGAGTGCTCTATATTTATGAGCTGTGCTTTAGTGAGTTAAAAACAAATTATTCATTCCCTTCAAGCCCTAACAACAGAAAGACACTTGCTAGTTATATCTCACTCAAATTTCAATATGTACTTGATTAATTGGTTCTTCATACAGGCATAAAGAGCCATAAGTCCCTGTGCAGATAGTTTGTGCTGCTCAGGCAGCACAACCCAGCCACAAAGATGCCTTAAAGGGGCAACTCAGGATTCTTTAGATGTAGTGAAGTCCTGAGTGGTGCAAAGCCAGCTCTAGGCCACTTCCTCCGCATAGGAAGCATGTCAGAGACAGGGAGGAGTCATGCTAAGAGTGGGGCTAGAAAGCACCATATTTCAGTCAGTCTTGGAATGTTCCTTATGGATACATCTACAGTGTGGCGCTATTTCGGGATACTTCCTGTATCCTAAAATAGCTATTCTGTGTCTTTTAAACAAGCCTGTTATTTCAAAATAGTTTTCAAAATAACCGGCTCACTATTCTGATGTCTCTGCAAACCTTGTTCCACGAGGATTAAGGGACGTTTTGGAATAGCGTTCTATTTTGAAATTTGGTGCTGTGTAACAGCATCAAATTTTGAAATAAGCTATTTCAAAATAAACTCAAAAGACACCATGCAATTTGCATAGCTCAAATTGCGTAGCTTATTTCAAGCTGCGGGTGCAATGTAGATGCACCCAGTAACCAGCATAACACGCAGCAGTCTTTAGCACCTTCTAGTTGGTCACAGGACAAGCGGAATGGAAGTGTGGTTTATAGCCCAGTCTCAACAGCAGTAAGCTGTCACTATGCTCCCATTCAGTTCTAATTCATCAGTTACTAATAGAAATTTGTGTGTGATCTGTGTGAGATTGCCGGAGTATCTGTGACGATTGTTATCAGAATTCATCAAACAGGGCCAAATATTGTGCTCATGTGTACCAGACTTAATTTTACTAACTTCAGTGGAGTTATCACTGATGTACAGGGGTACAGCAGAGTAAAACATCCCTTGGAGCCAAATGTACAGAGTGCTATAAAATATTGTGCATTTCAGACTGTGTGTTAAACTGTAACAAAATCAGCAGATAGCATCTGGTATTACAGTACTGTATCGAAGTATCTGGAACCATGCCTGTCAGCTATTAGCACATATGTATGGTGTGGGAGGTAGAAACAAACCTGCCCTTTTCCACTTGAGCTGTTGCAGGGCTTTTTTATCTTCTCTAAAGTTAGCCACTTTAGGACAGTGGTATACATACATACAGGCTATTATGCCATATCACATAAACCAGTTACTTGTCTGTAGCAGCCAGGGGTGACTGTTCAAGAGTTACCACCATGGAGGACATTTTTAATCAAGTAGAGTAACATGAGTCATATCTGCTAGTTCAGAGAACTCAAGTCACCATCTCCCCAGTTATAGCCACTACAGTTTACATTTAATTTTTTTCACCTCACTCACTCATTTCCATGTATTCTGGAGTTAGCCCCGCAAAAGGCTCCAAGTTATAGTCAACTTCATAGCGTTGTTTTTTTTTCATATGCTCCTCATGATCTAAAGGGCGTTGCCGCTTTAATTTGATGTATCTTATTAATTTCTTCATTTTTCTGGAATTAACAAAAAATGATCAGCTTAGCAGGTTTTTCCTCCCCATTAAAAACACAGACTATTTCCAGGAATAGTCAGGAATAGTCAGGTTCAGGAATGACAGTTAAATTCACGCTATTAGGCATAAAAAGCCTTATGTCATCAATTTTCATAATCTGTATAAAAATTGTGTAAAAGCCAAAGACAAGCAATTAGGGTTCTGCACTAACTGATTTTCAAATCTGGTAAGAACTGAACCTAATATTCATCATCAATCTTGGCTGTAAATAGTATAAAATCAATAGTCCATAACACTTTTCAATTAAGTTAACATGTTACAAAAACACATGAGGACTTTGAAAATGCTACAGGGCAGGGCTGGGCAAAATACAGACTGGGGGCCGGATCTGGCCCACCAAGGCACTGGCCCACCCATAAGTCACCCTGACGGGACACTCAGGCACGTAGCTGCATGTTTTAAAGCTCAGTCCATGCGGCTCTCTGCTTTGCAGGAAGCTTCGTACGATCTCCCCGCCCCCAGACCAATCCTCAGCTCCTAGTGACCAGAAACAACCTGCCAATAGGAATTGATCCCATCAGCCAGCCAACAGGAGCTGAGAGATTGGCCTGGAGGATGGGAACCGCGCAAGTCTTTTTCGTGGCACTGAGAGCCACAGTGGAGGGAGCAGCTTGGTTTTAAGTGGTCTAGGGCTGCAGTCTTCCTTGGGGGGGCTGTAGGGCTGCTGGTTTAGGTAAGTACCTCCCAGCCGGAGCTTGCCTCTGGCACCCCCAGCCCCTCCTACATCCCTCCCCCAGGCCAGAATCCTCTCCTACATTCAAACACCCCTCTAGACCCTGCATCCCATTCCCCTGCCCCAAGTCACCTCAAGCGCCTTCTGCAGTCTGCACCCCATTTTCCTCTTCTCCCAGGTCACAGCTCCTTCCTAGTGCCCCTCTCTCAGGTCAGAATCCTCTCCTGCACCCATACCCCCTCCCTGACCATACACCCCTATCCCCTCACCCATACCCCTCCTTTACTCAAACTTTCTCTGGGTACTCGAATTAGCTGGTATTCCTCCTGCAATGAGGTTTACCAGCTAATTCAATTTAGAGACTTTAAATCGGAATCCCGTTTCACTGCCGTGTGTAGACGCAGGCAGTTACTTCGGGCCAGTTAATTTGTAAAATGGCGACCGGCCGGGAACATGCAAATCAAGCGTGGGATATTTAAATCCCGGGCTTGATTTGCAATTTCGGTCGCCCTCATTAGCTTCCCTAGATTGATCTAGGGGGCTAGTGTAGACGTACCCTCTCAGACCTCGCACCATCTTCTGCACCCCAGTCCCTTATCCTGTGTACCCTTCTGCACCTGACTTCCAGTCTACACCCTGCACTCCCTCCACAGAAAAGTGCGACCTTTAACCACTTTCCAAAATCTTGAAGTGGCTCCCAGACAAAAATTATTGCTCACCCCTGCTACAGGGGGACAAAGGCACAAGATATTTACTGTATAGAAGGCACAGTCTTGCTTTCAAGATTTATTGCATGAAGACTATAGACCAAACTAAGCCAGATGTTTGCATCATAAAAGTTTGAAATGCATTATATTTTACATATGGTATAAAATGGATGTAACGATATTACTTACGGGATACCAATCTCAAAGAGATTATTTTGAATCAGCTGTTTGCCCAACATGATAATACTAAGCTGGATACAGAGTTCCATTAGACAGCCGCCGGGGGCACACTAAAGCCAAGAAAAGAAGGCAAGTCAGCATTTTTGGCAAATAATTTCATTGTGAATTCACTTTTTTTTTCTTGCTCAATGATGAATATGCACAAGATAAATTTCAATTACCTCTTCCATTCGGAAAGAATGAAAAATGTAAACATAATCTCCTGGACGTCCAACAAATCTAGGACAGTATGGAAACAATGGTCAGAATTATGTTTCTACCTTTTTTATACACCTTTTATAAATTTTACACACCTGCAGTCCTTCATATAAAATAGCTAACACTTTGAATTACACACGTACAAGGACTTTAGGATCAGTTAACTGGTCATCACATAGTAAAGTTCAGAAAGGGCAATTTTAGGTACCAGTGTTTGGAATATTTTATTTTTTAAATGTAATTGCTGAACTAGTTAAATTTAAAAGTTTTGACTTAAGTATAGATAAATCCTAAATTTTACATACATATAGCAGCAAAGCAAACTTCTTTTAAAAGTGCAATCTAACAAATTAAAATGAACAAACTTTAGATAAAATGAGACCACAAGGAGGGATGAGGAAGAAGAATGGGAAGTCAAACAAAGGAACATTAGGGGAGACAGATACATTTTATGGATTACAGTGGGCCTGCCAATGGAGGAAGGGGAAACAAAGGAGGCTGTTGTCCTGAGGCCCAGCAATTCAAAGGGGCCTGGGGCTCCTGGTTACTGTCACTGCTATTGTAGCAGCAGTGGTGGCTGGAGCCATGGGTCCTTTAAATTGCCATCGGAGAATCATGCTGCATGATCCAGGCAGTGCTAAGGGCCAGGGCAGAGGTGTTGGCATGGCATGCCCCAGTCGGTGCTCAGGGCTTGCTACTTCTGAACCTGCTCTTTCTGCCCAGGCCCCACTTCTTCCAGGAATGCAGAGCTGCCCCTCCCACACCTTGCCTAGGGGCCTGTGGAGGCTGTCAGCACCCCTGGATCACACACTATTTTGAGATGTATGTAAGACTTCCAATACTAGCTGCACACCATGACTCAACTAGAACATGGTGTTCCAAAAATAATCTCAAAGTAACAGCTGAAGTTTTTCAGCTACATGTCTAGATTACTCACCGGCCTTTGAAGAAAGCAACATAGAAAATGGGAGTGTAAGCATTGACAAATTTCAGAAGGAAGGCCTTGAAGATAAGGCGCTCTTCGAAATTCTTGTCTGTCTTTGGAACCTCTGAAGTAAACAAGAAACAGATAAACCGCGTTTGAAAGGAAACTTCTGGACTGGAAAGTGTTAATAGTTTACAAATCTGGGACTTGGGAAAACGTCCCAATGTAATCCAAACAACAAGTCCCTTAAGTATATAAGCACATATTTACATGGAGGTGCAGAAACCTGATCCCAGTGACCAGTGGGAAAAGAAACAAGCCACACAGATAACTTATTCTGTTCTAATTAATATATGTGAGGTTAAAAAAAAAACCCCAAAACAAAAGAGCATAACAAAACAGAAGGGCAGTCCTCAAGTGAAGTCATGGGAGTTGCTTGAATGTATTGTTGACAGAACTGCACATTTAAAAAACTACTACGGAAGAGAAAGATAAGAATATTGGTTAGAAAAAAGAAAGAAAGGTAATTTGGGGACTACTGTACAGTATTTTTTAAACGATAGGTCCAAGTCGATAACTCTGTGTATGGAACTCCTATGAATCTCATTTGCAATGACAATATCCTATCTACTTGTGTCTGTAAAATTAGTATGGATCTAGCACAAAACTTGAAATTGGACAACATTTTTGGCTCTTCTGCTTCTGGTCCTGTCTGAAAATACCATAAGAATATTAGTTCCATAGTGTTTTGACACTTCCTTTTTCCATGTCTTTATATTTTCTGCATTAAATAATGATTGGAAGTGAAAAACAGAAAAGGAAAAGCATCTGTATATTACCAAACTTTAGAAAGACCCAAAATAAGTTGCATCACCAAAATAAGTTATGACAGAGCACAAGACTTCAATTTATCTGGAACCGCTTTGCCCATTCATAGTTGGAGCAATACCAATTCAGAGAAAAAGCAGCTAAAAATAAAACCAATTTCATGTGCCCTTTGGATTATTTTTATTTTTAAACTAAGGAGAGAGAATTTCAGGGTTACGTTTGAATTTCCTGTTTTTGCTCATCTGTCTCAAGTTGAAAAATGATAGGATTGGGCCTTAAGAGGACTTTATGAAATAACTGATCAAATAGAACTGATAATGATTTATACCTACCAATCTGAGTTAGCCACCTAGCTATGCAGCCATATACTTCATCCAGGATGATGATCACCACCAGATTAATAATAACTGCAGTTGCAGTAACCGTTACTCTAACACTAGACCGGCCAGAGGCAGTTGAGCTGATGGCTAAGGCTGCTGCAGTGGAGATTCTGTATATAATGACTCCAAACACGATAGCAAATGTCAGTCCAATCTGGAAGTAAAATGATGGCATCATCCATTATGAAACACACAACTGTCATTTATCAATGAAGTAGATTTAAATCTTAAATGCCTCCCATGTACTATCCTGACGTCATCAATGAAAGGATTTTTACGGTGCATCTACACTTCATCCTTAGCTTGAAATAAGCTACGCAATTTGAGCTATGCAAATTGCGTAGCTTATTTCAAATTAATTTCGAAATAGAGCACTAGTTCAAAACATCTCTTAATCCTCGTGGGAATGAGGTTTATAGTTATGTCAGAATAGCATGCTTGATATTTCAAAAGCTATTTCAAAATAACGGGCATGCCATCAAGACACAGAAATTTTGGGATACCGGAAGTATCTCGAAATAATGCTGCCGTCTACATGCACCCTTATTGACTTCAATGAGCACTGGCACAGCTTCTCTGTTTCTAACACTTTGATTAGTAATTTAGTAACAGTAATTTCATAGAATGGCATTAGCACTTAATAAAAAGGAATCAAAATGCAAATGCTAGAGGTATGCTAGTGAATTGATGTCCTTCACTTTTAATTGATACTCCTAATAATAATGGATATGTGGCAAGCAGCTAATTATAAAGGCAAATCCAGGAATGAACGTGGCCTGTAGCTATGAAGAGGAGAATATTTCTGTGAGAGATATGGCTTATCTTTTCTTCCTGTACAAACTTCTGAATGTCCCTCTGAGACCTCCAATTTTGTGAGAGTTCAAATATTAAACTAAAAGTAATGGTGTTGCAGATACACTACATATTCTTGCACAAGTACAATAAAATCCAGAAAAATATAGCTGATTCCTGAAAGATTTGGGAAAAAACCCTGCTGAAAAATTGCTTAAATGAAAGAGTATATTAAGAACATGATTCTGTAGGAAACTGAACACTTCCCTGAGAAGTGGTTAACTCCCACTGAAATCACAGAAGACACTCAGAATCTCTCAGGATTGGGACTTAAGTGGACTTTATGATTCTATTTCAGCCCTCTGATCTCAAATGTTGCAGGCTCGCCTATTTGGAAGAAAGAATTAAAAACACGGACCAATGGGCTATTCTATACATAGGCCCATTGGTCCCAGAATAAACACCTCCGTAAGTTCTTTGCTGTACCTCTAGTGTAGGAGTAGGGGCCAGTTACCTGTGTAACACCTCTGTCCCCTCAGAGGCCATTCCATGGGTCTGCACTCTTGGATAGGGGCCAGCGACTGGATAGGCCAAGTATTAGCACAGACTTGGGCCTTGGGCAATTTTGTCCTTCCTCATCTTCAGAGATTCTCAGGAAGAGATAATGTAGCCTAGGGTTTATGCAGTCTTTTTCACTGGGATTCTCTCTTTTCTTTTCTTCAGACACATACACAAAGGTGGAGGACAGATAAGGCCATAGGGGATTCCTGATAATAAGGCTCTACCGGAGTTGTACTGCTAAGGAGCTGAGGGGATGGTAGCCACCTAGAATCAGAACTGACATGGAAGCACAGAGTCTCCATGTGAATGTCTCTGGCCTCTCTTAGATTATCCAGATTTAGAGACACCCCCCCCCCCCCGGGTTTATTCCATAGAATCAAACCTAACAGGAACAGCTAGTTAAGAACACTGGAATAGGGATCCCCAGCAACCCTTCCTGCAGGTATTATCATGAGAAGGAACAATCTGCATCATAGTAACTACAGGAGCTTCTGCCTGTCTTCTGAGTTACACACCTTGTACTGTCATGGGACTGATGAACTTGCTTACTCTGACTCAGATTTAAGAGCAGATATATTTAATTTGGAACCTGTGATCCAAAAGAACCCATGATTGACAAACTCTCCAAAGAAGACTGCATGCGATAAATTACAGTCCCCTTTAAAGCAGTATATGGGAAGTGTACGCTTCTATAGAGAACTATATTTTTTGTTTTCCAGTCCTCATTAAGGACACCATGAAAGAAAGACATATAAGCAAAATAAAAGTCAAATACTACCTGAACAAAGCGATTTTCAAATATTTAAACTTTAAACTAATTGTGTAGTTTTTTTCTCCTAGATAAAAAGGGTCCATTTTGAAATGCAGATTTCACAATAACTCATTATGGAGAATCTTAAATATTTGCCAGTAAATACTTACCATGAAGATAATGCCAACAAAATTGGTAAGATATGCTGGAAAACGATCTTTCCATGTCAGTTTCTCTTTATCAGTCTAAAATATGAAAAAAACCACCCCTGTAATTTAATATAGCATCTAAAAAGATCCATTCTATTTGTTTGTGTAACAAAAACACCAACACACAGGAAAACAAACACACACACAACCAGTCAGAAGGTGAAAGGACAGTGTTCAAAGATACAGTTTTATACGGGTAAACTTCTTCAGCACGCTTAGCTTCAATGTTTGTGCTAACTCAACTCCTGCATTGCATAAATGACTCTACACAGCTTTTTTGAGAAACACACTTAAGTAAGCTATTTCAGTGTGAAATTAGATTTCTCTGCATATAAAATGTTTTATTTTCCTTTCACAGAAAAGATTTAAACTGTTTTGTTAGAATACGTTTTTAATAAAACACCATTAGGACTATCCCTACAAGCCTAACTCACATGTGGAACACTTAATCCTATCAGTAGTCCCACTGCAATATGGATTGCTCACATAGGAAAAGCTGTTCAGGTTTGGATCCTTAGTGTAATGTTGCCAGGGCTGATTTTGCTTTGCTATGGCTCTACTCCTGTGAACAATTGAATATGAGTAATTTTTACACACGTGAATAATATTGATGCCAATACGTGTTAAGTTACTCAATATCTGCAGGATCACACACTACAGTTGATCATTCTATTGTTTTTGATTACAAAATCAATCCGGGAATGACCATCTCATTTAGAATGTGATCTTTAACCTGATTTCATTTGTAAAGTTTGCAGAATGAGAGTAATTTCTTAAGAGCAGAAAGAAAATGTCAAAGGACAGTAACAGTGAAGAAAATGACATTGCATTTTACTGCACAACATCTCATTCATAGTTACATGCATGTTGCCTGATAGAACAGCAGGCAACTCTGTCAAACATGTGGCACATGCTTCATTACAAAAATGCAACATCCATTCAGTATGCTAACCCAAAGATTAGCCATGCAGTGCCATCCCCATTACACATAAACACAGTATCTGGGTGCTGAAGAGAGGAAAAAAAGAACAACTGAATGTGAATATTAAACAAAGATTCAACAATCAAAGGTTATTGAGAAAAACAATCAATTTGTGTCTTCCATAATTACTCATAGTCTGAGTTTCTGCACAAATTTGAATGAAATGTACCAATTTCACCCCAGCCATGACTGTCTTAACTCTCTGTCTCCATTTGTTTGCTGTCTCTTCTGGCAAATGTCGACGCTTCTGATGGCAATTAAAGGAAACAAAAAAGGACCATGCAATACAACGTTACAAAGCATTGATGAACAATGCCAAATTAAGTCACACTCTCTTGGCTTAGTAAGTACACTGCAACTTAGCAATAAGTATTCCATAGTTCTGAAGAAGTGGGTTGTGCCCACGAAAGCTCACGATACCATCTACATTTTTCCTTAGTCTCTAAGGTGCTGCAGGACTATTTCTTTGTGTTTTAAGTTTTGTCAAGTATTCCATTAGTTTGATAATGCTGAGTGTTCTAGCTTTAGGTTTCTTCAAAAACTAAAAACAAACAAACAAAGCCAAAGCCAACAACCCACTATCTGTCAGAAACCTCATTTTTAAAGATGGCCTGCAACGAATTTGCAAAATATTAGGCTCATGCCCTTTTTTGCTTCTTTATGATGTATAAAGAAAACCTGAAAGGCTTTTCTTTTGAAAGATTTTTTTTTCGTCTGAGATTTGGTTTGAGAGATAGGAATTTCAGATCTGTTTTTTTCATGGTTTGGCAGGCCTCAGCAAGGATGTTTAGTGTGAGCTTTAATACACTGGAACTTCAGTCTGAAATTTACAGGGATGAGGCCTGTATTTCTAATGTATGAAAAGAGACTACAAAGTCCTCTACTTTTCCTGGAAAAATAAAAACAACACAGTCAGATTTTCGTCATCACAAAAAAGAGAAAAATGACAGCTTCCTTTTATGTTTTTATTTTTTTGGCAAGGCAAGTTTGAAAGTAATGCTGCATGTAAGGTATTCCATGCTGGTACCAAAACCTTTTTAATATGAAAGAGGTTAAGCTTGAACATTTTCTGATTTAGAACATGTTTCTAACTAAAATGTATCAGAACTAGCTGATACCATTTGTTATGAATGGCCAAACTATACTTAAATGTAAGCATGTAAGAAAACAAAAAAGACAAATTTAATCTAATTCCAGTCCAGTCTGTCTAAGGTGTCCATTGCTCATTAACTTAATTGTCAGACGGCATCTGGCTATAATATCACCTTGCATTTTCACAGTGCCTTCTATCTACAAGGATCCCAATGTGTCTTACAATATAAATGTTTTCTGCTATGCTATATGACCTATTCACTGGTATCACTTCATCCATCACTGAAATGCAGCTACTTCTGGGGTGACACATAGCACCATTACACAAGAAAAGAAGTTGGGATCAGAAGTGAAGGATATCTTTTTTCAGCTGAGATGGAAGGGGATTATATTTAGAAATGCAGAAAGCTATTGCCAAAGCTGGAATTCAGCCAGGAAGTTGGGGTTAGTATTATTATTAATTACTTTATTAACCATTTTATCTTATTCAAAGCCACAAACATCTCAAGACCTAAGCGCAGAAAGCCAGAATCCAATCCAGTAGCTGAACATTTGTCTTTTAAAGGCATTTTTAAGTGTGTGAACAGTCCATTCCAATGGATCCATATGCCACAAAACAAGGAGAAAGCAAAATCTTAATTTCCCGACAGAAAAAGTTTTACTCTTCCAGATACTTCTCCTGTGGGAAAATCTGCAGTAGGATATGATTTAGCATTCAGTTTTTGCTCAGTTCGTATGCAGCCAAACTTTGATTGGAATAAATAAAGGACCTGAAGATTTGGCCCAAATGGTTATCATGTTATGATGATGGATGCTAGGAAGACATGAAAATCTCTTTTGAAAAATTCTAGTTACTTATAACATGCAACATACCCATTTCCATTATAGATTATTTCTCAAACTCTATCCATAGCACAATAAGAATTCAAACACTAGTTAAAAATTCTGTTAAAATACATCTTATACCCAAACACTGAAGTCTTTCTAGAATTGTACGGGCTTTATATATATATGAAATATATGTGCTACTGAACATGTAATTAATGATTAAAGACATTTTTGGAAACTTACACGTGCTATAAAATAGTGTCTTTATGTTTATTTCTGTTTCCAAAATCTTGGTCAAGTCACTACTTAAATGGATTTGTTCACCACAGAAGTTTATGTAATTAAATAAATAAATACTGTTACCATACCTTTTTACGTATATATTCTTTCCTCAGTGATTTTTCTAATACTTTAGCTTCATATTCTGCTCTTGGATGAGCCTGTGAAATAAGTCACATTTAATAGTACAGAAATATCTATTTCCTAGTTGAGTTATGTAAGAACAAATGACAAGTCCAGTTCCTACTAATTTCCAGTTTCTCCTACTGAATTCTAATTTACTATACATTGTACTCTATCATTCTAAAATCTGCTACATGGAATAAATATTTAGGAAACAAAAAAAGCTCTCTAGAATATCTCCAGGGTAATCCTTTGCAGATGAAGTTTGTGTTATTCTGATTTACAACACAGCCTGAAGAGACTACAGATCTCAACATGGGATATTCCATCTTCATAGAAGGGATATTGCAATTTGGATCAAGATGAAACATTGTATTCTATAAATTGTAATCTCTATGAACTACGTCTCATGAAAAATAGCTGTTATATGCTATAATTTAGATAAGATATGTACATTTCTTTGAGTACTGGCAAATTGCAAATGAGGCCCTCGGGTGAGTCAAGTTTGGATACCAAATGTATTCGTACCTACGACAACATCCCTGGAAAGGTACATCTATGCAGCGCAACAGACACTGCATAATAGACTAGCCCACATGCAACTGAAAAGAGGAAATGTAGGAAAATAACCAGAAATAGAAGGAACCAGACAGCTAAAAGATTCCAAAAGTACCAACAAGAATGCGCTGATGGAAAAATAGAATAGATCTGAAAAGAGGCCAACCACTAGAAAAAAAACCAAAACCAAAACAAAAAAAAACAAAAAACAAAAAAAACGGGGGGGGGGGGGGGGGGGGGAGAGAACCATCACAGTGAGCTTTAAGAAAATTAGATGCCGGAAAAAAGAAGTGGGTGAAATCAAATGATATCTTTCAGTTGTAGACAGATAATAATAATAATAATAATAAAAAAAAGAGAGAGCAATTTTAAAAATTCCAAACCTTGACTGCCTCCTTCAGGAAATCAGAAAAGAAAGGGGAAAAAACAACACAAAAAAACAAACAAAAAAAGTTGATTACTTCACTGTTGCAAATTGCACTGAATTTATTTTTTTAAAATCACATGGAACAATATGATAGAATGGATGGATAGACACAACCAGGAAAAATCAATGTGTTCTTGTTTTCATATAGAAGATATACTAACATTGGTACACAAAAAAATACTGAATAAATGTAGCCAGCATACACCAGAAGATTAAATATTTTTAGGTTGTCATCTGAAACTCAAATACAGCAAGCATTTAAGCATCTTTAAGTCCCATTGAAGTCAATGGGAAGTCAGGAACTTAAGTGTGCTGCTGAACAGGGGGCTGTACTAGAGGGGAGCATATTAAGTGAAGAGTAATTTTTATTAACAGCTGCTGTTTCTGGGCAGACATTGTTTTTGCTGCAGAGAACACTGAGCATATCCATGAAGGAGATAGATGTTGGAAAGATACAGTTAATCCTTTCCACTTGCATGTATGCTAACAATTAGATACCAAAAATAAAAGGAGAGTTGTCTTATGATATCTAGAAAAAAAAGTATCCTAATATTGTCATCTGATAAAATAGCAGTCCCCAATCCTGGAGTGTGCAGTGGCACCAGATATATCTGCCAGAACCTTACAAAGGCTGGGACCTTAAAAACTAAACTTTCTTCTGAGAAGTCATTTAAAAATAAAAAAGCTTTTGTAGAATAATTGCAGGCCTATCAGGTAGCATAACACCATATTTAAGAAAAGGTCTCCTAAAATACACTCTAATCATTGAATATTATTATTGTGAATATTATCTGTATGTTTACATTTCAAAATCAGCCATATTTTTAATAAAAAAAACTACAGGCATAAATCCCAAGAAATTATTTTTTAAAAGAAAGAAATAGGATCTTGTCTAAGTGTTATGGATGTTAGTGGAATAGCTGTAGCTGACTGATGGCTTTGAAGGGTTTTTTGGGGGTCTGAATAAAGCCCAATATTTACCACTCAGAAGAACTCATATTGCCTTCAATTCCAATTTGTAATCCAAATATTGGTGATAAAAATCCCTAACACCTGAGATGGAATGAATCTAAGAACTGTTCTCATTATCATTTATGGGGCTTTGGATGTGCTAAAGATACTCAAATGAACTGTGAAGCTAGGATCAAATCCAAAATACAGTGAGGTCACTGATAAAACTGCAACTCCCTTCAGTGGGCTCTGGATCAAGCACAACGATTTTTTAAAAAATTAACAGAGTTTAAATAAAATTGACTAATTCAGATCTCCAGAATTACTCTTTTCCTTTTATTCCATAAATGCTAAAATATATAGCATTTTTTGCATATATTTAAATATTTTGAATATTTTTGTTTGGCTTTTCCTATCTTTAATCATTCCCAAACATGTTGAATATAAATTTTGCTTAAGTTTTTTTTGGCACACACAGCAAAGACAGCCTCCAAATTTGTGTGCCAGTGTTTTTACACAATGCTCCATATCAATGTAGAAAGTATATGGGAGTTTCTCCCACTTACTAGAATGGAGAAACTAGAAAGGAGAAACTAAGCCATTTTCAGAATTTGATTGTTCATGCTGCTTTTATAATGGTATAAACTTTACTAACTTTGATAGAGCCATTCTTGACTGCAGCAGAGTAACTAACAGGAGAGTAAATTTATCTGTCTTTAGCATCCTTTCTTGAGTCAGGGAACTGTACATGAGCTAAATATTCCATGCCTGCATTACTAGGTATGACCTAATATCATTAAAAAAAAAAGCTTGTTTATCTGCGGCTGTGTGTATATATGGATTGAAATTATACAATTATGCTTCCATGGTTACAAGATGCATTAGTAATACACCCATAATTAAAACTCAGAAATAGTTCACATACAGGATTTCTCTTTGCACCTTGGAACTACTGAAAACATCTTGCAGTACTCCAAGAAGAGAAGTCATAACATTTTAGAGTAAGGAGCCATTTACGATGGAATTACTGAAGTTAAACTATAACAAAACCAAACCATGAAAAGGAGTCAAACAAAACTAACCTCCTCTTCTTCAAACCCAGTCAGATCCCATCTGTAGTTGAGACGCATCTGTTTTCTCTTCCAGTGTTCCATAAAAGTGGCAGCTGGGAATTCAAAAAAAGTTTGTAAGAGTATAGTTATTTGGACAAAATCAAATTTACCTGAGTTAGAATTTGTCTAAAAGTATCTGCTTAAATATGTTGGGTCAAATTTATTCTCAGTTACCCTGGTGGAAATCCAGAGGATTTCCACCAAAATCAACTGAGAGTAGAACTGCCTGATATCTACAAGTTGCTAATAAGTACAACTATAGAATTATGCATTAGGGTCTTATTTTGCATACCTGGTATAAAGGAATGGTTGTGTAGATGTTCTCATAGTTATTTCGAAGTAACGCTAATTCTCTCAAAATAACAGTGCAGTGTAGATAAACCCTTAGATGCCCAAATCCAATTTAAGTAATAGTTTGTGTCTGTAATGATCTTAGCAGGCGGCATTTGTATGTGGCTGCCTAGAAATCTTTATTTTGTCTATACACAAAAGTTGCAGAGCTCTAATTATATTGGTATGCTTAAAGTGGTAAACCAGCCCTCAATCTCTAAGTATGGACACAGTTATATTGGTATAAAGGTGCTTACAGGTTATTCCCATTAAGGAAAGAGAATAAGTCGTACTGGTATAAGGCACTTTTAAAATGTTATTTATTTGAAAGAGTTTGTGCGTTTGTCTCTGTGTGTCCATCTGTCCATCTATGAGTCCATTTGTTCAAGAACTCCTCGTAAATGGTAAGAAGTAGGACCACCCAATTTGCTCTCCACCTTCCTCTTATCATAACTTAAACCAAGGTCAGAGTTTGGTTGTGCCAGGAGAACAGGACGTGGAATGCGATGGTTTCTCATAAAACACTAAGGCAGGGGTCTGCTAGCAGCCACAGTTATACTGCAGAATGACCACAGGGGAGGGAGGGCTGCGCCTGTAATACAGTAGCTGTCTGGGGGTGGGGGTCTGAATGTTACTGGACAAGATTAAGGTTCCTGTGCTGGTGCTGGGCAGGGTTGCCCTCTCCCATGCTAGGGTCCATGACCCACAGCCACAGTCCAATTCACTCCCTTCCCGGCCTTCAGCCCCAGTGCTGGACAGGGAGCCCAGGTGGGCAGCACATTCCCCGTCTCTGCGGGTGGCCCTCAGCAGCCACTGCTGTCGGAGCAGCACAGCCCCAGGTGGCTCGGCAGAGCCCTCCCCAGGATAGAACCCAACAGTGCAGCCTCAGGCACCCTGGGGAGCCTGTTTGGAGCAGCACCACCCTCACCACTATGGGCAGTCCTGGTGAGCCCCCTAAGACCTCTCAGCCTCCTGCCCTGAGTCCCTCATTGCCCCTCCCCCCCGACTCCAGGCTGGCCCCAGGGAGAAGCGAGTAGGAAGCTTGCACAGTGCCTTCCCAGCCCTGGGCCAACCCCAGGGAGAAGCCAGCAGTCAGGCAGCATGGCCCCCAGCACCCCAAGCAAGATCAGGACCCAGCAAACACTGGGTAAGTCTTCTAGTACTGATATAAAAATGTTTGCACTAGAGTTTGTACTAGTATAACTCAATAATCACACCTCTATCCAAAATAATTATAAAAAACCTGCACCTAGATCAAGTTCTATATGTGTTGGAAATAGGAAGCTTCCTAATGGCCATTGTAAGGGTATCCACTGCACAGCAGTCATTTTGTTTTTAACAGGGTAGACCCAGGAAAAAGGATCAATGTGAAAATAACTCTTGAGTTGCAGCAAATAACCCCACTCTATCAGTTTATGTGCCTTTGAGGTGGAGGAAGTTCTCAGAGGATATACATTTTAATGCTGGGAACAAACCAGCACGGTTCAGTAAATAAGTAATTATGAAAGAAACAAGTCTATTGAGAAAGGCTAACCCCACGAGAATTCTTGTGCAGTGAATACTAACAGATGTGCTTAACAAGATGTACTATGATATTCCGTAAGGAGGAGGGGGAGGAGAAAAGAGAGAAAGAGAGACTAATATAGATAAAAGGATGACTGGAATCAAGCTATGCTTTTAGCCTTCATCAGTCCTCCAAGTGAAATTCTCACGTACAAAGCCTACAACTGAACCCCTTTATAACTCTTGTGCTTCCTGTAAATCGGTAACATCATAATTATATCTTAAAACAGTCTATGATATAATCCTTGAATCTCTGCCCCTTCTCTGTGCCCCTGGGAGTTCTTATACTGTGGTCTGTAGTTTCCACACACAGTGAGAAAATGAAAGACACATTGTTTTGTGCTGCTACCAGAAATGATTTTACAGCATTAACTTAGAAAAATGAAAATATTACAACTGAAACATAGCCATCTGTTAACTCATCTGAAAAGCACCGAGTGAGCGTGCCAGGTTCAAAGCTGTGGCAAGGAAAGAGTGACTTTCTGCCAAACATGCATGCATTGCTACATTTCATCTGTGCTCAAACACATACTGAGCTCAAAGGTTCTGGTAGATTGCTTTCTAGATCGTTATTTGAGCTGGATTTTGAGGAATTCTGGATGAAGTTTCATGCCACACAAATTTTTGCCTTATTTTTAGGGAACAGAGAAGTCAATGTCAGACTGATAATTTAAGTGATGGGTGACCCTGCAGCTCCCAGATATCTGCATCTGTGAGCCAGAGCAGAGGGGATCTCCTTTGCCAGTCACAGAGCTCTTGGCTACTATGAGTAGTGGGGATCCTCTCTGCCCCTAGCAGGGAAATTCCAGATCTCTGAGTCACTGCAGGTGATGGAGAGACCCTCACAGCTCTCAGCAGCAGCAGGAGGTTATGAGGGATCTGGCACTCAAGCTACTGCAAGTGCCCATACAGCTCTCAGCTTCTGCAGATGATGGGGATACCTGGAGCTCCCAGAGCAGTCAGCTGGCCTGGGCACTGGGAATGGGGGAAGAGGTGTCTGCTGCCCTGGGCACTAAGTGCTGGATCCCCTCCTCCTCTCAACAGTGCATGGCTCAGTCCCATTTTATCACAGTTCTTTTTAGTAAAAGTCAGGGACAGGTCATGGGGTTCTGTGAATTTTTTTCATTGTCCATGACCCTGATCCTGACTTTCACCAAGAAAAATTGTGACAAAATCTTAACTTTACTGATAACTAATAGTGGCAGATGGGGGGCTGACAGCATCGGTAGGCCTCAGGTGTGTAGGGGGCAGAGGGGGGAGAAGGAGGAAGGGGCCACAGGTAGAAGGGGCTGGGCCAGGGCAGCCAGGCCTCAGTGTTGCCCTGACTGCAGCGCTGGGCACAACCCCAGTCCTCAGAGCTGGGTAGAGTGTGCAGTGTTCTCCAGCAGTGATTTAAGGGACTCCTGGACCCTTTGAATTGCCAGACCCTGGGGCAATTGCCCCTTTTGCTCTGGTAATATACATGGAACAATTTTGTAGGTGCCAGGCAAGCTGGTCATGTGTGAGGGGAAGTCTTAACTTGTGACAGGTTATCACAGCTCTATTCCCAGCCTTCCAGATTCTTCCAGTGTCATCTTGTGCAAGTCACTTAGATCCACATCCACCAAAGTTTCTTGCAGTCAGATAATCACAAGAATAACACTGCAATCCACCAAACCTGAGTAAGGTGCCTAGCTTCCTACCCAATGAATGGGGAGGCAGAGATCCCTGAGAATGTGAACCATAAAAAGCCAGGCACCTAGGCAGGGAGCCAAGGGGATGTGTTGAAAAGAAGGATGTGTCCTGAGGCCCATTCCTTCCTCTATGCCAACGGACTTAAAAAGAGCTTTCCCAGTGGCATAAAAAAGACCTCAGTGAGTAGCTCTATCAGCAAGAGAATTTGTCCTGCCAACACAGCCCTATGCACATGAAAATGTATGTAGGTGTCACTTGTGTCACTCAGGGTGTGGAATAGTTATACCCCAGAACAGCATAAGTTTTGCTGACACTGGCACTCATGTTAACATAGGCTTACTCTGAAAAATGTAGGAAGCTGAGCAGGAGTTCTGTGGATCGTGGTGGCATCTAAAAACGTCACAGAGATGCCTAATTCTGGGGGTTAGGTGCCTATGTACCTTTCTGTATCCAGGCCTAAGGCCTTGCTTTGAGGTACTTAAGCATGTAAGAAATACTATTAATGTTAATAGAAAATGTCAAGTGTTTAAGTTGGACATCTGCTTAAGTACCTCTCATCTCTTCATTGTGAAATAATGTCAATATTTCCCTTCTCCAAAGAATAACCTCATAAATGTCTGCGAGGCTTTCAGGTGCTCTGGTGATGGAGAATATATAAATATCCAGATACACAAGCAGTTCTGGGGGCAGGTGTTTTGCAGTCACAGATACTTTGACTTTGCATAATAATAGAGATTGTCCCTCCAATCATCAAAAATGGGTGGCAGGGACCACTAAGGAATGAAACCCAGGAAATCTTCCATGTCATGATACATCTGACAAGACCAACGGGAGTACCTGTCAACTCATGATATCTCTGTGTGTGTGAGTGTGAGTGTGAGAGAGAAAAAGAGAGAGCGAGAGAGAGAGAGCACCAGAGAGAGTGAGTGAGTGAGTAGATATTTGATTACCCACATGACAGAATCAGACTATTTAAAGTCTTTGACATGGGTTGGCATGCTGCTGCAGGTTATATCACATTTCTCAATATGTGTAACATGACAAGATGTTGTTCAAGATAACAGATCACTCCTCTCCACAGATTTTGCACACAGATTTCCTGTTGATTATCTTATTATGCCTGTTTGTTGAGAGTATTTTAAACCTAACACTCAGCTGGACCATGTAATAGTGACCATTTCTCTCCACACCTTACCTTATATTGAATAGAATACTCCATCACAGATGATGGTATTGCAGCTACTATAAATTGATGCTTGTGGTCAGGAAATCAAAGCTCTTGATTTCAAAGAATACACTAGCCTCACCTTAAATAACTGCTAATAAAAAAGTGGTTCCCTATATATCACAGTAAATGGAAACTAGGGTTGAATTTCCAGAAATAAATGAGCTACAGTATTAAAAATTGAAATCACTACTCATATATAAAAGCTTGCATGGGCAAAGATATCTTTGTGCTGCTTTTAGTGATGTACTAATGAATTCATGGCTATTCGATATGGTAGATGGTGGGAATTAATCCACACCCCCAAGCTACAGGCAGGCTATAAGGCTGAAATGCAGCTTGTGGGCTAGAAGGGCAGCTAGCCTTTGTCTGTTCTCCCTTTGATCAAGGTTCCTACGTATTAGTTCTCTACTCAAGTAGCTCCAGACCATCTATCATCAACTCTCCTAATGGAAACTCCCTGATTTGTAGAGAGTATGGTTACCACTTAACTTACCACTTCCCCCTAATGAAGGGCCAGTGTGATGGTTGCATAAGCAGGAGGGCCTTACATCACTCTCCCCCTCCCCCCATGTGAAAACATTACTCACCAAAAGATTAGTAATGCTAGAAATTGGAGTTCTCTTTGCTCACTGAACCAGCTAAAAGGAAACTATTGCTTTGTGCTTCCCATCGGTGGCATTGATCTTGAATAACTGAGTTCTCTATCCTAAAGGAATAAGTCCTTGTGTTACCTCTGCACCAAATCTCTCTTCAACAGAAATCTCCCATGTAGAGGTTTTCTGACACCATCTGGGCTACTGTCCCTACTAGGAAATCTAGCTGAGGCAACAGTAATAATGCTTAGCTCTTACATAGTGCATCCAACCAGTTTATAAACTTTATCTAATTTATTCTCGCAACACTTCCATGGGGCAGCTAATATTATTAACTCAATTTTACAAGTGGAAATTGAAGCAGAGAAACTTACTCAAAAGTTCAGGAGGACTCAGCATTTGAAAAATAATTAGAGTACAGCATATGGTCCTTTGTGCAGGACATCACTTGTCCAGTGGCGCTGGAACAATTTTTGGAGTAGGGGTGCTGAGCTGCACCCCACTATACTCTGGTCTACACCCTCCTGCAGAGCTGTGATTAGCAGCCAGGACTCTAGTGTTGGTGGCATCCTGGCTTGACAACCTGATCCTGCATATAGGGCTGGCAGCTGGGTGGAACCCTTATGCTGGCAGCGAAGCCCACAGGTGCAGGGCTGGTGGCCAAGAAGGCCCCAGGGCTGGCAGTGCAGTCCTCAGGCAGCAGCAGGGGCAAGGGGCCAGCAGCTGGGACCCTGGGGAACAAGAGCGTGAGGCCCAAAACCACACTGCTACTTCTTGCACATATGATTCATGCCTTCCCAGATAAGCTTAATCACACTTAAGTACACAGCAAGACTCAGCCATGTTTTCTTCTGAGACTCAAATGGTCATTATGTTCCCCTTTCCCCTTGCTGCCCCAAATACGCTATACATCTCTGCAGCAGTGTTCTAATTTGGAAGCGGTCTGTGCAAACAGGCTTTGTTGGCAAGCGATGCAATTCCCTTAATGAAATCTAGACATACCAGGCAGCAGTTTTATGACATATGCTTAACAATTGCATTTCATATTCATCTAAGCAACCTTCTGAATTTTAACCTTCAGTCCAGAATATAAATTTAGGATGACAGTTTCATTGGCAAGAGGGAGAGGGAGGGGCTGGGTGAGGACTTGACATAATTAACTGTCCAAGCATAAAAATACTGGTTTAGCTTTTTAAACATCTCCTGTATTTAAGGGAATTAAAAACTCCATGTCAAGGCCATACATTTCTTACCCCACAGTGCCATGAAGACAGAGAAGAAGACGGTTGCTGGGTTATCAAACAGGTGACTTGCTCGAGCAGTGGCACAGGCAGAGCTCATGTTCCAGTAACTGCATGTTTTGTCACATAAAGGACACATGGTGATATTATTTCTCTCGTCACACATCTCCTTACTGTGAGAAAGCAACAAGCAAATGCAAAGAGTAAGGTCAATACATTTCATCTTCCGCGCACAGGTCATCTCTTTGGCTATGACATTTATCTTTCCGGTCACTGAATGCACATTCAAACTGTCAGGCTACCAAACATTCCCTTCAGATTTCTTCTCACCTCTAAACTTCTTGTTAGTATGGTTACTTATTTTGTATTATGGAAGGCCTTAAAATCAAAAGTCCTGCTACAGGCCTAATCCAATTCCCATTAAACAGGAATCTCTTTGTTGCTATCAAGAGGAAATGAATCAGGCTCTATGCTAATCACTGTATAAACACAAAGTGACAGAGAGCCTGTTCTGAAGTGCTCGTAATGTAAATAAATGCAGACAAAGGCTAGGAGAAAAATAAGTGTCATTAACCCCATTTGATACATTGAGAAAGGGTGTGTCTGTAGCAGAGTTGAAAATTGAACTCCAATTTCCCAAAGCCCAATCCAGTACTTTAATCATTTGAACAGTTTAATCAAAACTGTTCTTCCTCTCTATTGTCCTCAAGACTACCTCCTCACTTAGCCTTGTCACTGGAACTACACTGTCGGGAATATGTGACCTCAGATCGAGGCAACAATGTGTGTTAAATGAAAGTGATCCAATGTTTTTGGCTTTGAACAGCATTTCAGTTAATTGGGGAAAAGAAACTGTCTTGGCAGTCTGCTCTAAAGTTTTCTGTGTGGTATGAGAAAGAGCATCTTGGAATTGTCATTAACCCACTACTGCCATCACTTAGCACTGCATTTTCTAAGTCACCTCAGTTGAAATGCTAATTTTGCATCTACAATCAATTGCAGGTACAATCAGTAGTATTCAAATGTGATATTTTGGGACTAGATTATTTAATCCTGCTGAGCTAAGATAAGGACAGGACTGGTAAAATGATAGGCAACATTTATTTTAACAATGTCTTGTGCTGAACACTAAGTACAGTAGTATGGGGACTGCTCTACTTCAAGCATGACTGCCTAAGGTTTCCAGCAATTACTCTAGCAGCTGGGGCATGAAGATGAGCCCATTATATCCTCTACATAGAAACCACTGTATGCTAGGGGCTGATAAGAGATATGAGAGGAGTTCCTATGCTGGTTGCTAAGTCCACCAACACTAGGGGTGAACTCTATCAGGCCACAAAATCTGCCCTAGCCATCCAACTGTATGATTTGTGAGCACAGATATCATTGTTCTTGGATGATACCTATAGTCTGTCAATTGCACATGCATGCAAAATTAGAGGCCTTTTTTGGAAATGTATAATAAATAACTACATAGTATAGTTTAAAACCACCCAGCTGGATTTTACTAATTTGACCAGATTATCTAGTTTCAACATATGTATTTTTCAGTTGTTTTTGTGTTTACAGTGGCTGCTGTTCACTGTCTGTATTCTGATTAGATTTTTAAAATGTTCTTTTATATAATGATCTGATCTACAGTTATGAAAAGGACAGAAAAGTTGCTAGCAATTTGTGAGATATAATAAATTATTTTTAGCACACATCTCATCAACTGACCAGACTGGATTATTTTCCCACATGTCTGGATATTTAGGTGTATATAAACTCAAAAACTAAGCAAGTGCTGACTCATCAAAAGGTGAACTGTGACCTTCTATTCTGTCTGCATATTATCTCCAGATTCTACTTATAACACAGTTTGTTCTGTACATGTTTTATCTTTCTACTGTAGAGAACAAACTCTTAGATGAATACTGTGAATACCTATACATTGTCATGCACACTTCCAGCACAGCATCAAATAAAATCAATCAATCAATCAATCAATCAATCAATCCCCATTAGATGATTAAGATGGTTGAATAATGATAACATAAAATGTTGGATATAGTGGGCTCAGCCCTGAGACCTGCTTCTAACCTTTTGCACAGCTCCAGCATTAAAAGAAAACAGGCTTATGGACCCTTTAGGTCAGTGTTTCTTAAACTTTTTAAGACCGAGGAACAGCAAACAATATTTTTTTTATGAGCAACACCAAGGATTTTTTGTTGAGAAGAGAAAAAAAAAAAGGGAAGAGGGAGCGGGAAAAGTTATTGACCAAAAAAATAAAAAATAAATAAATAAAAGAAAGGGTTGGGGGAAAAGTTATTGAGGAAAAAAAAAAAAGGTTGCCTGCCCCTTTAAGGGCGGCCATTTTGAACTCTGTTGTTCTCCATGGCACACCTTCAACTGCCTCGCGGCACATCAGTGTGTCGCGGAACACAGTTTAAGAAACACTGCTTTAGGTAAACAAAGCAGTGCAAGCCTGCTATTGGCTTTCCCAAAACGGGCGCACAGAACATTTTTAGAAACACTGATTCAGAGTATTAATCCACCCTATCTGGTGTCCTAAATCCAACTGCAGTCACTTCCTGATTCTGCAGAGGAAAATGGCTATCCTGTCTTGCATCCCAAATACATATGGCCAATTGTACTTTGGAGTAAAAGATCCTTCCTGATCCCTGCAGGTGACAGCCTAAAGCATTAGATTTTATCATAATAATTCTCTTGAAGCAGAGCTACAAGTGTTTTGATCATGGTGAGGGTAATGCAGAGCTTCCTATTCTCTCCAAAGCCTATGAAGGGATGGAATGAATAGGAGGATATATAGATTTTAAGGCCATAGGGGACCATTATGACCCTCCCATGAGACTTCCTGGACACACAGACAGAATTTTTCCCAAAAGCTGAATTAAAGCATATCTTGTAGAGAGATATTTAATATCATTTTAGAAATTCCAGTCAAGGAGCCCACCACCTCCCCTCGTAAGCTGTTCAAAGTTTAATCATCCTCCCTGCTAGGAAATTGCATCTTATTTCAAAGCTGATTTTACCTAAGTTCAACTTCTAGCCATTGGCTCTTGTTATATCTTTGTCACGAAGAAGAAAAAAAAAACCCTATTAGATTCCTTTCCCATGTCTAAATACTTGTATACACTAAGTTACCTTTCACACTTCTCTTTGATAAACTGAATAAATCAAGTTCCTTTAAACTCATGTTGTAAGTCTTATTTTTGCAGACTCAAGAACATTTTGAACTCTATTCAATATTAACTGTTTCTATACAAAAATTGATATGAATGAACTTTATGGGGGCAGGCTAGTAAAAGGCATGGAAGAGGCTCTAGGATCTGTGTTTATGAAGCTCTAATAATTCTATCACATTGCATCAGTGATATAAAAGGGGCTATGGCCCAGTATTCCAGCTGATGGCATGGTACCAGGTACAGCTGAAGATTTCATTGACCCAACCTGACTCAGTGCCAGCATAATGCTTGAATAAATGATTGGTGCCACACATCTATAACAGCCTGGATTCTGAATGCTGTTTGGATTTGTAAAGAAAAAAAGTGAACATTTGGATTTTTTTTTTACCTTGGTATATTATCATTCACGGTTGCACAGCCATACAGAAACACAATCACTCCAACAATGGAAGCTGGAATGAGCATTTGAGTATAAACTCCCAGCCAGGCAAAATACAGCCCAATCTTCTCTCCAAAGTATTTTCTGAAATACATTAAGGAAAAAAATGAAATATTTACTATATTTTAAAATACATTCTGGCTAAAATTATGAATCAGAACAGTATTGAGCTCGAAGGAGAAAATAAACTCTTGGCTATCTGGAATGCATTTCTCCTTGGACCGATTCCTTTTTGCAAATCACTTGGAATGAATCCAGTGACGGAAGAACCAAGAAAGTCAGTTACCCCACTAGCCAAATTATTTTGCTCTTTTGTGCGTCTAAACTGATGTCCTTGGATTTTTCCATGATCAAATCCCCCAAACGAATATTCTGCCTTTTTCTGTATTGAACTTACTCTATGGACTCTGAATCTCAACAATAACAGACGCGACAGGGATTCCTGTAGCACCTTATAGACTAACAGATGTATTAGAGCGTAAGCTTTCGTGGGCAAAGACCCACTTCATCAAATGCATGTCACATGCATCTGACGAAGTGGGTCTTTGCCCACAAAAGCTTATGCTCCAATACATCTGTTAGTCTATAAGGTGCTACAGGAATCCTTGTCGCTTTTGCAGATCCTGACTAACACGGCTACCTCTCTGATACTTGACAACAGTAACTGACACACTCAACCTCAATAAAAGTTAAAAAAAAAAGTCAAAGTCTTGCATTCTTTTTTGCACCATAAATTCTCATTGAGTGTACTGAGAATGCATGGTCAATCTGAGAGAGAGTGAAGTGGAAATTTAGGGGAAAAAAAAAAGCCTTGCCTCTGGTCTCTTTGGAACTTTAAATGAAACTTAACTGCAAACACAAATGCATCTTCTGGTTTAAGTTATCTGAAGGGGCTGTTGTAAATCTATTAAATGTCTGTTTTTCATCTGGACCCACCACTTTCTGGTTTTCATGATATGTCAATCTAATGATTTATGTAACAACTAAGCACAAGTATGAAGGAAGACTGAAAGAATTGGGCTTGTTTAGTTTCGAAAAAAGAAGACAGAGGGGTTTTTCAAGTATCTAGAAGGGTATTACAAAGAGCAGAGAGAAAAATTGTTCTCCTTGGTCTCTAATGACAGGACAAGAAGCAATGGGCTTAAATTGCAGCAAGGGAGGTTTAGGTTTGACATTAGGAAAAACTTCTTAACCGTCAGGGTGGTTAAACACTGGAATAAATTGCCTAGGGAGGTTGTGGACTCTCCATCGCTAAAGATATTCAAGAGCAGGTTAGATAGGCATCTGTCAGGGATGATCTAGACAGTGCTTGGTCCTGCCGTGAAGGCAGGGGACTGGACTCGATGACCTCTCGAGGTCGCTTCCAGTTCTAGGATTCTAAATATCTAGGTACTATCAATATCTTGCCACAGTGCTTCTACAGAAGGAAGGGATCTTTCCTCATCTAACCAGGGAATCAGCATGTCTCCTGGGAGCCTGGACCCTGACCCATCCCAAGCCAGCTCTGTCCCATTCTTTGAGCTTCATCAAGGGCTCCAGGCCCATAGAAGGTTTGTGTCTGTCTAGGTCATCCTCCAAAAAGGACTCCGACAGCCTGGGAAACTAGTAGAATAAAGGGAGAGAATCAAGCCCTGTATCTATAACAAAGAATCAGCTTTATGAACCTTTTAAAATTTCGCATGGAAACAAAAGACATTTGGAATTCTCCTTACCTCACCAGGTCAATTGGCTGGTATTTATAAAATACTCCATAGCTTGCCCATTCTTCGCACAGAAGCTGTAAAATAAAATCACAATTGAAAGTTAAAACTAAAGCATCACTTAAAGAGTTATTTCTCCTTTTGTTCCAACTCATTGCATAGTTCAAAGTGTGCTCTGGTGTCACTCTTTTGCGCATACTGCAGTCGACCAATACATGCATATGCATTAAGTATCGAAAACGAGGTTAATGGTTTGGCATATGGCATGCTACAATGATGAATTCTACTGCATTAAAAGCTCTCCAACCACAGGACTAATGGACAGACGTGGGGGGGAGGATAACCCTGATTTTTGTGATTGTTGCAAATCATACATCCGTCAAGTCTTTAGCAGAATGGATGGGGATTTGAAAGAGGATTGTTCTCGAAATTATTAGAGAGATACAAAACTGGAATAAACTGGTTTGCTGTTGCTGCACTGATATTTTGTATTTGTCGTGAGGAAGTGTATTGAGGTGTCCAAGAAAAGTGCATTTAAGACCTTAAGAAGAACGCAATGATCTCGTCATTATTTTCAGTTAGAATTTGGGCCAAAGAAAATAAAGGTCACCATTAACGGCTCACAACATGAAATTACATAGTCACAAAACTAGATTAATCTGAAAGCACTCAATTTACTGCATAACTTATATTGTAAACAAAACTATGCTTCTAGGATTTGATTCTTTCTGACCCAGTACAATTCTGGAGAGAACAAGGAGGCATTCCTAGGTATTAAACTGACAATTTAACATCCGTCTTGCCATTCAGCACATTTTAAGGTATATTATCTTGCCACAGAGTATCAGTTTTAGTACAAAAATCTCACTGATTTCTGTAGAAGTTCTTCACACATAACCAGGAAGAATAAAGCAGCTCTCATGATCTACCTGTGAATTCCCATACATCAATTGTGTCTCTAGTTTATTTTTCTTTTTAATTTAATACAAACAATATAGCAATGATTAATCCATGCAAACCCTAGTGATGAATAGGTCTGTTTGTTCTTATTGTAACCACTGTCTGCATTAAATCCTTTCGCAATGTTATAATATCTCAATTTTAAATGCATGAGTTGATTGCTATGAATAGGTTTCTTTAACTGTAACCTTTGGTGAGAAAAAAAATCCAACATACATCAACAGGGAATCAGAATCAGATTAATTTAATCAGTAAGCATTTTCATATTCTGAAATAAGTACAGTTCATTTAAAAGTTGTTGCTAACTGCATCCTTTTCCTCTTTTGTTTTTAATTTAATTTTAACTAGTTCAGTATCTACCTGCTTTAGAGTGTAGCCAAGTTAGTTAGTTGATAGATTTCCACTCCATACCCACATATCTACCATATCTACCTATCGCTGCATACACATATTTTAACTGTTGTCAGTAATAAAGGGCAGATTTATTTGCAGTAGCAACTGCTTTTAATATTTGCTACTCTCTATTATAGACATATGTCCTCAGAGTTTATTATGGAAACCCAAACTGATTAATAAGGATGGGAAGATTCCCAAACACCTGGATAACATGTGTCAATACCATTTAAACTATTTTGAACTCATATTCTTAAGAGTGAAGGACCAATATTTGCTACTTAGTTTATAGAGGGTGAGACTATTCCATCGTCTCTCATATTCTGGATAATCCAATTGACCTCAATAGTATTACTTGTGTGAGTAGGAATTGCACATTGTGCTGTGTTCTCATGAAGTAAGTGCACTCTAAGCATCAGCTTTTGAATGGGGAAAGATTAGGTTTGCCAATACAGTGTATGTGTACATATACTCACTCTAATGTTGGGGGAAATTATTTTTTCCTGATGGAATATTTTGATTTTTTTGTCAAAAAAAGGCTTTTGGTTTTTATCCAAAAGTGTTTTGGTGCCAAAATGCTGACAGTTTCTGTGGAAGACTAGTACTTTTTGTGGAAATGTTCATGGAGTTAGAAGCCTTAGTATTCTTCTGAAAAACAGTTATGATAGAAGTTTTTCAACCAGCCTGACCTGTACTTAAACTCTTGAGGACCACAACCTGCTTTCATTCTGCATGTGCAAACTTCATTCAAGGCAATGGCAATTTTGTGGAAAAAAAAATCAATGAAAGAAGGCAGCCCCCAAACTGCAAATATGACCACAGGATGGGTGGTACTTAAGAGACTACAAATGCCATTGACTTTCAGTAGGGCTTGTGCTCCTGTTTTACTTAAGGACTTTTGGAAATAGTATACTTTAAAAATATAGAATCTGAGAAGGAAATTAGGTAAACTAACCAGGAAAAATGAGAGCTAGACTGTGATTGACTACATTTCCATTTAATGGAGTAAGAACTCCCTTACATCCCTACACAGGATAGTTGCACTTTGGTTCTAGACATGAGGAAATAAGCCAGTGCTGCATGCTCATTTATTTCCTACTATTAGAGCACCTGGGAGGTGAATGGACAGGAATGTGGACCAAGCCCAGACCCACTATCACTCTACCTCTGGCTGGAATGGGGGTACAGGCCAGCAGCAAATTACCAACCTAACCTGCAGCACAGAGAGAGCACGGCAGGATTTGACTTGGAGGTGTGCCTCTGTGTGTCAATGCCAACCATGTCTATTCGGCTGGGTAGTGCAGCTTATGCATTACTTTTACCCAAAGCTGGGCTTAAAGTTAAAACCTCTCTCTGAATTAACAATTAAAAAACAGTAAGTGGAATATTAAATCACCTGTGTGAGGCTGAGACTGGGGATGTGAATACTGGCCTATTTACAAAACCAAAGAGTGTGATATTTCCTGTAGAGTTTTATTTCAATTGATTCATAGATGCAAAATAATTAAGTCATAAAAACTAGCATTGCCTAATTGTTAAATAATTAATTCAATAAAAGGCTTTTATCTTATATAGGTTTTAGACACTAGGAGTTCTAAATTTGTTACCTTTAGGCACAGATAAACCAATTTCAGACATGTTATTCATACAAGAATAGGTAGTAACAGGTTGATGTTTCCTAAAATCATTAGTTTATTTATATCTTGATGTGGTGAAAGCAAATATCTCAGCTGCTTACAATTCTACCATGAAATATATATAAATCAATCAATAAACAAACAAATAGAAGCCACATTGGCAATCTAACTGAACCTCATGTTCCTACGTTTAGCAAAGGAGATCATAGAGGTGACATTATCTGTAGAGCAGTTTTGCTGTTCTCTTGAAGAGTGATGACTAAAGCCTTCAAAGCTTGCCTGCTATAATTTTCCCATCCCTAAATGTGTTCAAGTCACTCAGAATAATTGCATTTTTATTTATATAAAAGATGTGTTAACAGTAAATACTAAGTGGCTTGCATATTTTCCTCTCTGCAAACCAAGTCAACCAATATTTATGACTTTGAGCTAAAAAAGTAACAACTGTCATTTTGGGCACCTTCGTATCAGGTGTCAAAATTGCAACATTATAAAAATGACCTGATTTGATTGGGCAGGTGCTCAGTACTTTATAAAAATCAAGCCCCTTTCAGGTGTCTTAAGTTGGGAACCCAAAATCACTGGAACCTTTTGCAAAGGTAGGCCCATAAGTCTGTATGGTTAGTATAGTTTTTTCAAAAATTATCAGAAAGATGCTGAATTAAAGAGATTTTACATCAATGCAATTTTTTCAGTTTTGGAGGATACTTCAAACCTGCAGATTAATATTTGTAGTTCAAATAAACAATTACACCTATCCTGCTGTTTAGGTGCTTGATATTCAGAGTGCAGGTTCAAATCAACGATTACAAAGTATCATTGCAATGGTGCTAAATATTTATTTCAGTGCTATCTCTGGTTTTGTGATAAGATGTAAGACCTGGGCAACTATTAAATTAGAGACTAGAAAGTTTTAAGAGCAAGTATTAAGAACCATGACAGTTGCCAAAGAACAATTTGAAGGCACTGAAAGTCAGCATACAGTGACTATTTATATTTCTGAAGTGGTGGAATGAGTGAACTTGTGAGTCTTGGAAAGGCACTGGTCAAAAAGATAATCCAAAACTTTGAAGCAATTTAGTCTTTTGCTTTTTTGTTTGTTTAAATAACTTGTTTTTCAATAAGGCAATTACACAGACACAATATTTTTAACTTCAGTATAAAGGAGAAGACAGCAAAGTGCAGAGGGCTAGTCACAGAAATCAGAAATTTGACTACAACTCCTGACTCTGCCAATGACAATGCTACATGGTCTTTGATAAGCCCCAAAGTGCCTCTGACTTTGGGTACTCAACATGAGATGAATTTTGCCTGATTTTCAGATATGCTGACCACCTGCACTTCCCACTGACTTCATTTGGAGTTGTGGGTATGCAGCAATTCTGAAAAATAAGGCCCAAGCTGTTTCGAAACCCAATAAACGAGCCGCCCCCATCCAAACTTAGTGTCCTCTTTTGAAAACCTTGGCCTATCCTCTTCGTCACCCTTTCTCTTTCTGAAAAATGGGAATTCCTCTTCATGGAAGTGTTAGGAGCATTAATTTGATTATGCTTACAGAACACTGAATGTGTACTAAATATATGGTGCAACTGCTCTTCTGTAGTTTATTATGCCTATTTTATAACCTTCCTTCTTGTTCATGCCTTCTCATTCTTTCTTTAAAAATATTATATTTAAAAACAGAAAACAAAAGGTCTGACTATAGGTCATTTAATGTCACTTAAAGTGTCTTAAAACATAGTTCAGTCCCAGCCAGTCTGAAGCACCTCACATCAGGGGATGAACACTTAGGGTATGTCTACACAGCAAAGTTATTTAGGAATAACAGCCGTTATTCTGAAATAACTATGCGAGAGTCTATCCAGCCATTCCATTATTTCAAAGTAATTTTGAAATAACAGACGGTTTATTCTGAAATCTATAAACCACACTCTACAAAGAATAGTACTATTCTGAAATAGATATTTCAAAATAAAGCGTGTGTAGACGCTCCACTTCTGTTATTTTGAAATAGCCCCTCAGCAGGGCCATTCTAAGTTATTCCTCCCCAGTGCCTCCTGGGGCTCTAAATCGATATAGCACATCTACATTAGGGAAGCCTGCCTTGGACTAATTTTGAGGCTTCCCTGCAGTGTAGATGTGCTATTTCGAAATAAGCTATTTTGGAATAACTATTCTGGAATAGCTTATTTCAAAACTAATGTGCAGTATGTCTACTTGTTTCCTCCATAAATTAGTGGGCGTGTGCATTGAACTTCATTGGGGAAAACAGGATTTGGGCATGTCTTTTTCTATTAACAAAATGATCTACTTTATATGAACTTGTACTGCCCAGTTCTGTCCTACACAACACAAGATGCACATTTCTGGGTGAAAATTTGGCAGCTGAAGTTTGTTAGTGTTGCTCTGCAGTGTAATTGATGGGGAACTGGCCATAGCACTTAGGCAGCATAGCTAGTAATGATTTATAGGTGTGAGAGAGCAGACCAGGAGTGGCTGTTCTTGCAGCAAAGTAGTGTAAAAGGTCCCTGGTTGGAGCACTGATGGGGCATAGCTGTTCAACAGTCCATATTGTATCCTGGGTAATGTCACAGCACCCTTAAGAGGAATTAGAATGTAAATGCTGACATTTTTCGGATGATGGTGTGAAATGCACAGTTATTATATAGGTTAATTTATACACAGCTATGTTGTATTTTATGTTGGAGTAAATTTAATATTTAAAAGCACTTCTTCTATTTGACATGGTTGCCTTTCCATGATACTTTCTGGGAAATCTTGGCACATGTCCAATTCCCAGCAGGTGACATGTGAGGCTGACGCTCTTAAGAACTTGCTGAATCTCATAGATCAACTTACTTTTCTGTCATTCAGCTCAACATTTTCACCTTCGTAGTCACCCTTTAAAAAAAGAAAATTTGCGTCATCCAACGACTCACACCCAGAGCTGTTATGAGTCTCACATACCATATAACCTACTCACGTAATGCATCAAAAACAGAAAGGCAATTTGTAAAATAACACTGTATTATATGGGATCATTTCTCATGGCACACTTTGTCTTCTGTCATCAAGCACATTAAGAAAAAGCAATAAAGGCGGTCACTGGGCAAAAGGAACGAATAAGTAATAAAGGTGGCCTAAAAATGTCAAGCGGAAGAATGTGAATAGAGACAGGCCTACATTTGAGTTATATTTGGGGTTTAGGTCATCTATTATAGAAAGAGGAGACCAACTTAGAAGGCTGACCCATATCCAAACTGTCTCAGCAGTAATTAGGCCTGGAGCTTTGATTTGCAGCCATTTTTAAACATGATATGGAATACAATTATGAAACAAAATATACACATCAGTAGCATCAATAGCTGTCTACATGTCTAATATAGCACAGTAAAATCTTAGCATGTACATGAAGCACAACTTTTTAAAATTTTGAACAACAAATTTTTTCTCTCTATAGCAGATGCTTGTGATATATGCCAGATAGCAAAAAAGCCAGATTCTGATCTATTCACACCAATGTAAAAATCAAATGATAAACCCATTCAGGTCAATGAAGTATCATTTGTTTTAATTCTCCTGCAAATGAGAGAAGTATGAGGTCAAAAGGGTCTTTTTCACCACTGTGTTACTTCAGTTTCACACCAAGATCCTCATAGAATAGGTACAACAGGGACATCAAGCACTGCTGTTGACAGTCATGAAGGAAGCGACTGTAAGTGTTTCAAAGTCATTCAGTTTTCAGTCTTTTGGGTGAGTGTGTCAGTTAATGCTAACAGTGGTGTACCTATCAGTCCGCTTTGGCATTGGTTGTGATCCCCCCCAACTCATTTTATAAGGCCACGAAGCCAGAGGATGAAATTTTTGAGTCACTACTAGCCTGATACAGATCCATGCCAGTGCACCAGGGGTAAAAAACTCCATATACAATTCCTTATTGTCTTCTGATTTTACCAGTTCCTACTGACACTATAATTAAAAGTATTTGGACAATTAAAGAACTAGTTAGAAACAGGCTCTGGGAAATAGCCAGTGTCATGAAATACATCACACACTAGAAACATAGTCTAGAGTTTAAAGCGAAGTAGAACTCAGGCTCAATCTGCACGACCGTGGGGAAATTGATGCTCTGAGATCTACCAGTAGTCGATTTAACGGGTCTAGTGAAAACCTACCACATTGACCACAGATCACTCTCTCATCAACTGTCTTACTCTACCTACAATGAGAAAAGGAAGCGAAGTCTATAAGAGAGTTTCTCCCGACAACCCCCCTCAAGTAACTCAGCTTAAGGTACACTGACCCCAGCTATGTTATTCGCGTATCTGGAGTTGTGTACCTTAAGTCAACTTTCTGTGGTAGTGTAGATGTAGCCTCAGAATATGTCATTATTTTTTCCTTCCCCAATCACAGCTCATCATACATACAATCACTGACATTTGCTATTTATATACAGGGATGCCAGGGAGATTTAGACCAGGAAAATAGCTACCTAAACTCATAGATATTAATATGTTTCCCCATGGTGCTAGAGTCCATAGGAGCAGAAAGTCAAAGAATAGCAAAAGTATTTAAATTCGCCAAGCCACAGTAATATACTTTTCTAACTTTATATTACAGTGGCATTTTTGATGACCAAGGGAACTAACTCAGCAAGTATTATTAAAAGACAACACAGCTGACAAGTAAAGACTGTAAAAGTTGTGGAAACTCATTATAAAAGCAGAGCAGGATATTAAGCTCATGGAACACTAAAGATGTTTGGGACGATGCCATTAATACATAACACACTAAGGATTTCTTCATGTCAGATTGTAAAAATATAAAATATATTCCAAGATCACTTACATCATGCAAAGGATATGCAGCACTGTAAACTCCATTGGCAAGCAGACTGGTGATTCCTTGAAAGACAAAGACAGAATAGCTAGCAATGTACCATTTTAAATTTGGACAGTCTCAAGTTTACATCCAACTTTTCTGAAGTATTCCCTCAAAATAGCACTCATTTGGTTAGGTAATAAATCTTCTGCCATCTAATTCCTCTCCATGTAGTTTCATTTTCATTCATACAGATCATTAAATAGGATTCATTTTAGAAAATGGAAAATGGCAGAGAATAAAAGGAAGTTATATATTTGAGAATGAAGAATTAGGAGACAATGACTTGAAACCAGTCATTACAATAAATGACATTCTCTGAAAAGTCAGTGCAATTTGAAGAGCAAGGATGCAGATTTTAGAGCAAAAGGCTGGATCATAAGAAGAATATGGCTGGAATTGACTGTGTAAAGGAACATACATACTAGGGTTGCCAACAGTCCATTATTGCAAGCGATGTTCCTTATTTTTAAAATTATGTACAACATGGGAGCTTCTGAGTGATGCAAAAAGCAGCAAGAAATATCCCTGGCAAATGTGGGTAAGCACAGCTTATTAATAGTATCAGTATTAATACTCATATCATCATCTGGAGGGGCAGCAGGGCAGGGGTGCTAAGAAAATAATCCCTTACTTTTTTAAATGCAAAGTTGGCAACCCTAATATACATGCTCTCATCATACACTCAGAATGGTTAGAGAAATTGTAGGGAAAGCCTTTGCAAAGCCCTTGATATAATACTTACCATATTTACCACATTTCCATCTTTTATTTAAAAGGGTAGTGTCCGTCTGTCTTCCCTCTCCTTTCCCTGTTTACACATTTGTCTATTAGTTACATGTATGAGCCTTAAAGCAGTTACTGCTGCATCTCTAATGTGTGTGGGGTTTATTCTCTGCCTTCTGGAGAGTAATTTAATTCTTCGACTTTGGGATAAATTAAGAGAAGTGAGGACATAACAGGAGAAGTTTATATATGGTTGGAATTGTGCAATGGGTGAAGAATGCACTTAGAAATCTCATCTTGCTACAGAATTCCAAAGACTGCTTAGCAGGGACACAGATTCTTAGAGGCTATAGTATATAATTTCTAGATACTGTGTGCTTTATTATAGCTGTTGGCATTAATATAGCTACTTCCAAATATGGAGTTTCCACAAGTCTTTGAATGGGTCTTGTTGCCCCTGGAAGATATGTTGGGTGACTCTGCTATGTTGACTTTTAAGATCACATCTTCAGCGCTATTGAAATCAGTATAGCAATGTTTATTTACACCAACTAAGCTGATTATCACTAGATGAATATGGGTCAATGTGTTTAATAAGAGTTTAAGAATATTACAAAGCAGTAGTGCACTGCTGAAGATTTGAGCACTCCACCTGCTGCATATTGGCATTAAAAGTTGTGGATTATAATTTGCAGTTTCACAAGTCTGCACTTGTAAACAGCAGAAAGCTGGAATGTTCACTGCACACTACTTGTTATTCGTACTTGGCAAAGTTCAGAGGAAACCATTCTAAAATGTCCCAGTGTTACAAGTATTTGCTCCAATCTGTTCCAGAACGTACTTTAAATATATAAATTACCAAACATACCAAGTCAGATGGCACAACACTGATTTACCCCAGCTGATTATGCAGCTCAATCATCTCTTCAATTCATGCACCCTGTGTGGCCTTTCCATGCCCCATCTGGAGAAGGTGGCAGAAGGAGGGGGACCCAAAAATCTTAACAAGGTCTTTCCCCTCATTCAATTAATGGTGAATGTGGGCCCTGTTTCTGACCAGGAAAGCAAGCAAACAGCCAGGTGGAAGGCAAGATTCCACAGTGAGCCACAGGACTTTCCTCCTGCCAGAGTGCAAGTTTGTTATTTCTGCTCTGAAACTGATCCAGCAACAGCTTGGAAACTGGAGATCACTCCTGAATTTGGATTTCCCACATTACAGGAACAGTACCTGGCTGTACCCAAAATAATCTTACGGCATATAAAGACTCACCACCTGTGCACTGTATGTTGAGAGTTAAACTGCAAAGTCAGAATATACAAAGCACTTCTGGCTGAATCATACCACCATGATTTCATGGACTTCTTAACAGCAGTTTTGTCAATATTTGGTCAAAGCTATTTGTAAGTTAAGTTCCCATACTTGTACTGTATTTAACTACCTGTGGACAAATGAATGTTTTAACTGTTGCCAATGGCCATTGAACATTTTTTCCATTTGAGTTTTTTCCCCACATGGGATATCATATATAGGGATGACTGGATTTAAGAAAAAACTTAGGTTTTGCCACTTATGATCTAGATTATTATGAGCTATTTTTTCATCTCAGTGCTATAGTTTAGTGAATCCCTAAGTATCATAAGCAGTGTTAAAAAGACTATAAAACAGCTGAAGAGGGAATACATGGTTAGCAGGTCTTTACCAGGGTGACCTGATTTTTATTTTTGCCTGTTTGGCAAATTGAACAGTTGGATCAGTTCTGAAGGCTAAAATCCTACATTCATAGGCAGCAGTAGTGTAAACTTCCTTATATTACTCTTCCACTTTGTCACTGAACTGGAGGGACGACCATGTCTTCTAGGGATGAGAAATTAATTTAGTCCCCATGCCTGCTCCCGTACATGGCCTCTCTGCTGAGTTAGTGAAGAATGCCAATAAATGCCATTTATGGTCGAGTTTTGAAAGCTTGTCAACTGAGACCATATCACACAAGCCCTTAAAGAGCCATCAGATGATAATTTTAGGTGACTATTGATATAGACTGGATTTATATGGCTGGATATAGAGTGTGATCCTGCAGCTACTGAAGTCTGTGGCAATACACTCATTGACTTCAGTTTGCATAGGATTGAACCCCTGGTGATCAGGAAGTGATTGCACATTATTAGTTCCTGGGCCGTATATTAGTAGTGTTTTATGCTGCCATCCAGTTTCTTTGTGAATGATCTCTTTGTGCGTGAAAATATTCATTTTGCTTGACAATTTACAAAGATCTGATCATAAAATTCCTTGACAGTAATGGATCTATATCTTTACAGACAAAAAATGTTTGTGACTAAACAAAGCACAGAAAACAACAACAAAACTAAATGAACTTAAATCAAACAATGAAGAAAAAAAGATAAACAAACCCCACCCAAACCATCTCTTCAATTGCAATTTGCAACATTTTTGACTCCTGAAAATGATGGTGATCTCAAACCTAAGTCAAGTTCCTTACCCATGCTGTACTTGGCTTTGGTACATGTTGTTCTTTTCAATATTTCATAAACCTATATTAGCAAGAGGGAAGAAAAGAAAGGGTTACTTGAGATTCTGCCAGTGAATATTAAGCTGTTCTGTGTAAACAAATCTCTCAGAATCAAAGTTATTGGCACAATGGAGCTGTTGATCACAGCTGATAAATAAGTGTTATCTATTAAAAGCTTGATATTATATAGTGTTTTAAGGAAGTTGAACTTTGTTATTTTCATGTACGGTATCTGTAGAAAGGGAAAAAAAAAACCTAGATGACTAATCTGCCAATAAGATATGTGATTTTTTTATTTGTTTGAGGGGAAGAGGGTTAGATTTAACTGTTCGCTATGGATACGTCTACACATCAGGACTAAAGCTGAATTAAGCTATGCAACTTTGGCTACGTCAATTGCATAACGTAAATCGAAATAGCTTAATTCGGCTTTTGGTGCTGTCTATACAGCGGGAAGTCGAAGGAAGAACATTCTTCCTTCAACTTCCCTGACTCCTCGTAAAATGAGGGTTACCATGAGTTGGAGTTAGAAGTCTTCGAGCTCGACATTATTTCAAAATAAAGGCTTGTAGTATAGACGTGCAATATGTTATTTAGGAATAACATCAGTTACTCTGAAATAACGCTGCTGTATAGACGTACCCTCTGATTGTGATGTAATTCATAGGCACCACAGGAAACACCTACAGCCCAGATTAAAGACATTTTTATACAAGTATCTTATATATTAAACTGGTGTAAAGCACTAGATCCTCAGCTGATATAAATTGATGTAGCTTCATTGACTAAAATGGAGCCGTGCATATTTCATCACCTGGGGATCTGGCCCATTATATCTAGGCAAAGCTCCAAGTGCTCACCATTTTGTTAGTCATTGAGCTACATGATGAAATAACTTGACACTAAAATTTCCTAGGCAGCATGACATCAGTGCCATAAATGTCATATATTTATTAATGTATTGTCAAGCATATTTGTATGTTCCACCAGGCAGCAAGAGTGGCTGAACACTCACCCCTGTTGTGTTGGCAAAGAGATGTGCTCTCATGCAAGGCAGCACACTTTGGACCTGGAGGGAGGCTAGGGGAAATTATTTTGTAATTAAAAATGAATGAAACAATAAACAAACACTGAGGGACAGCGCCCTACTCTCCTTTGCCTGGCTGGTCAGGAGAACCACAAAGTGGTTTCTTCAGGATGTTGGCCTATTCTCTCTCCTCTTTACCATACTCTAGCCTAGGACATCATCATGCAATTGCTGTTCCTGCTTGAACTGAGTGGGCAGTTGAATAAATGGGACATTCCTCTCTTCTTTCAAGGCAGGTGATAGTCAGGGGTGCTGTTGTTCTTGTTAAAGGTATTATAGAGGGCTAATTCATGTTTATAACTTGCTAGTATAAGTACCTAATAGGGAGATATAACTTTAGGAGACGTGTGTGTGTGTGTGTGTGTGTGTGTGTGTGTGTGTGTGTGTGTGTGTGTGTGTGTGTGTGTGTGTGTGTGTGTGTGTGTGAGGGGTGGTGGTGGTATGAGCGAGTTAAGTCTGGGTCATTGTTGCTAGGCAAATTTAGCACTCCACACCCAGAAGCTTCTAGAACTGGGTGTGGTAGTTTTGGGGTTTGCCCCAATAGATTCTGTCCCTGGGGTCAGACTCCATGAGCAATCAGGCAGGGCAGCTGCTTTTTCTAAGGGCCTGTGTGAGCTGGGAGAAGCTGAGCCAGGAGCAGAAAGCTGGCTGCTGACCCTCACTCTAAAGTACTTTGCAGCAGGTAGTGATGATGTTAACCCTCTACTAGGGAAGATGGGCAATGCTAATTATAGCAAGGGGAACCTGGGAGGGAAAAATAACTTATTCTGTTTTAGTTGTATGCTCTGAATGTTGTTTTGATTTTAGCCAAATAGTTCTAGTTATATTTCTCAATTAGTGTGATTCTTCTAGGGATGCTAGATATTGGGTAATTGAATAGTTGTGTAACCTCATGAATTCGTGTTGGATAGTCCCTGGGGGCCGGGGCTGGTAGCCAGTGTTCTCCTGGCCCCAGTCCCAGGGAGCTCCCTACCATTCTGCACTGCTGACTCTGGTAGGAGGGCAGGCAGCACCGAGGAGCTGGTGCTGGGGGGAACCTGCTTTTAAGCTGGTTCCCCCCAGCACTGACTCCTGCTTCCCCCTCTTTGCTTTCCTTCCTTGAATGTAGGGAGGCTGACACTGTGCAATCCATGCTGAAATTTCGTAGAGACTGAACTCTGAGCTACTTTCCATGGTAGCGGGTTTTTTTTTAGACACTGGAGAATAGGGATGTAAGCGACTAGCCGACTATCTAATAAACAAAAGCTTATTGGACAGTCGACACACTAGTGTCACATGCGAAAGATGTCCAAGCGTACTCTGGCACTGTAACTTATATGCCTGTTCATATAAACTTTCAAAGGGTTAATTTTGGATGTCTTTGCTTCTATTTTATGAGGCACTCATTACTGCAGAACCTCACAATAGTGGATAGATTTTATTCTTGTAACATTGAAGTGAGGTAAGAAAATATTATCCTCATTTTGCGCCAATAATACTTAGCTCTTAGATGGTTCTTTTCATCAGTAAATCTCAAAGCAGTTTACAAAGGACATCAATCACCTCACTTTACACATGGGGGAATATAGGCACAGGAAGAGGAAGTCACTTGCCCAGTGTTACCCAGTGGGCTCATAGAGTCAGGAAAAGCATCCCGATCTTCTGATCTGGCATCCAGTTCATTGTTCCAGCTAGAGCTCTACCTGTTATTCCATGCTGCATTCTAGAATTATTGAGACTCCAGGGCACGTCTACACTTTTGGTGGTGTGTAAAGAACAGACACTGCAGGCAAAGTGAGCATGTGTATAAACAGCTGTGTAAATGGTGAGGCACAGCTTGGGCAAGTGGAGTAGAGAAGGGTGCTCTGTATGCCTGAATCTCCACCTTCCCCCACCCCCTAGTTTGTATAGCCTACAGTGCTCTCTACATGACCAAACAGTGCCTCCCATGTCTAAGCTGCTATTTTTTAAGCAGTACAGTTGTCCGGCTGCCTCCCTGCTGCCAGAGACTTTCCCGCTGCAGCTTTCAGCTCCGATAATATTGAAAGCTCTGGCAGGGGGGAAGCAATGAGGAAAGACACTCCATTGCTTCAGCTACGCAACACAGTAAGAATTACGGACACACCCTGCTTTTCACTGAGCCATGTTCCAGCATGAGCAGTGCCTGTATTCCACATGCCACCATAAATGTAGACAAAGCCTAATAGTATCAAAATGGAGCTATTGTGCAAAAAAACACCACACACTGTTAATCTCAAACAGTATTCAGCAGACAAACTGGAGCTGTCCCCTGGAAATGTTTCATTTTGTTTTTAAACACTTTCTGTCATTGACAATTAGTGTCATTTGGTACTGGGAGTTGGGGCTAATCCTAACAAAGGAGCATTTAAAACCCACATAACCATGGGAATACTTCTGCTGTAAATGATTTAAAAATACAGTACTTACTATCGTGCTTCTAGTTTTGCTGTCGAAAAAGGATTCTTTGTCAGACAAATCAAATCTGTTAAACAGTGGAAAGGAGAAAAAAATATTGCTCAGTGCATAAAAAGCTGTCTATACATTCCTACACATAGGGCACTTGTACACAGCAGGGTTAAAGCCGAAATAGGCAACTTGAGCTACATAATTGTGTAGCTTAAGTCAAAATTGCTTATTTTGGCTTTTGGCACTGTCTACACAGCAGGAAGTCTGAGAAAGAGCACTCTTCCTCCGACTTCCCTTACGCCTCTTAAAATGAGGGTTACAGGAGTCAAGTAAGAAGTCCTCCAGCTTGACATTTTTTTGACATTATGTCGAAATAACTGCTTGTGGTGTAGATGAGGACTATGTTATTTCAGAATAACTTCAGTAATTTCAAAATAACACTTCTGAGTAGATGTACTCTTAATGACCTCTTTTTCTTTATCCAGGAAATACTGCTGATCAGTAATGTTCACTGCTTGGGATGAATGTTCTTGCCAACAAATATAAATGAGTCTAATCTAATATCCCTTCTAAAAGAAATGCCCATCCCAAACTCCACTTTTTATAGGGTTTGGCAACGCTATTTTTGGTTTTATATATTCATAGATTTTAAGATCAAAAGGGACCTATATGATCTACTCTTATTTCTTGTATAACATGAACCTAGCATTTCGCCCAATGATTTTTTTTGATCTAGCCAAGAATTGTTTTGTTTTTGTCTCCTACTCTGAAAATAGTTTCATGGGTGGGGTGGGGGGGGAGGAGTGAGACTACACGTAGTATAAGATCCTTCTTAATATGAGTGCAAGTTAATAATCTGACCCCTTGTGATACTCAGGCATAAGAACATAAGAACATAAGAATGGCCGTACCGGGTCAGACCAAAGGT
>CM057848.1:78480712-78507086 GCA_030068395.1 Apalone spinifera
ACAAAGGACGGTGCACATCTGGGAATCTCCCCAACATCTTCAGTCGTGAAGATTATTTTATTGGATGAGCACCCCTCATGCTGTAAATTCACATATCAGGTCACTTTGTGCAAATCTGGGCACATATCAAAGATGATATATACTCTGGTGCACAGTTCCCTTTCATGTTCTGTATCCACAGAAGGTAAAAAATAAACTTCTGTGTGGTGGAGAGGCTGTGCCCAAAGACTATTGTTTGCTCTAGGTGGCTGTGTGTGGGTATACATATAAACCACGCCTCTTTTCCCAGAGCCACATCCTCTCAAAACCTCTCTGCTCCCGAGCTGAGACATGAAGAGGACCTGGCTATAGAATGGTCTTGCCAGAGCTTTCCAGAAGAAAAAAACCTTTTGCCAGACTCTCCTTTTTTCCATGTTCTTTGACATGTGTGTATACACAACTGCAATTATTCTTGAGATCTCATAATGGCTCCCAAGTTGTTCCAATTAAAATCAATGGCCAAATCAGGCCTTCTCCTTATAGATTAGTGGTTCCCAAACTTTTTGGCATCACGCCCCCCTTTTTGATTTTTGAAAAACCCTCATGCCCCCTCCCCCTCAAATAGCAGCAAAACTTGTTAAAAAAAAAAAGGAACTGAACACGGCAGCAAAACTTGATGGGAGGGAAGCTGGGTTGTCTCAGGCCCCCCCCTGGAATTTCTTCACGCCCCCCAGTTTGGGAACCCAATTTGTAGATGGTACACAATTATGTAGTACATGCCCTTGTAATATTAAGGAAGTGCTCCATTATGTTTATCAACCTATTCTCCTATCTACAAATCTTACTGAACACTTCACTTTTGCAGTGAAAAGGACCACAGTAAAACTGTATTATGATATAAATGTTACTTTATATTTGAAAAGGCATACTGTATTGTTACTCTGTTCAGGCTTATTGCTACATATACTATATGGCAACTAAAATGAACACAAAAGCTACAGAGAGCCTTAAAGAGCCCTATTCCTGCACAGTGAACTTGATAAGATCTAACTTATTATGATAAGAAAAGGTGCCCATTTTTATTATCATTAGTGCAATATCCATTCTGATGCATATTATTCCATTAACCTATTCATGCCTGTCTCTCAAGTGGTATTGCAAAAACTGGAGTCTGTTAATGCAAACGATTAATTTAGATGAAGCTTTCACTTACAAGTGTTGTTTCTCCCGGGAGAAAGGGTAGGAGAGGCGTTTCATTGTCTGTGGTTTGTGTTCTGCTACTTTTGGCTGGATAGGTTCTGTTATTTTTTGAATTACAGAATTAATTTTTTTCAAAAGACCATGGCCTTGATTTATCTGATACACCTGAGAAAAAGGAAAACAAATAATTAATATTGTATTGCTCTCAAATTATTCATAAAAGTTACTGAAGTATAATGACTGAGACCATCATTTAAATAAATACACTCAAACTAATGGTGACTAGTGTGCTATTGCTCTACCGTCTTTAAAAGGGTAAAAAATAGATAGATGGGTTTTGAAAGAGAAACACTGAAGCAAACTCAGAGTTCAATTATCTCTAAGAGTATGTCTATACACATCAAAGTTATTTTGGGATACCTCTGGTATCCCAAAATAGATCCCTGAGTCTTCACAAGCCACTCATTATTTCAAAACATTTTTCGAAATAATGGGTGCACGCTATTTCAGCATCCCAGTAACCCTCATTCACGACGATTAAGGGATGACTCAAAATAGTACTTTATTTCGAAATTTGGTGCTGTATAGACAGCACCAAATTTCGAAATAGCCTATTCTGAAATAAACTCGAAATAAGAATGCAATTTGCATAGTGCAAATTGTGTATCTTATTTCAAGTTTAGAGTGCAGTGTAGACATAGCCTAAGAGTCACATCCTACCTCTTAAGTCATTCCAAAGGAAAGGGCTGGACTGCTTAACAGAGCTAAAACCGTAGATCTACTCTGTGGCAGGTTAAAGGCTGAAGGAACTTCAGTGGCCCTTGTAAGCCTCTCTGTGAGGTGAGAGCAAGGACCCACTCCTAAAGGGGAGGGTGTGTGCTGGGTGTACTCTCCCCACACTAAGCAGGAGGGGGTTAAGCCAGCCCTGAGGGCTGAGAACGTCACACCCCCTATGCCTTACTGGGCATGTTTGAGCTGTACTGCTATAAAATGATGCAGCTTAACTCAGTTGGGGTGGTGGCTGGAGGGGGAGGATGTGCCTTGCCAGCTCCAGGTAAACCGCAGAGACTACCCAAATGCTGAGGCGCTACCATGTCGACTGGAGGCCTGACACAACTAGAGACCTCACAGGTTCCAAATGTAAGCAGAAGCAGCCAGATCCAAGATGAAGGAGGGGAGCTGGAGATCCATCATTGACCAGAGACACCCTAGAGCAGGAAAGAGCCTAGGGACGGCAATGGCTACAGGGTGAGCGAGCTGGCGCTAGAGAGTCAGTGTGTTACATTTTGAACTTTTTCCTGCTGACTCAGTGGCTACAGAAAGCCACTAACAGGGCCCTGGGCTGGGGTCCACTGGAATGGGTGGGCCTGGACCCGCTGCCGGGGGTGCAAACCTTTCCCCTAACCACCATCCCTAAATAGACTCTGACCACTGGGTTGTATCAGGACTATTGAATTGTGCTGCCCTGCCAATAAAGAGAAGTTAATCTCTAACTATTGGGTCACCCCAACCCAGGGACTAGTGGGAGGGATTAGACAGACTTTGCTAGGTGAGATTAAACACACCGCTGGGGAACAAAGTGGAAAATAAGAGTGTGACAGGTGCAAAGCTGGCATCCTCACACTGCCCTGAACGGGGTCTTCTCCCCAGCCATGTGACAAGGATCTACATTGTCCTTAAGTCCCACGAACTGCTGACTGTAACCACACCAGATGCAACCTTCTGATCTCCATAGTACCCAGGGAAGCTTGCATGTGAATGCCCTGCATTGACTTTTGACTAATGGAACTACAGTGAAACTACTTTTTACCAGTGCAGTAAGAGCAGTTTGGCCTTCTAGTACCAAACAAGTGCCAAAATCATACAAGAATAGCATAGAAGATAAAGAAATTGACCTGTGAAGGAAGGCTGAAGGAATTGGGCTTGTTTAGTTTGGAAAGGAGAAGACTGAGAGGGGACATGATAATGGTTTTCAGGTATCTAAAAGGGTGTTACAAGGAGGAGGGAGAAAAATTATTCTCCTTAGCCTTGGAGGATAGGACAAGAAGCAATGGGCTTAAACTGTAGCAAGGGAGGTATAGGTTGGACATTAGGGAAAACTTCCTGTCAGGGTGATTAAACACTGGAATAAATTGCCTAGGGAGGTTGTGGAATCTCCATCACTGGAGATACTTAAGAGCAAGTTAGACAGACATCTATCAGTGATGGTAGATGGTATTGGGTCTTGGTGTGAGGGCAGGGGACTGGACTCAATGACCTCTTGAAGTCCCTTACAGTTCTAGTATTCTATGATTCTATGAAAAGAATAAACTACACAGCCTGAGCCACAAAGTTCTGCTCTAAATCCAGATACAAACCACCTTCAGTGTCTAGATGAAATGGTTTGGTTTGAGCTCATTTCCAGGTGCAGCCAAGTGAAAATTCATTCCTAACTTCTGCCAGGCACAAGAAATAACTGGTCTATGGCTATGTCTAGCTGACATTCCTCTTTTGAAGGAGGAATGTAAATGAGGCAAATTGAAAGTGCAAATGAAGCGTGGATTTAAATATCTTGCAGTTCATTTGCATATTTGCGTCCAAGCGCTTTTTCGAAAAAGAGTTTTTTGAAAGTGAAAGCGCAGTCTAGATGGGTTTATTTTTTAAAAAAACCCTCCTTTTTCAAAAGAACCCATACTCCTAAAAAAATGAGGGTCTAGACCCCTGTCTAGATTGCGCTTTCACTTTAGAAAAACCCTTTTTCGAAAAAGTGCTCAGACACAAATATGCAAATGAAGTGTGGGATATTTAAATCCGTGCTTCATTTGCATTTTCGATTTGCCTCATTTACATTCATTTCTTGAAAGAGGAATGTAGTTTAGTTGTGCCCTATGAAAACTCTCACTCACTGTCTTGACAAAAATGCCCTTTCCTGTGTGATACAAGAGCTCCAAGAAACTTAATGGCCTTAAAAAAAAATAGGAAACATAATTAAAATAAGGAAGGTGATAAGTGGGCTAAAATGCCACTAATACAATATTTAAAGCAAAAGTTTTATTTTAACTTGCAATAAATTACTTTGGGCTTTGAGGCTCTCTTTCATTCCATTAGAGACTTCATTCTCTGTAATATCTGGAACCTGCACTTAGGATGTCATTAAATATTAATCCACCTCTAAGTTATGTTCAGTGAACAGGTACAGCTACATAGCAAAGATTATTTAAATTTTGGTCTGCAGAGAAAATACACTATCACTTTTATAATGACACTTCAAATATTCCAAAGGGTAATTATTCTGAGCTAATTTAGTCCCATACCCTGCAAACAATTATGTGCATGATTAACTTTATGCACATGAGTAGCCTCTGAGCACAAAGGGACTATTTGCATGCAAAATGCTACTTCCCCATGTATATGGTCAGGATTGGGGCTCTGCTGGGCTAAGAAAAAATAGCATCCCCCATCCTGTATATTTAAGAGTCCATTATCAGCTTCAAGCTAACATTGCAAAACGTACCAAATAGGGTACAAATCCATTTGTATTGGGGATGTAAAATCCTGTTTTATTGGTTAACCAGTTCAATGCAAAGTTTAACCAGTTAATTGATTAAATGGGGGGCAGGAAGGCCACTCCAGCGAGGCTGGGCTGCAACAGGCCCCCCTCCTCTCACTGCTACTCTGGCGGGGCTGAAGTGCCCCTATCGATGGTGGGTCCTGATGTGCTAGAGCAACCTGCTGCCTGCAGCAGACAGAGAGCTGCTCCAGCCCACACCAGTTAACCAGGACTGGTTAACCTTCCACATCCCTCTTTTGTATCAAATAATGAACTGGACCAGGAGCCAGGAACTCTTGCTTTCTGTTCCTAGTTATTGCCATGATGCTTTCTGTGGCATTTGGCAAGATAATTAGCCCTTCTTCCTCCATTTCCTTATGGGTAAAAGGCAAATACTTATTTCCCTCCCAAGATTGTTGTTGATTAGTTAATGCTTGTAAAGTGCTGTGAGAATGCAAAGAAAGCCTTATAGAAGTGCTGTGTGTAAACTGTGTGTCTATGTGGAAGAAAAGAAAATCATCACTAACCTTTTTTGTGGGCATCTTGAGTTTCAGAAATTCTGCCTCCCGGCACAAAACATTCCAAGGGGCATGGATTTTTACAAATCCAACACCATGTATTTTAGTCTAAAACAGGAAGGGGGGGGAGGAGAGAGAGTCCATTTAGATGAAATAAAATAAGATGCTATTTTTGTCTAGTTACATACGCAATGAGGGATTAAATAGTCCACAACAGACATTATAAATCTTATCTGTTTAAAACAAAATGGGTATCATAAAAATCATTGAACGAATCAGATTTACTGTCCACAAGGTGCTCACACCACAAACCCGAAACTCTGTTCTGCAACAGAATAATTATCCCAAGGTAGAATAATTATCTTATTTTAAAGTGAGAAAATAAATGTTTGGAAAATAAAAGAGTATTTGCCCTGGATATATACCCAGTCACTCAAATTTGAGTGAGACTAGAGTATGTCTAAACTGCAGTTAAAAACACATTGCTGGTCCAGGTCAGCTGAATTGGGTTTACCAGGCTCAGGCTAAGAGGCTGTTCAACTGTAGTACAGATGTTTGAGCTCAGGCTGGGCTATGAGTTTTAGGACCCTGAAGGATGGGCATAGACATACCCAAAGGGGCCTGAGCCTATAGGGTTTTGAGTATCTTGTGCAAGGTGTTTAATGGCTAGTCAACAATGTCTCACAACATACATATCAGAACCTCTAAGGATCAGAATCACAGACTTCTTGTAAGAAAGAGACAAAAATGCATCATCTGCAGAGCTATTGTCTACATCTGAGCTTAAATGGTAAATTTTTACATTAGTACTTCAGAAAGATGTGTAGAAAAAGATACAATTTCTTCATACACTGATCCAGATTCTTCCCTGTAGTAGGGCATGGCTGACATGCAGCTGTCCTAAAGCCAACCTAGTTATCTATGTGAAGATCACCCTAAGGGAGAGGGAATCCAGGAAGCAGAGAGTTGCTGTAATGGTTTCTATGACAATTCCCTTCCCAGATGCTAACATTCAAGGTTAGAGTAAGGAGTCACTTAACATTTCATCTTCTAAAACTTTTTTCAACAGACACATTTCCTCACTACCCCACAGTAGTAACTGAGATGCTGAGGGAGTCTATGCTTGCTAAATCGGAGCTGCCGATGGAGAGGGCAGTATGTAATTGCCAAAACGAACAGACAGGGCATGCCAGTGCATTTCACAAGAACAGACTTGTGACATTTGATCTGAGGTACACTGTTAGAAGAAATCAGCAGATCATATTAAGAGAAATCCATGGAGCTCCGTAACATATACAGGCCACAGGAATTGCTCCCATTTATTTTTTGCCTGCCTGCCACAGCCAAGTTCACATGTAATGTTTGGGTCTTCGGATATTTTTGAATTGTGTAACCTAAGAGCTGCAGAGCAGATTTGACTTCCTTGTTGACGTACCTACTCTCTTTATCTCTGGCCTGCACTTAAGTTGAAAAACTTTCACGTGAACAGCTGTGCTATCTATGTGTAGAGGCAAGGAAGTCTGTAGAGCGTTTCAAAGCCAGCAATACAGGTGTTGTATTTGAAGAACGGGAACCTTCAAAAGATAACCATCTTTTTTGAAATACTGAAAGTAAGGAAGAACTGGGAGTGATTCCATGATTTTGACAGTATATCCTTGCAAAGATGACAGATAACAGCATTGGGCCTTTTTGTTTCCATGTACAATGGAAGTGTTGGGAACTCCAAATGTGTGCAAGAAAAAAAAAAATCTTCCTCCTTATCCCCCCATTACAGTTTTGTGTAGATGCTATGAGGCCACTGAAAAGAAGAATCCTAGGAAGACATGCAACTAGCAAAAGAGGATTGCCTTATCAGATGCCTGTAACTGTCACCTTCAGCCATGTGTGGTAGAGATTTTCCAGCGCTTACAGTCACCCACAGTCACCCTCAATCCTCCAGGCCCTTGATCAGATGCATTTATATGTACGCTAGTGGGCTGCACCCCATGTTCTCTATGCTCGTCAACCCCCCTCTCTCTGGCCACAGAGAGTAAGAGTATGATGACATCTCTCTGTCGCCCATCAAGAAAAACTTTTTTTCTTTGAGAGAGAGATTATATTGTGAAAATGTTTTTCTGCTCTTACAATTTCAAAGCATAGAGTGAATGGTTCCCACCATTCATCAGTTCCACAGGCTATTCAATTTAAACTGAGTTACAGCTTTAAACAGCAAAAGACTTTAATCTCAGTTTTATCTTTCTATTCTCACTGTTGTACTTGCTTATGCAACTATAAAAACTTATTTTCAGTCTGCAATACTCTGCACCTGCTTTCCAGAAATACATTACTCGGGGGCCATAAATAGTTGCCATCTCCAATGTGTCAACTTCAAAAACATTTGAGTTAAACTCTCTCCTGTGAAGTTAAGCATTAATATAAGTTTTCCCTTTACCAAGTGCTCACTTTTACTAACATGTAAGGCCTGTAGTGTGACTTCATAGCTCTTTCAGTAATGCCTTTCAGACTCAAGCAAGTGGCTTTACACTCAAGCTTTCAAGATGAAAGTTGATGTAGATCTCTGTGGCTCTCATCTCTATACATTCCTATTCTATTTTAATATCTTGTATTGGGTATGCATAATGTCCTCGCTTGAACTCAAAGACCTTCAATATTATTTAAAGCAGTATTACATGTCATAGGTGGGGACACCCTATCATGTAAACTATTTTAATCTGCATGACTTGGCCAAAGAGAGTGCCAAACTACTATGGTAGTTTGCAAACCAGATAGAAGGCTCTTGTTACTTTCATTTGGAAATATAGAACTTAAAATGGAAATTGATTTCACTTTTCCAGGGTTTGTCCTATCTGTACATTCATGAATGTTTAATGGACATATTTAGGATTTTTTAATGTGCAGATTATAGGTCTAAGACCCAGTTTTTAGATTTTGTAAATACAATTTACAAAATGCTTACATTCTCCCTCTGCAAACCTCAGGAATATTGGCTGGATCAGTTAATTAAAATATAGTCATTGCCTTTGAAATGAATCTGACCATGGCTATTTCTACTAATCACATTGGCAGCAGATCACATACCCCCCAATTATTTTACATGGTCTTTTAATAGAACACATTGTTTTTGCTGTGCAGGTGAAAGGAGTCATGTACAGCACACTGATCTCTAATCATATTGGAAGTCCATGGACTTAATCTACACTATTTACACAAGTCCCCATGAATAGATTTAATTCCTTTGAAGGCTAAACTGAGAAGTGATCATTTCAGTGCATATAACTCTTTTTCAAACAGATTGGAATGACAAGCCAGATAATTTAGATTCAATTTGGATAGTGACACAAGTTCAAAGGGGTTCAAATCTGGAGGTTTTTTTCAGGCTCAGTTTTATCTGTAATATTAAAACATCAACGACTTCTACTATAATAAGGGGTAAACTTTTTAGAGCTTGTCTTAAATTGAGACAAGGTTAGGGAAGTAAGCGACTAGTTGACTAGCCAACTACCCGATGAGCCTAGGTTTATCGGGTAGTCAAGTCACTACTCGACTAGTCACTCAGGGGGAGAAGGGGGTAGGGCGGTGGTGGAGGCAGAGGCGCAGCGGGGGAAATGGCGAGAGTGGGAACTGAAGCAGTCCCTGCTCACACCAGGTTCCCCATTGCACCTCTGCCTTTTAAAATATATTAAGAGTCCCACGGGTCTCTTACTACATTTAAAAGGCAGAGGTGCAGCGGGGATAGCAAGCGCTCTACCCCCTCCTTATCAAGTAGTCGATGGAAATCCCATTGGCTACTTGATTAGCTGATTAATCAAAATTTAACATCCCCAATCTAGGTCAATATTTTAAGCACATCAACAGAGAATTGTTCGGTCTAAAGGTTAGGTCAAATTCACATCTCAATTTTGAACATTCCGAAAAGTTCAGGGATGTTCAGAACTCAGGCTTGATACAGGTCCACCTGAAGTGTTTTTGAAAGTCTCTTAGATTATAGATTTTAAAAGAATTCTACGTGTTTTAACAAGAAGGATAATTATGAAGTTCCACGTAGATTAGTTAGAGCAAGGGTTTTTCTCTCTCAGCCTCGTCCCCTCAGGATGCTGTAAAAATCCCATAGGCTACCTATGCCACAGTAAAGGGCTTTGCATATAAAAGCTAGAGTTGGCATTATGGGGTAGCCAGCACGGCAATTGCTGTCCCTCCCCCCCAAGAAGCTTCACTGCTCAGGCTTCAGCTTCAGCCCATGGTGGTGAGGCTCAGGGCCCTGGGCTTTAGCCCCATGTAGTGGGGCTTCAGCTTTCTGCCCTGGGCCCCCCGTAATTTAATACTGTACTAGACCTGAAACCTGCTCACAACTCCCCATGGGGCCCTGGACCCATGGTTGAGAACCACTATGTTAAAGATCACTTAATTAATGACTTTTTTCTCTTATTGCCTGTATGAATTTCTCTTCCACTCCACTTTTGTCCTCCATTCCACTCTAATGGTATGTCTACACATCAAAGTTATTTCGAAATAACAGCCATTATTTTGAAATAACTTTCCTAGCATCTACGCAAGCCAACTGCTATTTTGAAATTAATTCGAAATAGTGGAGGGCTTATTTTGAAATTGGTAAACCTCATTCCACGAGGAATAACGCCAATTTCAAAATTGCTATTTCAAAATAAGTGCTGCGTAGATGCTTATTTCGAAATAGGGGGCCTCCAGCCTTTCCCAGGGTACCCTGCTCGCTGCCGTGGCCACAAGGTTACTTTTGACCTGATGCCCTGCCGGAACCAGTTCCGGCTGGCCTTAAACGCAATTCAGCATCCAATCAGTGTGGATGTGCTATTTTGAAATAGCAAAAAGCTATTTTGAAATGCATTGTGTGTGTAGATGCGTTATTTTGAAATAACTATTTCAAAATTAGATATTTTGAAATAACACTGTAGTGTAGGCATACCCTAACAGGTGGGGAAGAGTTATGGATGGGGCACAATTAGGGGGAAATACTGCAGACATCTGAATGCCTAAGATGGAGCTCCTGTGGGAGAGAAATCAGGATTTCCAGGCCTAGAGTAGGAGAGAGGGCTCTTCAATCTATATGGCAACCATGAGATCTGCTGGGAAACAAACATATCTGGCCATCTGCAAATATGTCAAAGGCATTCAGTGAGGGCTGGACCTTCTGTGATATTCCTCTGCTTTTTCTTTTTCCCCAGCAGTAGTACTTCCTAAGGAACCGTGCCTCTCTGGCCTCTCCTCCCCAATACCTCTCAAGGATGGGACAGAAGGAGTGTCATAGACAATAAGAGACAGGTTCTGAGGGTTGGTGCTTAATATTAATAAGGTCAAAACTCATTTCCATGGGAATTTCTCAACTAGTTTACCTGGAGACAAAGCTACATAAAGACTTCCCCATACCACTGTCTGGTCACCTTCTCATTCTATGCCCACAAAACCTGCAGTGCCTGCTTAGGAAGGCCTTGTGTAGACTCAGTGAGCAGAGAGAGTGTGAACAAGCAAGGAGATTCCATTTGTTTCAGTCCCTCCACACCATGAGAGGCTATAGCCATTACTGTCTTGAATGTTTTCACAATATATTTGCTTCTCTAGGAGTAGATCAGTGCTATGGGCATTATCTAGAATACGAATAGTTCAGAGAATCTAAATATTGCTACCGAGCATACAGAGTAACTTTTTCTCAGCATTTTTAGAATGTTCTATCAGTTTGTGCCAGGTTTTGTCCTTGAAAGCTCATGCTATATATGTATTTTGTTTGTCTCCAAGGTGCTACAGAACTACTCTTTTTTTAACATTACAAACTAAACATGGTTATCCCTCTGAGACTTGTGTGTCATCTTACATTCATGAAGATGCAAAAGTTATATCCTATTATACTAAAACAAATTTGAAGTAACCTGTATGCGTCTCACAATTACTAAGGCTTATTTGTTACTTATTTGTCTCAGCTGCCATATGAGGCTGTTTAGGGCTGTGGATACCTATTTTAGTTTAGTGCAGTCTTCAGGCAGTTAAGTTTAGGCTTCTACAACCACAATGCACTTGTACCCCCGTATCAAATATTTTTCCAGTGAAATAAGGGTATCTGTCCGGAAAATGTCAGACATGCTCCAATTTTATTCTTTACTAAATGCTCAGAGTACTTGAATTCCTGGAGGATGAAAATGCCATCAGAAACATTGTTTTTAATTTAGTAATAAAAATTTGAATTTATAAAACATTCAGTTCAAAAGCTATGTTTTTATATTCTAGAAGATCAACTACACGATGGTGCTGACAGTGAATTACTGAGATGACTGGTATCAAAGGGATTCGAGGATGCTACAAAAAATAAAGGCCAAATATTGGGAGGCCATGAGCGCCTGTAACTCCCAACAGGGGTTTCAAGTTCTCAGGAACTGCTTGATAGTTCTCAGTATTTGACCCTTTCTTATTAAGGTAAAAAGACAGTTCAAAAGTCTACTTACATCTTCATCTCTTTCCAACTCCAGACCAGCCTCCATGAGGTTGCCTTCATACTCCTCTCTGCGGAATCTCTTATCATCTTCATGATAATCCATGTGTGGTTCACTTTCTCCCATCTGAAGATGTCCACCCTTCCCAGGAAGTGGTTGATCCTGTTTGATGCTTCGGGCACTTGAATCATTGTGATGAATTCGCCTAGCAAGTGTCCTACTTACAGAGGACTTCTTGTAATGGTAAACCAGGATGTAGTCCACTTTCCTCTTGCCATCTCTAAAATAGAGTCCATATTTGCAGTTGGCATCTGGATCCTGACACAGCGAATTTAATAACTGTGAGCAGAGGAGGGAAGAAGAGTTATTTGCAGACATGGACACCAAATAAACCAAATATTAAAAGAAACCACATTCATGCTGTTTACTCTCATAGGCTATGTCTACACAGCAGTGTTATTTTGGAATAACTTATGTTATTTCAGAATAACATAGTGCACGTCTACAGTGCACGTCTACACTGTCAGCCTTTATTCTGAAATAATTTTGAGCTGGAGGACTTCTTACTTCGACTCCTGTAACCCTCATTTTACATCTGTTGTGTAGACAGTGCCACCAAAAGCTGAATTAAGCTATTTTGACTTCAGCTATGTCAATTGCGTAGCTTAAGCCGAAATAGCTTAATTTGACTTTAGCCTTGCTGTATAAATGTACCCATACAGAGCCGAGAATGTCCTTTCTTCAAAGCACACAGTGAGAATTTGAGGGTTGCCACCTGTGCCAACAAAATCAGAAATTTTGCAAGTTAGCACTTGCAATTCTGTTGAGTGACGGTTGGCCTTTTATTGCTCAGAAATAAAGAGATAAAATGACCTGCATTTTTTCTAAATACCATCACTCTAGTTCATAAGTAAACTATTCGGTGGGTTTGATTTTCCCTCTTTGTAGGCTAATCATCAGTAAGATCATCTGTCATTCTTCACAAAAGACATCTGTGTTTTCAATTCTGGTAAAAAGATTAATATCATGTGCAAATATTTCTCACTTCTCTTATCTATGAATGTAAGTTTGCATCATCTGAGAGAGATCCTCTTAGAGACTAAAAGGAGCCAGCTGGCTATGAAGTTGATTGAGCCAAAAATGCAACTGGCAGATAGGAAACCAGATTTAGTCCTTGCTTGTTTTGATTTTTTTTTCTCATGTACAGGTACAAAGTTTGTCTCATTGCAATTTGATGGTAGAAAAGATATACACTCCAGATTATAATAATTCACTGCAAATTAAAACCTATTTACACTGATGCTATGAGATACAAGAAACTCTATTTCTGAAACTGCAGAAATGGCCTAACAGATACAGAAACAGCCAAAAGGAGCAGCTGAAAGCATGCGGTCTGATTCTGGAAGAAACCTGGGATGAACTTTTTTAGTCAGAGATATAGGCTGAAAAGAGCATTTGTGAGCAAAAGAAGATGTTCCTGCTATTTGATTCCTTTTGCATTCAGAGATACAAGATTATGAACATTCTTTGTAAAGAAAGAAAACTGCATCAAAGAAATACCTAACTGCTACCAATTTCTACTCCCAACTGCAGCCAGGGCTCCAAACTTTGGCTAGTCACTCAGGTAAAAATGGCAACAATATGTAGCTCTTTTCACTTGATGAACTCAAACCTAGCCACTGTATGAACTCAGTTTTGTTCCTTCAAATGTCTGCATCTACTCTTATGGACCCAGCAAACTTCAAGATGCTACATCACTATTGCTGTGCTGCCATACTGCTGTTGTGTAAATAATTCTGCCCTGATGGGAAGTGGTTTCTCTGTTGCTATAGGAATTCCTCCTCTCTGATCCACAGTAGCTAGGTCAATGGAAGCATTCTTCCACTAACTAGCTGTGTCTACACCAGGGATTAGGTCAGGTTAGCTACAGTGCTCAGCCATGTTGACCTAACTTCAAATGTAAATGAGGCTTCTGTTTAGCCTTCTTTTTGTCTGTTCAGCTTCTTTCCCCTCTGACACCCACGCCTGACCTCTCATAACACTCAGCAAAAGCTCCTGAGTGCATTTGCATATTCTATGTGTTTTTACAGTTATGTTAATTGAAGGATACGTTCATACTCATTGGCTGGTCAGGTTTTAATTAGGCATATTACAAGGTTTGATCCTGCTCATAACAGCATTCACAGTTCAATACAGTACAGAATACATGAGACTCAATATTAAGATCTCAGGACCAGATTAAAACAAAATCCTTCACCATGTATGAAAAACAGGTAAATTTTAGTAAAAAGGGGTCTTTGTTGGACTGGGTACACTGATCTAAAGAGAACTGATAAACACCTCAAATAGGGAGCTAGTCTGGGGCGGCCAAGCAAAAGTGTTTCTTGTTTTACAAGCATAGTAAAAACATAGTTAAAAGTTAACAAGATATTATTTAAAAATGAGTAGTCCTATGGCACCTTAGAGGCTAATTATATATATAAATATATAATCTCAAGAGCTTTTGTGGGCAAAACCCACTTCTGCAGATGAGCTTGCTGAGGAAGTGGGTTTTGCCCATGAAAGCTCATGATACTAATATGTATGTGTATATATATAAGTTTCTAAGGTGCCATAGGACTACTCATTGTTTTTAAGGTTACAGACTAACTCGGCTACCCCTCAAAGATATAATTTATTCATTGTTCATTTGGTGATGAGGAAAGAGCGCAGATGAAACCATTCCTCTCAGCATCCCCCTTCAAGAACACCATTCGGACATTCATTTTTCAGGGGGCAAGATGTGCAGATTTTGTGAAAGCAAAATATTCTGTGATAGAAAAGACTTCAGCCTTCATGCCATCAAACCTTGTAAGTGCAACTGGCCATTCTCAGTAAGGTCTGGGAATTCTGGGGGACTTCATTAGACTGCCAGTTTCATTGCATTTTGAAAGCTTGTGGTCAAATGATGATTTTTTTCAGTAAAATACAATCTAAAAGGTAAAAGTTAGGGCCTGATCCTAAACTGCTGGGCACCAACTATTCCCATTGAAGTGTATAGGACTTTCTGGGATGCTCAATATCTATCAGGGTCAATTCTGAAAAGTGCTAGGTATCTTCAGTTCTTATTGAACTAAATGGGCTTGTCTGTGGAAGTCACAAGGAAGCAATTTTCAGCTCCCAGATTCTGTGGCTCTTCTACACTGGATCAAGCAGATGGTTCCAGCAGATTAGAAATAGTTGACACTCTTAGGGTATGTCTAGACTACATCCCTCTGTCGAAAGAGGGATGTAAATGAGCCCGATTGAGAGTGCAAATGAAGCACAGATTTAAATATCCCATGCTTTATTTGCATATTTGAGTCTGATCGGTGTTTTGAAAAAAGAGTATTTTGAAAGTGAAACCACAATCTAGATGCGGTTCTTTTTAACCCCCCACCCCCCACCCCCCGTTTTCGAAAGAACCCGTGGTCCTCATTTTTTCAGGAGTACAGATTCTTTCGAAAAAGGTGGGTTTGGTTTTTTTTGAAAGTACCGCATCTACACTGCAGTTTTACTTTCGAAATACCCTTTTTCGAAACAGCGATCAGACAAGAATATGCAAATGAAGCACGGGATATTTAAATCCACACTTCATTTGTGCTTTCGATTGGGCTCATTTATATCCCTCTGTTGAAAGAGGGATGTAATCTAGCTGTGCCCTTATTATAGTCTGTACCCACAGGGCCACCTGTCATCTGGAAATCATCAGAGAGCAGTGAACTATGGCCACACCATTTGCTACCCCCAGCACACCCTCTGTAATAAGGGGTTGCAAAGGAGGGCAAAAATGGGTTCACTTTCTGTTCCCTTTTAGCCATGGGAGCAGCAGAAAGAGGATAGATTGAATCAAAGAATCTGAACCAGTGGGTGATGAGGACTTGCATCAATTCTTACAATTGGGCTCCTCAATTGAAAAGTCCATTTGTATTTCACATTATTGTTTGTAAATATTACAATATTTGTGTCTTTTGATAGTTAAGGTTCTCTCTCTCTTTCTCTCTCTTCTTGTGGAAATGTCACCTTAATACAAACAAATGTTATTAACTTTTTGATAAATAGAATGTTTTAATGGTTTTTGTCATGTTTTTTTTCCCCAAGCAGCATGGTCAACACACTTAAAACCTGTTTTATTTTAGAGAGTGCTTAATGAGCTGTAGTGTATGCGCTTCAATTGGACAATACAGATGGTTTAATTTTGGAGTCATTCACTAGTGATTTGCTAAAGTTTAAAAATGACACTAGAGCTCCAAAAAAAGCACGGGCACAGCGCCAAGATTCAGAAGCAGAATGGGAAATGCACTGAGGACCCAAAAAAAGCAGGGAAATGTGCCAATGCTTCAGGGTACAAAACAATATTGCTTCTTTCTCTCTGTCCCAAATGGAGTCACATTTGTAAAGCTTTCGTGCCCACATCATCATCTGTGGAGACTATAAATATCCATTTAAGCAGCACATATGCTTATTTCATTTTGTAAGGCCAGGAGAGAATCTAACTAATCGTAGAAATTAGAAAACATGGGCACCTCCCACCCCACAGCTTATAAACACAAATCTGAGTGAATACATTTCTCCCAGACATTGAGATTCTCATCTCTGTAAAGATTCCTGCTGAGAACCTGTTACCCCTCTCAGCTTCCTTCCCTCTCTCCCCCATCCGAGTCCTACTTAAACTGTGGTAAAACTGGAAGGGTTATGGACTTTAGGAGTACATAGACTTGGCCCCAATACAATTACTAGACTATGAGGATATCATGAAGTCCACATCTGAACTGGCAAGATGGAAAGAAGCTTGACAATACAGGTTGCAAAAAAATATTGGTGCCATTCTATTAAGCATGTGTTATCCAGCACTCATGGGAAATTGGGGTAGCCAATTAATTGAATGTGCTGGATAACAAAGCATATTGCTGTGCCTCTGCCCCCTATCTGCAGATCCAGTTCAAGGCAGGCTGAGGGGGAAGTAGGTACCTACTGATGACATCAACTGGCAGTGCCAGCTGTCAGAAGCACCACAATGTCTGGCTGGACAAGTGGGAATCAGGCATGCATGCCTGAAGACTTGGTGGTAGTGTGGCTGGGGGCAATGCTGATTAAAGTTTTCCAGTTAACAGAGTGCTGGATAACAACATTTTTATTGTATATTTCTATAATATCAAGTCCTTTATGCACTTGGAAGAGAATAAACAGTTCCACATGGCAAGTATACCAGGAATTTCTTGTTGTAATGATATTAAAATGCTAAGCAAATTCCCAATTCCTCATTTGATGTAAATCAGTGTAGTTATAGTGACATTTGAAATAAGTGAAGCTATAGTGATTTACACCAAAGGAGGATCAAGCTGCTCAATCTAGAGGAAAAACCACTCAGGGGACATTTCAGTTTAAAAAATGCAAACTTAGGAGGCTGTTCATGCTATTCCTCACTTCCAAGTCAATGCTAATATTCTCTCTCCATTGTGGGAGACAAAAAACATATTGCAAACAGAATAGTATCAGTTAACATTTGTGTTCCCGGCCTTCTCTCCCTCTGTTTGCTTATCTATTATTATTATTCATAATAATTTTATTAATTTCTAGAACAGTAGTCCTAGAAACCCTAATCATGTACCAGGATCCCATCGTACTAGATGCTGTACAAACAGGAGAAAAAAGATAGATCCTGTCAAAGAGTTTACAATCTTTTCAGATGGATACAGATGGATAAAGAAATAATGATTAGTGCAACAGCAGTGGTAACACTACATCTATCCACATTTTGGCCTTGTACATGTAACATTACTGACTCCTTAACCACCTGGACATCTACGTTATAACATTTAGAAATTACTCTAGTGATATTTAATTTAGAAAACAATTTAATTTAAAAAGTAATGAAAGCATAACAAATGACAATGAAAATCCATTCAGACAACAGGTAGGTTACTGGTGTAACATTATCAATGCAAGCAAATATGTAGCTTTAGACATTTAAGGGCTGTCTTCAAATTTAAAAGTCTCACCCAAATTCAAAAAGCTGCCACTGCTTTGCTGGTTTGTTTAATCTGGGAATAAGCAGCCCTTTATAGGATTTAGCTCAAATTACAATCCTCCTGTACACAAGCCAACACAAACCCTTTAAAGTGCCTGTATTGTGGTTGGTGATAACTGTTCACACCTAACATCAACAGTGCAGAACTCGCACTATCCAAACCCCCAAACGCAGAGGAGTTCTGCGAATGAAGAACCTCTCAAATGGTTCTGAAAATGAAGGCACTTCAATTCCATGGTGATGAGCAGGGTACAAACCCCAGAAGATAAATACCATTTAGGAACATCTCTACTCACTGTACTTTCATGCTGAATGTAGCCAATATCCTCAATAGCTCGGATGTTGATAATGTGTATCCCCTTCTCCTCAGTTGGTAGAGAGGTATATTTCTCATTCACCCTCATTGCAGTCTTATTCAGAGCCTCACCAAGATCTTCTGGCAGAAATTCTACCCCGTGAAATGTGCTGTCAGTGTCTAAAAGAAAAATGAACAGGTTGCTCTAAACACTTTTATCCCAATCCTAGTCCCGCCCAATGCTACTCCAGATGACACATTCTTGCCTTTCCCTGCCCCTGCCTTTCTTCTCTGTTCCCACCCTTAATTTTGTGCCACCCCCTCTAAGCCTTACCTCTTGCTATCCTGACTGTGCCCTCGGTTCTTTCCAGCTCTCTTCTGGATAGCTACTTATATTGCTTTCTACCGTGCTTAATAAAACTCGGGATTTATTTACAAAACGTTTCTTCTCAGCCTCATAGGGATTTGAATACATTTTAGTTAAAAATAAATTTATTCTGCATATTAGCAGGTGAGTGCAGGTTGCATGCCATTTCCCCATTGTACACTAGATTCTCCTCCCCCCTCCCTTATTTTCATTACAAGTGACTCCACATATTTTACGTAAAGGGCAAGGACACTATTTAGGGGGGACTGTTTTGTACACAAGGTCTGCAGGCAGCAAAAATCCCAGCCCCAGGCAGAGCTCTTAACTGTGTGAAATACGAGTTCTGCAGAAGTGCTGCTCCCAGTTTATGCCTCAGAAGGAGGAAGTCAGAATTTTGTTTACAAAAAGAGTCAGGGTGATTAAGATAAGAAAAGGATGGTAATTAAATTAAGGACCAGGAAGTCTTTATATTAGCCTGTCAAACAGGAATCCTTCTGCAGAAGAGTGGAAGTGGAGGGGGGCAGTGTTGAAGACAGAACATAGGGGACTCAGAAGAAACAAATTCAAAGTTACATTCAGAAAAGAGGGTGCTAAGAGGGGGAATAGGTGAAAAATAGGGGCCATAGCCAAGGAAGGGGATAGCAGTGGTATAGATTAAGTTCCCACTCTACCTATGGTACTTACATAGCCACATCACCATAGTATCTGAGCGCCTCACAATGTCTAACCTATTTATCTTCACAGCCCCTCTGTGAGGTAGAGCAGTGTTGTTATCCTCACTGTACAGAGAGGAGCTACTGGGCACAGAGAAACTAAAGGCCAACATTTCAAAAGGTATTTAAGCACCTAGTAAGATTTTCAAAAATGCTTGGAAAGTTATGTGTTTTGTAAACCCTACTAGATGCTACCTGCAGCTTTGCGTTCCTAAAAACTTGTGAAACTCTGTATGTAAGGGTACTCCACATAACAAGGGCATGCCACAGATTTGCAGGACTCTACCCATTGACTTCAATTCTCTTTTAGCAATTTTGAAGTATGTAAGATGTGAGTGACAAGCATCTCTCAGAGAACTGACACAACTAAAGAAAGAAAGTAAACAATGGTGTGGGGCTGCAATCCTCAATCAGGCAAATTAACATTGCAGTCACTGAAGGTCTTTTCCTGAATGGGATAGCTGGATTATGTGAAAGTTTGATACCACACAGCATTTACAACACAACATATGAACTAACTAATATTATGTTTTATTGCTGCATTTAAACTTGGGCTTTTCATATACATGTATATGTTGTGTGAGTATTAAATTATACAGACACATACAGACCAGTACTTTAAGATGGAGTAAAGGTTAATGAAAAATAACCCTCTAAAAGACACAGTAAAATGTTTTAAAAATCATTAAAAAAATTACCCTTGCCTTGTCTCCCCCTCAAGATATTATTAGTAAGAGGGAGATAAGGTTGCTGCAGGCAACTTAACTGGGTGTTTTTATTACCATCAAATTTTGAACTGAATTTACACATCCTGCCTTTCTATCATTTTAGTTAACATGACAATGTTCTTTTGTGTATTTTTCCATAAAATGTTATTGATACTTACAAAAATGTAACTAGCTTGAAGTGGATAGTCTAGGGATTTCTTTCACATTTTGATAAAGTTATCAAGAAAAAATTCTGTACCTCAATATATAGAACTATAAATTTTTGACTAATTACAGGATATCCTAGTTTTATTGTGTTTTACATGCTGGAATGGCATTAGATTTTTTTTTTCAAATGGAAACCAATAGATTTTTAAAAACTTTTCTTTCTGGCTGCTTTGGTATGGACTTTAAATAGTCCAAATACTTCATTAAGTCTATGGAGACAAAGTGTCCCTCATATCCAGTATGTTTTACTAAAGACTTCCTTGCAAGACTTAGAATCTCATTTGTCCAGATTTGTTACATTAGTCCAGATTCATTTAGTGATATGATTATCCTTGTATTTTGAGGATTGGGGAAGAGGAGTGTTCTTACACCCATTGCAATGAACAGAGTGGTTTCAAAATTCATTTAAAGGATAGACAACCAGGGCTAGCAGGTGAATATTATAATATCTTTCAGATTCCTTGAAGGCTAGATGAGTTCCACAAAGGACATTTAGGGTTTTTCTGCAATATGGGGTAGATCAACCCTGCAGTGATCAGTCCATAAAGACCCACTAAATTGACTGCTGATCGTTCTTCTTTTGACTCCGCTACTCCAGCGGAAAACAAGTAGCGAGAGTCAACAGGAGAGCTTTTTCTGTTGACCTCCCCCACCCTCCCCAAGTGGACCCTACGGTAAGTAGATCTAAGCTATTTTGATTTGAGTTAGACTACTAACATAACTCAAATTGTGTAGCTTAAATCGACCTGTCTTCATAGTGTTGACCTGCCCTTAGGAATTAGTTGTTCCACTGCAGTGAAGGCATTGACCCAGCACGAGGGGGGAGATGTGTACATCTTTGCATACTACTTGTGCTTGTCAAAGGTCTGGGCAGCTATCACTCTCTGGAACTATGCGATCCAGCTACTGTGATTCTTCAGAATTTCCACCGCTTTCAGAATACTGGTGCACAGTTCCATGCTACTTTATATCTGCAGTGCATTTCCCATACATCTTCAGTTTCTTGGCAAAAGTATAGCAGGAACTTAAGCATTTCATCAGAACCTGGATGCTCAGCTCACACATGGCTTTAAGAGCTAAGGTGCTACACTTCTTTTGCATTTGGGCATAGATCCCAAACCTTAGCAAATCACTAATGAATAACAAGTTCAAACAACAAAAGGATTTTGTTTTATGAGTGTAGAGCTGTGGCCAAATCAGGGTTTGACTAGGAAGCTCAACGCAACTTTATTTCTTGGAACATTAACTATTTTTATCTTTCATATGTACACACATGCATACAAAAATATATACAGGTTGAACCTCTCTAGTCCGGCACCTTTGGGACCTGACCAGTGCCAAACCAGAGAATTTGCTGAACCACAGGAGGTCAATATTGTCTAGCAGCATTGCCAATACTTTCACTGCCTACTGGGCTCTTAGGCTATGTCTAGACTACATCCCTGTCAGCAGAGGTATGTAAATGAAGCACTTCAAAAGTGCAAATTAAGCCGGGATTTAAATATCCCGTGCTTCATTTGCATAATCACATAATGGCACTCTTTTGAAAAAGTGCTATTTCAAAATTGAAACCGCAGTCTAGACACGGTTCTTTCGAAAACGGGGTGCTTTTTCGAGAGATCCTGTAAACCTCATTGCTGACAGAGGGATGTAGTCCAGACATAGCCTAAGAGCCCAGTAGGCAGTGAAAGTGTTGGCAAAGCTGCTAGACAATATTGACCTCCTGTGATTCAGCAAATTCTCTGGTTTGGCACTGGTCAGGTTCCAAAGATGCCGGACTAGAGAGGTTCAACCTGTATATATTTTTCATATGCGTGTGTACATATGAAAGATAAAAATAGTTCATGTTCCAAGAAACCTCATTGAGGTTTACATGATCTTTCGAAAAAGCACTCCGTTTTTGAAAGAACTGAATCTAGACTGTGGTTTCAATTTCGAAATGGTGCTCTTTTGAAAGAGCACCATTACATGATTATGCAAATGAAGCGTGGGATATTTAAATTCCGGCTTCATTTGCACTTTTGAAGTGCTTCATTTACATCCCTCAGCCGACAGAGGGATGTAGTCTAGATGTAGCCTTAGAAAACATTCAGGGGTAAATTTGTGCAAAATAGCATAGAACAATAAAAACCAGGACTAATGGCTGTAAACAAACTTTATGGGACTGTAGTAAATGTGGCTACAACTATGATAAGTGGAGATCCATCTAACTAAATCATGCTGGACCAGAGAATGCCAGATTAGAGAGGTTCAAAATACATTTACATGCCCTACATGTATGAAGGTGACATCCCTATATTCCATTGCAGACTCCTAATGGATGAATTATTCATTCTCTAGCTATGTAGTGTTCAAATGGCATATATTGAACACTACTCTGAATTTCTTGTGAGTGATAAAATCTGAGGGACTTCACTGAGAAATCTGAAGTCACCAGGAACATGAGAGTAGATCATTACTTCTTTCATAACTTAAAGAATCCATATACTTCAGAGCTTGTAAAATGTGTGTTTGTGAACTGACAGGTGTTTGTCTAGAATTATCCTAGAAATCTAAAATAAGCTAAAATATAGTGGTGCAGCAAAATACAAGCCTGGATAAGGGCTTAAATAAAGAGAAAGTTAAAAGTGGTTAATTGAGCTCCATTTGTTGTGAGGTTGTATTTTTTAACATAATGCATTGACCCTACAATGGGATACATGCAGGATCACAATGGAATGCTGTCCAGATGACTCAGTGCTATTGTATGAATTCAAAGCATCACCCGTCTGCCACTATATATTTACATCTGTGTTTGCACACCAGTAGCCTGGCAATATATGAAAGAACAAAATGTAAACGTAGTAGGTAAGCAACCATAACAATTTGTTTTATTATGACTACTAGAAAACATGGGAAATATGAGTGCTTTATGATATAATCTTATTTAGAACAAGTTTGCAGTCATTTTCTACTTCAGAATGTCAGAATATAATTTAATATTGGCAAGGTCCAAGCCATTTAGTTAAATCCCAGCTTGCATGTAATTAGTGAGTTCAAATTTGCTATCTGGTATTAAAGGTAAAAGCATTCTGGTGCAAACTATCACATTTACTTTTTGGGGTACTGTTCATAGTAAGCATAACTGAATTTTAGTTTGAATGGGTTATGGCCATATGTTATACCACAGACCTTCCCTTTGTACTTTAGTAGCATTTAAATAATTATTGAAACCACTTTTCCAAATCTAGACTTTCCTTTATGTAAACTACTAAAAGATGTATCCAGTGTTGCTTGGGGCCCTAACTCAATTTTTGTTGTGTGGCAAATAAAATAGTGGGGCTGGAGATAAAGTGTTTGGTATGCAGATACGACTGAGGTAGCCCCAGGGAGAGAGGACTTTCTCACTGCAGAAACTTGGGGACAGATCCAAGTGACTCTCTCACTGTGGCCATTTCAGCTCCAGCAAGCACAGCCAGGGGAGGGGTGCATGTTCCCTGGCAGGGGCAGGACCAGGACCAGGTTTGTCTACCCCTTGCACTCCTCACTTTGGCTGGGGAGTGCAGCAAACTTTCCCCTGTCAGGGCTAGGCAGTCCTGGACAGGAAAGGTGCCTATCTCCATCCAGCCCCTTTCACCTGTTTGATGTTTCTGTCTCTTTTCTGTATGGTTTTATGAGAAGCACCCCCAATTCCAGGCACAATCCCATTTTCCTGATATAACTTAAATGAAGATTCGGGTTTGGTTGTAAGAGGAAGCTACAAGCTGAATTTGGTGGTCCTAATTCTTACCATTTAGGAGGGAGGAGAGAGACTGATACACTAACACAGATTAATTCACAGATGCATCTACAAACTCAAATATATAATAGATATGGATCTCAATTCCTATTATATTTTAAACATACTAAACACAATGTTTTCTCTGATTTGAAAAACATTTCCAAAGATATTTATAGAACTAATCAGTATATATAGCAAAAATAGCATGCTAATACACTCACTCTGTGGAATCAAAGGCATAACCTAGTATTTTTTTTCTTTGGATGATGAATTTTATGGAAAATCCCCAACTTCACTGTCTCTTTACCCGATAGTCATACTCCTGGGACATCAAGAATGACCATCACAGCCCTTTCTGTTGGCGTAATCAAAACACATTACATGAAATACATAAGAGTGTTGCTACAACTACTGCTCTCTAAATGGCCAACAGAGAGAACCAATAAACCATTTCTTCTGTAGCCTGACCCTTGTACCTCATTAAATCTAAATGTTTGTAGCATATAGTAAAATATGGTACTCTCTCTCTCTCACCAGCCTGGACCACATATGAAATATGATGATGTGGTATGTACCTGGCAAAACAACATTAGAACAATAATTTCAGTGAACTGGACATGCACATGTACAGTCAACATTACATTAGGCATAAACGCCTTCGATTACCTATGGTATTGCCAAGCAATTCCATTATTCATTTATATCCACATCTCTATACCCATCACAATTAGTAGAGAAATATAGGTTCTTCATTTGTATTCATGTCTCTTTAGGGAAAAATCACAATCAGGATTCCTGTTACAGAGTAATTGGTCATAAAAATTGCTTTTTCTCAGCAGCAGTTCTTTTTTCGGTGGCAAGCAGTATAGATTGGGAGAGGAGGACAGAGATGATAAAATACTAATATGGACCCTTCTTGCAACTCTTTCTCTCTCCCCCCTCTCTTCCTCCACATTTAGGAAAAGAAAATAACCCCAATGGAGGCCAAATATGGCCAATGCACAGGGCACAGAATGCAAGCTTGGGGATGGATGATGAGACTGGAGCGAAATCATCAGCATTTTCCCCTTCCCAATGCAAGTTTGTGTCCCTCCACCCCCCATCAGAATGCTGTGTGGTAGTAATCTCATGAATAGATGAAAAAGAGCTCAGACATATACGATATCCCCTAGCAGCAACATGGAAATCCTACCTGAAAATCCCCTGGAGCTTAGGACTGGTGGTTTATATATTAATTTTCATTCTGCAGCTCAGATGGAGGGTCAGGTGCAAGCATAGTATCTGATGAATGTCTTCAAAATTTTGAGGTGAGCTATGCTTAGTAAGATGAAGAGGTATGTTCTCCATGGGGTGCCCTGCACCCTAGGGAGTTTTCCTTTGGGTCCTGAGACATCTTTCCCAAAAGAAATGACGTGGCAGAATCTCCAGTGGTCCTCAGCTGAAAAGTAGTAGGAGATGGCAAAAACAATATGGGCATTTTGTGGAGGAGCCTGTTGCTTTGTTTCTTAAGAAGCAGGTGTTTCTCTCCCTCTCCCCCAAGAAAGCGTGTAGAAATGTTTCAGACAGCACAATCACATCTTTGATCAAAAGTCAAATCAAACTGAACTCAAAGCTTCTTAGATCAGAAAATATCTACATTTGTATTGCTTGAGTTCTAAAATCTTTGCACTTCTCTGAATACCTTTAAGTTTAGAAATTTCCAGAACTCAGACAGAGCCTTTGGGCACAGCCCTGAGAGGGTTGGGGCATAACTGCAGCAGCAGCCTCCTTGGGACACTGCAATCCAGACTTCCGAGTCAGGATTTCTCTGCTTCTGGTTTGTTCTGGAGGTGAAGGAAGTAAGTGGTAATTTGCTGATGATCTATAATGGCAGCAAGTTCTCCCCACCCCTTTTCCTCCTAGCGTACATATAGAGAAACCTGTACTGGCCAGTGTGTGAGGACTAACCAATTCTTAGCTATCTGCTCTGATGTGATCTTTGGACTCAGAGTCCAGGCAGGCTGCCCCAGAATATAAAGGCAGTGTGGTCCAAGTCACAACTTAGCCCCCTGAATAATTCCATTTGAAATATAGTGTTCTAACACCTTTATTCCAGTGATTCTGCTTCTAAGTCTGACAAAAGGTTTTATTTGCTATTGTCCCACAAATCTTTTGGGGTCCACCAAACAGTTGTCCTTAGGGCACTATCTACTGTTGGAGGCTGCATTTTTGTGGTGGAAAGTCAACTCAATCTTGTGCTGTCCCCCACTCATTCTTAGAAGAAATGGTGGATGGATTTCACTGGTCACTTCCATAAAGTGAATGCAACAAGTCAGCTGAAGTCTGCCTACATTAGAAGAAGATGTGTGAGTGCATGTTTTCGGGAGGAAGGCCATGCAGGTAATAACCAGTTCTGTCAAGTGAACAGTCCTCAGGGAAAGAGAGGTATTCATTTAACTTAACCCTCCTCCCTCCCCCAGAAAACACCAGTTGCAATGAAAACAAAAAAAGTTAAAGAAAATAATCAAGCACTGGTCAAACACCATGGCTGTGTCTAGACAGGCCCCCTTTGCCGGAAAAGTCATGCAAAGGAGG
>CM057848.1:78507186-78519149 GCA_030068395.1 Apalone spinifera
GCCTCCTTTGCATGACTTTTCCGGCAAAGGGGGCCTGTCTAGACACAGCCCATTGGTAAAGCATTGCTGCAAATCACACACTTGTGTGAACCAAAGAAAAATGATCCTGAGAGAGAAATATTATGAATAAGATGATCAGAAGAGACAACAGTGACTCTGAATCATCCCCTCCCTCCCTTGCACTATTGTAAAAAGCTGTTTGGGATAGTGAGGGAGAGAAGAAGTTGTTACCCCCAATTAATTCCATCCCTGTTGAAAATATTTGTTTTGCTTTGTTCAGACTTTAGAAACATGACTTAAGATTCTTATCCAAATTGTCCTCTTAGTTAGAAATGGATTATCATTTTGTATGAAAATTTGGAACTCATTTTTGTAATGCTTCCTCTCCCTTTGACTTCAGAGGGAGTACCCATGTGAAGGACTTCAGATGTAAAATAAGAAGGGCAGAATTGGACCCCCTGGCTGCACAGCAAAACAATTAGTTTAAATATTTTAGTAATAAGCACTTATGGCCATTTAATACTCTCAGACCACAAAAGAAGCTTTCATTAGAATCAATGGAAGATCAGCAGGCAGACTGAGTGTAACATATAACTCTCAGTAAAGTGGGTTCACTGCTAAGTACCTTGAAGTCACCCTGACTAATGTTAACAAATCATTGCAGATACCTGCTTGAAATGTTTCTCAGGGAGAATTTAACTGAATTTTTTTTATGTCTTCATTTTTTTGTATTTAAAAATTATGCTTTAAAGAAAGTGGCTGAAACTGAGGTTTTAAACCTCAGTAGTTCCCAACACGCATTAAAATCCAACACAGGAAAGCATATAGTTCTGCCAACCTTGGCATGAACATAAGGATTACAGTCTCAGGTCAAACAAAGAATTAGTTTTATTGTGATGTAGGAAATATGGGCCTGATTTCTACAGGGGTAATGCTGTGGAGAATTTAAAAATCATGAAGTGATTAGCAGTAAAAATATACAGGATTTTAAAATAATTGTTTTAAATTGTTTTCTAGATCTTTCCCAAAAGAGGCTGTGGTATTGAAAATTTATTATTAGACTCCTTACAATTGACACTCCATGTTTATCATTATTTATTTTCTTACAGCAGTATTCAGAGACTCCAAACCTCATCATGGCCCCATCGAGCTAGGTGTGTACAAAAACATTGTTAAGAAAGCTGCTTGCTAGTCTGTAACAAATCTAATTATTTGCCACTTGAACCGACTTTCCCCTCGCTAGAGTCCACATTTGGGTTATACTACACTTCTGTCTGCTATTAATAAAAATAGCTGTTTCAAAGCAGAATTTTCGGGGAATCTGACTTCCACGGCATGTCTTTGGTGAAGATAAATTACAACCCAGATCAGGATTCTCCCTCAACACCCTTTCTTTGTCTTTATTTTTCTGTTTACCTGCAACATTAAAAGTGACATGCTGTTCTGTCAAGGTTTAAACTAAGCTGAGACCAATCTTCCCTCCAAACTTGATCCATTCATGACCTCCTCTTTCTTTATACATTTCAGTGCTCATTAAAATAACAGTAACAACTACCACCAACACCTGGATAAACAGGAAACTGAAATCCCCTCCTTATCTCTAGGACAAGTACAGCTTGCGTAGTGTCAAGGAACACTCTGTCACCTCTTCCCACCACTGTGCCCCATTTCTGATCTATGGTGAGAAGAGAGTTCAGTCTCCAAGTAAAAGCTTTATTGAAAATACCAACAGAAATATCCATGGCTGGCAAATGGTGCTTTTTTGAGACATGGACACTATTTTATTAGGAATTGGACAGATAGTAACTTGTTCAGAGATTATTACACTCTCCAGTAATCATTTACCCTTAAACTCCAGTGAAAGAGTATTGAATGAATTTACATTCTTGAAACTTTTATTTTAGTTTCCCCTCCTTACTCTGTTTGCCAATGGCCAGATGCCACCATTAATTACATTAATTCAGCTGATAAGTGAAGGCTGCAACAGAATCACTAACTGATCCAGCAGGCAGAGGACTAGCTGTAATAGGTTACTGATCTACCCCAAACTTAGATTAATCATTTCAGCAATATTAACATCTTCTGTAAATGCTTTTGCAATTATGTGAAATCTCAGCCTTTTCTTGTTTACTCTATGTAGCGCACTATAGAACTGACCATGCTTTGAACATATTTTAAATTTGGCCAAAACCAGCCCCAAATCGTCACAGACTACAATTTTGTGACCACAAAGGAAGACATACATCTATCTGTTTTTTAAAAAGTGGAACAATATGTATTTACGGGGACACAATTTTCCTCCATTCTATAAGGTATGCTTCGAACAACAGTTTTAAACACAGCTGAAGTAGGTAGAACTGCAATTCCATGAGCTGCTACTGCCTTTTCAGATATTTTCCATCTCTTACACTAGAACCCAATTCTGTAATCTAAAGGCCCTCGGCTCCCTGAAAAGTCAATGGGAAGGAAAGAAAATTAAGCACCTTGTGCAAAGACAGTTTCAAACATTGGTTTACCTATATTTACCTCGTGGCATGAATATATATCACTCTCTCTGTAGGCCTCTATAAGGAATGGAGTGTCCCCTAAAGGATCATGTATCAGCCTAAAGTCATCAGCAAGGATTTTAAAAAGTCTTCAACAGTGATATTTTCATTTTGTTTTTAAAGTTGAAGGTACAATATTTGCAATAACATAGTCTAACATTTGAAGGTAAGTGCAACCTGACATGAGATGCATAAAGATTTCACAGTTTAATGTGTGAAAGAGAAGCCATCTTACCATCTTTTATTTTGCAGTAAACATTTGAGGTGAGATTTTCAAAAGCACCCAAGTAATTTATGAGTGTAAGTGGCATAGAAGCTCAACAAGACCTGTGCTTCTAGCCCACTTAGATACTTTGGAAAATTCCACAACTTACCTTTAAAAAAGCCAAAACAAAATAAACTGTATGCTTCTATTAGCAAAGATACATATATTTTGGATGAAGGCTATTCCACTCCCACAAGATAATCAGACAATATGAAATGTAAGCATTTATCTGCTATCAAAAAGTGGTGGGCTATTTCAGATTTTCTACTTTATTTTACACACAGTATTAATTGTTTCTTGGGATGCAAGCAATATATTTGCATGACTAATTGAATAATTTGCATAATTCTTATGATCTGTGTAACCCATATTTATTTATGCTTCTTTAAGACAAATAAAGGAAACAGCGGGCCTAATTCTGCTACCATTATACTGACACATGTGGGATAACTCCAGGTAAATCATTCTGTATTTAAATCTCTGCTACTGAGAGCAAAATCACTGGAATCTCTGCAAAATGATCCCAATCCTGCAATCCTTACTCACATGAGTAGTCATCCTGCAACAGAAACACTAATCCAGGAACCAAGCCCTGCAACAAACCACGTTGCCAACTCTGTCCACACATCTACCTTACTGACACCATCGTAAGACCTAACCACATCAGCCATACCATCAAAGGTTCATTCACTTGCACATATACTAACTTGATATATGCCATCATGTGTCAGCAATGACCCTCTGCCATGTACATTGGCTAAACTGTTCTGTCTCTATGCAACAGAATAACTGGACACAAATCAGTAAGAATGAAAGCACACAAAAACCAGTGGGAGAACATTTTAATCTTCCTGGTCACACAGTCACAGACTTGAAAGTTGCCATTCTCAAACAAAACAACTTCAAAAACAGATTTCAATGTGAAACTACTGAGCTGGAATTCACTTGCAAAGTTTACACCATCAGAGTGGGTCTGAATAGGAATTGGGAATGGCTCCCTTATTACAGTAAGTTATTTTCCACTTTAGCTGTTCTCACAGTATCATCTATATCCACCCTTACTGAATTAGCCCTCATGTAACACTCTCTTTTCTGTATCCCCACCATCTTTCTTTTTCATTCATTTCATGCATCTGACAAAATGAGTTACAACTCACGAAATTCTGTGCCATAATAAAATTGTTAGTCTTTAAGGTGCCATGGGACTCCTTGCAGTTATTGCTGAACTTATACAACTGCAGGTACAAACATTATTACTTCTATTATTTTAGCATCTGGAGGCACTGAGGCTCCATTGTGCTACCCACTAGAAACACAATAAGAAAACAGGCCATGCCTTAAAGAGTTTACAGTCTAAGGTCCTAGTCCTGCAATGACTTATGAACATACTTACACACTGAGATTTTTGGGAACAAATCACTGCATAAACTTAAACACATACATTAGTACTTGCACACTGGAGGCATTGTTTTAGCTATACATTTTATGGTAAATTACTATACTGTGCACTGCCATCTTTTGAGTCTCTACAGAAGCATGTATGTTACTTAAGCTGTGGCAAGCATATAGATATGGTCTAAAGGCTACTTAGCAATGTTCCATATCTAAATGCTGCCATTTCACCTTGTGCTGTGATACCATCAGATCTCTCAGTCTATAAACAGTTGAACTGGATCTGTTCTTGACTGGGTGATTTATACAGAACACGAATAGTGTGTACTGCAAAATGGAATGGACTGATTCAATACATAGCCAAGAGAGTTGGTACCAAACCAATTCTTCAACATGCTGATAAGAAATTTTGTGCTGTGTGAAGTGGTATCTTCCATGTGAAGTATAGAAACAAAGTCTGGTTGTCCTTAAAGATCTTACAGTTTCACCTAAATGCATTCATCTTCTTCATTCCATCCTCAATTATAATGCAGTGTTACTGTCTGATGTTAATAAGCTGCTACATTTCATTGGTGGGTGAAGGAATCCTTTTCTCTCTCATTGACAAGGTGAGTATGGGCATAATAAGAAGAAATAAAGGTGGATAGACTCATTAGGTTTCATATCTACCCAAGATGGTTGCCAATAAGTCTTTACTGAACTGGGATTTCACAACGTCTGTTGGTATGGGAGGTAGACTACATTGGGATAACACATCCAGATAACAGGCCTTATTCTCAAGGATGTTTTGAGAGATCTGAGTACCACAAACTTCCATGCACTTTAGGAGGGTGTGGTCTACCTGCCAAGGAGGAGGGCCAGCCCTTAGCCTGCTAGTGCTCCAGTTGGTTCAGTGGCATATACAATCTAAGGAAGTAAGCTGCTTCTATTTAGAGTTCCTGGGAGAATCCCATCATGGTGGAAAGATTCTTGGAGCACAGAATTCAGCTGTCAGCATACTCTGAACTAGGGATGTAATAATATAGTCGATTAACTGATAAGCAAAAGCTTATTGTTTAATGCTATAGACTACACACATTTCCTTACCCTCCCTTGCCAGTAAATTTTTTAGCAGGCTGGCCAGAAGCCCAGCTCAGTCCTGGCTTGTGCTGGGTCCAGGACCTATTTCCGCTGCAGCTCTGCATTTAAAGTGTATTAGGAGCCGGGCAGCCCAGCTCAGTTCCAGCTTGCACCGGGTGCAGGAGCTCAGGCCTCCCCCTGTTTTTTAAACTGGCTCCCCTCATGGACCAGCTCCCGCCTGGCACCCCATGCTGCTGCCTTTGATACAGAGGCAGCAGCACAGAGTGATAAGGGAGCTTCTTAGGAGTGAGGCCGGAGTGCATTGGCAGCTGGCCCCACACCCAGGAACTACAGAATAGTCGAGCAACAGATAAGAATTCATGAGATTAATTGACTATTCAATTAACCGATATTTAACACCTCTACTCTGAACTTTCAGTGCTGGCCAGAGGCAGAATTTGAACTTTGAGATCCTCGAGGAATACTGGCTGCTGAAAGGCATACTAGAAGTGCAAAGTATTATTAATTTAATAATTAGTCTAAAATCACAAATTACTATTGAAAACAGCCCATAAAATATATTTTGGCCCTCCCCAGGAACATAAACAATGATTATGCAGCCTACAGTAGGCTCCATAAACAGAGTCTCATCCTTAACAAAGGTCTATTATATTACACTGCAGATTGGCAGATGAAATAAACACACCTGTGGCATTAATTACATCATGTTGTTATCTCAGAGATTTAAAATGGATTGAAATACTTCCAGAAATAGGTACACAATGTGTTCCCTTAAAGTCTGATTCAAACTAAATACTTTCCAACTAAACTCCTTGTCTTGGAGTTTCAAGGGTTACTACAGTCAGGGAAATGAATAAAGACAGAGGGCCAGATCACCCTCTCCAGCAGTAAAGTTAATCTGAAGATACAGTGTTTGGGAATTGGATAGGATCCTTTTGAAGCAATAGCTGTGTCTTTTCTTTCTACACAACATTATGAACATGAAGTTACCACACAGACAGTCAGATTCCAAATAACCATGTTTACTAAGTATACAAACATACAAGGCCTATCTATGCATGTGCACTGCTATTCTGTGAAGTTCAGGAGGCGTCAGTAATAGTAGACAGGGAGTCTCATAAGAAAGCTTACAAACAATATGAAGAGACACTACCCCATTCATATATACTACAGAAAGGAAATCTCTAAGCGGTTCTCTTCATGGCATTTCTTTTTGATTGTTCCATTGGCCAGCTGGGAATTGCAGATATTATCACTGTTTAAAAGTAGTCTCGTATCTTATTTCTGGAAGCAGCCAGTATTAGATGCTTCAAAGAAACAAAATTTTATAGCATGGTTGAACTTTGAGTTTGCCTTGTAGCTTACTCATTTCAGGATAAATTGCTTATCTTATTCAATTTTTTCTACAGAATACCATGCAGAAAAAAAAGACCTGCAACTAAAGAAACTCTAGCAAATAGAGACTGGTTATAAGATGTTCTAGGATCTGACAACTAGAGAGAGAACAAAAAAGAATGCCACATGTTCAGTGCATCTATATATCCTTAGAAACCATTATGGTTACCATATCATTCTTTTTACCCATCAAAGCTTAGCTACAAATGACTTCATGCAGTAGTGTTCTGAAAAAAGGGCCAGATTCTGCATTTCTTGTGCAGAACAAATCTCCTGCTCATCCCCAAATTGCAATGGGAATTGTGTTTGCACGACTGAGCTTATAAAACCCTATTTTAAATTTTGAGCAGAAAATATATAAAACTACCATATATTCAACTTCAGATATGTGGCCAGCAAATAGGTTTATGGTTAAATGTGTTTTTTCCTGCATTTCAAAAAAAGCTTTTTTAACCTTTAAATTGATGATACAAAAGAGAGTAAACAAATATGTTTATAGCACACAAAGAACTTATCGTTCACTTGGAGAGAGGAGAGAGTCATTTATAAAAGTATTAATGGTTTCTTCATGATCAAAGATATTTTAATATGACAGTTAATCTTCAGTATAGAAGATTTAGGCCAGCATAAATCATAGAGAAGACCATAGTGTCCCATGCTCCTTATGTGTTCTGTGATTACTAGTCTGATAAAAATGAATGATAAGAGGAGAAATGGGAAATGCATTTGTGCACAAATGAAGATATATGGAAAGGGAGAGCACACATTATGTTGTATTCTTATTAGCAGATTTGTTTTAGGGTGCACTCCTGGGCCCAGTGAAAACTATGACAAAATTCCCATTGACTTTCTGGAGTCAAGGTTTCACCCTAGATATTTAAAAAGAGGGATTCTTTCTCTCTTTCTACTTGCTGGTGCCTCCTTCCAAAATGGGATTAAATGTATATGCTTTCACCATAGTTTGAGATGTTATTTCTATTTTTACTTAACTGACAGTTTTGCTTTATAAGAAAATAGTAAGCAAATGCACTAGTTCATTTATCTGATAATTGTTTGTCAGATAGTTCAGTGGGGAAATTAAACAGTGGAATAAAATGGAATTAAACCTTAATATTTTGCTCTCCAAGCCTAGAAACATGATGGAAAATAATATTCCATATGATGGAAAGTTTGTGTTTTTAAATCAAAATATTTAGATAAGTCATTTTATTTTTATTTTGGATACCTTGCTTCAGCATTTCTGTAATTCCAAAAAGACTTTCAACAACAAATTGCAACAACAATCTGCTAACTTTCATGTTTTACTCTTTATAGTTTCTGTCCTACACTGATACATTCCACTTGTTTTCAAAAGCATCAAGCACTGCTTGGCAATTAAAAGGGTTTTTTTCCCCTCTCTCTCATGAATGTGCTTCTATTTCTGAAATGAGAACATTAACATTCAGTATTTGTGCCTTTAAAAGTTATTATACTGAGAACACATGTATTGTTTAAAAATGGAAAATAATTTGATTTCACCTGGCCACAGTCTTTTTATTAATAGCAGTATTTGACAAGAGTGGAGGCTTATATTTGACAGAAGTGGAGAGCAACACTAATAAAAGGTTGGTCTATAGATTAAAACCAATATTGAGTTACTGGAGAAACTGTTTCAATACTTATGTAGAAAGTTTGCTATTGTCCTTGAACCTACTCTCATGCTATTTTCTTCACCTTTTTGGATTTTTGGAACCTTTCGTTGTTGCTATTTACTTTTTATTAGGGCTGGCAGTACACTAGAGATTTTCTATGATGTGATGTGATAGAGCAACAATGGTAAGAATAGAACAGGTATGGTGAAACTGAATGGGACATTGACCCATATAAACACAATATTAACTTCTGGCCTTTAACTCCCTTCTCCAGCACTTTCAACATCACCATCGGAAGCAAGCTCTCCGCTGACCAGGAGACATCAATTCAAAGTGGCACCTAACCAACAAGACAGCGAATGAACAACGTGTAGATAGGGCCACTGCTATGGTGATCAATAGCCCCACAACACACCTTTCCAGATGTATGGGTCTGACGTATGCCTATCACAACATGTGACATGCCTCACCCAGTGCATCAAATGCTCTGACAATGACTATGTGGCTGAAACCAGACAAAGATTAGGCTCTCAGATGAACTCACAGAAAAATTCTAAAACAAAACCTCATATCACCCATAGGCAAGCACTTTTCCCTGAAGTGATCACTCCATATCTAACCTCATGGGCTATATAAACACAATATTAAAGGAAACTGCACAACCCTTTAAAAGACAAGCCTGGGAATTTAAATTCATAACTCTGCTGGACACTGAAAACCGTGGAGATAACAGAGACAGTGGTTTTATGGCTCATTTTTAACACCACTCTGTTGCCCACTAGCCTTCCACTGTCCTCAGGGCCATCCTCAGGCATAAACAGCATTTTCAGGTGACCCTATACAGCCATGTGTGCTTGTGCGATTACGGATGGCCCTAACCACCATTTGCTGGTCCCTCTTTGGCACAGCCCTTCTTCTCCTCCTCAGCTGCTCTCTCAGTCATTGGCAGCAGGGCTGCCTTTTCCCTGCCCTTCCCCCTTCCCATGTGCACCTATTGGCCAGCTGGCTGCTGAGCTGAGGGCTCTTTCCTGCTACTGTGGCTCTGAGCCAGCTCCATCAGAAACTAGGGGGATGGAGGGAGGAAAGCCCCAGCAGGAGCCACACAGGGTAGAGGGAGCTGCAAGGGAAGTCCCAGGAAGACTTGGTCCCCAGCAGAAACCACACGGTGTGTGTGGGTGGGTGCATGTGTGTGTGTGCGCGCATCCAAGGGAAGCTTTGACTTGCATAGGGCCCCTTAATCTGTAAGGATGGCCCTGATTGAAGAGCCATTAAGCGCCTTCATCATTCTAAGTGGTCTTCTACATTGTTAGCTTGGAGACACTAATTTCTTTCTCCAGACCTGAAGATCTCTGTAACGCTTGTTCCTTCTACCAACAAAAGATGGTCTAGTAAAATATATTCTCACCCACCTGGTCTCTTGTATAAAATGTAGGAAGACAAAGCCCCTGGCCTGAAAAGCATACTGTCCAAGAATTAATACACATACCTGCAGAGTCCCTCCTGGCTAGATCCAGGGCATAGTGGAAAGGTGATTTAAAGCTATTTTTGCTTCCAGTAGACATACATAGTACATTCAATACAAATACATCCTACCATCCTCTGTGCACTCTGTTTAACTGTAAACATAATCAAGAGACTGAATAGCTCAACCAGCATATATGTACAATTAAAGTAAAAATTCCTTCAATATTACTACAAAAACCTCACATTAGCCTATTTTCTTTATGAGACATAATTCTACAGCTGTCGATTGCATACTAATCACAGAAATACATATATGTATACTAGCATTGTTATCACTGAACAATATGGGCCAGCTGAAAGACATAAAAAAGGGCACCTACTCCAGCCTACCATGTGGTTTCCTACACTGCAGTGTCAGTGGTCATATCAAGTGGCTTTTCTACTGCCTCTGGCTGAGCAGGCCTTCAGGCACAATTGCAGTATTTGGCCCAAACCCTCATAACCAAGATTCAGCAAGTTAAATACCAACAGCCACTGCAGACAATGTAGTGTCTTCATTTCTATTATTTCTAAAAAAAATTATAATTTAAGTTCATGTTGACATAGCTGGAGACACACTGATCATCTGGAACTTTTCTGGTATGTTAATGTCCAATTTGGCTCTTTATGCAAATTTCATCTGGATGATTTATAATATAGTCCTGGTGGCTTGGCTGGCATGTAATATGCCATCCAAATAAACATTTTGGAGTGCTCTTTAAATATTGAAATACTGTGTCAAGTGAAAATATGGCTCTGTAAAAATCTGTGAGAGGTGATGATTTTTCTGTTTGTTCTGTTTTTTGGCAACAATCTATTGTCTGACTTTCATTGTCTTTTTAAATCAACCATAATGCATCAAGGGAAGGCCTGATAATTCTAAGTTTTACAGACATCATTGATAGTTAAGTTAGTGCTCACACCCAGAAGATAGACATTTCTATCCACTGATTATCTTTTAAACAACCTCACATTGACATCATCTGAGTAAAGCAACTCTGTATCAGCAAGAGTTATGTGATGTGACAATAACTGGACAGATTGATAACATCAACACACTCATTTAGAATCTTCACTGGTATGTATTGCTTATGGGAAGATAAGTTCATATGTGAAGAAGAATCCTGTATTAACTATTCTAAGACTCAAGTACTGAGGAGTGGTACAATCCATGAACAATATCATGGGTGGTGGGTATTATAGCCAGGGGAAGGCATTGCCTTCCAAACTACCTCACGTGGCCCTGCCTGTGCTCCACCAGAGTTCCCCAGAATCCCTCTCCCAGCCTGCTGTTGTGGCGTCAGGGGCTGGGGCAGGCAGGCTAGGGATTGCACTATACTGCCTGTCCTCCCAGCACTGGTGCCAGTCTAGGCCCTGGTCTACACTAGGGAGTTATTTTGAAATAACAAGCAGAGCATCCACACTACCAAGCCCGTTATTTTGAATTAATAACTCCTGCTTTACATGAGGAATAATGTTTATTTCGAAATTGTTATTTCAAAATAGCAGTAGTGTGGACTCTCAGCAACCTCTATTTCAAAATAATTGGCCTCCAGAGGCCTCTCAGGGTACCTCTACACAACAGGATTAAACTTGAAATAAGCTATGCAACTTGAGCTACACTAATTGCATAGTTTATGTTGAAATAAGTTATTTCGAAATAGAGTAATCTTCCTCCAACTTCCATTACTCCTCATGCAATGAGGTTTACAGAAGTCGGAGTAAGAAGCCTATTTCAAATTTATTTTGAAATAGTGGGCTTGCTGGGTAGACACGCAATACATTTTTTCGGAATAATTGACATTATTCTGAAATAACGCTTCTGTGTAGACACACCCTCACAGCTGAACTTGTGGCCATTCTAGCCACACCCCTGACAACTCCAATGCGCCCCTTCTCCTGCAGACATTAAAGCTGCAGGCCAGAAGGGAAAGAGCTTATAGCATAAACAGAGTTTTGCCAGCCCCATGCCACACAACAACCTTCATAGGAGCGATGGCCGACCCCAGTGCTCCCTCTGTGCCTCCCATGGCTGCCAGCACTCCTGCAGTACCCTCAGCCACCACTAGCTAGGGACGAAAGAGAGCGACAGCCTGGACTGGTGTGGAGATCCTGGACCTCATTGAGCTCTGGCGGAGGGGGGGGGGGGGG
>CM057848.1:78523427-78557903 GCA_030068395.1 Apalone spinifera
TATGTCTACATTGGCAAGATTTTGCGCAAATACTCTTTAACGCAAGAGTTTTTGTGTTTGAGTATTTGCACAAGAGAGCATCTACACTGGCATGTGTCTTTGCGCAAAAGATGTGCTTTTGCGCAAGAGCATCCGTGCCAGAGTAGACGTTTTCTTGTGCAAGAAAGCTCCGATGGCCATTTTAACCATCAGAATTTCTTGCACAAGAAATTCATGTTGCCTGTCTACACTGGCCTCTTGCACAAGAACAGTTGCACAAGAGGGCTCATTCCTGAGTGAAAGCATCATAGTTCTTGCGCAAAAAGCCCTGACTTCACACATTAGAACATCAGTGTTCTTGCGCAAGAACTCCCTGCCAGTGTAGACAGGCAGCAAGTTTTTGTGCAAAATCATGCCAATGTAGACACAGCCAAGATGTCCAGTAAGTTCCTGTAATGTATTGGGTCCAACTTTGTGTTTCAGAAGGTGGAAATAGTATCTAGAGAGCCAAACATTTTGGACACCATTCTGACCAACAAGGAGGAAAGGCTGTGAATCTGAAGGTTAAAGGAAATTTGGATGAGTGATTATGAAAAACTAGATTTTTATGATTCTAAGGAGAGGAAGTAGTAAGCTCCAAAATAAGGACAATGGACTTCAAAAAAAGCAGATTTTTTTAACAAATGCATTAAACAGGTAGTTAAGGTCCTATGGCATGAAAAGCGAAGGGAAAAAGGGATTTCAAGAGAGTTGTCAGTTTCTCAAGAGTCAGGCAAAACAGCCAACTATCTTGATGCAAACCAAAGACAAGAGGAATGTAAAGAAGCCAATATGGCTCCATAAAGAGCTCTTTAATGACCTGACAATCAAAAGAGAATCCTACAAAAAGTGGAAACCTGGACAGATTGCTAAGGATGAGTACAAAAGAATAGCAAAAGCATGTAAGGTCAAAATCAGAAAGCACAAAATGAGTCAGACATAGCAAAGGACATAAAAGGCAATAGAGGTTCTATAAATACATGAGACTCAAAAGACAGACAAAGGAAAGTGTAAGTCTTCTACTTAGTGGGGACAGAGCATTAACATGAGAGAGCCTCAGAAACGTCTATTTGGCTCCTGTTTTCGCCAAAAAGGTAAATTGTGACCAGATTCTTGCCACAATTATTATTACAAACAAAAGGGGGATGGGGGAGGAATGAAAGCCAAAATAGGTAAAGAACAGGTTAAAGAATATTTAGATAAGTTTGATGTATTCAACTTGGCTGGACCTGATGAAATTTATCCTAGGGCACTTAAGGAACTAATTAAAGTGGTCTTGCAGCCATTAGTGATTATCTTCAAGAACTCACAGAGGAGGGGTGAAGTTCTAAAGTATGGAAAACATAGTATCTATCTTTAAAAAGTGGGGAGCGGGGAGGAGGAAGAGAACCCAAGGATTTGGAGAACAGTAATCTTAACTTTGATTTCTGGAAAGGTAGTGCAAAAATTACTAAGAAATCAATTTATGAGCACCAAGTGGATAATAGGGTTATAAAGAATAGCCAATATGGATTTGCCCAACTCATGCCAAACCAACCTTTTTTGACCAGACTACTTGCCTAGGAGATAAGATGGAAGTTGTAGACTAATATATTTTATTTTTTGTAAAGCTTTTGACAATCCCACATGATATTCTTATAAGCAAACTAAGGAAATGTGATTTTGTTGAAAGTATGATAAAGCAAATGCACAAATAGTTGAAGAACCATACTCAAAGAGTGGTTTGCTGTCAAAGTGGGAGGATGGATAAAGTGGGATCCAGCAGGAGTCTATACTGGGTCTGGTACTATTTCAGTATTTTCATTATGACTTAGATAATGGAATGGAGAATATGCTTATAACATTTGCAGATGACACCAAACAGAGAGGGGTTGGCAAGCACTTTGGAGAACAGGATTAGAATTTAAAAAAAAACTTGACAAATTGGAGAATTGGTCTGAATTCAACAAGATGTACATTAATAAAGAGAAGTGCAAAGTACTACATTTAGGAGGAAAAGAAAATCAAATGCATAATTACAAAATGGGGAATAACTGGTGAGGCAATAGTACTGCTGAACAGGATCTACAGAATCTAGTGAGTCACCAGTGGAATACAAGTCAATAATGTGATGCAGTTGCTAAAAAGGCCAGTATTCTTGGATGTATTAAAAGAAACACTCTATGCAAAACACAGGAGATAGTTTTCCTGCTCTACTCAGTGCTGGTGAGACTTCAGTTGGAATGCTTTCCGATAAATGTAAGCAAATTTCAGAGAGTCCAGAGGAGAGCCTGGATGGCCCTCTGCCTCCAGATAGTTTATTAGCAGATTCTACTGGGAACCATGACCATCTAGAGGAGCTCAGTTCTTTTAGGGAACTCTGTTGCGAAGCTCTGTGCTTTTTCCTTGGCACCAGAAAGAGGGATTGGTGATGACCTTGATGCAATTTCTGGAGGGGCACTTTTAACCAGGGTAGAAATACTAGATGCCCATTCCAAATGGAAAGACTCTGAAAGTGAACAATCTTATGACCCTCACCATGGCTGTTCAGGCACCTGGAATGATGGATACTCATTCTCAAACTTTTTGCAGCAGGCACAAGGCTTAAAGCTTGGAGAGCCACACAAACCCCACTACTGGCAGGCTATGCACCTTGTACAGTAGGGATACGATGCTCAAAGCTGTAATAAAAAAAAATTAACAAAGCAAGCTATGCTAGTTTACAACAACAAGTACTACTAGCTAACTGTTTAAAGAAGGGAAATAAACCCCCTGCAGTGGAAGAAAAGATAGAATAGTAAGCTGACATCTTCTGAATACTGATCATGGGTGGAAAGAAGGACTTGAGGGTAGTTGGGGGCAGCCCTGGTCTATATACCACAGAGCAATGATGCAAGAGTGCTAGGAGCACATGCACTGCCCTGACACCAAGGGAAAAAATATTCAAGTCTATTGCAGTGGGCATGTATACTCATGCTGTGGCCTGGACATGTGCAATCACTCAAAGAAGAATTTTGTTGGCAGGTATGTAAGCTGATACTGGGGGCATGATGATGTTTCTTTGTGGAGATATAAAAACAAAAATCTCTAACACACTGTAGGAATTCTAGAGCTATTCTCCATTAATTCTAGAGGAATTCTCCATTAAAAATGGAGCACAAACTTTGGAATTTTTACTGAAAATTTTCCCTCTCCTCTTGCTCTTTTGATGATACTGAAAATGTACAGGAAAAAAAATCTCAATTGGAAAACATTTGTATCAAAATTTGGAAAATTTCAGCCAACTCTAAATAGAATTTGCAGAAAGAAGCAAAACTGATTAAAAAACAAACAAAGCCAGATTATAATGCAGTACATTCCACCAGAATTACCCTGTATAAATAATCCATGGATACAGACTACTATTATATGGTTTATAAAATGTATGGATCTCTTTATATATTTCTTGAAAACCTGAACAATCATTCATCCTATCTGAGCGTCACTGAGATATGAACTTAATTATATTGCTGAATGGAGCCTTAGTACTATGTAACATTAGACATTTGAGTAGCTTCATTGACTCATTTGCTTTAACTTATATATCTGCTTATTGAATCAGGTCTTAACAGTGAATTGGTATTACCAGTAGATCCCATTAGCAGGGCTGATCTTAAGGACATTTGAAACATGAGGCCAGAGAGAGGGCACTTTCAGTTGTGAGTATATATGGGCTTATTGCCACCAAATCTCCTACAAAGTTCCATCATGTTACTTTTAAAACAGTTACTTCACATTGGCATGGCTTAAGTGTTTAGTTACACAGTGGGAGAGGTGCGGTCATGCTGCTTCATCTATTTGAACTTTAAAATAAGCTTCCCTCCCTCCCAGAAAAATAGCTGTAAAGGGAGAACTTGCACCAATCAGGCCTGCTAATGGGGGAGGCAAAGGGGAGGCCTGGTGATTCAAAAAGACCCAGTGCTTGCAGCAGTGATCTGAGCCCCAGGCCTTTCAAATCACTGCTGATGTGCTGTGTGGCACATTCTGGGTGGGTCTGAGGTCTGCTTGGAGTGGTGGGAGGTCAGTGTGGCATACTCCAGGAGTTACTCAGGACTAGCTGCCTCCCAACCATGTCCCTTTGGCCCAAGGTCCTAACCTGTTCCGGGAGCATGGAGACATCCCCCTCGCCCCAACCTTGCCCAGGGGCTCAGCAAGACTGTCAGCATCCCTCCCCCCAGCACCCATATATCTATGGTAACAGAGTCCAACTAGTTTTGACATTTCATCCCTTTCAGTTTATGTTGGGACAGGGCCAGTAATATATGCATATTGGAGACTAAAGAATAAAGGATGCAGCTAATGGAAGCCACCTAAAATTGGGCCTAATCCCTCTTCTTCTCTTGGCATATACACATCTTTATTGACTTTTCTTGAGTCCAGCCCTTGATCCTAGTGGGACCTTGGCCCTTGGCTTTAAAAATTACATTTCTAAAGCCACGTAAGCATAAAATGGCACATAAAATGTGAACACTTACATTACAAATAGTAGCTTAATAATCTTACTTTACAGGTACATTAATTAATTCTTAGCCATTTTTCCTTTGGGGGTGCAATTGGTATCAAGGCAAAACAGAAGAGTGAGTATTTTTATAAAGTCCTTTCCAAAATGTTTTTATCACATCCTGGATAATGGAAGATGTACATTTGCTGGGTGAATAAGAGATTCTATGACTCAAAACAAGACTGAAGTCTAAAGTTTTCCATGTGAAGGTGATTTTGTAATTATTGTTAATTAGAAGATTTAACAAGCATTGCTCAGGTTCTTAATTTTTTTTTTAATAAAATGAAAATGTACATGTTTCATTTAAATCATTGCTCTGGGGTGGTTCACTATGCATGCTTACCCCAGAAGAGAGGCCTACCCTCGCCCTTTCTCACCACAGCTGCTTGGAGCTAGGTGAGAAACATCTCTATGGCTGCTGTAGCTCCAGATTCACAGGCCCCTGTGCTCCCCAGCAGAGTTCCCTCTGAGCTGAGCAGCAGCACTGTTTCAACAGGTGATTAATCAGCCCCACCCAGTCAGTCAGCTCTGTGCACTGAGCCCTGAGCCTCTGACTGGGCAGGGCTGATTAATCACCTGTGATGCTGTGCAGCTTAGGGGGAACACTGCTCCCCAACCAGAGTAAGGAATGTAGCAAACTGTGCTCTTTCTCCACTCTTCCTGATGCAGGGAAACAATGTCCCTGCATGAATCGTGGAGGGGTGGAAGTTTCAGCTCATCCCACTCTCCCAAAAGGGTGCCTGGTGCTAGCAGGCTCAGGAAGTCTCAGAATGTGGGAGCATCCACCCCCTCCCCCAAGCCAGACCCTTTCTCCTGCCTGGTAATTCTGCCTTTTTTATGTATGATTTTCCAATACAGGCACATTCCATTTGGTGATCCTACTACTCACTGTTTAGGAGGAGTTCTTGAACACTCAGACTCACTCTCTAAAATATATAGATTATCTGCTTACATAAATGCCATTACAGTATTCAATAGCAAGGGTTAAAAGTGAATAGAACTTACCATACAGTAACTGCACCTTTCATAGACGCACAGAAGATTAGTGTTGGAAGAGGTCATCTAACTTAACCCTCCCCCACTCCCCCCCCAAAGCAGGACCAACCCCAACTAAATCATCCCAGGCAGGGCTTTGTCAATCCAGGCCTTAAAAACCTCTAGGTATGGAGATTCCACCACCTTCCTAGGTAGCCCATTCCAGTGCTTCACCCTCCTAGTGAAATCATTTTCCTGTTTTCCTATACAACATTTTTGCATAATTTTTGTAAATACTGTATAATATTTTATGAAATAAGGCCCAATGATTTTTTGAAATTGAAAGAACACAGAAGAGTACCGTGGAGGGTTTCCATCCTTCTATTTATCTTTTAAATTCAGTAAGATCATATGGATCTTTCCCCCTTCAATTAGCATCTGCTGAGAACTCCTTGATTCTATGTTTTCAAATCCCAAATTTAGCAAGTTCACTGTGCAGAACTTTTGTAAAATGCTTATGAATTCAAGGACTTGTGCATTAGTAATATTGCTGATTCTGATTCCTCTTTTCAAGCCTCCTGTTTGGCTTATTCTCACTAACAGCCTCTCACAGGAGTCTCCCCTTACGCCCATAAAACATATTTTGATGACTATTGATTTCATTTACACCAGGGAGATCATTACATGGTTTTCTTTTCATATGAATAACAGAAGGGTAAAAAATAGATTACAAGGCATTTCCTTAAAAACACTATATTCAGGAGGATTTGCATAGTAAGCTTTTCTTTTCCAATGTAGCATAGTACTAGCGTGGCAATTCATAATCTATTAGTGTTACATTTTGTGTACATTGTTATTAGCGTAAAATAATTTATAGAGGAGGTAGGAGAACAGAGGTATCATTAAAGGAGGAGTGACAGAGGCTAGAGACAGAAGAAAATCTCAGCAGTGTCAGAAATAAATGTATATACCAGCTGCACTATTGTAAAATGCTGGTAGGTTTACTAGAGTATTGTATTATATTATTATATTTCTCTGCATTGGCTCCCCCAGCAATTCAGCATTTAGCGGAACCATCTTAGCATCTACAGCTCTGCTCTTGTCTTCATTCTGATTGCACATGTGCTTAGATTCACTACTCCATGTGCTTTTTCCACTCTTTCGTTGGACTAGACAGACCACTGGTGTAATCTAGTATGACAACTCCATGTTCCTGTATTAACGTCTAAATGCAACTTGACTTTCAAGTTCTTGTTATAATTGTACTATTCTGTGTTCATCCTAAGAATATATATTCTTTGGAGTATTTTTACCACTGCAATGTGTTGTATGCAGCTGTACAGCAGCATGAATAGTAATAAACTCTTTGGAAAATGCAACCTACAAGGGACCATGCTTCATCAAAATTTTAATCCCATCCTAAGCCCTTTAACATCTGACCAGACCCGTCTTCTCAGCCGAGTCTCCCAGGAGGGACTGTCTCTCTTGTGCATTTCCCAAAATGAACTTTTATCTTCCTCCTGCTCCTAAATCCTTGATCATTCTCCCAAGTGAGACAGCCTTGCTCTCCCCAGAATACATTAATCAGATGCATGTTGCACAGCTGCCTAATATTGCCTCATTGCTCCATCCTCATTGCCCTCTGACCATGGGAAACTACGGGAATGGAGGGCACTCAATGCCTCTCCAGAGCTGGTCAGCTTATAGTTTACTGTGGTGGAGAGACGGCAGTAGTAAATGTAGAAATATGAAAGCAATGAATATTGGCATCTCTTTTCTACACTGTCCACTAAGCCCAAGCTCTGACTCAGGTTTGAGCTCAAGTTCTCTTTCCATTCACACACAAAAATCAGCCTGACCCAGGTCAGAAAACACTCTGGTCCTAGAACTCTGCTGGGTTCTGAATGGCAGAGCCGGAGGCCCTCGAGTTCAGGTTCAAGGCAACACAGCTCAAGCAGCAAACTTAAGTCAGAAGGGCTCCAGAATGCAATGTGTTCATGTTAGCTCTGAGAGTCCGGTCCAGCAATTGTACACCCAGGTTTACACCACACTGTGTGAACAAGCCAGCACGGGCATGGAAACATCAAGTCCCCAAGCTCCACAGACCCAGCTTTACAGTGCTAAGAGAAAATGGCTTAGTAGCTCTATTTGCAAGCCAAGCTTCAATCTCCTTAGTTCCATGAAACAGTGTCCTGTTTCGACACTCTACTTAATAGATACTTATTCCCATTGTAAAACAATCACACCGTTTGGCATGTTTGAGCATAATTTTCAGTCTCTGGTCAGGAGAGCCTGGACACTGCAACTGTTAGAGCACTGCAAACAAAGCTGGTTAGAGTTCTACAGCAGGGGTGGGGAACCTCAGGTCTGGGAACTGGATACAACCGCCGGCTTACCTGGGTCTGGCCCCCAAGGCTCAGGGCTCCCCCGCAGCATTGGGGAGCCCATGCTGGTGCTCCAGCTTCCCCACTGCAGGGCTGTAGCACACAAAATATACTAGGCAGCGCCCCCCAGGCTCTGGTGTGCAAGAGGAATGTGGGGAGTGTCTCTCAGTTGGGGACCTGGGGGCCACAGGGAGTTTTTTTGTTTTCCTTTTCACTTGTGTGCGGCTCCCAACTGATTTCTCTGTGGGTCAGCAGCTCCCAACACAAAAAAGATTCCCCGCCCTTGCTCTCCAGGAATGCCTTAATCTAGCCAACACTCTATTCCTCCCTTTTACAATAAATAAAATATGATTTTAAAAAAGAGCTTAATGAATTTGTGTTTTCCTTTACCTGCCTGCTGACCAACAGATAACTCAGGAGTATAAACTCATTCCTGGTCTGGTCTGGATAGAGCTTCAGATTCTACAGTCACTGAGTATACAAAGCTCCCATTCACTTCAACGGGAATTACATCTGCATGAACCGGGAGTTGAGGACTCTTTCTTTCAGAGAAATGACACCTTGGATATAATCCAGCAGCTGTGTGTCCATTACTTCCTTCCTAAATATAACTATACTTCAAATTCAATAAACGACCAGATTCTTTGTATGAAAAAATGAGGAAAAGTAACTGAAAAAAAAAAACCCAAGATGAAGAATTAAACAACCTTCATTAAAATAAACTCTGTGGTAATGTCTGCCTACTATCAAAAGTTATTAGGGAATAAATGTGACAGACCTGTCTGCTAACAGACTTCACTTGAACAGGGGACATACTTGAAACTTGTCAAAGACTTCCCCTTTGTTAATATCTGCTAACCCTTACTTTATGCACAGTGTTACATTGGAATATACTCCTGCATTGTGGAAGGAGTTGACTTATTTATTGAAGGAAAGAACACTCCTTTCCCTACCTAATTTTATCCCTGTGGGGTTAAAATCTTTGCTATCTTTTATTCAGAGCAAACAAAGTTTTAGACTAAAACCAGACTACCTAAAATTACTTCTGCTTAAAAACAATAAAGTCAACAGGAACCAGCTAATGTAAACAAAGGTGCAACTGACCCAAACAACTGTATATTTACTAAATTGCCTTTATTGTCTATTATTTAAGTAAACAGCTTGCACTGCCAATATCTTATAAGGCAATTATAAAAGAAATCTAAATGCAGAGGGAACAGGAACAATTTAGGGTAAATGCTCAAGAAAAAGAATGCACAAACTAGAAATGGCCTCTGTCCAAACACCAATGAACTTTGTGAGAGTTGGATATCCAGTCCGAAGCCTTGAAATGAATTTTGCAATCCAGGCCTGTATATGTAATGTATAAAATTAGAACTCCAAATCCAAACTTCCTCAACTTTGAAAATCTTTGAAATCTGAATGCCACCCTGCACCTGAATTTCATATTGCACACATATCTAGCAAGGGCTAAATCTTAATGGATGGCCCTACAGTTATTTAGGAGGAAAAATTTTCAATTCTAATCTGTGGAATAGACTCTTCTAGTGGTATCAATAGGGGATGTGATCATGAACATATTCAATGGAGTTAGAAAAGCACATGCAGTTCAACTCATGGGGCTACTTGTCTGGCAAATTCCCTAATTATAATTAATATAAGTAAAATAAAAATCTAGAAAGCTACATACACTGGGCACATGAGATCTAAATGGACTACTAAGCTTCCTTCTGTGCAAACAAAATGGGAGAACATGAAGGAGAGGTGCTTTTTTTACCAGTTCATCAAAACATGCCAACCTGCTATCTGATCCTGCCATTATTTACTATGCCAAACTTCCACTGAACAGCATGGGAATAATGCATGCATTAAGAGTTCCCATACATGTGCATTAGACAATACCATAACAAGGGAAGTAAAGCATGACCCCAGCTTGAATCTCAAAGGGATCTGACTTCTACTATGATTCAGGTTATGATCCCATCGGTCAAGGAGATGCCCCGCCTCATAAGAACTTTGAGGGAATTTATTTGCTGTATTAAGTCTAAAAGTAGAGGGATAAAACAAATTACTTGACAAACACAATCCCGATACTCAAACAAATGAAGTCATTCTGAAAAAATTGCTACTGAAACAGTAATAGAGGCAATGTGGTCTGATTGATGGAGTACTGGGGGACAGCAGCTTTGGAATTCTAAGCCCAACTTTACTACTGATTCCTTCTACAGCCTTGGGCATACCCCTTAGCCTCTTCACATCTCAGTCAGCAGGTGTTGTAATATTTAACTATGTACTACACAGAAATGTTATGAGACTTATTTGAGAAGATCTAAGGGAGATTCCCATACCTGACCATTTTTTTTTGGTGACAAATTTGAGGAACTGTCCCAAACTGGTGTGTCAATAGAGGATGTTTTGGAATAAGTTGATATATACCAAAGTTAGTAGTTCTGCTATTTTATTTTTGATTTCTTTCAGAACTTTTAGGTGAATACCATCTGGTATTTATCTAAAAGAAATCAAAAATAAAATTGCAGAACTATTAACTGTGGTATTTAACTTACCACTTAAATCAGCCTCTGTACTAGATGACTGAATGACAGTGAATGTAACACTGATTTTTTATAAAGGCACCAGAGGCAATCCTGGCTATTACAGCCCACTAAGACTAACTTCAGTACCAAGCAGATTGATTGTTTTTGCTATAGATTCAACCAACCCTAGAATTATCAGGCAGTTAGATGAACACATATGTTGAGGGAAGAGTCGAAATGGCTTTTGTAAGAGGACATCATGGCTCACCAATCTATCAGAATTCTTTGTGTGGTCATGTCAAATACACATATGCACAAGGATGATCTCATTGGTACAGTGTACATGGACTTTCAGAAAGCTTTTGACACGGTTCCTCACCAAAACTTTTAAGCAACTTAAGGAATCATGGGAGAAGGAAGAGAGAAGGACCTTCCTTGGACCAGTATCTGCTTAAAAGATAGAAAACAAAGGATAAGAATAAATGTTCAGTTTTCAGCATGGAGAGAGAGATAAATATCAAAGTCCCCCAAAGATTTGTGTCAGAACCAGAGCTGTTCAACACATTCATATGTGATCTGGAAAAAGGGTACACTCCTTGAATATTGCATGCAGTTCTAGTCACCCTATCTCAAATAAAGTTATTTGAATGGGGAAAAGTACAAAGAAGGGCAAGAAAAAGGATTATGGGCATGGAAGCTGCCATAGGAGGAAAGATTACAAAACTGGGAGTATTCAGCTTGGAAAAGAGATGACTGATGTGGAGGATATGATAGAAGTCCATAACATCATGAATGGTTTGGAGAAAATAGGGTTATTTACTCCTTCAGATAATACACAAAGTTGGAGTTCACATAATGAATTTAATAGGTAGTAGGTTTAAAAAAAAACCCATAAACTACTTCTTCACATAAGTTCCACAAGTTGGTTGTGTGTTATTGCAGGGGATGTTGTGAAGGCCAAAAATATAACTCTGTTAAAAAAAGAATCATAGAAGTTCCTGGTAGATTGACCAGCTTGATTAATAGCCATTGATGGACCCATGATTCAACCTTGTGAGATGGATGTATCTAGGCCATAACTAGAAACTGGGAGCGGAAGACAGGGGATGGATCACATTGTAAATTGCTCTGTTCTATTCCCTCCCTCTGAAGCATCAGGCAGAGACCACTGTCAGAAGACAAGATATTGGGCTAAATGGACCATTGGTCTTACCCAGTATGGACATTCTTGTGATCTTATGTAAGATGGAAAGCATTCAGTATTGAATTTTATTAATAAACAGTTTAAAAAGTAGGAGCTCATCTGAACTATCATTCACACACATGCCTGAATTTTAGAGGAATTAGATGTGAATCCATGGATCTGAATCTGCCATTACTGATCTGGTTAGGGATTGCATCTAAATCAGGAAGGGATCTATTTTCAACATCCCTTTTGAACATCAGCCAATAAAACAAAGGTCTCATGAAAGGACCCATCTGAGATTAACTATTATAGGAAACAATTTGTGAGCTTTCAGCATTCTTGAATCTGAATCCAGATTACCCCTTGTTTGATCATGAGCCGGCATTCTCAATCCCACCTTGAACAGGCTCTAGACTCAAAATGAACACTGCCTCCTCAGCTCATCATGACTATCAATAAAGCATTGAACAGAAGTGTTGCTAGTGCAAAGTCATGCAAGGAACAGCATTTCCAAAATTTCTGAATGCAAATTGAAAATCCACCCAATTTGGGATTATTTTATTATATGGGGTTTGGAACAGAATGTAGAAGCACAACATAAATTAAAATTATAAAGACCTGAATAGAAAATTGAAGTTATAAATGGAATAGTTGCTGTAAGCAGATAGTTTCTCTCACTGGTTCACATGAACTGCTTTGAACCGGAACAGATGTGGATGTACTATTTGCCTCTTCCCCTCACTTCCCCCTCCCCCCGCCACTGCTACAAACCTATCTGCATTTGCTAAACAGTCCAGAAGGAGAAAGAGGTGACAAACACCAATCCTTGGCTTAACCGAAGTTTCACTGGGACAATATCTCCCCTCCTTTCTCAGCCTTATTGAGGGGAGGGGGCAAAAGGATGAATTTTCAAATACTTACGGAAATTTAAAAATGCTTGGTTTTGCTAAATGTATCAAGTCATTTACAATTTGACAAAAACTGCATTTTTAGTCCTTCACTACAGATTAGTTTTTGTTTCACAAGTGTCTCTTCAGGGGTGACACAGATGACAAATAAGGAAAAAACTAAAAGAAAAATCAAGTGGGGAAATAGATGTTAAAAATAATGAGGCTGCTCCAAAACGAATTCAGGTTCCGGACAGAATGCAAACTTCCAGCACACAGTTTATTTTAAATTGTCTCCTTTCCCCTCCACTTCTGTGTCTGTTTTATCTCCTGGAGTTTCATCTTTTTTATGTCTTAAAATCTATTCCTAAAAAAGACAGTAAAAACAGAAGCAGCCAGAGAGTGAAGAGGCAAGATGTAAACATTCCGTTCTAAAATCTGCTGTGAAACAAAAGGGCAATGGGATTACATTTGGTAAGGGCTGAAATTTGTTCAATGTTTTGAGATGAAACTGAATCCCCCTTTTCTAGATGTGTTTAGATGTGTCACTCCTCTGAAAAAGTCAGGCATGGAAAACTGATAATTTCTTAATATGAATATTCTTCAGTTGACTAGTATTGAGCCACAGGTAGTTTATACACAGAATTTATTCATTTTAATTATTCTTTTAAAATGGATCCCTGATTTTTCCACCTACAGAACTTCCAGGCTTAAATTCTGTAACTGATTCTGTGTGGGCAGTTCCATGCGTCGGACTTCACTGTGTGTTAGGGTCTGTCTGAGAAGAGTCAGTTGCATGACTAGGGCTACCCTGATTTCAGGTGAATTATGTATACGTAACAAAAACAGTATCAGGCCCTCAAGGACTGCTTTGACTGGACATTGTTATAAAGATTTTGTGCTAGATCCTGCGAATTAGTGAACATTAAAAATCCATTAGACCTGTGGTCCTGCTCCAGAACTGAAATCGATAGCAAAACCCTCACTAACTTAAACTGGAGGTAAAATGGACCCCTTATAATTTAACTGGAATTCAGGGTCTCAACAGGAATGTCTTTAAGAAAAACTGGGCTGATCCCAAACTTCCTACTCAGACTAAGCATCCACATAAGTAATCTTTCTCCATATATTTTAGTGTGTGTCTGAGTGTCTGTCTGCATGTTTGTCTATTCAAGAACTCCTCCTAAACGGCCCATCAAATTTGGTATTCAGCTTCCTCTTTGCCTAACTTAAAGCAAGGTAAGGGTTTGGTTGTGCCAAGGCAATGAGAAGCCCTGGGAAAAGGACTGTTTTCCATAACATGCAAAGGGAGGAGCTGCTGTTTGGAGGGATGCAATATAGGAGTGGCTATTGGGGACAGCACCAACAGGGCTGGAGTTCTACCATCTTGCCTGCCAGCACACTGGTAAGTAGCATCCCCTGACCCTATGTCTCAAACCCTTTCCCTCCTTCCTGGCCCTTGGCCACAGCATAGGGTGGGATGAGGACAACAGTGCAGGGGGGTCTTGGAGGGGAGAGAGAGAACAGTGGGGGAGGAGGGGAGACTGGTGAGGTGGAGAGAAAAGGTCCCTTGTGAGCAGGGAGGCCTGGCAGGGGCGAGAACATACCCTTGGTGGGTGGGGGGCCTGGTGGGAAAAAGAACACGATCTTGGCAGTGAGGGGGGCGCCCTGTGGGAGAAAGAGCATGTCCCTAATGGGTCCACTGAGCTCCTCCTTACCTTCCCTGTCTCTTCTACCTTCCCTCCATCCCTAAGGCCCTGCCCTGGAGCACCCTGGCAATGTTGGGTAAGTCTGCTATTGAAAAATATTTGTGAGAAAGTGATACAGGCTCTAGATTACAATGTGACTCAGAAATTAAAAGAAAGAGTAGCATTTTGTTTCACTTTGTTATGCTTTTGGGTGGTGCTGACATCTTGGAAAACACTTTGCAAATTCAATTCCTACCCATGGTTGTTAAAAGTAGAGGGTGCTTAGAATCTGTGGGATCAGGCCCTCAGCCACTTGACTACTTTGTTCTTTACCAAAAAGTGATTAAATTTAAGCACATGCTTAAGTGCTTTGCTGGACTAGAGCTAGAGTGGTCAAAAATGTGTAAGACTAGCCCTGGATTAACTATTCGGGGAAAACATATTGCAAAAAAGAGAAACTGACACAAAAAGGAGGCTTCATTCATGTATAACAGAAAGACAAAGATTTTAAATTTTGGAAATAAGAGCATCACATCTTTAGTGGAAGGGTTATTAGCAAGCTTCTAAGAGGAGAAAGAGGTTAAAATTAAATCCATGCATCTGCCATTAGAAAAAAGCAACTAACTTAAAAAGGGTTATATCTATGCAGCAGGTATGATGAAATTTTAGAAGTGTGAAAAAGGTTTCTGCTCTTCCATTGGCAGAGCACAGAGGTTCTGCTTTCTATCATCCAACTAATATATGTTCTGGCAGCCTTTTTTCCCTCCTTTTTGAAGATTCATACTTCTATCATAAATGTATTTACTGGAACAGCATGAAGAGAAAACACCTTTTATATAATCATTTTAAATGGCAGGGCACAGTGTTTCTTCCATTTAACTGTTCTTTTAAGTAGAGGGTAAACAGGGTTTAAATAGATCACTTTTTTCCCCCACCTGCAAAACTCCCATGCTTAAATTCTGTAATTGATTGTATGTGGACAGTTAGAAGACAGTCAGTTGCATGACCAAGGCTTCACTGATTTCAGGTAAATTACGTGAACCTACTAAAAACAGTATTTGGCACCTTAGCATTATTATCAGTTATTATTATAGGCCTGATCTGAGAGCCCATATATGCTCTAAGATGAAACTAATATGGACCTAAAATGAAGTTCTATATTCTAAATGTGCCAATCAGCCAACGCTCCCCCTGAAACAGATATCAAAACTAATGGTGTAGCATGGCAGCTTTAGGTCCAGAACCTAACATTGCGTAATATAACCCTCCTGATTTTGGATTCTGTCTTCCGGAGGCTACTGTGGCCAATCTGGGAAATTTTAAACTGCTAAAAATCCAGTGGTACAGCAGGACTAAGGTGGGCTTCCTGCCTGCCCTGGCCCTGTGCCACTCCCAGAAGTAGCCAGCATATCCCTGCAGTTCTCAGGGCAAGGGGATGGGAGGGCAGAGGATTTCTGCATGCTACTCTTGTCCCAAGCACTGATTCCATAGCTCCAATTGGGCAGGAAGTATAGGCAGGGGTAGGATATGGAGCCCTCTTCCCCCAAGTGCAGAAGGGGGTGCCAGCCACTTATGGGAGAAGCGTAGGGCTTAGTTCTACTGTGCTGCTGACTAAGAGCTGCCTGAGATAAGCATCGTCCAGCCAAAGCCTGCACCCTGCAACTCCTTCTATATCCCCCAATCCCCTTCCCGCAGCTCAGCACAGCACTTCCCTCTCTCATTCTGAACCCCGTGGCCCAAACCCAGAGCCCACACTCCCAACCCCTTCTTGCCCCTTCCTGGGAAAAGTAAGGGAGAACAAATGAAGAAGGGAGGGAAGATAGAGTGAGCAGAGGCGGGGCCTTGGAGAAGTGGGTAAGGGTGTTTGGGTCTGTGTGATCAGAGACAGTTGGCAATCCTAATCCTGAGCTGTAGATGATGAATACCTGGAGCAGCTCAGAAGTGGTGTTGTGGATGACTTAATGCTATCATTGCACTACTCTGATTCTGGATAGAGAGGAGTTGTTTTGGTCTCTCTGCAGTAATTTGCAGCAGCATCCTCTGCAAAAATACCAAACATGGAACCACATGTCTCTCACTGACTCCACTTCAGAGTTACTCAGCTTGGAAGGAAAAACGATTTCCCCTTCACTGCTGGCTCTGCAAATTCAAACTGAGACCTGAAAGTCAAGTTCTCGTCTCACGTATAATCATTTGTAATAGAGGTTTGACAAGCCCAACTCACTCTCTTAGTAAGACCTGTGCAACACCTATTTTCGCCAAATGATGTCCACAGGTGCATTGTGCAATCCCATTGCAAGCTCATTATGGTTTGTAAGTTACTTTGAGATCTTCAGATGAAAGGTGCTGAAGCTGTACACAAGATTTACTCCATCATAAATCCAACTCAGCATGGTTATTCAGATTAATGATGCATTTCACTGTTTAACCCTTAGACCTCATTCTAGCCTCCTACTGTCTACCTTAAAAAAGAACTTCCCGAGTGTGAGAACGTCCCTATGTATGGTAGCTCAGCTATGTAATACATTCTTGTGTTTTCAAAGCCTGAATCTCCTGTACAACACCTGGGCAAAATAGTGGAACCTATTTTAGGGTTTCAATTACAACACTTAATTTCTTGTCTTTGGTTGGTTTAAATTAGCTTCCATGGCATGTCTTAAACTAAGTTTTCATTTTGAAACATATTTTTGCTCAGATTCAACTGCCTGTCAATATTATTATTGATAATTGCTGTAAAGGTGAAATAATATTTCAAATCTACTTCTCTGTGATCAGCAAAGGACCTAGAAAGCTGTTCAGACAGATAAATTCAGGTTGGCTGCTAATAAGATTCTGCTTTTAGACATGGAATTCCACATCCCTATAAACCTGAATCCCATGACACTGAACTGAAATGATCAGAGCTAAATTCTGCCCATGTGTATAAGTATCTTTCATTGAAGAAAATGGAAGACAAGCCTGGATCTAAAGATAAAGCTAATTTATGTTTTGTTTTACTGATCCAACTGTCAGACATTTATTTCATTTGATTATCTAGTCCAAGGGTGGGCATTACAAAAAAATGGTGGCCTACTAGGGTTAGTCCCTGGCAGGCTGCCACCACTGTATTTACCTCTGCCTTCACAGGGACCTGCAATTGCAGCTCTCATTAGCCACAGATTGCCATTTGGGACATTACTTCCCACCACTCCCATTGGCCACGAATGGCGATCATGGCCATCAAGAGCTTCAATCACACAATACCTGCAAATGTGCGGGTAAATATAGAGGTGGGGGGCCTGCCAGGGACTAACCTTGTGGACCAGATCCGGCTCGCAGGCTGGAATTTTCCCACCTTAAACTAGATATTCTTCTGAGTCTATTATTTGGATGCATTCACCTCTGTGCAGAAGACTTTCACATGGCCCTGTACACTGTCATTCACAGAAATTCTATTTTACAGCAAATAGTGCAACAGTAATTCACAGGAAACACATTAGGGCTCCTAAGATGACAAAAAGGAAACAATTCTTCCATACAAAATATATTTGCAAACAAAAGGTGTAAAGAAATGCTAGTGGGATGGATTAGAATGCACAAACATAATACATCCTATACATGCCAAAAAAAAAAAAAAAAAAAGGAAAAGCCTGTATCTCTGCAAGCCCAGAAAAGGAATACATGAAAGGGAAAAGAGAAAATTCTTATTTTACCTTATAACACACACAAGGTCAAAGAGTAAATATCAGTATACGGTAGATGTTTCTAAGAGATATGAACTAAATTTCTTTAATCACTTGTCAGGACACAACAGCCCTGAGGACACTACCTATCATACTGAAGGGGATTTTAATATTACCCAAATTATGTCTCTAGACAGTTCAGTCATTCCATTTTTATTAGGTGGAATATTTTACATCTAGTACAATGCACCGTGGACTTCAGTAAGCTCACCCCTTTAACTAGCCATAGAGCACATTTTATAAGACAAGCCCTTATAATCAGGTATGCATTATACACAGCCAAAAGATGCACCTTTCAGCCAGACATATAGTATACTCTATAAGGTTTGTTTTTGCATTAGATATTCCGTGAGCTACATGAACCTGGTCCTGGGAAGTGCTCTGAGTCTCCCCTAAAGCAATGCACTCCCTCAATTCCTCACTGACACCCAGGCATATTTTAGATTGGTCCCTACAGTTTCAAGGACACAGAAACAAGACAGTATCTTAAGTTTTGTACAGTCTGGAATATCATGATATTTTAGTAGATAATCCCCACAAACAAGTGAACTCTTTGCTTACTTAAAACTTGACAAATACATACATCTTCACATCTATGTGAATTCAAGATTAAGGGTTATTTATTAGCAACATGATGAATTAAGAGTATGTGCTAAGAAGCTTCTATTAAAAAATATTGCTCAATTTGATGGAAGCAATTGTTATTTTGGATTATCGCCTGATCAATAGAGGGGATGATGTTGAGGGAATAGTTAACTGGAAGTTCCCTCATGATTAATTATTTTAGTAATTAACTGAACTTAATAAGGCTCTTAGATTTTCTTTCACTGATTGTGCAGATATATTTATTCACAAAGGTCTTTCTGTTATTCTCCACAGTGCTGAAGAGACAAGACAGGGCATAGTCTGCAAATTAAACATGTGTACAGAGAAAGCAGCCTACAGCAGAACCCTAGAACCAGTCCCCTTCAATCTCCAACACAGGCTATATACCCAGGATCTTAATTCTCTACCCAATTGCAAATGTTGAGAAAGTTCAGTTCCATATTCCAGCGTAGTGAGTCAGCTGCTACACTCAGTCTCCTAGTAATTATATGGTTGAATAAAACATATTAAGTCAGAGGAAATAAAAAAGGAAAAATCATTAGTTTATTTTTAGAAACCTTGACTCGTCATTCATCAGAAAGAACATTCACACTATGCACTCAGATACCAGCATCCGCACGAGGTTTGCCTGACCACATGCTGAAATGCATGTTACATATAGAGAACCATTTTTCTTCTTTAGACCAGGTTCAGACTCCATGCCAGTGTACACAGGATATATATAGCAATGTAATAATTTCCACCAGCCAGTAGAACTGTACCAGGGCTTCATTGTACATGAAGCCTTGACATAGTCTCTTCAGTCTTATCCTCTCACTGCTGTCACATCAAATACCAGTGGCAGATTTACAGTTAGTAGGGCCCTGTGCTCAGCCACATTTTATGCCTCCCCCACCCCTGGACCCAACCAAGAAAGAGAACATTCTCTTTCATATCTGTCCCCACAGAGATGACTGGTGAGCATCTGTCCAACCTGGGGAAGGGCTGGGACAATGCCATTCTGTCACAGGCCCCGCCTCTTCCCCATCCTTGCTCCACCACCTTCCCTCCTGTTTCTCACCTTTGCTCGGTCCCCTCCTTGCCTCTTCCCCCAGTTGATGAGACTTGGGGGCTAGCAGGGCTGGTGGGGGAGTAGAGCTCACAGTCACTAGTTGCATCATTCCACTTCCCAAGGGGTTAGTGCAGGGCAGTCCGGACCTACTCCCCCGAGCAACCAGAGTGAACTGGGTCCACATTGTTCTGTTTTGCCTGCTGCTGCTGGAGAGTGCAGGGGGGCCAGATTCCTGCTGTGGGCTCCAGAGTCCTGCTGCTGGCTCCTTGTCCCCTCCCACCCATGATGTTGGGGGCATGTGTCCCCCCATTTCCCTTCACACATCACCCCTGCCTTCCTCCCTATTTTTTTTCCTTCATCCTCCAATGTAAATGAAAATAAAGTGAGGTACCTTGCTTGTTTTTGTAGTCTAATTTTTTTCCATAGACCATCTGAAAATTGCTGAGGGTCTCAGTGGACCACTCAATGATCTTTCCAAATATTGTTTGTGTCATTATTGTTTGTACTGTTAGCTAACTATTGTAAAGTGCTTTGGATAAGAGCACTTTATAAAAAAAAACAAAAACAAAGTAACTTAACCTTTCCTCAGTCCACATGAATGGAGATCTTGGACCACAGTTTGAGAACTTCTGGTCTAGATGAAAGCTTGTATTTTCACTACGCCAATGTGAAAAATGTGTAAAAATAAAAAGCATAGGTGCTGTGCATCAATTGTTTTATTATTTTTCTCAGCGTGACATTCAGGAGAGGCAATCAAATCAGTCTGGAAGAAGAACATGCATGAGAACTCTCTCCGAACAGAGAAGCAATTGATTATTATTTAAAAAACAAACAAACAAACCCACAACACATTCTTTGATCTCTTCTTGGGGACAAATCTTGTTTCCATTGAAATCAAAAGGAGTTTTGCTATCGAGTTCACTGGGAACAGTCTTTGACATTTTGGGCACGAGGGCTAAAGCTGAAATAAGCTACGTGATTTGAGCTATGTCAATTGCGTAGCTTATGTCGAAATAGCTTATTTTGGCTTTTGGTGCTGTCTACACAGAAGGGAGTCTGAGAAAGCACTCTTCCTCCAATTTCCCTTATTCCTCGTAAAATGAAGGTTACAGGAGTCAGGGTAAGAAGTCCTCCAGCTTGACATTATTTGACATGTTGAAATAACTGCTTGTAGAGTAGACACGGACAATGTTAGGTCAAATAACGTCAGTTATTCCAAAATAACGCTGCTGTATAGACATAGCTTTGGAGAAGAAGAGCTATGTTGGTATGTTGCTTATACCACAGGTATCAAAGTGAGAAAGTCAGCAGACACATGATCTTTGTCCACTGCAAGGGGGAAAAAATATATATCAGCAGTCAATGAGGCTAAAAGCATCTGTGTACCATATCCACACACATTCCCCCCCCCATAGTGCACTGCCCTGACCACTCTGCTCCATTTGCTGTTTGGGGCTCATTCCCTGCCCCAATAATAGGTGACTGGTGCCTGCAGGTGGAGGTAGTGCAGAAAAGGCAACTCAGAGGAAAAGGGAGAGCACACGAGGGAGCACCTCATTTAGCAATTAATTTTTTTGGCAGGAGCACCGGGGGCCAGTGCACCTCCCAAGTGCTACCACAAGTCACTATGCCCCTCCAATAACCTACTTGGCCTTTCCCCTCAGTGGGCCCTGTTGGAAGTCAGTCTCAGCCTGATCCAGGTCTGTGTAGTAGTGAACCTTGAAGGTTAGACCTGGGGCATCTGTGCTCCTTGGTGCAGCAGAAGCAAAATTTTCACTGCTGCCACCCTGGCAGTGCCAGAGCAAGCAAAAGGTGTGTGTGTGTGTAGGGGGCTCTCTTGAGCAGGCACTGAGTCACAGACCAAGAGGAATAGAGAGTCTAGCACCACTTGGACTGGGAGAGAGATGAGCCCCTCCCTGGTTGATTCTTCTTTCTGGGGTCCTCACACATTTCTGCCCTGCACTTTCTCTTTCTGTGTGACAAAAAAATCTATTAAGTCAAGTATAGACTGGGCAGGCAATTTCCAGGGTTTGCTGTGAGCTAAGTGTTCCTTAATGGGCCATTCAACATCATATAAACTCTTCCCTTGACTTCATGTGCTGGCTAAATAATCTGAAGGCATGACCATAAGAGCAAGTACAGGCATACAGAGCTGGGAAATGAGATATTTGTTTCCTTTGCTTTGTTGCTCCAGTGTGGGAGACCCCTGTCATTATCCTCCCTCTCCCCTCCCTGTCCTTGCCACAACACTGTTTGAGGGTTGGAGGCCCTCAAAACAATCAATACACATCTTCCATTGATAGCAACAGCGTGCATGCTTGAGTTCTACAGGAGAGGACAAGTGGCCTAATTCAGCTCTCCTCATACACCTAACCATCAAATAGACCTACACGCTTGTTCAAGAAAGCAGTTTTAACGCATGCTGAAAGTTTATCCCTCAGATGCCCCACAAATAGATTGTTCCTGGTCTCAGCACACAGTGTTTGTGTGCATACATGGCCACTATCAAATCAGGGAGCATATGCATACAGAGATATGCAGACATATGTTGGGAAATTAAGACAGCGGGACACAGATTATCCAATAAATTCTTGGACTGCATTGGAGACTTTTCTTTATTTCAGAAGGTTAAGAAAGCTATTAGAGGGGAAATTGTTCTAGATTTGATTTTCACAAATCGGGAGGAATCGGTGGAAATTTGAAAGTGGAAGGCAGCTTGGGTGAAAGTGATCATGAAATCATAGAGTTTATGATTCTAAGCAATGGTAGCCGGGAGAACAGCAAAACAGAGACAATAGTTTTCAGGAAGGCAGTTTTTAGTAAACTCAGAGAATTGGTAGGTAAGGTCCCATGAGAAGTAAGACTAAGAGGAAAAACAATTGAAGAGAGTTGATAGTTTTTTAAAGGGACAGTATTAAGGGCCCCAAACCAAACTATTCCACTGCAGAGGAAAGAGAGAAAGTATGGCAGGAGACCACCTTGGATCAATCAGGAGATCTTATATGATCTAAAAAACAAAAAGGAGTTGTATAAAAGTGGAAACTAGGTCATATTACAAAGGATGAATATAAGCAAAGAACACAAGTATGCAGGGGCAAGATTAGAAAGGCACAAAATGAGCTAAATCTAGCTAGAGATAAAGGGTAACAAGACAACATTCTACTAGTATATTAGAAGCAAGAGGAAGACCAGGGACGGGGTAGGCACATTGCTCAGTGAAAAGGGAGAAACAATAACAGGAAACTTGGAAATGGCAGAGGTGTTTAATGACTTCTTTGTTTTGGTCTTCACCAAGAAGTCTGATGAAGGGCTACCTAAGATAGTGAATGCTAGTGGAATAGGGGTAGGTTTAGAAGTTAAAATAAAAAACGAACAAGTTAAAAATGTCTTAGAAAAGTTAGATGTCTGCAAGTCACCAGGGCCTGATGAAATGCATCCTAGAATACTCAAAGAGCTGATAGAGGACATATCTGAGCCTTTAGCTATCATCTTTGAAAAATCATGGCAGTTGGGTGAGATTCCAGAAGACTGGAAAAGAGCAAATATAGTGTCCATCTATAAAAAGGGAAATAAAAACAACCCAGGAAACTACAGACCAGTCAGTTTAACTTCTGTGCCAGGAAAGATAACGGAGCAAGTAATTAAGAAATTCATCTGCAAACATCTGGACGATAACAAGGTGATAGGTAATAGCCAGCATGGATTTGTAAAGAACAAATCATGCCAAATCAATGTGATAGCTTTCTTTGATAGCTTTGAAGCGGTAGACGTGGTATACCTAGACTTTAATAAGGCATTTGACATGGTCTTGCATGACCTTCTCATCAGTAAACTAGGGAAATGCACTTACTATAAGGTGTATGCATAACTGGCTGGCTAACTGTTCTCAGAGTAGTTATTAATGGTTCACAGGCATGCTGGAAGGGCATAACAAGTGAGGTTCCATAGGGGTCCGTTTTGGGACCAGTTCTGTTCAATAGCTTCATCAACGATTTATATGATGGCATAGAGAGTATGATTATTAAGTTTGCAGACGATACCAAGCTGGGAGGGGTTGCAAGTGCTTTGGAGGATAGGGTCATAATTCAAAATGATCTGGGGTCAATGGGATGAAGTTTAATAAGGACAAATGCAAAGTACTTATTGTTAACACATACAGAATGGGAAGTGACTGTCTAGGAAGGAGTATTGCAGAAAGGGATTTAGGGATCATAGTGGACCACAAGTTAAACATGAGTCGTCAATGTGACACTGTTGCAAAAAAATAAGCAAACATGATTCTGGGATGCATTAACAGGAGTGTTGTGGGCAAGACACGAGAAGTCATTCTTCTGCTCTACTCTGCACTGATTAGGCCTCAATTGGAGTATTATGTTCAGTTCTGGGCACCACATTTCAAGAACAATGGGGAGAAATTGGAGAAGGGCCAGAGAAGAGCAACAAAAATGATTAAAGGGCTGGAAAACATGAGGGAAGACTTAAAGAATTGGGCTTGTTTAGTCTAGTAAAGAGAAGACTGAGAGGGGACATGATAACAGTTTTCAAGTATTTAAAAGGGTGTTACAAGGAGGAAGGGAAAATTGTTCTCCTTGGCCTCTGAGGATAGGACAAGAGGGAATGGGCTTCAACTGCAGCAAGGGAGTTTTAGGTTGGACATTAGGAAAAATTTCCTAACTGTCAGGGTGTTTAAACACTGTAATAAATTGCCTAGGGAGGCTATGGAATCTCCATCACTGCAGATATTTAAGAGCAGGTTGGATAGACATCTATCAGAGATGATAAAGATGGTGCTTGGTCCCACTCTGAGGCCAGGGGACTGGACTTGACCTCTCAAGGTCCCTTCCAGTTTTAGGATTCTATGAAATCAGTGAACCACACCCACTATGTCTGCTGCTTTCCCTGAAATTTTTCCTGCAATGGCTCTGGTGCTAGAATAGGGGTGGAAAAGTGTGTGCACATATATGTATGTACAGCATTCCCTTTTAAGACATCAGTACCACAAAACAGCATGGGCACATTTAGTGATTTAGCACAAACACTTCCTTCCTTTCTACACTGCAATAATATTTTTCCTAGCTTTGCACAAAGTTCTTTGAAATTCTACATACCAGATCGGGGGAGGGGGGGGGAAGGGGGGAAATCAGTCACTATACATAAACAAACAAAGGATGGGAAACAAGATCTTGAAGTAAAAATATTACAATATAGACATAAATGAATAGCTTTCTTCCTGTTATTGATCATACTAATCAGTATGGAACAATTTCAAACTCCACTGAAATGAAGGAGTCAAATCCTGAGAGTCCTAAATAAGGCCCTATCCTATCCCACTGTAAAGCTGCCCCAAATGTAAAAGCAAAAGAAAAGAGATGGCATGAATAAATTATATTTTAAATAAACCTTTTTATACTTTAAGCGACACCGAATACGAGAGTTTCAAAGGATGCCATCCTCACTTTAACATTGGCCTTCTGATACTGCTGAAGTATGTACATGCTTGGAATAGCTGGCTCAAAACCATGCTCGTCCTCGTACAACACTTTAAGACAACATGTTCTGAATTTTGTATTTGTGAATTTAATTTTTGTTTATGCCTTTCCTATAGCCTCATTATTAACCAGGTGCTTTAAATTGGTTTAATCTCTTCTTCTTGGACAGAATTTTGTCATCTGATCTCATCAGCCCTTCAGATTTCTATTTCATATTCTGAGCTTGTTCTGTGAGCGAAACTTCAGCTGGCATCATGAGTTCAGAACAAGCAATAAATATCTGCAGTGTGGACAGAGACAGAATTTTGCACATACTGGTGCATACTGATAAAATTTCCTGGCATACAGATAGGAATGGCCTGACTATAGGCCTACTAGCGAGGAACACCTGAGTTTTAACTCCAGCTAGCAAACCAATTTGCTCCATCTGCTAAGTTAAGTCACTTGAATTTCTCTGCCTGAACCCTTCCCTCTGTAAAATACCAAGCCTATTTAGCATCCTCACAGGATATTGACGTGATCGCTTAAATGTTTCTAAAGCAATTTGAAAGGTGTTGCAAAAAGGCTTAGTATCATGATTATAATATGATTAATGAGCACCACATGTTATGGAATTGACCTATAAGAAAAATATTGTACAAGTTCCCTTGTAACTTCAAAAAAAAGTGATGATTCTCTGTAAAAATAAAGAGCTATCTATGGAACTTTGAAGATTATTTAAAAAGTGACAAATTCCATCATGGTGAGTTGTGCTCTAAGGGCTTGGAACGTGCAAACCCATATGCACATGAGTTGTCTTCACAATACCAGAGTATAAATATTAGCAAGAACAGTTTGCATGAGCAGGCTCTAACTTACTATCACACTTCGCAGCTGTGTATGTAACAAAGGTACAAAGCAGGATGGAGAACATGAGAGAACAAGTGATATCATAGTGAAAGGTCAAGAGATCTGATGTTCAAGTGATGACAAGAGGCATTATGTTACTACTATTATTTTATAAATTAAAAGACTCTGGAATAAAAATAGAGATTGATGACATCAGTACCAGCAGGCTACAGATGAGAGCTCAAGAAAAAATTTGAAGAAGCATAAGGTTACTTGGTCCACAGTCTGGAAATTGCATGAGAAAGGGGACAGAAGAACTGCTCGAGAGAAGACAATAGGAGCATAAAGCCATTCCAAAATGGCGGCGTCTACAGTGCAAGTGGAGAAATAGATGAACTGGAGCTGATCAGAGCCTTGAAAGTGAATTGTCTGAAGGGGATATCAAAGAGTATAAGGAGGCTGGTGCATGATTCAAAGAGGGGGGTGGCCCTCCAAATACAAAAGAAACATTTAGAAATAGAGGATGAGAGAAACAATTATTTGGATTAGCTTTGTCCTTGCATTATTTCCAACAGTATGACTGTAATATTTGAAACAGTGCTTGTTACCAGTACTATCTGACGTGTATGCTTAGAATTTTTTTAGCAAGCCACCTATTTTGATTGTTACTAAATGGCTAACCTTTACTGTAAGTTCTCAGAAAAGCAGTTAAGACACTGCAATATTTTCCTATACTTAGAACAGAAAATAGCATCAGTTTCTCAGATATTACTGTGTTCTAACAGTTGGAATAAGACTGACTTTTTTAATAGTACCACTGGGGTACTCAAGGGGTTCTACAAGTGATGAAGATAGATAGTTCCACCAATACTTTCACACATAGAACTCTCGGGCTATGTCTACACTGGCAGCTTCTTGCGCAAGAACAGCCATTCTTGCGCAAAAGCTTGCCTGCTGTCTATACTGCACGAGCGTTCTTGTGCAAGTAAATTTACAGTATAGCGTTGTAAAACAGGGCTTCTTCCAGAAGAGTTATTCCTCTACCCACGAGGAATAAGCCCTCTTGTGCAAGAGCTCTTCCACAAGAGGGCAGTGTAGACAGGCAACATGAATTTCTTGCGCAAGAAGCCCCTATGGTTAAAATGGCCATTAGAGCTTTCTTGTGCAAGAGAGCATCCACACTGCCATGGATCCTCTTGTACAGAAGCACATGGCAGTGTGGACTCACTCTTGTGGAAGATTTTTTGCACAAGAACTCTTCTGCAAAAGAGTTCTTGTGCAAGAAGCCGCCAGTTTAGATGTAGCCTTGAAATTAAAGTAATCTCTGCCTGCATAAAGATTGTAGGATCCAATTATAAAGGCAGAATGTCTATGGCAAACATGGTTGGGGCTCGTAATTTAAAAATTAAATACACACATTTTCCCTTTATCTTGGAAGATTACAGTAATAGCAAAGATGGGGATATGCAGATCAGTTTTACATAATATGGTCAATAGCTCAGCAAGCCCAGTCAGATGTTATATGTCAAGAGGTATATTGACCCTAGACATAATAATGAGGAAAAGAAACAAATTGTGACATATGCCTGCCTATGCCTATAGAATCAAATTAAATAGATTATTATTTACCCTCAAAAATAACTATGAATACATATGAAACAGAGGCCTAATGACTACATATTTGAAATGCTTTGTCACCTTGCCTGAGGTCAATTCCAAATATTCAAGATAGGCCCAATTCAGACAGCTGCTCAGCTCCCTCACCTCTCATTCATTTCAGGGTACTCAGCGCAATATGGGATTCTGCCCTTAGAATATACATTGTGGGACCATATAAGTAATTCAACAGAAAAGCTACATTGATCTGTTAGACTACTAATCTCTATGCAAAGGAAAATTTAAGCACTTTGAATAATCCTGACTTTGTTTTTAGGAAAATACACCAAGTTGGTGGGTGAATAAGAGCTAAACGTCTCTCTCATATTTACTCTAACATAATGTATGAAGAAGGCTGCTGTATATGCACCAGAAAGAGCTTCTTGCCAAGATCTCACTTGTGCAAGGTGCTGAGCAGCCCCTGAGCAGGGCTCTGTGCATTGAAGCCAATGAGAGATGAGGGGATCCAGCACCAGGATGGGCCCCTGAAATCTGTGATGTCTGCTACAATTCCCCAATAAAAGTGAGTGGGACTGAATACAATCTCTTTCCCCACTCATAGTGAGTCCCCAGCATTTCCTTTTCTCAAGGTCATCAGAATCCAGGGGGTATAATTAATATTAAAATGGACATTTTCCCCCTCTTAGTGCCAACAAATGCCTCCACTTCCCAGGGTGACTCTTCTGCCTTCTGTTTTTGGCAGGCTACCGTTTGTCCATATTTCATAACAACAATTGCGTAACAACAACAGAACATAGCTGCTGCAGCTTCTGGTTGTGGTAAATATGCTGGGTCTTAAGCCCATTAGAATCTCTGCTGTGTCACTTACTTCCTGATACTCAGTTGCTCCATAACCCCTCGCAGTGACTAGTGAACTGTCCTGCTTGCAAGATTGATGTGGGACTAGACACATTGCGCTGCTGCACACCCCGAGAACTGTCACTGAATCAAAACTGCCTCCTGGAGGTGCTCGGGTAGAACATGGCCCCATCCCCAAATATGAATAAGTTATTTTAGTTTAAAACAAAGTGAATGATATGAACGACTGCAGAGCTGGAAGAAAAAGTCTAATTAAATCAAAGCTGTTAGTCTCTTGTCACAGCTGATTAATTATTAGCTGGAAATAATTCATCACTTTAACTCCTGGTAGGAATAGCTCATGTGTTATCAGGAGCAGAAGTTTAATAAAAAACAGTAAACCTGATGAGTACGCCTGCACTGGAAGTCCCAGTTCAGAGGGCTGAACAATCTCTTCTAGAAAGAGTGTGCCAGGGAAATGGGTTTCAACATCTGTGGTGAAATCATGGCCCTAGGTAATAGCCAAACTCCCAATGACTACAGTAGGGTCAAGATTTCACCCCTGAAGGGGTTGATAAGTTTACTTCCTGTGGAAGTGGGGATTTGCTTCCATTCTAGCTCCGCAGGAGGCCTGATTCTCCAGCTCCAAAGCTGTTCTGAGTCTTATGCCCACTGCCTCCAAACTGCTTTCCATAGGCATCATCTTACCTATGCCAGCATGGTTCCTTCATACTCTATGTTGCCCATACCTTGGCTGCCTCAGCCCTACCTCTACTTGCAATTCCACAACTCACATTCATTTCCCTAGAGCAGTGGTCTCCAACCTTTTTAACCACAAGAGCGCTTTTTCAATTTAAGTGCAATGTAAGATCTACCTCAAACCCAAATACCCCTGCCTGGCTTCCTTCCCGCCCCTTCTTTGAGGCCCTGCCCCTGCTCCACCCCTTCGCCAAGGCTTCACCCGGCTCACTCCATTTCCCTTCCTCCCCGAATCTCACTCACTTTCACCAGGCTGGGGTAGGGAGTTGAAGTATAGGCTCTGGTCTTGGGCCAATGGATTTGGAGTGTGGGAGGGATGGGTTCTGGAGTATCCTAGGGGATAGGGTATTTGCCTGGGGAGCGCAGGGTTGGGGGCTTGAGTGCCACCCCCGCCCCCTGAGAGTGCCAGACAGCCAACACCAGCTACTGCAGGGATGCACCTAGCTCCTGTATTAGGAAGGCAAGATAAAGGACCCTCTGATGGAAGGGGATAGGGCATTCCCCTGGGGAGTGTAGGGCAGTGGGTTCAAGTCTGGGAGCAGTGGGACAGCCAGCAGCAGAGTCAAGGCAGGCCAGCTCCCACCCTGCCCCCCCCCCTCCCAAAAGCACCTGGCACATAGAGCAGTGGCTCCATGCACTACCCCTCATCCACAGCAGGCCCATAGCCTCCACGGGCCACAGTTCTCCATTACTGATCAATGGGAGCTGCAGGAGCAGTGTCTGCAGGCATAGAAACCCCCTGTGCTGACCCTCCCAGGGGCCGCAGGGACATGCCAGCCACCTCCAGGACCACAACCACCATCAGGACAATTAGTCCAGACATGACAGGTTAGGCATTTTAGAACTCACTTCTCAAAGAATTAAATTTAAGCATAAGAGAAATGCAAGTTATGAAATGCACACACCAGTCAAAAACTAAAAACAACTCACTTTGCAAGCAGTAAAAGTAGTAATGATTCCCCACATACATGTTGGGTCAGGACAGTGTGCGCTTGTGACAATGAGAGAGACACACAGTGTGTGTGTGAGACAGATTTGCATTGCCAAGCTCCCTCCATGCCCTTCTCTCTGTATGGAAACAGGGTATAGGAGTGGAGGGAGGAAGGAAACCCTGACATCAGCACCTCCCCTCATCTCCCATTCCACACCTTGCACAGCAAGCAGGAGGCTGCCAAGGGGGAGCTCCAAGGCAGAAAGCAGGAGCAGCAAGATAGTGGGTGGAAGAGCAACTGAAGTGCCAGCACTTGATAGCTTCCTGGCCAAACCAGACAGGATCACCTGTCAAAGGCTCCAAGATATAGTGGTAGATCCCAATATACTGGTTGGTGACCACTGTTCTAGAGTATAGAGGTAGGGAGGGAAGGGCGGAGGGGGAATCACCACAGGAGAATGTTGACAACTGTCAGAAATGCCATGCACTGTATTACAGTATCATGCCTGCAGGTTTGTGAGGCTATGACACAGCAGATGACATTCATCACCTTTGATCTTTCCCTTTTGTGCCACCAGTGAAGCCCAAAATTCAAGGACAGGGTTTGTGACTAATCAGTAGTGCAGAGGCACTGAGGACACTTAGGCTCAATTATTAGCTAGCATAAGATAACCCATTTTTTAGATTAAAAAAATATGCTCATTAATCCTTACTGCAGGCTAACTTTCCCAAGCAATCAGTGGAAGTTTTGCTTGAGCAAGGACCAAGTAGAGACTTCATGATGGGTCCTGCATCTTCCTGCAGTGGGACCAAGTGTCCCCAATGAAAACTGATAATCTACAGCTCTGCAGTGTAGTTAGACAGTACATATTTTATAAACATTCAAAATAAGATTTTTGGATGGCTCATCAATAGAAATGCAATGAGGTACGTGTGAGACCAAAATTGTTCCCTGGTCATATTGAAGAGATTGGGTACACTCAGTTCATGCTGCTAATGGGTGAATCAGTAAATTAACTGGAGAATGTCACTAAAGTACTATTTATAATTTCTCAGAGATCTTTTGGCTTATCACTTTGAATGCCTTATGATAAATCGCTGCCTGCCTCATGAGAAATAGTATTTCTTTTTAGTCACATTCTAGCATTTGGTCCACATTCATTTCTCTGTTAATGTACTTCGATGACACATTAGTTACCCCTGTTTTTCCTGGTTTTTATTTCAGTGTGCTCCTTCAACTTTGAAATGAAATTATACCTTTTCCTTCTTCTACTATAAATATGTCAACATGGAACAATTAATCGACATCAGAAGAATGATATTTTGATATAAAACCCAGCTGTTTTCTGTCAGGTTAATTTCTATAACTGTATTTTTTTTCATCCTGAGACGCTCTGGCTGGTCTGAGATTTGATGAGCATACAGTGTTACTTTTAGAAATGGGCAGAGCTCCAGTTAAATATTTGGCTGTTTAATAAGACGACTTTAGGATAACAAGTCTTCATGGGAATAAAAAAAAAGGGAGTAAAGAAAGGGCTCCCCGTGCTATTCTTAGCTCCAAAGAGTTAGATTTGGAATTTTGATTGTAAAACATGGACTTTATAAATGTTGCCATTCTAAATTTACTTCATTTGTATACAGTTCAGCTGGATAATCGAGTGTTACAGTATGTTCCTGCTTAGCAGCTCAGTTCTGAGTTTAATAGACTTTAAACTAGGAGAAAAATTCATTCAATAAACACTGATAGTGTCATTTGTTTTCCAATTGCTGAACTAACTGAAGATTTGTTATGTGTATGTTACACATATATACATAGCAATGATTTATTTCAAAGGGGAAGCCAACGAAATTCTCTCCCTGTGTCTCGTATCATTAAGGTATCTGCTCTTTGATTCTAAGTGTTCAGTAATTTCTCAGCCAAGGAATGTACTTTCACTCTCCAATCTATATATGTCAATTAGCACTCATTATTTAATGATAGTGGGATATACAATTTACCTTTTAAAAACAAATACATTACTGATTAGCCGCATACCTCATTTATATATACACACAAAGACATTTCAGTTTCAGTCATTCTTTGTCTTCTATTCTATAATGCAAATCCACTGAAATAGTATTTGTTTATATATCATTACCATATATTGCATTTTCAGTGATTTATGAGTAGATTGACTTCTCTAAGAAGTGATACACAAGCTTTCAATTGCTATATTTAGGCAGCTATGACTGATCATATTTTAGAAAAAACTAAATATGTATTTTGCCAGTACTTTACTAAGTAGGAAATTGTTCCTGGAATTTGGTATTAAATAAAAACCACTAACAAGTTCCTTAATATGGCACTTCTGATAGGGAGAGGTGGAGGAACAATGTTTGGATAATCTGGTTTTCCCTAAGAATTACCAAACTAGAGTAAAATGACTTTCCCTCTAATGACATGCTCAAGATCCAAACTTATACCCTTTGCACTTTCCCCCATTGCTATAAACACTTACGTGGCCCCCAAGGTGCCTCAGGGGAGATCCTGTGAAGATCAATCTCATCCTTATCCATTTCTTATCCAAGCCTGGAAAGCTCAGCTGCAAATTGGTACCAAAAAGAATATTTCAACTTGAAGAGATCCTTCCTCTTTTACTTTTTTTTTTTAATGCTTAAGGCTTTCATTCATTGGGCACAAGAAGCCAGTCAGCTACTGCAGCCACTTTGGTCAGGCAGACTATTTGCTAGCAATCTTCCCTCCACCACTAAAGATAATAGTACGGTCCCTGGAATTAAAGTCAGCCAAATTTGAAGGGAGGGAAAAATAACTGAGAAAATCCCCGACTGGATGCTCTGGGAAACAGAACCGCTTCAAACGCACCTAAGAGCGGAGCCTGCTCCCCGTGCAGAAAGCCACAGATGCAGCCTCTGCCATGCAGAGGGGTTTTTAATGGATCGCTGCTGCTGCTGCTGCTGCTGCTACTGCTGCTGCCGCCGCTCGAGGAGCCCCCCTGGCGAAGCGAGAGGCAGTGACTTTAAATAGCGTGCAGGGCTGCTCTGAGTCCGGCTCGCGCTCCCTGCTGCTGGAGACACAAGGCAGCGGGAACCCAGCCCTCCACGTGACTCCGCGGCTGGGTGCAGAACTGTGTCCGACACTCCAGCCGGGAGCAGCAGCAGGATGGGAGCTGCTCTTCCCACCTGAGCCTCCACCCTCTCCCGGAGCTGGGGATCCGCGACGCACGCGCTGGCCCCAAGCAGCACAAGGAAGCACTCGAGGAAGAGTTAAGGGCGCTTCCCGCTCACGGTACCTCAGAGACCTGCTTGGGGCTGCAGGCATAAGCCCAGAGTAGCGCCAGGGGGCTGCTTTGCCTGCTAGCCCGTTCTGTGGCTCTGCCCTGCGGCGCGGGGAAGGACGAGGATCTCTTTCCATTTTGCACCTTCGGCCAGCAGGCATTTTAGACGTGAGCACCTGTGGCTGGTGTTTGGGGCAGGGATGGTGGGGATAGGATGTGGTAGTCCCAGGCTGCAGTCCTCTCTGAAGGTGCAGGCAGGGGAGAAATTGGGGGTGCCTAGGAAACGCAGCGTGCAGGATGGAGTTGTTGCACCAGCTCTGCAGTAAAATAATCTGGATTGTTTTAATCTGTCGGGTTGAGATTTTTAGAGAAAGGGGACCAAGCAGAGCTGAAAAGATCTGACTTTTCTCTCAATTTGAAATATTCCCCATCACTTTCTACAGGCTTTGAGGCCAAACCAGATTTCAGGCTCTTCCTCCCCTGTATTGCTGCAAGCAAGAGAGAGGAAGGGGGGGAAAAGTGCTGAACAGCAGCTTGAAAAAAAAGGCACTTTCTTATGTACCTATACGACTCAGCCAATGACACCCATAGATAAATATAATAAATCCCAACCCAGATCTACCTTAAACAAAGTGGTTTGCAGCTGAGTGAACTGACCTTGGGAGTTTGAGTAACCAGCCTGAATGATGGCAGCAGCTGACATGTGCAGGGAGAATTCCTCTCAAAGGTCACTAACATTTTTTTTCCTCCAGCAGGCTGCAGGACCACAGGCAACTATTGGAAACCACGCACTGTAAACCTAGATGAACTTTCAATGGGTTTGGAGTGAGTTTTTGGAGATCACCCCCAGTGTTCAGGGTGCTCAGAAAATTAGTGCATTTTGACCAATGAGAGCAATCAGAGTAAGATATAATTAAGCCATGATTAGCATTATAAGTCTTCAGTGATTCATAGTTATCGTTGAACATTTTTGGACTTTTACCCAAGGAAAGGTCAAAATTTAATATGACCTGGGTGAGGAGGTCCTCTTCATGCATCCTGCCCAACTCCCTTGTCATATCATGATTTAATGCTTGAGTGCCAACCAGGATTGGATTTTTTTTGTTTATTCTCCCGCCCCCCCCTTTTGTACATAGGCGCTGACATTTAAAATCATTCCTAAGGGCCTGG
>CM057848.1:78558003-78569172 GCA_030068395.1 Apalone spinifera
ACAACATTAACATGCACATTAGAGAGCAGAGTCATTGTCATAGGGTGTCCTGGCTGTATAGCACCCCTTTCTGGCCAAGTGTGGCACTGTAGGTGCTTCCTGCCTGCCTAACCCCTAACTTCACCCAGAAGGTCACTGAAGCTTCACAAAGGGAACAATGTACTTCCTAAGTGGGAAGAAGTCTATTTTATTAACTGAAGATCCACTGAAAATACAAGCAAGCCTTCCTCCCAGCATTATAGGTGGAAGACAGAGGCTGTCTCAGGATATCCATTTCAAGTAGGTCCATCCTTTCACTCCCTACAGGGCTTCCTCTGCTAAGGTTCCTTCCTGGAGTCAAATCTCTTGCCACTACCTAGCTCTTCTCTAGAGCAAGGCATCTACACAGAGCTGACAGCTGCAGCTCTTCCCTGGTACACCAGGCCATTCCTGATAAGCTGGGCACACCAGTCATTGCTTGGAAGTTACCTGTCTTTCAGAGCACACTTTTCAGAGACATCACTCTAGTGAGTTCTCTTGGGAATGCTGCTCCTCAGCAGCTTCCACTCTATAGAACCAAACCCAGCTAAATCCAGTTAATTCTGCATCAACCTTATTAGATAATTACCTGCCAACCAGCTACCTAGAGATTTAATTCATTTCAGGTGTGTCTGAACTGGCTCAGTATCTCTTACAGAAGCCTCTGACAGGTTGGCCGACTGTCCTTAAAGAGCCAGGCTCTGTGATAGCTGTCAAGTGAACATACTGACAGGGAACAGTAAATGTCAGGGAAGTTCTGTCAGTTTTAACAGGGGACTCTAACAATATTTCTGCTTGGTCTGTGATAATTCCCAGTATACCCCATACCATGCTCTTGCAAGGAGGGAGCAGAACTGACTAGTGAATATATTCATTGGTCTACTTAACCACAAATGCTTTCTCAAACCAGGGAAGGAGGCAGCTCCAGTTGGCAATCAAGCTTATATTAAGTGCACTTGAAGGCAATGTTTATACTTTTCTCCCAAAAAAGATAGTAAGTATCTTGATATGAGAGCACGGTTCTTCTCACATAATTTGAAACACAGAAAATGGAAGTTTTGTGGATATCCAGGGTTTTGCCAATTGCCTTGCAGTTGCCCTGGAATGATTTAATTATTTTTGCTCTAGAATTATTTTTATGAACTTCTTGAAAGGCTTAGAGGCGAACTCTGTGGGAGACAGGGAAATCACTCCAATTCTTTCTTCGATTTAGTGGTCAAATTTTTAATAAGGGGCACCCTAAAGAATACTTTTGGAAATAGAGTGAATCTCTTTGAAGATAATCATATGATCATGAAACAAAACACTGAGGCTATTTCTAGACTGCCCCCTCTTGTGGAAAAAAATGCAAATGAGGCAAAGCATGGAATATCGCCGTGCCTCATTTGCATAATTAACGAGGCTCTGTTTTTTCGCATGAGGCTCCTTTTTGAGCAAAAACCCCTTCTTGTGCAAAAGCCGTTCTTCCACATTCTTCATCCATAGATCTCAAAGCACTTGATATCCTGCTGTTTATATCCTATCATTTCATCTGAAGAATTCTTACTGAAGTCAGATGGAGTTTTACATAAAAATGAAAGATAGGGTATGGCCCAAAATGTAACACCACCACTTTGCCAGTGTCTAATATCAATGAGACGATTCAAGGTAATAAAAACAATGAGTAGTCCATAGAGACTAACAAAAATATATATAGGATCATGAGCTTTTGTGGGTAAAACCTACTTCTTCAGATGAGTAATAAAGGTAAGCATATGTGCAAGTTGGCAGGATCATGGTCCTAGTACAGAGACTTTGTAATCAGTACTGCTGACTTATTCTTTCCCCTTCAAATGAAAAATCACATACAAGCTTAAAGGACTAATATGTAAGTACTTTGCTGAAGTGCTAGTGCTAGAAGGACTTGAGGGTGAGACTGGTATTTAGATTTCAATTGATAAACAGAAATGTGCATGGTGTCAGATTAACCCTCACTGCATCAAGTACGATGCTTGCAAAATGGGAAACATTTTTTCAGGCATATGACTGGATAAAGAGGTCACACTAAGCATTTGCTACCCAAACAAGTTTACTGCTTTGACAAACACTTGCGCCACTGTTGTCTGCAATAAATAGGTGGAAGATGGATCACCATATATTTAAAGTCATTTAGGAGACAGATGTTATTGTACAGGGTATCAACAGTGACAGAAGAATGAAGAAAATAAAACCTCTTGGTAGAGCAGTAGGAGAGGTGCGGAAGGTTTCAGGTACAATCTCTTTTACTTTAAAGTAAAATGGAATCCCCAAATTTCTTGCCTTGGGATCATCCCTTCTTAGTTCTACATAAAGTAATCATGAATAGTATGCAATGTTCACTGGGGCCCTGACTCTGAAAACACTTCTGCATGTGCGTAATTTCAAGCACAAGTAGTCCCATTGACACTTCACATTTGTAAAGTTAACCATAAGTGCAAGTACTTGCAGGATCTGTCCCTGAATTATTTTATAGCATTTGCTTACACACAAAACACTCTATTGGCACCCCGTTTTCCCTTGTATTCTTTGTGTTTGCAAAGTGTTGCTCACTTCACAACCGCCAACATTTGAATCTCCTCAGTGGCTAACAGTAACTAGTACAAGTTTTAGCACTAATACTGGTAAAAAAGTTTTCAACAGACTTTTTGAAGATGTTAAAGGAACTCAATGTTTCTCCCAGTGAGGCAGATACCATTGGGAGTAATGTCATCTGGGTCCAGAAAGACACTGAAGGCTAGATTTTGACTTTTAACTGCAAGAAGTTATGTATCAGCAGCATTGCCATGGTAGTAGCCAGAGAGACACTGTGACTCAGACACACCACTGAGTCACAATTCCTCTTCTGCTCCTTTCTTGCTCTTGAGGGAAGGAAATTATAGCAAACTCCATGCCAACCCAGCTGCACTGGCAACTGGGGGGAGGGATGGAACCAAACCACTTTTCATTTCTCTCCACTCCCCACCCACTGACAGCCACTTATTCCTGCATGCCTGGACTTATGGTCTACATAAGCAGTGTAAGGGAAGTTATGACTCTTCTTACTCCCTTGCATGTGCGTGCAGTTTAAGTCACAATCTAATCCCAAATACAGGTTCTGAATGACAAGCTCTATTTATGCTAGCCACTGCTGAATTTTGAATCTTGTCTTTCTGACTCTACTGAGAAAAGAGCTGAGTATTCGTCAATATGGTTTAGCATTTATTTGTTTATAATCTACTCTTTTCCATAGATTTGTGTGGAATTCAGTGACCCGTTCCACATTATGATGTTGCCATTCCAATCCAATATCACTGTGCAATTTACAAGGAAAAGAAAGGAAAAGTTTAGAGACAAGGTTAAGCCTTTTATCCACTCCAGGTATTTTGAAACCTCCTCAGTACTCCTTCTAGTACATTTCTTTAGCTGCTTGGTTAAACAAATATTTGAAGACAGTGGCATACATATAATCAAAATTATCTGAACAGTGTAAGAGCAACAGTCACTCCTATACTCACATTTAACATTTGATCATAATAGTTCCTTCTGATCTTAATCTATAATTATACTTCCTCTCTGGTTTACACTAAAATCAAGAGGAGTTTTGCTGCTGGTTACAGTGGTAGACAAATACCTGAAAGAGACAGCTATACATTGATACATCTTTATTACATATCACAGAATAAATCACTAGAACACCTATCTGTGTATCAAATATTTAAGATAATTTAAGACCGGATTTCAACCATCTTGTTCCCAAAGGCTAGTACTTTATTAGCCCACCGAAACCTACAGGACTAATCAATGTGAGTAAAGGAATCAGAATCTAGTTATTAAAAATGTATAAAATGTACACAAGTTATTGCAAAACTGTCTGGGTAATGTTAACAAATGTACTATAGTTACACAATGTATTAAGCAACACATGTTTTACATTCATCCACTCATGTCAAAGGCATCTAATACAGTAATTATTTCCCCTGGTATTTAACATTCAACTATTACAAGACCATTTAATAGTCAACCATAATTAGTGGAGTACCTATGCACAAGGACTACTACAGAGTTTCCTGCCTTGTGTAGTCTTATGTTTCAGCCTTAACTATATTCTATTGTTGCTGTCAATATTTCTGGTTTGTTTTAAGTCAGTTGCCTTACCTTTGTTTATATCAAGAATTCATCTCTAGAGAGCTTGTGTTAAAAATAAAGGAAGCCTAAATTCAAGCATGGCCTCTGTGAAGGTTCACCTGAGAAAAAGGAATAAACTATGCAGAAATGAGACATAAGGATGGCTAATGGTTAAAGGAATGGATATCTTATCTTCTTCAGTCCTCCTACCTATATGACTCTGTTGCATGTGCTCCCAGAAAAACTGTTTCCATATGGAATAATATAGACAGGGAAAAACACACAGATTCAAGCAGCAATGAATATCACATAAGGATATGAGTGCTGAGTTTGGATGAATGTAGGAATTTGAAGATGATATGTTCAGTCAATTAATTACAATAATTTCTATTGTAAATATGTATTGAGTTGTCGGGAAATTCACTGGTCTGTTTATATGAGTGTATTTTAAAAAAATAATCAAAGGTGCCTAGAATGAGCACATTCACATTATACTCTGGTTTTACACTTTGTTTACATCTAAATAATAAAATAGCACTGCTAAGATTGTCCTTGCCCTGTGTAAAAATCTGGAAACAGAGTGAGTGTTTGCACATACACAGCCACATGTGAGCAATCAGCAACTGTGTAAAGTATGCTGCATGTATCCCATTGCATAAGTAAAATTAACATACCCATAGAGTACAAACGTACACCAGGTACAGCATCTGCAACACAGTGAATGTCAACACAAGCATGTTAAAAATAAATAAGAATAAATATTTATGAAAACTTAAAACAAGAGTGACCTGTTTTGAACCCTTCAAAATGAAAGAACTTTTTTTTCAAAATTACATTTAATTTTTTTAACTGGCTTCAATATTTCAAAGTCTTGTGTATGACATTTACTTAAAGGATTAAATAGCATCAGGCTACATTTGTTGGGTTCAATTAAACACAAGGGGGCACTAGCAAGCTAGTGGAACAGGATGAATAATTCAATTTTTCTCACACATTAAATTAGAGAAAACAGCTGTAAATCTTACACACTTTTTAAAGTGAAAATGATTTTGAGAACAAAGGGTGACAATACAATGCGCTTTTATTTACTTATTTGATATGAAAACAAAAATCCTTGTTATATGCCTCGCATGCTGTTTGTTTCTTTCACTCAATGTAATTTGAATTACTTCATATTACAGAGAGTAAAATCCAGTTTCTTTTACAATGTAGGGAAGATATTTTAATACCTCAGTAGAAATTGTATATCCCAGAGGTCATGTGTGGTTTTTTTTAATGAAGACTGCAGGATTATGCAGCTCTAGATCTGAATTTTGCATCCTTATAGACAATTCAAAAACTCTTAGATTTGGGAGCTTGAAATGTAGATTCAGATCTGAACTTTCCCATTTAAATGGGAGGTTTGATTTGTCAACTCTGAGCTTGAATCTGGGGTTTGGATTCAAGACCATCTCTTTACCAATGTCCATGCACATACCCACAGTGAAATTCATCTCAGTGCTCTCCCAGCCACTTTGCTCCACTTCCCACCAGGGCTATGTCTACACTGCACCATAGTTTGAAAGAAGATATGCAATTTGAGCTATGCAAATTAGGTATCTTATTTCAATCTTATTTCGAAATAGCTTATTTTGTAATTTGGTGCTGTCTACATGGCACCAGATTTTGAAATAACCTGCTATTCTGAAATGTCCCTTACTCCTCATGGAATGAGGTTTACAGGGCTGTTGGAATAGCGAGGTCAAAATAATGGGCTTGCTGTTAAGATGTGGGATAGCTATTTCGAGATACTCTGGTATACCGAAATAGCGTTGCAGTGTAGACGTAGCACAGGAGAGCAGAGCAAGCTGGGGTTGCCTTGCTCCACTATCCCCACCACTGTCAGTGAGGGGAAGAGGTCTGGAGCCTGCTGCAGGTGCCAGCTCTCCCAACCTCCCGGCCAGCTGCTGGTCAGCCCCTTTCCCCCCCTGCATGTCGTCCCTGAAACCTTCCCCCAATAAATAAGATTGGGTGAAGTCAGTGCTGTTCTCTATGGAAACAGCACAGGCTCCAAGAACTTTTCTCCTATGGTGGGATGGTTCAACAAGTTGTACCAGTCATCCAGAGTTACGAGGCAGCATTTCCTTGCAATGTACTAAGGCAGGGGCTCTCAAACTGTGGGTCAGGACTCCAACATGGGTCACAATGACCCCCCATTTGACTAAGTTACTAACGCTAGCATTGGCCCTGTGCCCCAGCAAGTCTGAAGCCCAAGCCCCACCAGTCAGGACTAATGTTACATGCACCCCACCCTGGGCAGAAGCCCTTGAGCTTCAGCTTTGGAGTCTCCCCTGCCTTAGGTAGCATGGAAAAGGTGGGGCTAGGTCAAGCTCAGTCTTCAGTCCCCTCTTCTGGTGTCATGTAGTATTTTTTGTTGTCAGAAGGGGTCACAGGCAGTGTTCTCTGTAAGCTGAGTGTTTGGGTGGTCACCCAGGAGAGATTCTAATGCCACCCAGCTGATTAGCAGAGTCCTCACAGGGCCCCCAGCCAACAGCATATGTTTCTACTGGAAGTGCACATCCACACATGTCTCCATACATGGATGGAAAAAATTAGAGGGAACATTTGTCATGGGGCCATGATGTTTGAGAACCACTGTACAAAGATACATCCCTGCAAATTGATAATTAAAGTCCGAAATATTCAAGTTTCTATCTGTTAAATATATTCCTTGCTTTGCTAACTCACACAATCCTGTGTCATGTTATGAGACTGCATATGTGAAGGATCACTTACCAGTTATTTGCTATTTCGATTCTTGCTCTTAAAAAATACTTGTATTCAATGAGCCAACATAACATTTGAGTGTAATGAATGGAGGGGGGAGAGGAGGGAAGAATGCTATATTTGGAATTCTAGGATTTTGGGAATGGTTTTGACAGAATGCTTTTGTTCCTATTGGTGACACATTTTGTTAATTCTCCCCATTGACTTATTAGGGATGTCATCCTGAGCTATTTTCTGCTTTCTTAGGTGTTTTCTCTTCCTTGCTGGTTTTCTATTGCCCTTGTAATTCTCAAGACAGTTATCTATCCAACCTCTCCATCTGCCTAGCCCACAAAAACAGAGATTGAACTAACTATTTTTTAAAGGAATAAACCTTTTCCATATGAGCTATTGGTTTTAAAGCAGATTCTTCTAAGAACTGATTCAGATGTGGAGATGAATAACACGAGACATATTTATTATTCACTACTGTAATAAACCAAGTAACACTCATATTAACCTGAGTTACACTAATATTAATGCTAGTGCAGCTATTAATGTTCCAAGCCAGGGTTTTCACTACTTCACTTCAGAAAACTATGCTAATTTCACCATGTACTGAATGGCACAAAACTTTTTACCTTGTTTATACTGCTAAGCTGCTTGCTCTGTTTTAATTCTTACTTGCTAGCCATTGACTTGTTTTATGTAGAACTGCCAGTAGAGTTTAAGATTGAGAGAGCTTAGGTACTCTAAATAAATGTGCATTAAAGAAAGTGTACAACTATTCTTTCAATTAAAAAACCTTGCAAACATCATGCAAACTTAGAATGATTTTATGACTAAAGCACAGGTGTGGGAATCGATAGATCAGATATTCCCTAGCTGTGACAATGACTTATTGTATTACCATTAATCAGTTAACTTCTCTGAGGCTGAGCTCCTCACCTATAAAATATTTACCTATAGTAAGGAATCCACGCACTCATGACAACAGACACAGTTACTAAGAGAATGAAACATTACTTCAGACCTAGGACTAACCCCTTACTTCTGCAGCTCTGAAACAAAGACCTCATTTGAGCTAAAGGAGATTGGTTCTCAACCTTTCCAGACTACTGCACTTCTTTCAGGAGTCTGGTGTGTCTTGTGTACCCCAAGATTCACTTAATTTAAAAACTACTTGCTTACAAAATCAGACATAAAAATACAAGTGTCACTGCACACTATTACTCAAAAATTGCTTACATTCTCATTTTTACCATATAACTATAAAATAAATCAATTGGATGTAAATATTATACTTACATTTCAGTGCATAGTATATAGACCAGTATAAACAAGTCATTGTCTGTATGAAATTTCAGTTTTTACTGACTTGGCTAGTGTTTTTTATGTAGCTTATTATAAAACTAGGGAAATATCTAGATGAGTTGATGTATCCCTTGGAAGACTTCTGCATACCCCCAGGGCTACACATACCCCTCAGCTCTGGTTGCAAGTGCTAGCTCGCCCCACCCTAGCCTTGGGGCCCGTCTCTCCCACAAGTTTGAGAATGAAAAAACATTCCCACCGCTGTCTGATTTAATATGAAGCTTTTGATTGGGATGGAAATGGGGAGAGGAAACACATTTGGTTTGGAAGTGTTAAACTGGCACTTAAGCCAAATTTTACTCCCTTTTCTCCTCCATCACTTCAAAAAAAAAACCATGTTGCATTCACTTCCTATATACACGCGCACACACTACTCTGAACAGGATCATGATTTAGCCAATTTATTGTGATTGGGTAGCAATGTCATTGGTTCTTACCCAGAGCTGGCCCGAGCCCTTTTGGCGCCCGAGCTTGGGCACGCAGCGCCGGCCCCGGGCGCACGGTGCATGCGCGGGCCCGCCCCCATGGTGCGCGGAGCATGCGCGGGCCAGCCAGGGCCACTGGTGCGCAGCCTGGGGCCCGCCCCCGGGGCGCACAGTGCATACGCTGCCCAGCCCAGCCTGGCCAGCGCTGTTGGCGCTGCTGGCTGCAGGGCCCCACTGCCGTTGGGGGGAGAGCGTTGCTGGCCGGCACCACGGGGCCGGCGTGCGGTGGCTGATGGCAGCTGTAAGGGACGCCGTGCGCCCCTTATAGCTGCCATCAGGCGCCCCCCCCCATCGGTTGGCACCCCGGGCAGCTGCCCGGCTTGCCCATGCCTCAGTCCGGCCCTGTTCTTACCCTAGCAACAGCTTACATTTCCTTCTTACCTGATTGCACAATGGTTCCTATTGATTCAGAACTCCCCTCAGCCTGCCCATTTGAGCCCTGACCAGTCACCTTACTGACTGCAAGGGTTGTGTTGCACCATTTAAACGGGGGACATAGACGTCTACCTCTGTGTGATCCTTCTCTTTCCCTCTCAGGTATTACCTCTAGCAGCCTGAGTTCCAGCTCCTACAGCCTCCAAATTGGAATGAGTAGTAAGTACTTAGGGTTGCAGCACCTCTGTAGTTTGGCCTAAGCAAAAAGTGTTTGAGCCATGGTCCAAGTACTTCCCCTCAGTCCTGTGACCTATGAACTGAAATAAATGTATTCCCTAGACTTTACAACTGAGTCCCATAATTTGGACTGTAGCAAATGTCAGGCAGTATTTATTCTACTTCAACCCAGGACTGATACTTATATGTTTTTGTTGATCCTTCATTTACAAATAGTATTTGCTTTAGTGTTTTTATGTTTACCTTTATTTTTTTCCTCTTCTATGAAATGCCTTTCTTTCCGTTATGCTCCCCTTTTCAGGTTCAGCTATTTTACAGTTGTACACTGATTTTCTTCCCATGCCACTTTATAGACACAGATATATATAACACCGCTGACAACCATCTACTTTGGGTGGTATCCAACCAGAATGTAACACAATGAACAACGGATTGAGGTGGATCAAGGACACAAGAGTAAGTCTGCACTATTGCAAACAGTGCCCTTATATCTTTAATATTCACACAGAACATCTGGTTCTCATCCAAAAGATCCTCATGCAAGAAAATTCCATGCTTATTTACCTCAGAAGTATGAATCAACTGTGTTGGAATTTGAACATATTGTTCTAGGGAAGCAAGAAATTCCACCCATAGTGCTTAAGTTACTATCTAGAGCTTGTCAAACATTTTCCATTGGAAAATGCTCTTTTGTCAAATCGAAATTTTTGCAGTAATGTGTCTCAATGAAATTTCACTTAGAAAAAAAACACTGAAAAAAATTTCAATGACATCAAAAGTGAACACTTCAAACTTGGCAGAACAGTGTTTCAACTTTTTATTTTAAATATGTTGTATGGTAAATTTTAACTTTACAAAAAATCAAATTCTGAACAAAACATTTTAATAATATTTTGATTGACCTGAAACTATTTTTTTTCAAATATTTCCTTTTGTAGTATATCACAAAATGTTAGTATTTCCCATGGACAGGAAATTCTGAATTTTGACCAGTTGTAGTATTAAGCTGTTCTCTAAAAAAACAAATTTGAAAGAGGTCTGATGGTCAACACACCAGAATTCAGTTTCTATTTTACTGTCACTTTCCAACTAAGACTGTGGTTTTATCCTTTGAAAAATAATGGTGTGACTTCATAGAACAGCATATAATCTGCTATGTATTTGAGAGAGTTTGTCTGTGCATGAGTCAGTCAGTCTGTTTGTTCCAGAAAATCTCCTAAATGGTAAGAGCAAGGGCCACCAAATTTGGTATGCAGCTTCCTCTTATTGTAACTTAAACCAAGGCAAGGGTTTGATTGTGCCAAATTGTCTCACATAAAGCCATACAGAAAAGAGACAGAATAACCAGGCAGGTGAAAGGGGCTGGCTGGGGGCACCTCCCCATCCAGGACTGCCACAGCCCTGAGCCTCTCATCATGCAGGCACCCTTTAGGAACGTGTGGACCTCTCCCACTCCCACATTTGTATGGAACATTGCTGGCTGTCCCCCTCAGTCAGGAAGTGAGGGGAAGTGCATAGTTTGCTGAATTCCTCACTCTGTTTTAGGATTGAAAGGGGCAGATGAACCTATATCTGCCTCATCTGGGGGACATGCACCCCTCTGACAGCTGTACCTGCTGGAGCTACCATAGCCATGGAGAGGTGCTTCTCACCTTGCCCCAATCTGCTGCGGTGACAGAGGGTTTGGATAGTCCTCTCTCCCCAGGATAGCATGCATACTGAACCTCTCATCCCCAGTGTGACGGGCCGCCGCCGGCCTGCACTCCTGCCGCCCGAGGAGCGGCTGTTGCTCCGGCCGCCGCGGCAGAGCGGG
>CM057848.1:78569272-78588931 GCA_030068395.1 Apalone spinifera
GAGGTACCCCGAAAGGGCTTCCCGTGTTCGCGCCCAGGACCAGTCTGCCACACCCAGCCTCACCCCAGAGCAGATTTAAATGAAGAAAAACAAAAATTAATTGAGTTAAGGACTGAGTGACACCAAGTAAATCTTCTAGTACATTAATAAAAGGCAGCTTGTAAGACTGTACATGTTATAGATACAATCTTTGATATCCAATAATGCAAGTTTAAGAGAAACCTCTCTGGTCCACTATGAGTCTTTTTTATCTATACTGTTGCATGCAGTGCTGTTTTAGTTATCTTCAGTGTGTAGCTCTGCTGCAGATTCTCCGTTTGTTTTGCACTAAGAATTTCTACTAATGTCAACTCAAACTTTACTCTGAAGAGAATAGTGCAGTACAACTTGTTACCTCTAACATTTTAATTTAAAAAAGAACTGCAGCGTTTATTAACTCATGTTATTTTTACAGAACTGCGGAGCAAACTGACAAACTTCAGAAAAAATTGATTCTAAAATAAACTAAAGAAACAAAAGAAGATAAATAATTTTTTGTATTTAATTTTAAGTGAGTTTAATGCACAGTAATATAATAAATGGGCTTCCTTACTTGGGAACAGTGGGAAGGACATTCTGCGGTGGAAGATAAGGTTGCAATCCCCTCTTCACATATTCCTGTATCAGATGCTACAGGGTACTAGAAATAAAGGAAACCTGTAGTGAAAATGTGACCCCTTTATCTATATAAACAGGAAGTTAATGGAGAAAAATAAAATGCTGCTGGTAAATAAAGGTGTAGTTCAGTGCCCTAATGGAACATACCCTGATAGTCTTGAACAACAAGTTTATAATCTTAATAGGCAACTGACATAAGTCAACACTAGTTAGAGAGTTTCATCTTCAGGACAAATTTCACAGGCCATCCTGTAACAGCTACGGCAGAGTACAAAAACTCAGTGACATGATTAATTGATAAAACTAAATTTTGCTTCAGAATTGTTTTGTTTTTTCTTTAATGACATTGGCTGGATTTTTTTTAGTTGAGGAAGACATTCCTTTCATCCCAAACATAGCCAACTGCTGCTCTTACTCCGGCAGCAAATTCACTGACATTTCTCTGTAATCACAGTGTAACTTAATAGTACAGGGCAAATATGCACGTGCATTGTACTAGGGCCTAATCTCAATGGCTGCTGAGAACCTTGTGCAAGGCAAAGTGTGAAGAAATTGAGGATACTCAGCACCCTGCAATTGGCCCTATCCCCACAGAATAGCTTCGTGTATTATTGTTATATGGTGACTAATTTTCTTTGCTCTACACTGTTGTAAATCAAAAGTAACTTTATAAAAGCCAGTGTAGGTACACTAGTAAGATAGGATATGTCTACACTATCAGGTTATTTTGAAAAAAAAAAGTATTTCAAAATAAAACTCCCAAAATAACTATTTTGAAATAAACATATTCCTCTTCACAAGCAGGAGTTATTATTTTGAAATAATGAATCCGTTATTTCAAAATAACAGGCTTGGTATTGTGGATGTTTGCCTTGTTATTTCAAAATAAGAGGAGTTATTTTGAAATAACTCCCCAGTGTAGACATGCTCGTAGAGGCTTAAAACACTGGACTGAAAGTCATCTAGCAGGGCTTAACATTTTACTTTCCTTTTATTATTATTATAGTAATGCTAATGATCAACACATTGCAACACATTAGTAATTATAAATACTTCCAGGGTACTAATGTTATCCATGATACACTGCAGCAGTAACATTGCTCATGTGATAAACATTGAAATAAGTTTTCAAGGAGAAGACATGTTTGTCTCAAAAATGATCTCTGTGGTTTTGGTCTTTATAATTAGTTCCGCTTTCTGTCAGTCCCTGGAATTGATTTTTACATGTTTATTCATTCCAGACTGCATGTGCAACTCTAATATAAGTGCCAGAACTCAGGTGGTATTTTGTTCATCTCCGAAACTTTGTTAAAATGTTTTAAAAGTGAAAAATGGAAGTTTCTATAAATCTGTCAGAGAATCATAGCCAGTTTTTAAAAAAGATAAAGACACTTGGAAATGAGAAGGAAAAGTTGAAATATGTTTTCTCTAACAGCTTGAAACATCGTATTTCATGTTGGTATTATAAACAGTGTAATGCTATATTACCTTTTTTGGTTAAAAATGTCTATGAGCTATATGCAGAAGGTATTCTGCCCTAAAAGATTTTTTCTACAAAGATAATTAATTACATTACATTGTAGTTGGCGTACCATATTGATGCTACTGATTTGTGAAGAGAACTATTGAAAAGTACTGTTGTGAGGTACAGTTCACAACCTCTCTGTTTGGATTAACAGAAGAAGAAGAATGTTTGCATGAATTTTTTTGTAAAAACACAAGCTTACAATGTTTAATGGAACTGATATAATAACACAGTGCATGTCTCCAAAGTTATCTTACAATGAACAGCAGAACCGTTTTAAATGCAAACATAGATTTCATAAACTTGAGTTTATTTATTTGATCTTGTTAAAGGAGGGAGTGAATCTTACAGTCCAACAAAGTAAAAATGTGTTAGACAAGCATTGTGTTAAAGGCTATGCACCACTGCACAACCATTTCCAAGATAACTATTTACTTTACACACCTTTTAACAACTGGAAGTCTACACTATGTAATGGTCTTTTAGCTTTGCCTATATTTTTTCTAGGTTGGTTATTTGTTCAATCTAGGTTAAACATAGGTTCAACACTTAAAAGCTCTGCCCTGCCCTCTGATACACTCTGTGTGCTGCCTATTCCTGCAAGCACTGGCCCTGTATTTCCCATTTGCCAGAAACTGCCTGTGAGGATGGTGCTGGGGGTGAGGAACAGCATGTGGAGGCCCCCTGCTCCCCAGGCTCAAAGGGGCACACAGAGACACACTTGCTGGCAGCAGCCGTCTGCTTCTGGTAACGGGGCTCACTGGGGCCACAGCAGGAGGGCAAACAGCCTGAGCACCCTACTGCATTGCAGGATTCTTAGCAGCCCGAAGTGTCATGGAGGGATGGGGGGGAAATGTTTGCCCAACCTGATCTAGACACTATTATGAGAAGCTCATGCAAAACATTAGGAAAAGCCTTACTAAAGTTGAGCTATTCCACATCTACCACTCCCCTCAACCAAAAGGCTTGTTACCCTGTCAGACAGAGCTATGAGGTTGGTTTGACATAATTTCTTCATGACAAATGCATACATTTACTTATCACCTTATTATCTTCTAGGTGTTTGAAAACTGATTGCTTAATTATTTGCTTCATTATCTTTTCAAGTGAAGCTGACTGGGCTGTAATTCCCAAGATTGTACTTATTTTCCTCTTTAGAGATCGGCACTATATTTTCCCTTTTCGGGTGCATCTACACAGCATAGTTATTTCGAAATAACAATGCGAGTGTTTACACAGCAATTCTGTTATTTCAAAATTATTTTGAAATAACAGATGGCTTATTTCGAAATCTGTAAACTTCATGACATGAGGAATAATGCTTATTCTGAAATAGCTATTTTGGAATAGCTGTAGTATGGACGCTCTATTTTGAAATAGCTCCTCTCCAGAGCCATTCAAACTAATTACTCCCCAGTGTCTGCTGGGGCTCTAATTCAAGGTAGCATGTCCACATCAGGGAAGTCTGCCTCAGACTAATTTTGAGGCTTCCCTGTAGCGTAGACATGCTATTTCGAAATAAGCTATTTCGGAGTATTTCTTCCGGAATAGCTTATTTCAAAATAAACATGCAGTTTTATTCCAGTCCTCTGGAATGTACTCTTCCAGTCCTCTGGAATCTCTCCCATCTTCATGACTTTTCAAAGATAAGCACTATGGCTCAGATACTGCCTCAGTCATCCCCTTGAGTTCTAGGGTGCGCTTCATTAGGCCCCGGTGACTTGAAGACATTTAACTTATTTAAATATTTTAACTTGTTCTTTTCCTATTTTAGCCTCTGATCCCACCACATTTTTACTGGCATTTATTATATTAGATATCCAATTGCTACTAACCTTTTTTGGTGAAAACTGAAATAAAAAAAGTCATTTAGCACTTTTGCCATTTCCACATTTCCTGTTATTAATCCCTCTCTCTCCTTCATTGGGTAACAGGCCTACCCTTTTCTTGGGCTTCCTCTTGCTTCTAATGTAGTTTCTTGTTACTCTTTATGTGTCTAGCTAATTTGATCTTCCTTTGTGCTTTGGCCTTTCTAGCTTTGTCTCTACCTACTTGAATTATTTTTATATTCATCATTTGTAATTTGACTGAGTTTCCACTTTCAGTAGAAATCTCTTTTGACTTTCAAATCATTAAAAATTTCCTGGGTAATCCAGAGTGGTCTCTTATCATACTTTCAATCTTTCCTATGAAGTGGGATAGTTTGCTCTTTTACCCTTAGTAATATCTCTTTGAAAAATTGCCAGTTCTCTTGAACTGTTTTTCCCCTTAGACTTGTTTCCCAGGGGATCTTCTCTAAAACTCCTTGAGTTTACTACAGTCTGCCTTCTTAAAATACATTATCTTTATTGTGTTATTTTTCCCTCCTACCATTCCAGAGACTCATGAACTTTACCATTTCACCATCACTTTCACCCAAGCTGCCTTCTATTCTCAGATTCTCAGCCTGTTCCTCCTTCTTTGTCAAAATCAAATCTAGAACAGCCTTCCCCATAGTAGCTTTCTCCACCTTCTGAATTAAAAACTACAAAATAATCAAGGCTGTATTGGCAATTTTGAGTGTTGTTGCAGGAAATGATTTTCACAGAATTTTACTAAAAAAAGATACAGAAAAAAGCCACCAAAAGACATTTTATTTAAATAAAGTCAAACCTTAATAGGGCTGTGTGTAAAAGGAGAAAGTTCATCAGGCTTCTCCAGTTTTCCTAGCCTAAGAACCAACATCTTCATTCACTTTGTCATAGATCATTGAGATGATGTAAAAACTGCATGTGTCTGGCTAATAATTTACAAGAGAGGGCTTTGGATTCTATTTCAGTTTAAGTCAATGTTATTTTGCCATTTTGAGCATAAAATAAATGACTAATTGCTAGATACTAGGCAAATTCATGTGAAAAATAAAAAAAATCTTAAAAGTGAATTAAAATATGTATAACATTTTCCTTTTCTAAATTCAATATTATTTTTCCAAGTTTAGTTCATGTAAAATAAACAGTTCACATACTATGATGAACAAGTGGAAAAGGATTACTGAAGAAGGGGAAGCTGGTGTTATAGTGGGTCAGAAATGAGTCAACGTAACATTGTTGCAAAAATAAAATCATTCTGGAATTTATTAGCAGGAGTGTTGTAAACATGATCCAAGAAGTCTAGACTGGCATGATTTTCCGCAATCCACTCTACTTAGCATTAAGAAGGCCTCACTTGGAGTGTGGTGTCATGTTCTGGTCTTTGTATTTCCAAAAAGATGTGGACTAATTGGAAAAAGTCCAGAGGAGAACACCAAAAATGATTAAACATCTAGAAAACATGATCTATAAGGAAAGAATGAAAAATAAGGTTTATTTAGTCTGGAGAAGACTGAAGGGGGACATAACAGTCTTAAAATACATAAAAAGTTGTTATAAAGAGGAGGGTGATAAGCTGTCCTCCTTAATCACTGAAGATAGGATAACAAATACTGGGCTTAAATTGCAGAAAAGGAGAATTAGGAAACTTTTCCTCATGTCTAACTTAACTGTAAGGATAGTTATGTATTGGAATAAACAACGTAGGGAGGTTGTGGAATTTCTGTCACTGGGGGTTTTTAAGAACAGGTTAGACAAAATACTGGTCAGGAATGGTTCTGATAATACTCCATGGCTGCGTCTAGACTGGCAAGATTTTGCACAAAAGCAGCCACTTTTGCGCAAAAACTTGCCAGCTGTCTACACTGGCCGCTTGAATTTGGCAAGAACACTGACTTTGTAATGTACAAAATCAGTGCTTCTTGCGCAAATACTTTGATGCTCCTGCTTGGGCAAAAGCCCTCTTGCACAAATGCTTTTGCGCAAGAGGGCCAGTGCAGACAACCCAGAACTGTTTTGCGCAAAAAAGCCCCGATGGCTAAAATGGCAATCGGGGCTTTCTTGCACAAAACCACGTCTAGATTGGCACAGATGCTTTTCTGCAAAAAGTGCTTTTGCGCAAAAGCATCTGTGCCAATCTAGATGCTCTTTTCCGCAAATGCTTTTAATGGGAAAAACGTTTACGTTAAAAGCATTTGCGGAAAATCATGCCAGTCTAGACGCAGCCCATGTGTGGGGAACCTATGGACCAGGGGCTGGCTCCAGCCCCCGGCTTGCCTGCGGGTTTAGGGTTCTCTCCTCCTCAGTATCAGGGAGCCAGTGCTAATGCTCCAGCCCTGTGCCCCTTCCCCCCACAATCTCACCCTGTGGAACTGGAGCACCAGCACCAGCTCCTTGCTATGGAGGGAGGGAACCTGGAGCCTCCCAGGCTGGAGTCAGGCAAACTAGTGCTGGTTCCAACACATTGGCTTTGCCAGACTGGGGAGGAAGGAGAGAAAAAAGTGACTGTACAAATAAATGATAACTTTTACTGCATGCATTCAGAATTATCCTTGTCTTGAAAGGCTGAAGAATTTTCTGCTCTTTCCTACTGCTAACTCTGCAGAAAAAACCCCAATAAAATATTGTGAGCTGAATCCTATTTTCTTTTGTGCATAATCAACAGAATAGTTTGCCAAGTTCCAATACGCATCTTATGTGTATGCAACCTTGTTAACATAAGTGGGTCTGTGCAAGTATCATGGAGTGCATATTTGTTACTGATTGTGCACAGTTAGGAAAGAACCCAGCTTGATTTTAAGATCTCAGATTGAGGTGGAAGGATTGGCAGTGAGTGGTGGGGAGGAACTATATCTTAGATAATGAAAATCTGAAATGTATAATATATTTGATATTGAAATTGTTGAGTCATTAATGTGAAACACCACAATTTTATAGTCACTTCTCTGAGAGTAGATATGCACTTTATATTTGGTGGAGAGACAGAAAATGGTCTAGACTTTTGTATGCATATTTATAGATAACTTCATAGTCTGTGTATGTACATTGCAGAATTATGACCATACACTAAGTCCATTGTGTGTTATAAGATTGGAAAAGTTTTCCGCATGCCTGCCTAAAACTTTCCCTTATGCCCCACCCTACAAAGTAAATGATAAAAATATTAATAGAAAATATTTCAAAACTGTAAGACCTGATACCACTTAATAGCTTGTGCAGATAAAGGGCTTCTTTCCAGCTAATCTTCTTTTTATTCCTTCCATCTCTACAGAATGGTTATTAACATAAATGTAGATAGCAACTGTTCTGGAATGGGGAGGGAAAGGAACAACTGGGTGGGAGGAGGAAAGTTACAAAACCAGTAGACCTGACAAAAACAACTCTGAATAAATACTGCTAATGGGGCTTCCAGCTCCTGAGAGTCTCCTAAAGGTCATATGGGGGAGTTACTGAGAATAAACCAGAAATTTAAAAATAAATATAATTCCTCTCTAGTTTAGAAGAACTCATTATAGCATCATAATTTCCCACAGACTTCAACACAGTGAGATGCTCCTTTTAAAATATAATTCTGTTGTAGGGGGATCCCCCTTCAGACATTCTAGTGTGTTATTACAGAGTTACTATCTGGCAGCCAAAAAGGGTCCTATGAGAAAACAACTACTGTGACATGGCCTTATGAGGTCTCTCTCTTCTCATTCTTCTTTCTCTTTGGAACTGGAAGAAAATGAAAATTGTGGGTGTTCAGCACCTCTCAGAATTTGAGTAAATTTGCGCTAGTTTCCTTCTAATCTATAAAGATTCTTATGTCATCTTCATCACCATATTAATGTGAACTTCTTCCAGAAGGTCAAGCAGCGACGTGACTAACATCCATCCCATGTTTTCTCTCTCATCCTGTCCCACAGGGAGGAGTGTGTTCAGCAGAATGTTTATTATGGAATTTATTTTTATTACATACACATTGCTATATGTTTATGTTAGTGAAAGGCTAGGTCAAAGAACTGTGCCTTGCTCTGAGAGCAGAAGGTTGTGAGGTTCTCAATTTTTGTGGGAGTTCATTCCACAGACTTGAAAAATTCTGGTTCCTACACAGATTAGGTTTATCCTGATTGTAGAAAGTACTATTGTGCCAGAGGAACATTGTTGTCCAACACAGTCTTCATCCTTGAGGCAATCTTTTAGATATCATGGGCCTAGACCATTGCCACCGTAAAAGTAAGGATTGAGACCTTGAACCTGATGTGATACTCAATGGGAAGCCTGTGCAGAGCACAGGGTTAATGAGATCACAGCAGCCTATACTTCTGAGGAGATGCTTTGCAGTGCTCTATGTTAGTTACAGTTTCCTAAGTGCTGAAGACTTCATGCCTAGGTTTATCACATTGCTATATTTCATCTGGAAAGTGAGAAAGGCATCAATAAGTGAGACCAGGTCACTGTTCACCAGGATGGGATGGAGCTCCTAGCTAACTAGAGTTGGTAGAAAAGCATTATTCACCAGCTGCTGCTACAGAGGAGTTTCATGTTCATTGATGAAGTAATCCAGAAGCAATCATAAGGTACAGATTGCGTTGCTCATGAGTGGGTGTGTACCTTCAACCAAAGGACCTAGTTTATATCATATTTGTTTATTTCATAGGAGTAGCCATGTGAGTCTGTTTCAGCAAAAAAACAACAAGGAGGCCTATGGCATTTTAGGGTGCATCTACACAGCATCCGTACGATACATCTAGATTGCCAGCTTCTTTCAAAAGAAAGCATCCACACCTCAAAACCAAATAGAAAAAGCGACCTGCTTTTTCGAAAGAGACCATCCTGACTGCATGAACACTCTCTCGAAAGAAAGCCCTGATTGTTATTCACAGAATGGCCACCAGGGCACCTGTGCATTTTTCGATTGCCTCTTCTTTCAAAAAATGTCCTTGTTCTGCATCCACACATGCCTTTTTTCGAAAAAGGTGTTCTTCCTCGTAATTTGAGGTTTACCAATGTCGAAAAAACCCCTGTGTTCTTTCTATTTAATTTCGAAAGAACATGATTGCAGTGTGGATGCAGGTGATTTTTTTTAAAGGGCAGTTTTTTTTGAAAAAACAATGTAGTTTAGAAATATTCTGATCTTGGAAAAAATCTATGCAATTTGTGCTAAGTAAATTGAGTAGCTTATTTTGAATGTATTTTGAAAAACTCACTATTCCGAGACATCTCTTAACCCTCGTGGAATGAGGGTTACAGGGATGCCGGAATAGCACGCCCATTATTTCAAAATCTATTTCAAAATAACAGGTACATGTAAAAGACGTGGAATAGCTATTTCGGGATACCTCCAGTATCCCAAAATAGCTCCCCTGTCTAGATGGACCCATAAAGACTAACAAATTTATTTGGGCATAAGTTTTTGTGGGCTGGGACCATATCTGATAAAACGGGCCCCATCCCACAAAAGCTTATGCCCAAATAAATGTGTTAGTCTTTAAGGTGCCACAGGAATCCTCATTGTATTTGTTAGTGTTTCTCTTGGTTAGCTTTTATCCATTTGGGATGTTTCTTCCTCTAGAAAGATTCAATCTGCAGGAGCTAAAGACTCCTCAAACTTTTCCTGTGTAATGTGGTCATATTAAGGTGCAATTAGATCTGATACAAAAAAAAGAAGATGGACAAAGTCGTTCAGGAAACATGCTAAATAAGCTGGTTCTGGCTGGAGCTATGAGAAGTGTTGTTTTGGTTCACAAGTTACATGAACTAGAACCAAACCAAAACATATGTGATTCCCTCTGCCTTGAATCCTTCTCAAACAAACCCTAAACTCTCAGCAAAATGTATATGAGGAAAGGATAGGCAGCGTGAGCTGGTGCATAGGACTTGGGAGTAGAACTCCCGGAGCCTGTGTTCCCTTCCTGGCTCTGTCAAGGACTTTCTGTTTGACCTTTTTGACTTTTGTTCTCTCTACCTCTCTTTCCTCTCATATGTCTTCTCTGTTTATATTCCAACCTCACTGAGGCAAGAAGGGTCTATTCCTGTTTGTTTATGCATGGTCCATCACAATGAGACTGATCTTACTTGAGGCTTCTACAAAATACTGCAATACAGGTATACCATGTCAGACTAATTGGCCCAGTATCCTGTCTCTGACAATGGCCAATGCAAGATGCTGCAGGGGGAATGAACAGAACATGGCAATTTTGAGTGATCCATGCCCTATCCTCAAATCCCAGCTTCTGGCAATTGGAGGTTTAGGAACACACAAATCATGGGGTTGTGTCCCTAACCTAGTGGCTAATAGTCAATGATGGACTTGTCCTCCACAGATGTATGTACTTCTTGGCTTTCACCACATCCCACTACAATGAGTTCTAAAGGATGAGTGTGCATTGTGAGAAGAAGTGCTCCCTATTGTTTGTCTTGTACTGGCTGCCTTTTAATTTCATTGGGCATTCCCAGGTTCTTGTGTTAGTCAAAGAGGTAAATAAACACTTCTCTATACACTTTTCCATGCCATTCTTAATTGATGGATCTCCATCTCTCTCCCCAGTCATCTCATTTCTCAGTTGAACTGTCCCAGTCTTATCTGACCTCACAGAGAGGCTGTTCCACACTTTTAATAATGTTTGCTGCTCTGCTCTGCATCTTTTCCAAGTCTAATTCATTTTTTTGAAATAAGGTGACCAGAATGCAGTATTCAAGGTGTAGTGTACCCTGGATGTATAGAGTGACATATTTTCTGGTTTTTTATGTATCCCATTCTTAATGGTTCCTAACATTGTTGGCTTTTTAGAGTGCTGGTAGACATTGAACTGATGTTTTCAGGAAATTATCCAGGATGCTCCCAGTTCTTTCTTAAGAGGTAATGCTAATTTTGCATGAGAATTAGGTATATGTTTTCCAATATACATTAATCAGCATTGAATTTCATCTACCATTTTGTTGCAAAGTTACTCAATTTAATGAGATCCCTTTTATTAACTCTTATTAACAATGGTTATAGCTCTGGACTGGGACTCACAACAACTGGGTTCAATACCCAGCTCAGTTTCAGACTGCCCATGTGACCTCTGTAAAATAGGCATAATATTTCCTTTCTCCATCTTGCCTAGATGGATTATTACTCTCCCGTGGGCAGGGTTGACGGTATGTACAACAACTAGTATACTGGAACTTCAATTGGGACCCTTCTGTGCTAACGTAATGCAAAATGAATAATAATAGTACCCTTGGTGAAGATACTAAGTTTTGCATGGTTTCTATGCAAACCATCACAATTTGCATTATTTCTATTCCAAGGCCATAATTCAGTGTAGGTTTTCTCAGAACAGTTCAGATTTTCTTGAAAGACCTGCTAACTTGTGAATAGTTTAGTAAGCCTGAGATGTTGCTTTAGTTGATAATCAAACTGGAAAGTAAATAAGCTTTGTCTGGTTTCCTATTTTATCAGCATTTTGCAAACAAACAAAACAACAACAACCAAAACCCACCCTCTATTCTGACTATATGTCAAGTATAGGTAGAGTACTCTTCTGTCCTAGCACAAGAATTCCTCAAGGCAAATTCTGAAGTTCCTAGTTAGAATTAAGAAAAAATAGAATTAAGCTTTAATACTCAGCCACAACTCTTAAGGATTATTGCATTTGGCTCTTATTGCCTAATCTTAAAGATGGCATCGATATTGTGTATGTAGCTGTGTAACTAAAAGGAGATGTTGACTTTTTTGAGAACTCAATCTATATACAGTGGGATGATTCCATACACAATCTATCCCATTCATCATGAGCAAAATGCAGACTCATTACTTCTTCGGCAACATTCCAGAAAGTCTAACAAAAATGTCCTGTGCAGACAAATATAATAGGTCTGATTTTAACTGGAAATCCAGGTAGTAGATTATTTTTCACTCTTACATTTCTACTATACTTTAGAAATTACTCTTGGGGTAAGTCTAGACTGGCAGGTTTTTCTGGGTTACTGGAGGTATCCCAGAAAAACTTCGCCGTGTCCAGGGAACATGTTTGCTCTTCCCCTTTTTTTTTTTTTTTTTTTTGCGGAAGAGCAAACGCGCTCTAGATAGGTCCAAATGGTGGAAAAACCTCTTCCAGAAAAGCAATTTGTTTAGCTTTTTCCGATACAAGAGTGCGGTCTAGACCTAACCTTGATCTCTCACTGCTAGAAAGAGTTTTGCTTTGAAGTTCATTTTCCATGGAACAGCAAAATATGTATAGTGTTTACTTTATGAAAAAGGACTGTACAGCTAGGTTTGCAAAATGTTTTAACTGAATGATTAGCTTTACTCCTTGCCCTGCCACAGACTTGATACTAAAATTGAAATATTGGGTAATACTCTTCATTCTCTGATTCAATTTTCATACTACAGGGTGGTAACATATTAAGGAAGACTGGATGAACATGGCCATGTTCATCCTTGGTGTAAGTCCATTGATTTCAGCTGAATTGCCCCAGAAATGAGTTTGACCCAATATTTTTATCTCCTTTCATTTGCTAATGTAGATGCAGACTGTAAATCCTAAAATAGGTTTTGCTACTTACAAGAGCCATGTAATTTATAAGATTCAGTAAGCAATTATATTAATGTCCATGATAGATAGAGCGCTACAATGACTCATTTTGCTTATATTACTTATGAGTGCTCCTACAGTATTGTTTTCATTCTTAATTCCAGCTAATCATTCTAAAACTGTGTTAGTATAAAAACAGTATCTATGTGATCAGTATTGAATTCAGCCTGCCACCCAATTTATCTACAAAACTCTGACCAAGTAGTCAAGTCTCTATTTGTGTATAATCAGTGGTGCATACATAAATTTTTTTTTGCTCTCTAATCAGTTATGCTATTAAAATGGGTGTGTAAGGATTATTAAGTCTTTTCGTGCTATTATTTCTTGTACTGCCAGAGCTCCTTTCTTTTGTAGAAATGGATTATGAACTTCACTGAAGATGCCAATACTCATTACAGAAGAATTTGTGTAGACTACGTGTATGAGCTGATATTGCAAAATAGATGCCGCGTTTAGAAATATTACTCTTAAAGTAAAGGGGATAAAAACTAGTGATGAAGGAACAGAACTGAAAGTCAGCAGATCTGGATTCTGTTCCTCATCATGCCACTGACTATGTCACTTCTAAAGAAAAAAAATCTGTCCTGGATGTCCCTATTTATGTGTTAGGGATAATGTGTACCTACTTATTAGGAAGATCAATTAAATTATGATACCTTGGCAGGAACTGTTCTTCCATCTGGGACCTCTAGGCACTATCACACAGAAAATAGATAATTAAGTAACTAAACTTGGAAAAATACCTTGAGAATATTGGTTTGTTGCTCCTGTCAACTGAATTGTTTTCCTTCTTAATTCCAGCTAATCATTCTAAAACTGTTAGTATAAAAACCAGTATCCTGCCAACTGAAATATTATACAGAGATTTAAAGAGATCTATATTTGATTGAGCCTTTTCATGGTTTTCTATTATCAGAAATTTAGGAGCTTGATAGTTATATTATTATAGATATATAGGGCCTGTTTTTTTAAAGAATAATTTAATTACACTGCATATGCAAATATACAGCACATTATTTGACTATACCAGACGTATGCAGACTTCTAAATGCATTACACTGTATACTATGTCACCATTATAAAGTCTACCAAAGAGAAAAACATTTCCTATTAAAAACATACATGTTCCCCCATGTTGCTTGTTCCATATTAGTAGCAATGCTTGTAGTTCCAGTCATCCACAAGTTTTTTTTGTAAAACCCTGTTTTTCAATAGTATATAAACTTTACCAAAACTTAAACTGTTTGGACTGAAATGTCATATATGCTAGGTGTCTACTTAAGACCATTTTTTGGTAGTGTCAGCTAAAACAGTTCAGCTGTTGAAAAGTAGGTTCAGAGAAAATATGTTTTGCCATGTTCAAAAAAATCTTATAAAGATTTCATTGAGAAGTTTTAGCGCCACCATACTTTGGAGCTGGAAATTGAAACTGGAAATTAAAGACTATCATAATGGACCCACACAAGGGAGCTGCATTTAGATTTTACAGAAGACATTAAACCTAATTTTTCATAGGACATGATCTATGAAGGAAGACTAAAAGAATTGGGGTTGTTTAGTTTGGAAAGGAGAAGACTGAGAGGGGACATGATAGCAGTCTTCAGATATCTAAAAGGGTGTTACAAAGAGGAGGGAGACAAATTGTTCTCCTTGGCCTCTGAGGATAGGACAAGAGGGAATGGTCTTAAACTGCAGCAAGGAAGGTTTAGGTTGGACATTAGGAAAAACTTCCTAACTGTCAGGGTGGTTAAACATTGGAATAAATTGCCTAGAGAGGTTGTGGAATATCCATCTCTAGAGATATTTAAGAGCAGGTTAGACAGACATCTATCAGGGATGGTCTAGTTGGTACTGGGTCCTGCTGTGAGGGCAGTGGACTGGACTTGATGACCTCTTGAGGTCACTTCCAGTTCTAGTGTTCTATGATTCTAACTTTAATGTTCTTATAATAGTAAGCACTTAAAATTTCAATGTCCTTTTGGGTTGAAATGAATATCAAATTCATTTAAAAGATTTCTTAAACCATTAAAAATTCTCTCTTACAATACAGAAGTTTCATGTGCTATACCCATGGGCTTGACCTAGCAAACCTTTATTCACATGAATGAACTTTACTTTCACAAGTAGCACCATTCAAGCAAATTTGTACAACCAGGCATTTTGGAACTACATACCTGAAAGGAGATATTTCTAGCTTTAGTCTGTATTGTGCAGGACTAGGTCAGATTAGATGATCATAACAATCCCTTCTAGTTTAAAAATCTATAATACGTACAAAGAGGTGTATTCCTCAGATAAATAGAACTTTCAGAAGTGGAACAGGTGCATGTGTTCAAGGATGTAATGAGAAGGCAGGGCAAGAAAGCGAAGTACTGCTCTAGTCTTAGGGTGCATCTACATAGCACCCTAAACTTGAAATAAGATACACAATTTGAGCTACACAAATTGTGTATCTTATCTCAAATCTATTTGGAAATAGTTTATTTTGAAATTTGGAGCATCTACACAGCACCAAATTTTGAAATAACATGCTATTTTGAGGCATCCCTTATCCCTCGTGCAACAAGGTTTACCAAGATGGCGAAATAGTGTGCCCATTATTTTGAAAAATATTTTGAAATAACAGGTGGCTTGTGTAGACGTGGGGTAGCTATAGCTATGCAGTGTAGACGTACCCTTAGTTTCAACTTTATACAGTTATGTCCAAATCCTGTTTTAGGTCAAAGTACTTAAGAAGTTACAGTCCAAACCCAGTTCCTGCTTGTTCAGGTTACAAAGACCACTACAGGACTGTCAGTTTCTTCATAATGACCAGCACCTGGTTTCATGGGTGTTTCATCCTTTATTTCAACTGGAGCATGATGGAATTGTAAAAGAAGACTAGCAATAATAAGGGTGGTGCAGATAATGACCAAGATTCTCTGGTTGACTTGTGTGTCAAAATTGCATGACACGTGTGGCACGTTAGCCAGTGGAAGTGGTTCATTAATAGTACATTCACATACCAGAAAAAACAAAATACTATTGAAAGGTTTTTAAATGAAAATAATTCTTAGGCAACAATAATGAATAGATTAGCCTAATTTACCTTGTAAAACCTGACAGTCTATTTTTCTAAAGAAGAAAAAAATGTTAAAATGTTTGCATTACTCACCCCTTAGAATTACATTCATTGGGCACAGTACCACAAAGTATGTGATTGTATGCTGAGCTGTTTTTAAAAAACACACACTAGGACTTTCTAAGCAAGTCTATACATTGAGAGAGGGGAGTAAAGCATTCAATGGTCTTCTAAGATCACATTAATGTTTTAAGTACATAATCTATGTAAAAAAAGACAGTTGGTAAATTCATGAGGACTCTCATATCCATAACCGTGACAGGATCAGCAGAACAATGAATAGAAACTTTGCAGTCCCTTTGTCATATTATCTTTTAATTTCTAGAAGCATTTCCTGAGGAATGTCATTAAAACCTCAGTAATGTGGATAAACTAGTATTGCCCTGTCAACAGTGAGGAAATTTATTTTTCAGAGATGGTACTAAACTGGAGAGAGATTTTAACAGTACCAAGGAGTTTGAACATAATACAAATGTATAAAGTTTTCCTTACAAATCTCCCCAAATAAGCAGATTTCTGCTGATTTCCTGTTTAATTACAAGCCATATATATTTATCACTTCTGAGTAGAACATTCTACACTTTAGGTAGATGGTTCAACTTTCTCCCATTAATAACCTTTTGAGGCATATCTAACATTATAATCCTTTAAATTCAAAACAGAAAAATGTAAATGTAATTAGTAAACTACATCTCCATCAACATTCAATAATTCATGATTTAATAAAAACTTGATTGAACAGTCTGTTTAGAAACAATTCTGGCCATGAGTTACCTCAACTGAATCATTTGGTACAGAAAATCTGGAAAAATTGAGTTCTTTCTTGCCTTTTAAAGGTAAGCTAATAAATAGTGAGTGCAATTTTGTGTGATTTTTTTTTCATTTTTGCAAACCCAGTCAAGAGTTCAGAGACACTAAATCCTCCACCTTAATTTGTGTTTGATTGGGGTTTTCAACAGTGCCTCAGGAAATAAAGTCTCTGTTAGTCTGGATCTGCAAAAGTGACAAGGAGTCCTGTGGCACCATAGGGATGTCTACACTACAGCGTTATTTTGAAATATCCTATTTCTGTAGTTAATTCGAAATAAGTTATTTTGAAATAACGCGTCTACACACAAAATGCATTTTGAAATAGCGTTGTGTGGTGGGTGTGGGGGTGAGAGGAAGAAGTGGGAGGGGGAGCAGGAGTGGGAGGAGGAGCAATAGCTGGGGTGGCAGCAGGGGCTGGAGCAGCAGCAGGCACCAATCACTGCACCAGGGTCTGCAGGTCTCGCGGATGGCACGGCCCTGGTCAAGCTGCTCCCACAAGCTCTCCTACCGCAGCTGGAGGTCTTCTTGCACCCAGTGCTCCTGGCTGCGGACCTGCCTTCGCAGTAACTCCAGGTGCTGCCGCTGGTACTCCTCTGGTTCCAGGTGAGCCTGCTGGCCCGGGTGCGGGAGGATGTCCTGGGCGGGGTGGTGCGCCCTGCACTCGCAGCTGGTGCAGCTGTGGAGAAACCAGAGGGGTGGTCAGTTATCCCTGGGGACACAATGGGTGAAGCGCAGCCCTACTCTGCAAGGCGAGGATGGAAGGTCTCCGCACCATAATGTCCTGCTATCTCTGGGAGTGTGAGCTGGCCTGGGACTGCACCCATGCCCCTGTGCTGTATATAGGGTGGGTGTGGAGGGTGGGGGAAAGGTGAGATGTGCCCTGCCTCTGCGTAGAGGGGGCTTCTGGAGGGAGGGCATTGTTCATTGTCCCTCTCCGGGGTCAGGAGCATGTCATGTGCCTTCATACTTACGTGCATATGGGTAACAGGCCAGGGCCCATGTGTGGCAGCCAGCCGGGGCCACATGCCCCAGCTGGCACGGCACATGCACAGGGTTGCTGCATGATCCGTGGTGAGCAAGGCCCACACACGCGGTCCCTGGATTCCCTCGTTTCCCTCCTCCCCTGCATAAGGGGACAGTGATGGCAATCACAGGTCGAGGCCTCTTTAGCCTTGGAAGACAGCGGTGACATGGCTGCTGTGACGGCTCGGGGGTCCTGGGTGAGTGGTACGCACTCACCAGGCTCCTGTGACTCCTGGCTGTCGTCCTCCTCCTCCTCCGTGCCCCGGTCAGGGCCCTCTGCCCCAGGGTCAATTATCACCTGCGGGCCACGGACTGTCCAGCCCCCCAGGATTTGGTCTAGGGTGTCAAAATACAGCAAGGGATCTGGGTCTGCCCCTGGTTGGGAGCTGCTCCCTGTGGCCCTGGCATAGGCCTGCCACAGCTCCTTTATTTTCATGTGCACCTGCTCCTGGGTGCACATGTGGGCCTTTGGTGGCCAGGTGTCAGCCGCATTCCTGCATCTAGTGCAGAGACCATGGATGTTGGAGGATTCCCCCCAAACCTCAGTGAGGTCCATGATCTCCGCACTGGACCAGGAAGGCGCCTGCCTTTTGTTGCCAGACTGCTCCTGGGGAGCAGTGGGGGCTGGCCAGCGCTGGCTGGCTGGTTCATGCTGGCAACTAGGTCAGGGCAGCGCCTTCAGGCTCTGGGCTGGTAGGCCTAGAGCTGGCACAGGCCCTGTGGCCAAACTGAGTCTACCCCTTTAAGGGCTTCGGGGTTGTGCAGGAAGCAGAGTTTTCCTGGTTTGGCTCAGAGTGGCCACCAGGGCACCCTGGAAAGGCTGGAGGCATCCTATTTTGAAATAAGAGTTTACACAGCGCTTATTTTGATTTAGCTATTTTGAATTTGGTGTTATTCCTCATAGAATAAAGTTTACCAAATTCGAAATAAGCACTCCGCTATTTCGAATTTATTTCGAAATAATGGTTTGGCTGTGTAGACACTAGGAAAGTGAATTCGAAAGGCTCTCTTTCTTTCTCTAGACTGCTTTTTTTTGCAGACAAAGTGCTGAGTCGGCAAAAACGGTGGCCATTTTATGCAAATTAAGCATGGGATATTTAAATCCCCACTTCATTTGCAACATCGACCTGCCTAATCTGCATCTCTCTGCCGACAGAGGGATGCAGTCTAGACATACCCTTGGACACGTTGCTGTGAGCCTGGCTGCACTTTCTGCAGGCTGCCATCCAGGAGGTCCATCGGGGGGCTGTCAGTATCCAGGAGGCCCTGCGGGAGAGCATCCACCCTGAGGAGCACTAATAGCCTCCCTAGTCTGCCCCACTGGGGGCTTGTGCCTCATTCCTCCCTCACGTCCTTCCACTTACCGCCCTCTAACCTGCCTTTCTGATGTAAAATAAAATACACGTTTTTTAATAAACACAAACTATCTTTATTTAACAAAACTGGGGGGGGGGGAATGAAACAACTCTGGTGAGGCTGGGGAAAGGAGGCAGGAGAGGGGAGAAGAGAGGGTGGGAGAGGGGAGGGGGAAACCTGGGAGGAGGGTGCTGGAAGGGAGAAGCAAGGGGAAGAAGGGGGAGGGAAAGCTCAGGGCTCAGGGTTGGGGGTCTCACCGGACCAACCTGATTGTCATGCAAACCTGCTTCTGGGTTCGCATGTGGCCTTTGGTGGCCAGGCTTGTAGCCATAGATGGCCGCATTCCTCTGTCTAGTGTGGAGATCATGGATATTGGGGGCATCTCCCCCAAACCTGAATAAGGTCCATGATCTCCATCCTGGACCAGGAAGGCACCCACCTTCTCCAGCCCCTGGCAGGCTCCTGGAAGCTGGCAGACTGCTCCGAGGGAGCGGTGGAGGGCTGCCTGCCAGTGGCTCATGTTTTGGGGCCACTGGGTCAGGGGCAGTGACTGCTGGCTCTGGGCTGACAGGCTTGGAGCTGGCACAGGCAATGTGGCCAGAAGGGAGGAAGGGAGTTGAGTGTTCTTGGTTGAGGCTGGAGTGGCCACCAGGGCACCCTGGGAAGGCTGGAGGCCCCCTATTTTTAAATAAGTGTCTTCACAGCACTTATTTTGAAATAGCTATTTCGAATTTGGCGTTATTCCTCGTAGAA
>CM057848.1:78590828-78604527 GCA_030068395.1 Apalone spinifera
GAGAGACACACAAAACCGAGGGTCACTGGGGTGCCTGGGTGGCTGGGAGTGTTCATTCCCCACCACTGCCCCGCGCCCCGCTCCCAGGAGCAGCCCCCACTGCAATCCTGGCCACCGCGGGCAGTCTGTAGCGCGGCTGGGACAGACCGAACCCTCCCAGGGAGGGCACTTACACCACCTCCCCCCCTGTTTTCCCTGGGGTAGCCCATCTCCTCCTTGCAGCTACCCCTCCTGGACCAGTGGCCGGTGACTGCTGTACCTGCATGAGCACCACCCCGACGGTGGATCTCCCCACGCCGAACTGATTGCCGACGGATCGGTAGCTATCCAGCATGGAGAGCTTCCAGAGGGCAATGGCCACACACTTCTGGAGGGGAATGGCAGGCCTTATGCGTGTGTCCCGTCGCTGCAGAGCAGGGGCGAGCCACTCGCAGAGCTCGAGGAAGGTGTCCTTCTTCATCCTGAAGTTCTGGGTCCACTGTTGGTCTCCCCAGCACTCCAGGATGATGTTGTTGCACTAGTTGCTGCTGGTGCCCAGACGCCAGATGCAGCAGGGCACGCTGGTGTCCGACTGCTGCTCCTCCACGGCCCCCAGTGGGGGCAGGGGGAAGGCCAGGGGGCTGGTCTGCAGCAGATGGTACCAGGCTTGCAGCAACACATTCAACATGAGCACCAGAGTGCCCAGGGGCGGCGCTGGCTCTATGGTGCCGAGTGCTGTGGTGTCCCAAATGAGAGCGACCAAAGCAGACAGAGAGGAAAACGCTTTGCTGTCCCTTAGTGAGGTAGGCAAGCAAGCGGGAAAGCTGAGAACCGGCTGTCTAGGGGGTCCCTTTAAGCACGAGCCTCAGATAGCCTCAGACAGCAGCCACACAAAGCAACTACTGACCCGATGCCCTGCTGGAACTGGTTTCAGCTGCCCTTAAATGCGATCCAGCGTCCAATCAGTGTGGACGTGCTATTTCGAAATAGCAAAATGCTATTTCAAATTAGATTTTGTGTCTAGATGCATTATTTCGAATTAGCTTAATTTGAATTAACTATTTCGAATTAAGTTAATTCAAAATAGCGCTGTAGTGTAGACATACCCTGAGTTAGAGTTACTGTGGTGTGATGTATAGTTGCTGGTGAGAATTTGCTTCAGGTTGGCGGGTTGTCTGTGGACGAGGACTGGCCTGCCTCCCAAGGCCTGTGAAGGCGAGGGATCATTGTCCAGGATGGGTTGTAGATCATTGATGATTCAGTGGAGAGGTTTTAGCTGACTGTAAGTGATGGCCAGTGGTGTTCTGTTGGTTTCTTTCTTGGGCTTGTCTTGTAGTAGGAGGCTTCTGGGTACACGTCTGGCTCTGTTAATCTGTTTCCTCACTTCCTCGTGTGGGTATCGTAGTTTCTAGAATGCTTGGTGAAGATCTTGTAGGTGTTGGTCTCTGTCAGAGGGGTTGGAACAAATGCAGTTGTATCTTAGCGCTTGGCTGTAGACAATGGATTGTGTGGTGTGTCTGGGATGGAAGCTGGAGGCATGAAGGTAGGCACAGTGGTCGGTAGGTTTTCAGTATAGGGTGGTGTTTATGTGACCGTCACTTATTTGCACCAGGGTGTCCAGGAAATGGATCTCTTGTGTAGACTGGTCCAGGCTGAGGTTGATGGTGGGGTGGAAGCTTTTGAAATCGGGGTGGAATTCTTCCAGAGTCTCCTTCCCATGGGTCCAGATGATGAAAATGTCATCAATGTAGCATAGGTAGAGAAGGGGCGTTAGTGGACGAGAGCTGAGGAAGCGTTGTTCCAGATAAGTCATAAAAATGTTTGCATATTGTGGGGCCATGCAGGTGCCCATAGCGGTGCCACTGGTTTGGAGGTATATATTGTCACCGAAACTGAAATAGTTGTGTATGAGGATAAAGTCACAGAGCTCAGCCACCAGTTGTGCTGTGGCATCTTCAGGGATACTGTTCCTGACAGCTTGTATTCCATCTATGTGTGGGATGTTTGTGACAATATATACCTCCAAACCAGAGGCACCACTATGGGCACCCAGAAAACACCATTCTAGCCACCATTGGAAGATCACCAATGCATTGTAGTTTTCTCAGGAAATCAGTGGTGTCACGGAGATAGCTGGGAGTGCTGGTGGCGTAGGATCTGAGTAGAGAGTCCACATATTGAGACAGTCCTTCAGTGAGAGTGCCAATGCCTGAGATGATGGGGTGTCCAAAATTTCCAGGTTTGTGGATCTTGGGTAGTAGATAGCATAGCCCTGATTGGGGCTCTAAGAGTGTGTTGATTGTTCCTGTGCTTGTGTAGGGAGTGTCCTGAGCAGATGGTGCAGTTTCTTAGTGTACTCCTCAGTGGGATCTGAGGAAAGTGACCTGTAGAATTTGGTATTGGAAAGTTGTCTGGCAGCCTCCTTTTGGTAGTCAGACATGTTCATGATGACAACAGCACCTCCTTTATCAGCCTCTTTGATTATAATGTTAGAGTTGTTTCTGAGGCTGTGGATGGCTTTTGCCCATGAAAGCTTATGCTCTAATACATCTGTTAGTCTATAAGGTGCCAGGTTACATATTAAAATAATTAAATTCCACTTAGAGTACTTTTTATTGGTTCACAGACATAGCAACACTTATAGATAGTCTCACAAATATTAAAGGATCAGATCAACAGTAACAAGATTTCAGACAGTGGACATAGCATGTCAATTTCATACGACGACAAAATATTTAAAACTTGCCCTGTTCATCCCCACAAAATTAACATGACTAAATAAACACATAAACCTCACACACTTTTACCCTTTTACACTTTTATCGATGGTTATCGATTATTTCTATCCCTGAGTGCTTACAGTGAGGCATGGGATCCTTTGCCATAGACACTGTCCTTCAGCATGTACCCCTGAAAGATCTAAAAATCCCAGCTCCATTGCAGTATATGTATTAGTCCACATCCAATTTAGTATCGTTGTTCTGTCTGGAGGGCAATTCAGGTATAGTCTCCACATTCTCCCCCTTCTCCCTCTTGAGGGAAGAGTGTTTAATCAAATACAGGAACTTGTACATTTGGAAGTTACTATTAGTTATTTTGCATTGCTACATAAAGGGGTGTCTTAAATCTATTGTCATGTTTGAGGGGAAAAAATAGGCTAGACTATATAACAGTTCCCCTGAGAGAGAGATGGGGGATTGGCCTGGGATCTATAAAAGCCTATAACATTTGAGATAAGACAAAGGTCACTTGGTTGGGAAAGTGGCTCGCCCTGACCTGTTTGTCAGAAAAAAATAAAACCCTTGTTGCAAGTAAACTATGGGAAGATGTTTTCTATACCTCTGTGTTAGTCCTTGCTGAATATATATGAATTAATATATCTCCATTATATCATTGCTGTTAGAAATGGAAGCAAAAAGCTTAGCCCTAAATGAACTTTTTGTCATCGCATTAACCAGGTAAAAAAAAATCAAAACACAGCACAAACTATCTCATGATAGAGTAAAACAAACCACAAGCCTCTGATCCCCTGCCCCTCCAAATCAGTGAAAAGAAAAAGCATTTGTGCAGTATAAGTTGATGGTTTTTATGAGTAAAAACCAAATGTAGCATTTGAACCAAAGAGGCAGTAAAAAATATCCCTATATTTCAATTAGTCTTCATTTTTTGCATATTTATGGACTTCATATTTTTGCAATTCAGTGAAGCTCTGAGCACACACATACAAATCAATATAGACCAAATCCTGCTGACCTTAAGTCAGGCAAAACTGCCATTGATTCTAGTGGAAGCTCAATTAAACTGAATCAGAGATTTATCAGTGAGATCTGGTCCTGGAGTCACATTTTATTTGTCCTTGCCATCTTCATTATGGCAATTTAGAACTTAACTTATCCCAGAACAGACTGATGAAAGACAGCATGCCATCAAAAGAAAGGCTGGCCCAAATTCTCTTTGAGTGTTCTTTCTACATTTCATATATCAGGTCAATTGCTGCTTACCTTTCTCATGGAAGTAGTCAGACTGATTCTAATGGGATTATTGATGGGAGTAATAAGTAGTAATTGGCTCATCTTTGTCCTCTGGCTGTATTTTGTATAAATGTATGTCATCCTTTTTCAAGCATTATGCTTCTGCACCCTATCAAGGAACCTAGTATTAAAGCACATTAAGAACAATTATTTCCATTGCATTTGGCAACCTTGTTGGCAGTCTTAGAAGAGAGGCTAAGGGTACTGAGCCACTTTTGCAAACCTAGCCTTAGAGTGAAATTCTTTATACACAGAGCTGATACAGGAGATACAGCAATAAAGATGTAAGCCCAGAGCTGGCAAACTGAGGTGGCTGCCTCAGGTGCCAGACTGTGTGTGGGGGGGGGGGGAGGGAAGAGGGCCACTAGGACCCAGAGTGTAGAAAATTGTGTCTGCTGCTGGTGCATATGTATTCTCTCTGCTCTAGATGCACAGAGATGGTGGAGTGCCATGAGAGGAGTAGAACAGGAACAGGAAGAAGGCAGAATTTAGACCTTTCAAAGTTTTGGCCCAAGCGAGGGGGCATGGGGGCATCATTTGAGCTCCCCGCCTCAGGTGCCAAAATGTTGTGGGCCGGCCCTGTGTAAGCCCTTGATGGTACTTCTTGTACACAGGATATTCTATCCCAGAGTTCAAGACTTATAATATGGTATGACCATATTGAGATGGATATTTTTCTGTCCTTTTAGCTGCTGTGTGTCTGTGCACGGTCACCAATGTCAAGAGTATCATCAGTGACTACTGGCCAACCTCAAATAGCTCAGACATGGGTCAGTTCATATTTTGTTGTGTAACTTTTGCTTGGAACACACACAGTAGATCTCATGAGACCTTTGAGATTTTTATTATTTCCCAGTTTCAGAGAGATCAGAAACACTGCAATATGTTTCCCTGAAGTATTTTGGAATCTCCATTTACAAGAAACACCAGGCAGTGCAGAGATATGCAAAAATTAACACAAATTAACTGAAAGGTTAACTGCATTCATTTAAAGCTTAAAGTGTGAGGTTTGTTTTTGGTTCAAGATTGGACCCAAATTTGTATCTACTTACATTTGATTTAAAAAAATCCTCAGTTACTTTGAATAATAAAGAGATAGTGGCTGGAAGCTCTCAGACAAAACAGTGATTGAAATCAAGGAAGTAATTAGTGAGCAAAACTGAGTGAGAACTTGAGGATTTTACTTAGAATAATGCCTAAATAAATACAGTAGCTTGTGTATAACATTACCCATGCAGGTAGTCCAATGGGATAGTCATAACCATGTACAGTAAAAGCCCTGCTATCCAGGATGCTGGGAGGATGGGGAGTGCTAGTTAATCAAATATTCTGGTTAACTGAGAAGTTATACTCATCAATTAAATACCCATTTTAAAATAATTAGAGTACAAGAAAATAAAGTACACAGGTATTCACTAATCCAGTAGTAGTACTGCACAGTAGAGTAATTGGTTTATTCAAGAACTTAGATATACACAGGTAATGTTTTCTATACTGTAGTTTCTCTTCTGACACTACATATTAATGCCTGGTGCATGTTCAGATTATCAAAAATACACTTAGCACTAAGGCTTTATCTACACTGCCAGCTGAAGAAAACATGTACACAATGTTGCTTAACATCCTCTACCACAGAAAGTCTTGCCTCTGCAAGTGGCAGTGTAAATGGCTCATTGTCTGCAGGAATGCTCTTCTGTTGACAATGTGAACCCTGCTTATAGGGTGGAAGTATTTTGTCAGCTAAAGGGTGGACAAACAATTTATACTGTCCAACATTTATGGACACAGCTGTGGTGCTAAAAGATGTGCAGTGTAGACAAAGCCTAAAATTAGCTTTCTTTGATGAATCAGAAGGCACTTCAGGATCTTGCAGTGGGTCAGGGTCCTCATTATCAAGATCAATTGTCAATATAGATGGAGAAGGTGTAGGAGATTGTGTCAGTATAAATTCTGCCTAATGATATACCCTAGAACTTGCTTTTTTGGATAAATCCCTGATTTCAGCTTGCTTACTTGTCTTCTGCCTCTTGCATAAAAGCAGAATGCAGAATATGCAATTGCATAATGTGCTGGGCAGTCCTGGGTATACTAGTCCTGGTTACCAGAATGAAGATTTGTATTGGGAAATATCAGAAATGCTGGTTAATTGAGCTTTCCGGCTAAATGAGTGTCGATAACAGAGCTTTTACTGAATATAAGTAGAATTCACTCCTACTTTAATATTTGTAGGAGTGGCACCTCACTTTTTACCATTATGTTAATTCAATTCATTGCTTTTCATGCCTTATTTGCCTGGGTCTTTAACGAGATCAGACAGATCAATTTCATTTTCTGGCTATATTCAGTTTCACTCTCTGGTTTTCACTCTCAATACATATCCTGATCCAGCAAAGCTCTTAACCACTTGCTTAAAGTTAGGCACAAGTTTAAAGGCTTGGCTAAATCAGGACCTATGCTGTATAGACTTCAAATACCCCAAAGAGGGAAATACTTTAATTTTAAACAAACTTTTTCTCTGTGCACACAGTTTAAAATTCCTACCATCCTAGAGTCTATTTACAGTTCAAATGAATCCTAGAGTCTATTTACAGTTCAAATTAATCAGTTGAAGGCTTAAATACTTGTTTACATTTTACCATGATTACCTCTGCCACTTTATTGTCTCCTTTTCCCTAAATGTGTCACACTGTATCCTTCCATTAAACACAGTAACATCTTAGATTAACTATGTTCTTTTGATAATAAACATGATATAAATATAATATTTGTAATAGTCTCCCTCTTTTGCAATAGTAGTTTTCCCACAGTGGGTTCCCTGCAGTGCAGTCTCCTGGGAGTAAGTTAAATATAGATGAATTTACTATCGCAGTCACTCCAGAACATAGACAAAAATGTCTCTCAGGAATATTGACACGAGGAAGATTCAGTAGATCTAGATTTATACTGAGGATAAGAGGATTTTTGATTGCTCCAAGGGAATCAGTTGGAAAAACAGGATATTATTTGCATAACCATTTTCAAAATGACTGGCAGTTTTCCTTCATGAGGGTAAAGCAAACTTCCTGCCAAAGATAATAGCTTAGCAACCCTTTGTGGCAACTGAATCACCAGCAACAGAAATATTTACACTGTGTTTTTATGGCACTTTAAGACTTAACTACCTAGAAGACTGAAGGAGCTGTTCTGTGGTTCTAAAAATGGAAACCATACAGAGGGCCTGTAAAGAAAAAAAATGCACTCACTTTTTAAAAATAGGCATAGTGATTACAAAAGAAAGCTTTGGCATTCGGTGCCATCTCTCAGATTCCAATGCTTTATTCTTTGTAAGATGCAGTTTGTAAATTTGTTTGAATGTTTCAAATACTCTTTCTATTGAATATTATCAGAGGTCAGAATTTTCAGCTGATATCCGGTATAACAATTACATTCTATTCTGCATATAAGCAAAGACCTGTAACCTAGCAAAGATTATGTTTTTTAATCTAACCACTGCCATGACTATATGAAAAAAGGAAAACTGCAAAAAAGCTGAAAAAGCAATATGCATTTGATAGCAAGTAAAAATGAAGAGGTTTAGGCTTACAGGAAAAACAAGAATATTTACAGATCAGTGTCTTGAGCACCACCAGGACATTAAATTTCTTATATACCACTAATGGCTTTCGCTAAAAGATCGAGATTAATAAACAGCTTTATACTTCACATTTCTAACTTCACATACAAAAATGATAAATGCACACAAACAAAATATCCACATTTAGGGGATTACAAGCTCTCCAATGACAGGTCGCATGCCCCATTTGCCATAAAGCATGTGAGTTATGCATATTCATATTCAAAAACACACTTCCACCAAAAATATGAGGGCACACCATCACACTTAGATTACACACACAGAATTTGTACTGCAGAAATAATGCATACACGCAACTAGTCATCCTAGTTTAAGGACAGGATGTGAAACACTCCTTTTGCCCCCTCATATCTCTCCCAACACACACACACACACACACACGCACGCACGCGCGCACACACACACACACACACACACACAGGAGAAATTACACAGAAGCCTAAAGACAGTGGAATAATGTGTGTGATTGGCTCCTGCAGAAGAAAATATACCTCTCAAGACAGTGCTTAAATATTAAATACATGCTAAAGCAGGACTACTCAACACGCAGCCCATGGGCTGCATGTGGCCCGCGGCCTGCGGTGCAGTTTGGGTTTATGTGGGGCTCAACATGCAGCCTTTGAACATGGCCTGCATTGGGAACATGTTCCACAATGTGAGGCATCTCCCAGGCAGGGTGAGCATTGAAAGACGCAAGTGAACGGGCTGGCTGGAACAGACGGGTACAGGGTGTCAGTGTTTCTAGCCCTCAGGACTGAGATGCTGGGAGCAGTGGGGCATTGTGGGAAGGGCTTTGTATTCATGCCCGTCAGTGTGAAAGAAGCTATTTGCATACATATTTGTATGTATATGCAACCACACTTAAGTTGTGGCCCTTGGCATGTGGTGTATCATTGTGGCCCCCCGGGGTTTCCAAAGTTGAGTATTCCTCTGCTAAAGTATTCTCCTCAATAGGGCTAAATTTAAGTATATGCTTAAGAGTTTTCCTTAAATTGGGACCTATATGAAGAAGAGATTTTGCAATCTGATTCTTAAAGTGTAGTGGTTTAGTTACTACTGAAATGTCAATATTTACCAACAGCTTCCCACAAAACTTTATCAGAGACCCTGAAGTTCTTCCTATTCTAAGAAAAGAAATGTGATGTTATCTCAGCTACTAGCTGGCTGCATCTAGGCTGTGTTCAGTGAGGGCAAATGCTGATTTGACTGCTGACCAGCACATGATAACAGTAATATATAAATGCTTTACTGAGATTCATAGCATCTCTCTTGCACACAAGTGAAGGGCTTGAAAATACAACTCTTGTGCATCATTTGTCCTCTCTTAGGATGTGTCTACACAGCAGGGCTCAACTTGAAATAAGCTATGCAAATTGAGCTACATCAATTGTGTAGCTTATTTTGAAATAGCTTATTTCGTAATTGGTAGCGTCTATACAGCGCTTATTTCGAAATAGAGCACTCTTCATCTGACTTCCCTTGCCCCCTGTATAATGAGGGTTACAGGAGTTGGACTAAGAAGTCCTCCAGCTTGACAGTATTTTGACATTATTTCAAAATACTAAGTTATTTCACTGTGTAGACGTGCCCTTAGTCATAGTTGTGGGTAAACTGGCTTTAACTCAGTTTTTAGAGAGTTGTTCCATACTGAGGTGATCAATGTTTTGCTTAGATGAAGGCTTTGCTACCCTCCAGTGGAGGAGGGTTGGGAGCTGATCACAAAAAGAAAAGGTGAAATCCTAAACCCATTCTTCATGAGGCTAGTATAAAAATGGTTTGTAACTTAAAAGTAAATGTCTAATCAGCTTTGACCTTGAGCACCAAATGCTGTCCACAAATATTCGATCCCATGTTGAAATTCAAATTCCAGTGGTATTTTGTAAAGAAACATTTTTCTTTGGCTGCAGAGCTCAGTGTTGGACAGTGTTTTAACTACTTCTTTTCTCCTGTTTCATTAAGGTAATTAAGTGGTAGATGGAGAAAGATAGTTACATTATACAATCTCCATGCTACCCCTATAGATATTTCCCTCTCTGGAAATACAGCACTTGCAAGACCTAAGTTTCCCAGTAGAAATTCATATTAAGACTCCAATCACCCAGACACTTATGTGCAATGCTTATAATGCAAAAATGGTTCTCTCACTGAATCTCAGGTAGGATGCTAAATGGAGGCAAATCCAGATAATCTGGACAGGGATTAATAATTTTCAGAAAGGAGATCAAGCATGAGCTTGGAGAAAATGCATGTTCTTGTTATCTCGGGCCAAAGGAAACAAATTCTCTTATTATCACTGTATGCGTATAAAGGCATTTAGTACAATGTTGTAACAGAGTGCTGTGTTCGTCGCTCAGCAACAAGGCAGACTGGTTGTCCTGTCTTGTTTAATTCAGCCTTGATCTTTAATTTATCCTTGTGAGAGACTGTGTGAGTGGGTGGGAGAAATCAAATCCAGATTTGTTTACTAGGCCTCTCCATCATGGCAACATTTACTGATAACATGAAAAAGGTGGAATTAGCTCCCAAGCTTATTGTCTCAGATGTATGAGGGTGTCAAGAGAGGACTCCTTCCTCATGGGCAGAAAAACTTTTCCACCAATAAGGACTGAGCTAGAATGTTATATCCAGTTCTGGGTGCCACCTTTCAGGAAAGATGTGGATAAATTGGAGGAAGTCCAGAGAGAAGCAACAAAAATAAATGTAAAGAGGTCTAGAAAACATGATGTATGAAGAAAGGTTTTTTTTAAATGGGTGTATTGAGTCTGTAGAAGAGAAGGGCACATAACAGTTTCAAGCACATAAAAGATCATTACAAGGAGAAGGGAAAAAATTGTTCTACTTAGCCTCTGGGGATAGGACAAAAAGCAATGGTCTTAAATTGAAGCAAATGAAGTTTAAGTTAGACATTAGGAAAAACTTCCTAACTATCAGGGTGGTTAGGCACTGGAACTAATTGCTTAGGGAAATTGTAGAATCTTCATCATTGGAGGTTTTTAGGTCCAGGGTAGGCAAACACCTGTCAGGAATGGTCTAGTACAGAAGACTGAACTAGATAACCTTCCAGTCCTACAATATGCTATGATAGCCCTCTGACTCCAATAGCTTTTATAGCCCTGATGTGTCACCCGCATTCCCCCTTCTCCTGATGCTGCCACAAGGGTTTTACATAAAATTCACAGATTAAAATGACTGAGCAATTTAAGACTTAATTCACGCTAGGATTTCCATCTTAAGTTTGCAGACATAAGTGGTTGGATAAGCTTCTTTTATTCCTTGGATGGGTCACAGGCAGGAGAGATCAGACATGAGACCTTTGGATCTGAAAGCATGATCCTCTACTGCTCAGTTAAATAAACCAGTTCTCTTAGCCAAAGCTGGAGTAGTTTCGTCCATGTCCATATACAACTCAGCCACCACTAATGGGAAACAGCACCACAATGAGAATGTCTAATTTACGCATGCAAACTTGGAGCTTATTCAGATAAGCGTTCAGACAAATAAGGGCAACATTTGGAAACCTGGCTGATTGAAGTTAAACTTAAAAAACAACAAATAGTCTGGTAGCTTTTTTGTTAGTCTTTAAAGTGCTACCAGACTATTTGTTGTTTTTTAAGTTTGTCCTGTTCAGACTAACTCGGCTACTCCCTGAAGCTGATTGATGTTAGACCCTTAAAATCCACATCTCAGACCTAAATAAGAGTGGCCCATTTTTTTGTCTTGTGGTGGTCAACACCTCTGAAAATTAGGCCGCTCTTGTTAGGGTGCTTATATATTCATGTAGCACTGCCTTGTCTACACCAGCTCCCGCAGGGGGAGCAAACCAAACCAAGAAGAAAAGCACAGAATCCAGCCCCTTAACTGTACTTTTTTGGTTACAGAAGCCATGAGGGCTCCATTGCTCCCAGAAGAATGGTGAACTTATGGCATACCCCAAGTACAGGGAAACAATGTCCCAATAGCAAATACAGATTACAGCAGGGATGGGAGACCTACAGCCTTTAGAAGGTCACACATAATCTACATTCCCTGGAAAAACTACACGTACCTTTCTAATATGACTAGATTCCTGCAAATCCACAGATATCTGCTTTATAGCATCCAGTTGGATATCCACATTTGCGTGGGTATTCACATTCATGGATGTGAATGATTGTGAATATCGGCAGCTCATTTTTGCAGATGTGGATACAAATTTTGTATCTAGAACTCTGCAAGTTTGCGGATATCCACTCTATATTCATGAATATCCGCAGCCACAGATCTCAATGCAGATCTGTGGCTCATTTTTGCAGGTACAGATGTGGATGCAGATACAAATTTTGTATCCATGCAGGGCTCTAAATATGAAGAGTCTAAAACCTATTCATTTTGTCCCCAAAGGCACCTCAAAGACTGCAAAATCTATGTAGCTTTGCTGAAGTCAATAGAGATCCTCTGCTGGTGAAAAATCAGTGCATCAGGTCTCTTCGGTTGTGATCTGTGTTTAGGCTGGACCTAAGAGAGTGGGGTAAAAGCTAGTGGGATTTGGGCATCTAGCTCCTTTTAGGGTAAGGTTATCAGAGAAATCTTCAAACAAAAGCTGGGATGTAGGTGGAAAGAAGGCAACAATTAGACCATCGTTCTGTATGTAATTTAATGTGAAAAATGCATATTTGTACTGTACTTAGTATTTACTTTCAACATGTCAGCGGAGATATCTTGTTAAATGGAAGATGAAGTTAGTCAAATCTACCTACTGCTATAATCTGAATCAGTAACAATTTTGTCAAGTTTTCTAACAGAAGAATCTGTGTGGCTTTTTGTTTAATTTGTTTCACTATCTTAGTCAAGAAATACGACACAACACTTAAGAACGTAAACAGTTTGATTTATGACAGTTTGTTTCTATGCAAGTAAAAGACTTTTCTCAAAGCCTCAGCAGACATGAACATACACAAAGATGTTCTGCATAGCAGACAAGGCCACACACAACGTTCTGTGAATTCAATTTTTTGATTCACATTCTTTTTCTCCCATAAAACCCAAGGCAGCCTAAGGCTGTTTTCTTATAAGTGCTGGGAATTTTCAAAATCTTGCACATTAGCACCTCAAGCATGGTGTGTTGGAGAAAAATCAGACAAGACTCAGTTTTCATATGTATAAGGGACTAGTGATGTCCCCAGAAGAAAGGCTTAGACCGAGTGAAGTTGTTATTGAGACCTATTCTTCTACATTGTAAAGAAAATTCCCAGGTTGCCCTCAAACCTTATTCCTAATGTCAACCAAAAAGCCAGACATAGGAGATATTGCTGCTAGAAAAATGCATTTTGAAGGTTGGCATCTATGTCTTGCAGCTGCTAAACACACACTATAGGTGGCCAGAGCTGTTGATTCCTATACCACTGCGGACAAGACAACAAAATAGATAAGAGCAAAGGAAAAAAGACAGTGACCAATAAACATATAAATGACCCACTTTGGTTACTGAACCTCTGTATAGAGCTACAGTGATCATACATCCTGTTTTGGCTGGCGCAGTCCCTTTTTAAAGCCATGCTCCAGCTAGTCAAACTTTTTTTGGCTGACGTAGGCATTTGTCCCATTTGCTCTTGCTGACTTGATCATTTGCCATGAGCAAACAGTACAAATGCCCACTTTTGTTAAAAAAAAAGTAGGGCACAGAGGAACTTGGGGGGCAGGCAGGGCTTGGATGAGCAGTGACGCCAGCCCCAAACTTATGTAGGGAGTAGGCAGTGCCACCTGCCTACATGAGGCAAGGAGGAGTAGGGGGGAGTCATGCTTAGGCAAGCAGCTAGGGCCATCCCCACATACAGAGGCAGGAGGACTCAGGCTAACCCCACATGGCATCCCCTGCTCCCTTTGGGAAAAGTAGTTACCCTATTTAGAGCAGAGGTAGTATCTAGAAACATGTGGATGCTAGTAATGCAGCTATGTGACTTTACACTAGCTGATGAGCTTGCCCTTAACATAGGATTTCCAAACTGTACCGAAAGTACAAAATGGCAGTGTCTAGACTGCATCCCTTTTCCGTAAAAGGGATGCAAATTAGACACAT
>CM057848.1:78616397-78629518 GCA_030068395.1 Apalone spinifera
TAGCTATCCGGCATGGAGAGCTTCCAGAGGGCGATGGTCACACGCTTCTGGAGGGGAATGGCGGGCCTCATGTGCGTGTCCTGTCACCGCAGAGCAGCGGCAAGACACTCACAGAGCTCAAGGAAGGTGTCCTTCTTCATTCTGAAGTTCTGGGTTCATTATTGGTCTCCCCAGAGCTCCAGGATCATGTGATCCCACCAGTCGCTGCTGGTGTCCAGACACCAGATGCGGCAGGGCACACAGGCATCCGGGCGCTGCTCCTGCTCCTCCTTGTCCCCCAGGGGGGTCAGGAAGAGGGCCTGGGGGTTGGGCTGCAGCAGAAGCTGCCAGGCAGTCTCCAGCAATTGCTGCCAGGCTTGCAGCAAGAAATCCAAAATGAGAACCAGAATGTCCAGGGGCAGCTCTGGCTCCATGGTGCCTAGTACTGTGGTGTTCCGAGTCAGGGCAACCAAAGCAGGCAGAGACAAAAATGCTCAGTGAGGTAGGCAAGCAAGCAGGGAAAGCTAAGAACCAGCTGTCCAGGGGGGTCCCTTTAAGCACAAGCCTCAGATAGCCTCAGGCCACAGCCACACAAAGTAACTACTGACCTGATGCCCTGCTGGAACCAGTTTCAGCTGGCCTTAAATGAGATTCAACATCCAGTCAAGGTGGGCGCGCTATTTAGAAATAGCAAAATGCGATTTCGAAATGCATTTTGTGTGTAGGCGCGTTATTTCGAAATATCTTAATTTGAAATAGTTAATTCGAAATAAGATATTTTGAAATAACGCTGTAGTGTAGACATACCCTTGGTGAAAGAAGAATGGTTTACAGAGGGATTTCAATGGCTATTTGGTGAAGAAAGGAAGGAGAAAGTGTATTCATGTCTTCTTCCTGGCTTGAAATGAAGTGGAAGAAAATTATTATGAAAGAGTGTTAAATGAGACACAGGAGATGGAGAAAAAATTAGCAAAAAATGCATGAAGAAAAATGAGAGCCAAGATGAAAAAGCAGACTTACTCAGAACCTTGGAGGTGAGGACTAGAACTTGATTTGGAAGAGGATGGGAAGCAAAGAAGGATTCTGAATAAGGGACAGGCATTCTAAGAAAAAGAGGATGACTTTTGTGATAGTATTTTGGATGGACTAGAAGGAAGAAACAAGGAAGCCTGGAAGAAGATGGATGCAATAATTAAAGCACGGGGTGGGTTTTAACATTGAAGATGGGCTTAAATTTTAGCAAGGGAGATTTAGGCTGGACATTAGGAAAGACCTCCTGTCAGAGTGGTTAAGCACTGGAATAAATTGCCTAAGAAGGTTGTGGACTCTCCAGCACTGGAGGGATTGTAAGAGCAGGTTAGACAAACACCTGTCAGAGATGGCCTAGATAATACTTGGTCCTTACTTAGTTCTTCCATGAGTGCAGAGGACTGGACTAGATGACCTCTTGAGATCCCTTCCAGTCCTACGATTCTATGGAGAGGAAAAGATAAAGTTATAGACATTTTAAAGGAAGACTTGATGGGATAAAGTGACAGCCTGAAAATAGTGCAGCTGGAGGGGAAGTTGTCAAATGTGGCCCCAAGGGATGTGATCCTGGTGTCTTCAGTCTGCAAGAGTAAAGCTAATAGTGCAAGTAGGAAATGGAATACATGACAGGACATTTTATTCTGGCACAACCTTGTTCAAATCAAAGCATCTCAGATTGCTCCACACACAAATACACATATAATTGCTCCACACACATAATACAAGGTACAAGATAATCATGATGGTTAACAAACAGGTGGATACAGGATGGAAGAGGAAAGAAGAAGGAATAAGGAAACCCTTAACTGTTAGCTTTCCCAGAGCCAGGCACAGTTCCCACCTTTACGTTGAAGGGATGGATTGAAGCTAGTACTGACCCTTATGCAAGCCTCCTGAAAGTAATGTAAGAACGGAAAGTGGAGGGTGATCCTTTGGCCCTGTCTTATATTCCTCCTTGGCCAAAGAACAAGAGGAATGCCTGGCGGCTCCCGTAAAAGGACCTGCACACATTGAGGACTCAAAGTTACTCTTGTAACATGACACGGGGATCATTTTCCTAAAGAAGAAATATCCCTGCACAGTTGTTGAAAAATATCAGCTTTGTGCTATCGATGTGAAAAATGCATAGACCTGGATAGACAGTCATGGACTTGCGGAGCATCAGTGAAGCTCAGAGCCATTCACTATACAGCAGGGATACAGCACTCCTCTAAGGTTAAATAGAACAACAGAAACTAAAACCGACTGGTGTTCCCGGGACTATTGTACAATAGTAGGTCCCCTTCTTCAGAGTTTAAAGTAGTAAAAGGAGGAGGCTGAAGATGAACAATTGCTTAGGAGAGCGAGAGGTTGTAATCACTCTCCAGTTATACCATTTCCTATGCTACACATGCCTCCTGCAAGGCAACGAGAGGGAGCTATGGATCCTCCCACTTTCCTTCTTCCAAGAACTGCATATAGATGGGTTTCTGTCAGCCTCTCCTCCTTAATTATATTCCTCTCTCTAACCCTTCCTTCAATTATATTCTGTGATTTCTCTGGACTCTGTTTTCATCATAGCCAGCATCACATGACTGCCACTATGGGATGATTCCCTTGTATTAGCCATCCTCTGAGAGTTAGGATATTTGAGATGACCCTTCTTATATTCTCCTGTCTGCCTCACTCAGGGCCCCAGTCCATTTTAAAATCCCATCTCAAGACTCATCTTACTCCTTACTGACTAGTGCAAATAAAACAACAAACATAAAACTTCCCAAAGCCTCTAATTGAAGTGTGGTGCTGACTGACCAGGGCCCAGCTCATGCTAAGGCCCCTAGGCCTCACTGAATGCTGATAAACGCATAGGTGAAAATCATTATCAGTATTGATGAAATACTGATAAAAACATTATCAGTATTGATGAAATACTTTGTTTTGCCTTGCCATATCTACAGATGCTGTGGCTTTCTCTGATGCTTTGTTATATGTAAGTTGAACTGCTATCTACTACACTCCTCATTTATTTTTATTCTTGTAAACTACTGTTTGGCTGTCCTTTTCCCTTGCTGGCTACTTGACACTTTCCATCCCTTTTGATTTCATTTGATTCTTTCTATTTGGCCATTACCATGAACTGTACCTCCCTCATCTCCATCACAGTCAAAGAACAAGTTTATTAAAAAAAATAATGATTTGCCTGAGAATCCCCAACTTTGCCCCTGACCCATTTGAGTCATTCCATAAAAAGCTGTATAAACATTTTTAGGAACTGTCAGAGAGAAAACAAACTTCTCATGCACAAATTCAAACAAGAAGCACCAGTCCAGCTTGGTGGTCTAAAACTATGGCAAAATTGCTACAAAGGACCTTCACAGCTCATGACATCACACACTGGTGATGTGACAACAGAACATTGACCCTGTGGAACCAGCTTGACACAGCTTTCTACATTTGGCACTTCTCCATTGATTTGGATACAGAGTTATTTAGTTGCAGATAAAGTCAATGGGACAAATTAATGCCTGGAATAACTCTGTTGACCTTCCTAGACTTCAGAGGTGTTACAGCAGGAATGAATTTGTCCCTGATTCAACTAGCGAAATCCACTCCTCCAATGTAGCAATATTCTTCTTGTGGTATCTAGTTGACCTTGTTTAGAATGATCAATCTGAGAAAATTATAAAGCCATATGAAATTGCTGAACGGGGAAAGGTTGTGGGGTCCAACAAGCCTTTTATGTTTATCTCTATTTCATGTTCCTGTTGTGTAACTAAATCCTTAAAGCCACCCTCTCAAGTAAAATGTTCATCTTCCTCTCTAACCAGGGGTGGACCTAGACTAGCTGCCAGCAACTGACTCCCTAGGCGAACCATGTAATCGGTGCCCACACCTCCAAACCCCTCAATGATATTGCACCACCAATATATATTGCCTATATGGATAGGCCACCCCTGTCTCTAACTCATTCAACTTTACTCATCCTGTCTTTGGTGGCCTTACTTGGCAAATTAGTACTTTTGTGTACAGCATCAGTGAAATCTCTGGTCCTGTATTCTCACTCGGATCTAAATTTTCCTTTTCCTCTTCACTTGTGACACTCTCAACTTCATTTCTCATTCACTTTAATCAGTTGCCATTATTCATGTTCAATGCTCTAGAAATAACTTTAAAAGTGCTCTCTCCTCTCATGAATTAACCCCACCTCTGTAGCGTGTCTTCTCCCCTTTTCCCTCACCCCACCCCACCATCTATATTATACCCTGACTTGCAGAAAGGTAGTCATAAGCAAGAACACCTGATGGAAGCTAACCTCCAGGATGGCTTTAACAAAAAAAAATTCTCATGGCCAGGCTAGTTTCTCCTCCCACTTTAGCATTTACATTTAGTAACACCAGTGAAGTCAATTGAGATACCTCAGAAAAAAATTGGAGTGAGAGGACTGACACTGACACCTCCCTTCCAAAATGGTGACATTTGTATTACTTTAATGGCAAAAGGCCCTCTACTGGTCTAGTTACATAACTGGCTGAGTGCAGCAACAGGGTAAGATGCCAAAGAGAACCAACTTAGATGTTAAAAAATCTTGGCTCATCATGCATTCTGTGCTTAAAAGAAAAATCTTTCTTCGGGAGAAAGTCAGGAAAAAAAGCAATGTAAAAAAGAGGAGGCATCTACGTACTGACAGGAAAAGAGGGAGCAAAGGGGGATTAGACTAAGTGATGTCAGCTTCCAACTTTTAGGTACCTTATCACCAGCTTAGGCACTTGGGTTTATACAACATATGGGGAAGAGTTATGCCTCTCAAATGGGGACTAACAGAAACCCGCACTCTGAGCGGTGATTAGCTTAATATAGCCAGTAGGAAATGCCATAAAAGGGGCAGGGCCTAAAATTCAACTTACGAAAACAACAGGTGCATCCTTCCATTTGGGCTTTATAGTTGTGAATGCTTTCCTGGAGTGAGTCTAAGTCAGGAAAGGTCAAGAAAAAAACAAGGAGGATGAATAACCCCTTCCTTTAGTGCAGTGGCTAATTGCACTCATACAAGATGTCAAAGACCCAATTGCAGCCTTCCCTTCTGTATGATGCAGAAAAGGGCTTTGAATCATTGTCTCACAAGTCCCGCATAATTGCTCTACTACCTATGCGGAACTCTGGGGTAGAGCTTTCTTCTGTTTAACCTGTTCCAGATTTTATAAAATATTTAAATAACTCAAGTTCAGGAGCACAGACTGAACTTGGGTCTCCCCCCTGCTACATAAGTGCTCTAACTCCTGGGTAATAGAGTCACTCTCTCACTCTCTGTGGCCCAATGACCATTTAAATCATTTATATGAATGGAGCAACCCCCAAATACCTTTAAAAATCTGGGCCACAGATATACTCTGTGGGAAAATGAAGTTTAATATTTTTGTCATGTGTTATGCAATCAAATTTACTAGATTTTTCATTTCTAGCACATCATAGCAGTTTCCTGAAGCTTGACCCTTATAGAGTAGCTTTACTTTTTTTACATAGGACTTTATCTCTCTAGCTATACCTCTATATTTTTTTCATTTCATACATTGAAGCTTGTGACAATCTAAGAGTAGTCCCATTACATGGATCAGAATAATGTCTAATTATTTCACGCTAATCCGCTCTTTTTTGCCCAAAGCTTTATTTGCTGAAATTCATCTCTGGTGTACATCTAGTCACTTCAATGCTTAATTTTTTCTGTGTTGGGTTCTGTTGGAACAGAAGCCACTGCACTCAGTGGAAACTGACCTCTTCTACATGTCATGGTAACATCATTAGTAATCCTGACACATCTCATATTAATTTGGCCGGGAAATAAAGTCAGTTTCTTCTGTGTGTCAAACCTTCATTACACACATCAGCCTCTAGTTCTCATTTACTTGAATAATCCAAATCCCTTAAAATCATGCACCTCTCTTTGTCATTTCAATTATTTAAATTTTAGTGTTAGCCAAATTTCATTTCTGGCTCTGTCCCATCATGGCCTGTTCCATTATCCCTGCCATTTAGTCCCCAGGACAAAGGGATTAGCAATTATCTAAAAATATCAGGAAGGGTGTCATTAATTTTGGTTACTTCCTTGGAAACTCACAGACACATACTATTCGGACTTATGCCCACATAAGCACATGCAGTCTTTCCATAGCCATTTCCTTTATGATCTAAACAATCTTTCACTCCTCCCACTCCATGTTAGGAAATCTAACCCCCATGGGCCAGTAGCTCTTCAGACGCTCGCTGCTTTCTAAAGACAGAAGCTAAGTAATTGTCAGATTAACCTGACATTTCCTTATCCTATCTGAGAGCCTCCAAATGGTTCGTTTTAAAATAATATTTTGTATTTACCATTATTCAAGTGCCCATGAATAAACTATGCACCATGCAAAAGAAAAAAAAATCCCTGCCCAAAGTAGCATACAACCAGGATTCAACATGGTGCAAAAAGTATGCATGGTTGCAGATGAGAGGGGTAGTCAAAAACAGACAAAACTGTGGAAAGAGTGAGGAAGACTAAGGGAGATGACAATAAGATAATGTGGTTACTCAATAAGTGCCTGATCTAATGCCGACTGAAGTCAATAGGAATCCTTTAAAGGACTTAACGGTCATTGGGTTGGACTCTTCGACACCCCCAGCATGTTGATGGTTGCATTCAAACAACTTATATATTTATTTATTAGTGTATTTAGCATTTCCTCCTATACTCTTCTCAGAGGCAAGTGAGATTTCAGAAGAGGTTTGAAGGTGCTGCAGAAGGTGAATTGACTGAGGGAAGTCATCCAAGATGTAAGGAGCCGCACAAGAGAATGCACAGAGATGCCTATACAAAAAGGATACAAACTGGGCACCAAAGCTGCTGGTGGAGTGAGATAACGAGGCTTGTGGTAAGAAGAGATAAAGAAAAATGGAAAGACTGCTTGATGAGCAAAGTATACTTTGGTATGGTACCATTCATTTTAAGAATCACACAACACCTGAAAAATAATTACCTCACAAATGGATTTTAAAAAGTATCTACATTTTCTATTGTACAGATGGGCCCATTGTGATATAGAGTAGTGATGTGATTTGCCCACAGGAAGAAGCAAGTCAGTGACACAACTGGAAATCCCAGAGACGTGAATTCCAGCCAACTACTGTACATTTTAGATGACACTCCTTCCATGTGTGTTGCTTGACTACACCACCCTGTCAGGTTCCCTAATCAGGATAAATTGGAATCAGTTTTAATTGTAATTTTTTGCCTTCATGTGTCTTGCTTGTCTGGAGAACCTCACATTAAAGAGCTTTAATTAAACTCCTCAGGGCATTTGATATCCTATGGAAGTTGGGGGGTTTAAAGTTGAAATTTCTCCTGTGTAATATTGTGTTGCTCTTTTGAGTAGTTCACATCTATTGAGAATATGTGATATTGACAACATTTTTGGAGTGACAATACTACACTAACTACTCACAACATATCCTCACAATCTCTTCATACTGAGAGACTGATAGAAACAGCAGATATTTCCCTAACTGCCAATGTCTCTATCCTTCCACAACCTCTCATCTGCTGCATATCCAAAGACCAGACCACTTACAGAGAATCACTTGACATATCTCCTCTAACTTCTGTTCACACTGTCCCAGCCAAAATATTGTATTGAGTTTTATCTGCAAACTCACTGTGACTCGTTCTAAATGCAGAATCCTCCTCCTTCTGCCTATCATCTGTCATCTTCCTAGTTTAGCTCTGTTTGTTACTGTAATTTCAGTGGCATCCACTCTGATAAAGGCTGAAATATGCTTTCCATTCTAATCCCCAGTTTTCTACCCCATTCCTTAAAATACCATCTATCAAAATATCTTTTGGACTGAATAGTTTCAGGGTTTGGTCTTAGTCCCAAGAAATTTTGAGGGGAAGTTTGAACCAATTATTTAGCACTAGAAATTTTACCTGGCATTGCTTGGGTTCTTAGTTCAATTATTTTTTGTTTTTCTTCATTTAAATCATTGTCCTACGGTGGGGCTGGGGATTAAATGTTCAATATGCAGGCTTCCTATGCAGGCTTCCCTAGAGAGAGAGGACAACCCGACCCCTCTCTCATGGTATCAGATTGGGGCCAAGTGAAAAGCTCCTCTCCGTGGCTGTGCAGCTCCAGAGGGCACAACCAGGGTAGGGGTGCATGTCCCCTGGCTGGGACAGGTCCAGGTTCATCTGCCCACTGCACTCTTCAGCCAGATTACAGAATAGAGCAAACTGCATTTTCCCCTTGCGCCCTGACCTAGGGGAACAGTTAGCAATGTTCCTGTGTGAATGCGGGGATCTGGCAGCTGCAGCCCATCCCACCCTCCTTATTGGGCATCTGGGCACCGGACAAGAGGAAGGGGAACCCCCAGCCAACCCCTTGTATCTGCCTGGTGATTGTGTCTCTTTTCTGTTTGGTTTTGTGTGTCCGAGTTCAAATCAAGCCAGAACTGAAGATCAGTTTTAAATTTATGAATGATTAATGTTGTCAATTTTGCTCAAGGTGCACTAGAACTGCTTCATTATTATTTTTTTCTAGTGCAGTTAAAGGACCCATTTGTTAAAGATGTATTTGTAAGTATAAATCCCACACACTGAATCTCTCAATATCAAGCAACTTACAAACCATGAATCATGTTTGAGTTATGGACAGCTGACTGAGCCATTAGCTTGCTGCCCTTATAAACTCTTCATTTAAATCATTGTCTTATGGTGGGGGCATGGGACAAAAAGCCACCTTGAAGGGGAGCTTTAAGTATACACACAGGAACAAAGAAGATACAAGATCTGCTCACAAAGCGCAAATCCCCAATCTAGAAAGCCCTGAATTGTTGTTTTGTGTTCATAAGACTTGTGATGGGATGGAAATACCACAAGGAGTGAAGAAGACTCAGCCCTCGTATTACGAAAGGGAGACTTTGTTACACTGTATTACTTTTGGAACAGTGGCAATGCCATTTTTCATATTTCATACCTGGTTGCCCGTCTAAAGCTTACCAGTCTTTATTGGTGACAGGAAGAAGCGACAGTTTAGCTGTATTCTTTAAGACAGAGCAGGAACTTCTTTAAACCTACGGATTAGAAAATGCATTTTTAGGCTCACAAACAACATAGCAACTAGGCACCATTTATAGCTTGGTGAAAAGGAAAACATAAATTAAGACCAGGATTCAGCACAGCATTCAAGCAGATGCTTAATTCCATCCTTTCTCAGCCTGCTTAACTTTAAGCACATACTAAATCCTATTGTCTTCAATGCACATCAGAAGTTACTTCCTTTTCCCCAAGAAAAAGATTGGGAATTAGAATATTATGTGAAACTGTCCTTTGAAAGTGTTTATTATAGAATATCAACTTATGTACTATCAATCTACCATATCTCTCCATCTAGAGATTTCTATGGCCCCATCACTGGAGGTCTAAATATTTATTTCAAAAGTTTCTTAAAACCTGGGCATTATTTATTGCTCACTATAAATCAGTATTATACGACCAACCAGAACAGAATGGCAACAAATCAGTCTCTCAAAGTAACCAGAAGTAGAAAAAAGCAAAGATATCTCAGCAGGCGATGTCAAGCCCCATCTACTGGCTAGTGAACTGTACTTTCAGTTTACCATCTTTGAGATATGTATATTAAAGGGACAAGCAGATGCATGACTTTTGTAGAATTTCAGTCCTATTCCCATTTTACAGTATTTTTGTCCCTCTTCCTTGAATATCTGCTGTATTTTCAAATGATAAAATTGTTCTAGAGATAATTACCGAGTTCTTGTACAGTGACATCAAACTTTACTTGATGGCAATATGAAATTGCAACATTTGCCTGTGCATAGATATCCTTTTTGATAAACACAAGAACTCAGGAATTAATATTTTGTTCTGTTCGAAGAAGTTTTTTCACACACGAGTTCAGATTTCCCATGAAGATTTCAATTTTATGGTAACCTGTAATTCTTCTGCTTTACACTGGTCTAATTAGGCCTCAACTGTAGTATTGTGTCAAGTGGACAAATTGGAGGAAGTCCAGAGAAGAGAAACAGAGTACCCATGAGGGAAGATTGAAAAATGTGGGTCTGTTTAGTCTGGAAAAGAGAAGACTGGAAGAGGACGTGATAATTGTTTTCAAGTACGTAAAAGATTGTTACAAGGAGGAGGGAGAAAAGTTGTTCCCTGCTACAGTGTGGGGGGAACCCTGAACCTCACAGGCCCGATAAAGGCATTCTGGGGCCAGATCTGACTCGCAGGCTGTATGTGACATGGAGGAAGCAGCTCTGTGTGCTACAGGAAAATGCTCCGTGCAGTCATCACACCCCCTGTCGCTCCTATTGGCGGAATTGCGGCCAATGGGAGTGAGGGGAAATGCCCCACTGTGGAGCCACATGTGCCCCGCTGAGTTTTTCCAGATAGGCACCAGGGCTCCCACTCCCTGTCTCCTCCTGCCCAGACCCCACCCAGCTCCTGCACCTCTTCCAGACCCCACCCCCATCATACTCCCACACTGTCCTTCCCTCCCAGACTCTGCACCTCATCACACTCCCACCCTGACTCCTAACCACAACCCTGTTCCTGCACCCCCCTTCCAGACTCCACACCCCCATCCCTCTCCCCCTCCTGCACCCTCCATGCCTTCCAGACTCTGCTCCTGAACTTTTCTTCTCACCCTGGCATCCTACCTGCCACCCAGACCTCCCACTCCATCCTGCACCCTATGTCCTGCCCAGACCCCACACCCTCACTCACAGCCTGCTCCTGCACTCTACATCCTGCCCAGACCTCCCACCCCCAGCTTACTCCTGCACCCTACCTGGTGCTGAGACCCCACATCCCCTCCCCACACACTGAACCTCTCCTTTTTGGCTCCACCTCAGAGCCAAATCTACTAGCCCCAGTCCCTCTAGGCTCTGTGTGGAGCTTGAGGGTAGTGAGGTGAATGTTTTTTGGGGGGGAGGAATATCTGTGAGGGTTTTGTTTTTTGCTTCTCACTTGCATATGGCCCCCAACTGACCCTCTGACCCAAAAAAGGTTTCCCATCTTGGTTCAGATAATACTTAGTCCTGCCATGATCGCAGGGGACTGGACTAGATGATCTCTCGAGGTGCCTTCCAGTCCTATGATTCTAATCAGCAGTTCACACTGTGTCCACGATACAGTCAAAATTCCCATCCAGTACATCAGGGTTTTACTTGCCAATAGTCATTCTAGACTATGTCTACACTGCAGGCTTCTTGCGTAAGAAGCTTTTTGTGGAAGAGATCGTCTGCAAAAACGTCTTGTGCAAGAGCACGTCCACACTACAAAAGCACATCGCAAAAGCGATGCGCTTTTGCACAAGAGAGCATCCAGACAGCATGGACGCTCTTTTGAAAGAAAGCTTTGATTGCTATTCACAGAATAGCCACCACAGCACCTGTGCTTTTTTTGATTGCCTCTTTTTGTGCAAAAAACCCGTTGCCCATCCACACACATATGCAAGAACTCTTGCGCAAAAAGGACTTATTCCTCATAGAACCAGGAATACCTACATCGCAAAAACCCCTCTGTTCTTTTGATTTACTGTAAATTTACTTGTGCAAAAATGTGCTTGGGGTGTGGATGCTCTGTGGGTTTTTGTGCAATTACCCTATAGTGTAGAAGTAGACATAAAGTGGTTAAAAAAGATGGGAAGATCTAATCATACCAGCCAGAAGAGCTCTACTTACACAAACCAAGGAGAGGGGAACTCTCCTTCCCATTTAACAGATGAGGGGAAGCTGTTCTCCACCATCATTATATCTTGGAGCACCTCACCCTATGCTACTTCATCCTTTGGTTAGCTACCCATATGTGCATGTATTTACCTCATTTTCATACCCAAATGAGCACAAATGAAGTCAGTAAGAGCTTTGAACAATTAAGAACTGCAATACTGTGTTTTGGTTCTGTATCTGAAGTTAATGGGAATTTTTGTGGAGGAATGACGATGGGATTTCTTCTAGTCACTAAAATAAAATGTGCAACACTGCACCTTTATTCATTTAAGAGAAATGGTCCCTTTGTCCTACATTTTATGTGGCAAAAAAAGGAAATTTAAAAAAAAAAGGGTATTTAACAGACCCAAAACTTTAGCTGGTGCAAAGATTCAAATTTATCAAAAGACAATGAAGATGTACATGTTTTAGACAGGTATGATGCATTTCCAATGTACAGAGTGTTCAGTAAATTGACATCTGGAGTCCGATTTCCAATCACGTTGAGCCAAAGAGAGAGAAGAGCGGCTTTGCCAGAAACCTAGTTTGCAGAAAATTTAATAGTTAGGAAAGGGTGTGTAATTAGTCCTAACAGAAAAAAAATCCCATCTGATTTATGTTTATTTACATCTAAGGGCATATTCTTGCTTCAAACCTGTTTCAAAATGCCACTGTACTTACGTCTAACATTTATTATTATTAAGAAACTGATAGAGCAAAGTCATTTTAACCTGCATCATGCTCAATGAATGGACTAGTTACACTTGCTATTTGGACTTACTTTCCTCTAATTCCATCCTAGATGGTCTATAGCTGTAAAAAACAACAAGGAGTCCTGTGGCACCTTAAAGACTAAGGGTATGTCTACACTACAGCACTATTTTGAATTAACTTATTTCGAATTAGTTAATTCGAAATAAACTAATTTGAAATAATGCATCTATACACAAACACTAATTTGAAATAGCGTTTTTCTAATTTGAAATAGCGTGTCCACAGTGAGTGGACCCTGAATCGAAGGTAAGACTGGCCGGAACCAGTGCTGGCAAGGCATCAGGGTCGGACTTAGTGTGTGGGTCTGTTGCCTCAGGCGATCCGAGGTCTGTGCTTAAAGGGACCCGACCCCCCATCCCGGACAGACAGTTCTCAGGTTTCTCTGCTTGCTGGTCTACCTCCCTGAGGGACAGCAAAGCATTTGTGTCTCGCAGATCTCTGCTTGCCCTCACTCAGGACACCACGGCAGTCTGCAAATTGGAACCAGATCTGCCCCTGGGGACTCTGCTGCATCTTGTGGACACGTTGCCAGCAGCCTGGATGCACTGTCTGCAGGCTGCCATCCGGGAGGAACATCAAGGGGCTGTCAGGATCTAGGGGGC
>CM057848.1:78640813-78669089 GCA_030068395.1 Apalone spinifera
AGATGACTGGAGTTTTGAGTTTAGGATGTGCAGACCCAAAATAAATAGAGGAGAAGGGGAGAGGAGGAAAGTTTACTAGTCCATGTCAAAGTGCAATGGCTCAAACTGATGACTTCTCCAGGTCCTTTCCATACCTACATTTCTGTAATTTTATGAAATAAAATAATCCTATTGTATATGTGAAAAAAATACTGGACACTGAAATGCAAAAAGGGCGGGGGGGAGGGAGACCATGCAAACCTTGCTCTGCCATTTATCAATAGAGTTTGAGTTCTGTTTCTGCTTTGTTTGCAGAATATATATATTTATTTAGATTTCTAATCACAGTCCTATTTAGTGGGCAACTAGAAATAGAAATGGGTTTTGAACACTGATTTATGGTATCCTGGAACTTCACGGAACTTCACGGAATATGCTGAAAAGATTTTGTGTTTATTGTGTTACAGATCCAAATATTAGTTAGTTGTTCTCAAACGTTTTTTTAAAGTGTAACTCCATTGTTGCTTATATATCAGGCAACATCAGGCAGCAAGGGACAGCTTGCAGACTAAGAACACGATGCAGCCTTTGTACTGCATGTGGTAGCGGGTTTTTATGTCATTTTTTTAAATAAATTGCCATAATAAATAAGCATTCTTATTTTAATCATTGTTTTCTGCTCTCAAGGAGACAAGGATCTTCCTTCTTGAGAAATATGTAATGATGGATGAAATGTCAAGATTCATTGAACCAAATATTGATCTAAATCCAAACAGAATAAGATCTTTTGTGAAAAACTCCTACCACATTTGTGAGAAGCTGTGAGCGCTGGTCTTGAGAGATTTGTTCTCTTAATGACTCTGATTTAATATGTTCTAAATTTTTGGGACGTGGACCTTTAATTTCCTTCTTACTAATTTTGTTCTAAATAGGAAAATATTTTTTCCTTTTATTGTCAAGCTATTTTCTGATATCTTATGCCTTGAATTCATTGCCATGGCTCTCTGTCATGCTGGCTCATTTGCAAAGATGAGCAGATATGTTTGTTGTCATGGCATAATAAGAAAGCAATCTATGCAATCTTGATATATACAAACTGTGTGAACATACACTATGAGTGAAATTCTTGGCCTTCTGAAGCCAATGCCAAAGCTCCCACTTACTTCAATTGGGCCAAGGTGTCACCCAATTTCTTTTACCACTTTGTTTGGACTCTCAGATTTCATAGCTTCCAAAGCCAGAAGGGACCACTAATACAGTCTGACCTACATAACATAGGCCATATAACTTCCCGAAAATAATTCCTAGAGTATATCCTGCCACAGACTTGAAAAGGTGAGACCAAACTGATTAAAGGTATAAAAAAATCCATGTAACTAACTAATCTTTAAAACGAATTCCCCTCAAGTTGACTAGTAGACAATTTATGAATTAAGCAAGGAAATAATTACACAACCCCTTCTAACATTCTCAGTAAATATTTGGCACTTGTAGTGCTTGGGAGCTCTAAATGTTTGTATCTGAAAGCAAAGGTTTCAGTCCAAAGCTGAGAAGTTTAAGCACCAACATTATGTTTTCCTTTTATGCTATGCACCACAAATTATTAAGGTTGCAAAGCCTCACACTTTAAAGTTAGTAAATACCAGAACTAAGGGTACATCTACACTGCACGGCTATTTTGGGATACTGAAGATATCCCAATATAGCTACCCTGTATCTACACAAGCCACTAGGTATTCTGAAATATTTTCAAAATAATGGGCACGCTATTTTGGCATCCTGGTAAACCTTGTTGCACAAGGAACAAGGGATGGCTCAAAATAGCACATTATTTCAAAATTTGGTGCTGTGTAGATGTGCCAAATTTCAAATTTAAAAATAGATTTGAAATAAGATACACAATTTGAGTAGTGCAAATTGCATATCTTATTTTGAGTTTAGGATGCTGCATAGATGCATCCTAACATTGCCTATGCAACTTTAAAAGGGATGCCTTGTGCATATGTATTATGGCATGTATGTATGGCATATATCACATACTATTTATTTACATTTACTTAATTCAGTGAACCGGATGGCTGATGTTCACTTAATAAGCAACTATACTGCTGTCTCTTCATTGTTCAATGTGTGATTCTAGGCCAGGGGCAGGCAAAATATGGTCCGTGGGCCGGCTCTGGTCCTGCACATATTCAGATCTGGCCTGCCACAATACTCTGAGGTGTTAACGTCCTGCGACTCAGCAGGACCCCACACTCATTTGGCCGGCTGCTGTGGCCAGCTTGAACATCTCTGCATGGCATGTGCCCCTTGTGTGTGCAGGCTGTTTCCACATACTGCCCTATCCCCAGCACAATCCTTACAGCTCCTATTGGCCAGCAATCAGCCAATGGGAACTGTCTGGGCTATGCTTGCAGGAGTCTGCAGCACACAGAGACCTGATGTCCCTGTATCCCCAAAGGGTGCACCACGCAGACACACACACACCTGCCCCAGCAGACAGCCATCTTGAGCGGCCCATAGGGGCCAGGCAGGCAGGCAGCTTGCCCAGGGGTCCTGCTGGGCTGCTGGCTGAGAGCTATTTAAGGTAAACACCTTCTAGCCAGGGCTAGCACCTAACACTCCTTCCCGCATTACAACTCCCTGCCTCAGGTCCTAACTCAAACCCTTTACACCCCTTCCTGCAACTCTGCCCCAAGTCAGACTCCTCTCCTGTACCAACCAGACTTCCCAGACCCTGCACCTCTTCCTGCATCCCCCTCTCCTACTCAGAGATCCCTCCTGTACCCAACTCCCATCCCAGACCACGCATGCCCTCCATTAATATAATAGAAAAGTGCAGCCCTTGACCATTTCCACATTCTTGGCGTGTCCTTCCCCCTCCCCATCAAAAATTATTGCCTACCCCTTCCCTCAGCCTTAACTGCTGCACACTCTTCAGACCCTCTTTTGAAGGTGGAAGTGTGTAACATCCTGTAACATGGTGGGCCTTACCACCATGGATGCTTCATGCTGGCCACTCCCAGAATTAGCTCTTCAGCCCTGAGCACTCCCTTCCAGCTTGTGTCAAGCCTGCTGTTAGCTGTTATTCTCTACCGCCTACTGTTAGGACCCACATCCATCCCAGACTGTGGCATCCTCCCCTCTGGGTACTGGCCTGCTGCAGCCACCCCCCCACACACACACACACTCTGGGGTCCTCCCCTTGTGGGAACCCCCAACTGCTATGCACACATTACCTCAGTGACCCAACAACCATTCTTCATCTAGCCCTGACACAGGGGCAAACTGCAGTCTGAAATGGCCACTCATCACTGGCAAGGGGGTGTGGACCTGCTGCCTTTGCCAATCCTGACTGCCTCCCTGCAGCCCTAGGAGCCTCAGGTGTTGCTTCAGGCCCTGCAGCCTAGAAGCTTGCTTGGCCAGAGCTTCCCCAGCCCTGCCTGCCCTTCCCCAGCCCTGCTCCAAGTCAGGAAGCCCTCTAGCTTCCCTGGCAGCTAGGTCCCTCCACCCTCACAGCTGGCATAAGAGTAAGTCTAAGTTTTTCCACTGCTCCAAGAGCCTTTATTTATACTGCCCTCAGCTGGGCCCTAATTGTCTCATACCTGCCACAGCTGCACCACTCCCAGGGCTGGGTTTTAACCCTTCAAGGGCCAGTGCGGGGCAGACACCCTGTCACACTTCCTCAAGGAGTTTTCTATAGCACTCATCACTAATGAATTTATCATAACACCTCTAAGAGATGGCTTTGACAAGGTTACTTTGAGGTGATATACCTGGATTTTAATAAGACTTTTAACAAAGTCAACATGACACTCTCGTAAGCAAACTATGGAATGGGATTGATTAAATTACTGTAAAGTGGATGTACAACTGGCTGAAAGACCATGTTCAGAATAGTTTCCAATAGTTTGCTGTCAAACTGGGAGGACATATCTAGTGGGGCCTTGTAAGGGTCAGATTTGGGTCTGGTACTAAATGACTAAATAATGGAGTGAAGAAAATGTTTATAAAATTTGCAGATGACAACATGCTAGGAGGGGTTGCACGCATTTTGGAGGACATGATTAGAATTCCAAAACCCCTAACAAACTGGAGAATTTGTCTGAATTTAACAAGATGAAATTCACTAGCAACAAATGCAAAGCAGGATACTTAGGAAGGAAAACTCAAATGCACAACTACAAAAGCGGGATAACTACATATCCATAATATGGACATCCTTTTATTAATCTGGTTTCTATTAATCTGTGTTCATGACATAATATTATGAACATTATACATGAAGTGAAGAAAAACTCAGTACTTTACCATGTTGTATAGAATAATTCCTGATGCCTTTTATTATTTATAGTTTCCACAAGGAAAAGAACTGCTCCCTTTTATTTTATTTTATTATGACAAGGTATTTGTCCCTGGTAAAACTTCAATAATGTTGATGAACTTCCAATAGAAATTAATTTAACTAAATTTGTTTTTGTTGTGATTTACTGTAATCCTGTGGAAAGTGGTGGTATTTTAGGATGAGTATTTGTATGCAAGTTGTTTTCAAATACTGTTTAGTTAATTTTAAAAAGGCAGAGGGGCTTGTGAAAGTGAAGTCCAGCCACCTGTCACTTCTAATACATTCTGTGAAGGTTCGATTCCTAAAGTCATGCCATATTATGCTGTTGTTCAGGTCTTCCCATTAAGGACATTAATGTTATAGTTTTGTCTTCAGGATCAGTGAGATTAGATTCCATTAGTAAAGCAAGTTGAAAATAAATAAAGAAATACATATTATATATGTTATTATATAATAATTAATTCAATCTGTTGCCTTTTTCAGGGTACCAAAGTCTGAATTCTGTTGAACTAGTGACATGGCACTTGACCAATGCTTAATTCAGTCATGGTCAATGAACTGCAAAAGGATTACAATATTAGCAGTTAGTTGGTTCAACTTAATCCCTGACAGCTTTGTTTAAATTACAAAGAAAGGTGCCTCTGTGAAAGAGACTGAAACAATGACAGCAAGAAAATGTTAACATTCTTTGGGCCCGCTGCATTCGTGTTCTATTATGCCAGAACTTCAGTTTGCCATGGGATCTAAATACACTCATATCTGTAGTCTCTCTGTTGAAGCAGAGCCCTTGACCAATTAAAAAACCTCTGGAGATTTTTGAGCCAGGAAGTTTGGCTGCCAGAGCATGGGACTAAATATATTCTTATCACACACATATATGATCTGGATAGTAATCTGGAGATTACCTAGATGAGTTAGATGTCCAGCTCCCATTGAATTCCACTGTGATTTGGACACCTAACTCAATTAGGCCATTTTGAAAATCCCAGCTTCACTGCGTACATGGGTTGTGGGTAAAGCATCCAGCCTTGAGAGGTTCGCTCCCTGCCCTGTCTCTTCTGGCTACTTATCTTAGGTGTCTGTACATGAATGCAAGAAACCTGGGAAACAAAAAGGAAGAATTGGAAGTCCTTACACAGTCAAAGAACTATGGTGTGATTGGAATAACAAAGACTTGGTGGCTGACTCACATGATTGGTGCATTGTCATGGAATGGTATAAGCTGTTCAGGAAGGATAGGCAGGGGGGAGAAAAGATGGAGGAGTTTTGCACTGTATGTAGGAGAGCAGTATGATTGCTCAGAGCTCCAATATAAAACTGGAGAAAAGCCTGTTGAGAGTCTTTAGGTTAAGTTTAGAGGTGGGAGCAACAAGACTGATATTGTGGTGGGTGTCTGTAATAGACCACCAGGTCAGGTGGCTGAGGCTTTCTTCAGACAACTAACAGAAAATTCCAGATTACAGGCCATGGTTCTCAGAGAGGACTTCAATCACCCTGACATGGGCTGGGAGCAATATATAGACAATCCAGGAAGTTTTTGGAAAATATTGTGGACAACTTCAGGGTGCAAGAGCTGAAGGAACCAATGAGGAGCCATGCTCTGCTGCTAATTGTTGGGTTCAATGGGTAGTGATCAGTGGCTCAATGTCTGTTTGGAGGTCAGTTAGTATCAAGCAGTGTGCCCCAAGAGTTGGTTCTGGGGCCGGTTTTGTTCAACATCTTTATTAATGACCTGCATGAGGGGCTGGATTGCATCCTCAGCAAGTTTGTGGGTGACACCAAGCTAGGGGGAGAGGTAGATATGCTGGAGGGTAGAAATAGGATCCAGAGTGACCTAGACAAATTGGAGGATTGGACCAAAGAAATCTGATGAGGTTCCAAGGACAAGTTCAGAATCCTGCACTTGGAACAGAAGAATCCCAAGCACTGCTAAAGGCTTGGGACCAACTGGCTAAGTAGCAGTTCTGCAGAAAAGGACCTGGGGATTACAATGGACGAGAAGCTGGATATGAGTCAACAGTGTGTCCTTGTAGCCAACAAGGCTAATGATATTTTGGGGTGCATTAGCAGGAGCAGTGCCAGCAGATCTAGGGATCTTTATTTGGCACTGATGAGGCCACATCTGGAGCATTGCATCTAATTCTGGGTCCCTCATTACAGAAAGGATGTGGATGAATTGGAGAGATTCCAGCAGAGGGCAACAAAAATGATTAGGGGATTGGAGCACATGACTTATGAGGGGAGTCTGAGGAATTTGGGCTACAGACGAGTGAGGGGAGATTTGATGGCAACTTTCAACTATCTGAAGAGGGGTTCCAAAGAGGGTGGAGAGAGGATGTTCTCAGAGATGGCAGATGACAGAATGAGACACAGTGGTCTCAATTAGCTGTGGGGGAGGTGTAGGTTGTATATTAGAAAAAACAACTTCACTAGGGACTGGTCTACACGAGGACTGTAGTTCAAAATTAGCCTCCCAAGGTCGAATTTGTAAGCGATACAGCCAGATTACCAAGCTCGTTATACTGGAATAAGGGGACGTGGAATTCAAACTCTGTAGTCCTGTTTTCACAAGGAATAATGCTATTCCTGAATTTGTAAGTCCGAAATAACATTAATTTGGATGCCCCAGTGCCACTCATTCAAACTAATTGGCCTTCAGGAGGCCTCTTGCAGCTTCCCAGAGTGCTTCCTGGAGCTCTGAGTCTGAGGTAGTGCGTCCACATTAATGGAGCCTGCCTTGGACTACATTTGATTCTTCTCCATAGTCAGGACATGGAACTTCGAATTTGTAAAATCGTGTCCCCATTTTTACATGTACTGAGTAAATCTCCTGTGTAAACAAGGCCTAGGAGGGTGGTGAAGCCCTGCAATGGATACCTAGAGATGTGGGAAACTTCATCCCTCAAGATTTTTAAGCCCTGACTTGACAAAGCCCTGGCTGGGGTGATTTAGTTGGGATTGGTCCTGCTTTTATCAGGGGGCTGGACTTGATGACCTCCTGAGATCTCTTCTAACCCTATGATTTTATGAACTAGCTGCATGTGTATGCAACAACAAAGTCTGCCTAGGTTCAACAAACATCTCTTATGCTTTGTTTCCTATTTTAAAATGGCACCAGAAACAGAAGTCATATTCATTATTCACATGAATGCTTAGCTACCTGTATTAGTTGTCCTGTTATAAAACTGTTTGATAACATGCGGCTTATTACCTATTGAAGCTTTAAGGCAAACTTGGAGAAGTGCCAGCCAAAACAAATATCCAGCTTTTATCTTAGAAAAGATTGTGGGTGCATACCAATGCACAAATATTTTGAAACATGTAGAATTTCTCTTTGGGATTTGCTTTATAGAAAATTGTAAATACTTTGGCAGAAAAAGCAGTAGCCATGCCTTTTACAGATTTGGCCTGGAATTTTCTTGGTTTACAATTCTGAGTAACAAGGGCACCCACACTGGAATTCAACCCAGCATGGAGATTTCACTCAGTGTTATAGATTAGATTGCTTTGCCACATAAAGTAATGGTACTCAAACTTTTTGGCCTGTAGCCCGCTCTGCGTAATGCAAACCTTTCCAGGAACCACCAGGCAACCATCCATGATGACAAAATGGGTGCAGAAATGGATTGGAGGTGGATGTGAGGAGTCTGAGCAGGAGGGAGCAGACTGAGGGTGTGGGGTCTCAGCCTGAAGGGTATGCGTGAGGAGGATGTGGGTGTGGAGTCTAGGCAAGAGGGAGACAGGGAGACAGGACATGGGTGTGGAGTCTAGACAAGAAGGAAACAGGATGTGGGTGTGGAGTCTAGGCAAGAGGGAGACTTGCTTTGCACTTCCCACTACTCCCAGGCATTGCCCCCTAGCTCTGCCCTCCTCCCTGTTGCTCCCATTGGCTGGGGTTCTGGCCAGTGGGAGCAATGGGGAAAGCCTCCAGGCAAGTGGTTTTCTGTGCTGCCATTCCCACAGCTGAGGGGAGGGGAAACAGCAGCAAGTGGAGCCAGATCCCAAGGGCAGACTCATGGCTCCTCCCCGCCCCTGCTCCCCCCAGCAGGAAGCTGGCAATCCAATCATGTGGGGGTGTGCAGGCTTGGCACAGCAGCATAGGCTCCCCACTGTGAGGGGAGAGGGGTGAACTCCAAGTCCACATCCCACCTACAAGATGGTCATGGACCACTAGTGGTCCGTGGACTACACTTTGAAAACCACTGATGTAAAGGGTTGATTCAAAACCCACTAAAACCAATTAAGATACTCTCATTGAGTTCAGTGTGCTTTGGATCAGGCCTGTCTTTGTGTGTTGACTTTATTTTCTGCTACATATTCAGCATGGATTGAAACTGCCTTTCTTATGGGTGAGCCTTTCGGTAGCCAGGCAGAGACATGTTGTGGATACACTACCCTCTGCCTTGGAGCAGTATATTATGTTAATTGATTAGACATACCTCCATTTCTTGCACCTGTAATTAGCAGGTACTGAAATAAATACTTGCATGCCACAAAACTGAATGCCATGTATTGCTGTCTTTTAAAAAATGTACAAGCAGAAAGCAAAAAATGGGGAAGGTTCTGTGTTTGTACAGAGGCAGCCACAATGGAGTTTTGCTGGCCCATTATTATAACTCCTAGGCACTATGGTAATAACAACTAATTATAATCATTAATGGTAAATAGCTGAAATAGTGGATCTGTTTTAAATATTCACAGAATTCCAACTTTTTGGATGTCTTTCACCCCACAACCACTTTCAACATTTCTTATATTTCCTTATAAGTGTGCTTGGCCGTGCCCTTGTTAATCACAGCAAATAGCTGAGGCTATACGATTTCTCTTTATTATACTCCTGGTAAATCAGCACTCCCTGTCACCACTTGATATTACTCATTTTGGATATCAGTAGTAAACAAGATAATTGTCATAAACCAGTAAAACTGTAACTGGTGGTGAAAGGCAAATTAGAGATAAACACTATGATTAGATGTTTATAGCTGATGAATAGATTATTTAGTCAACTGACTATTTCTCTCAAATTTTGTTTCTTTCCATTACAGGCTTATCTATGTGAAATCTCATTGGAGGCGTAGGAGGCTAGCTCTGTGACTGGTACCCTTTACCAGAAAGCATGCATGTTGAAGGAAGCACTATAATCGGATAACTAATGTTCTAACCTAAGCAATTAAGGAATAACAACTGTATAACTCTGAGCCCCTTACCTACATTAAAAGGTCATTTCTATATTTTGATTTCATTAGGAGTTATACTTTGCTTTCAGCCTTGTAGCATATTGGGCACTAGGGATATTTATAAACATTATACCTGTTGCTGCACATCTGGAGTCACAAATAGGCAGCAGGGTATACTGGGGAAAAATAAATTCACACCTCTTCAGTTTTGTGCTTTTTAGGCCATAGTCTCAGGCTTAAGAATAGCCATTATTTAAATTGTATTGGACTAGCATTTGTAACTGATAGCCCTGAAGAACAATCTTTGTATCTTTGTAACCTGATGGAATTTTGTAAGTTAATTTATCGTGTTGTAGAGTTTACTGTCAAACACAGTCTGCAAAAAGAAGCCATGAGCTCAATTTTGCTCAGAGATGTCTCCCTATGGTTTGCAAAATCAAATCAAAACCAAAATACTTTAGCTTATCTTGTGACATGCTGAACAGTGACTCATCACTTGGCCTATGCAATAAGGTCATGTGTTTCATTAAATGTGGGAATGAAACACAAAAGAGAGCAGACCCTTTCCTCACACTCAGTACATCAATAATATATTGCTCAACAAGATTTCCTACTTTTGAGAAGGGTAGATGTTCATATGACCCATGCATCTGAAAATGCGCAAAGAACTTAGCTCCTACACCTGGGCCCAGATGTCCAAAGGAGCTTAGCTCCCATACAAATATCTAAATGAAGTGACCAGATTTTCAAGTGTTCAGTTTCCAGAAGCTCCCCTTAAAGATATTAGAAAATGTTGGTGCTGAACTTTTTTGAAAATAAAAGCATTGATTGATTATATCTTATTTATATCCATTTAATACAAGAGTATGAAAGAATCTAAGAATGTCAATTTAAGATTTTGTTATCATGATAAAGCCACACAAGCGAGGCAATTCAGAGTTGAAGCTGAAATGTACTGTATCTCTCATGCCTTCGATACCTAGGATACAAACTTATAGTTCAGAATATGCACTGTTCGGTAAGCTGTTGGACAATATTTGGTAAATCTCATCTTTACTTTGGAACATCCTGCTTCTGTGGCTGTAGGAATCCCAACAGAGCTTAAAAAGTGGTGAATAGCAAAAAGTTCACCCTTGTTCAGGTCTCCTCTTTTTAAAGATAACCACATTTTTCTGGACCAGTTTCGTAAATCCACTCTTCTTTCAGCACTGGAGGCCTGATCCTCAGCACCTTCTTAGATGTGCCTGGACAACTCTAGCTCAGCACTCAGATTTGGAGCAGCCCTGAAGTAACAGATGACGATTCTGCTGCTATAGAGAACCTGTTAGGCAGTGTAGGACTGACACAGCCAATAGCTGGGCTGGGAGCGGAACCAGAGTGTGATGTGCATTGGCAATCATAGCCAGCAGAGCAGCTCCATGTGAGATATTATCCACCTATGCAAGAATCTGTTCTAACTTGAATGGGGGGCCAGTTTGCCACTCAAAGCCCAAAGACTCAAAAGAGTGGAAAGCCTCTTGTACTCCACCTTTTCCTGGTGCCCTGATTGATGCTCTGGTGTACTTGCAGCTCTAGTCCTTTATTTTTAACATGTCTAGATCAGTCCCACTCGAGATTCAAACATCCCCAACGCTGGTTCTAAATGTGCAACTCAGGTTCATCCCCAATTTTTAAAGTTTAAAATCAAGTTGAATAGACCTTAGATTAGGCAGGGAACCTTTTTTGGGTTGGCGGCCACTGACCTAAAGAAAAATCAATCGGGGGCCACACACAAGTGAGAAGCAAAAAAACAAAAACCATCCTGCTCTCTCTGACATAGCCCCCAACTGAGAAGGAAATTCCCTACATTTCCCACCTGTGCTTTAGGTGAAAAAAATCAATTATCTCCCCCCAATATGAATTAGTGGGCAGAATGGCAATCTTGTGAAAGAAATGGCTGACAGGATGCATTGCTGATGGGTCACTCCTTGAGCATTGTTAGTTGCTTCTACATATAATTACTTTCATTAATCACTTTCTAAGAGTTAATCTAGCAATATCATACTTTATAAACCCCTATGAAATACTAAAATTGCCTTATGATCCTGTCACTTTAGCTTTTTGGAGAAACTTCCAGTTCATGTGACTCATAACACCACCTACTGGTCAGCTTTGTATGTTATGACAAACTGTGACTAAAATGCTTTATTAATCTGTGCATTGACCTATGTGGCATTATAACACATTCATACGCGTACATGCTGCTGTCATCATCTCTAATGTATAGCTCATGGCCATTTGTTGGAATCTATGACTTCAGTCATGTTAAAATCAATCACTTCTTAGTGTCAGTGAATAAATACGAGCCGAGGTTTAGAATATGATGCTTTACTGTGTTTCAGGCCTGGAGTACATTTTCGGAGTAATTATTGAAAATAATGAAATTATTCACCTTTGGCATTTTTTAAATACCAACAACTAAATGGTCATTCAGATGAGCAGTTCTTTGTATACGTATGTGATTTTATTTCTATCAGCAAACTGCGTATTTCCTTCCCTCTTCATGTTTCAGTTGCTGAGGCAGCTTGGATTTCTTAGATACTAAGGTCTATGCTCATTTGTCAGTCTCTCACAGATGTCAACATAAGGCCCTAAAGCCTCAACCAAATGTTCACTGGAAAGAGTCCTTTTGGCTTAGTTGTCATCGGATACGCACTAAGGTCTGTATCCTAAAACAATCTCCATAGACGAACTCCATCTCTGAACTTCTACAGAGTCCTTAGCAACTCAGTAGGGTCCTGGGAGGATACTGGGGTCCAACCACAATATATAATTGGTAGGTTCATAACCTAAAAGAATAACCATGGAACAGATTGTGACATCAATTTTTATGGCAGAATGTGGGCTAAGGTTAGCATCTACCTTCAAAACTATGGATTTATAGAAAGGGAATTCTCAAGAGCAAATCTCAGGATTCTAGGTTCAATATGGATAAACAAGAAATGTGGGCCTTAGCTTTGGGAGATGTTTGGATTCAGTTCTAAACTCTGAAATTTGAACCATCTCTAATTCTAATTCTTGTGGCACCGAAGTATAGGGCTGAAAGTCTCACAAGAACAGTTTTTTATGAGATTATCAGATCTTCTTGCCTCTTCTTAAGTATGTCTGTTTGTGGTCTCTGTAGTATCTTTGCCCTCTATGCCCTGTATTTAGATGGAGGAGAGATACTGACGTAATAGTCATTTAATAGTAGAAGCACTGATTACTACTAGTGGCCACCTCCCAACAGCACAAGACCCAAAGAAGAGAGGTACCCTTGGTACATGGTACTGCTTCCTCTTAATCTCTCAGGTCAGATCCTTATCTAAGATAATGGGAAGGGTTTATACATCATCAGGGAGTTGTCTGGCTCCATTTTTACAAGAATGGATGAGATAAGATTATTCAATCCCTGTGACCCAGGACCTGTGGTCTCGGACTACAAAAAATGATCTAAATTAAACTAGGAGATTCCAAGGTTGTATAGACCTTTAGTTTGAAATGAGAATTTTGTTTAAGGGCACCTGAAGGAAATGTTGGGAGTCTTCTCTTTACTGCTTGATAAACTAGGCCCAAAGTTTTCTTCCATTAGAATGTATACCTGGGCCTGAGTAGCTAACATGGCCCCAACTTTCTCTCTTCTCCCAAGGAATAACTGGTGTAGGTTGGTGGACCTACTCACCAGCCTGGGATAAGCCTACCCCAGGAAGCCCTTTGTATCACCCGGAGCATGCCGCATGGGGCTCCAGTGGCAATTTAAAGGGTCTGGGGCTCCAGCCTTTTGAGTCACTGGGCCCTGGGACAGTTGCCTCCTCTTTCCCCTTTTACCCCCGTCAGTGGGCCTGGACATCTACAAAGGGGCCAGGCTCTCCCGGCCCTGATTTATACTTTCCCAGCTGGCGCACTGACTCAATCACTTAATGTTCTCCAGCTGATTTCCCGGCACTTGCCATGTGAACTTCTCTCCAGAAGAGGGCTAGCTGCACTTCTGGCCTCGAAAATGACAATGTGATCTATCACAACTGGCAGATGTATCTCTTCCCTCCTCTTTTTCTCTAATAAATTGTTACCTCCTAGAATTCTTTTGCTCTGAGCTCCTTGTGTCAAGAACCTGTTGGCATACAGTCCTACTAATCATCATAGGGTTAGAGGAAGCCCTAGACTGAATATGGGGAACACCATAAGACATAATGAGTCAAATTCATTAAAACTGAATTCATTGTGATTTGATGGCTGAAAGGCAGATTGTAGTAGTCAGTTATCTGAAATGGAAGTACAGTGAATCAGGACCTCCTGAGAGGAGAAGTGCTGTTTTCACAAGGCTTTAATCCCATCAATGCGGTTTTATTTACAGCTGCCTGTTTTTGAGCTGGTTAGAGAAGAAACAAACCAGCGTTAGGCCCCTGATAGCCTAGATGTCCATCTATTCCCTGAAATAGTATAATTAAGGATAGAGAAATGGATGCGACTGACTTTCTTCATTAAAGAAAACAAGAGCAAAGACTCTTCACATATTCTGGAACCCTTCTCCAGGGAATAATGGTCAACCTGTCCAGTGAGCTCCATTTGGGGTAGGAAGGAAATAATTAATTCATTCATTTGTAAAACTGGATTGTTGTCAGTGCTTTGTTGCCTTTCTATATTCTTATTATTTTTGAAGTTGTTTGCTTCTTTATTTTGTTAAAATAAATTATAATTAATGCTAAAACTGCAAATTCTGAGTCGTATTTTTTGTTGGGTGCATTCATGTTGTATCATCCAGATAGATAGTATTTTTTAAATATGGAAATACTTTTTTCTACAATAGATGAAAGCCATTGGTATCATTCCTTTCCTTGCCCAGAAATTCAGATTAGATCAGGCAGCCTATTTGTCATTTTTCTGGTGATGAGGAAATATTATAGCACATATTATAGCACAAATGGGATTATATCTCATTCCTGAGTCTTATGCCAAACACCCATGTGCCTAAGAGACTGCCACAAAATAAGGCCCTATTGGGAGAGTACACTTACTGCTGCTTCAAATGATCCTTCAATAGCTCAGCACAAAGGGCTAGATTGTGCTCCTGTCCTACATGTTTCATAGCAGTCATTAGGGCTTCTGAATCTTGGATCCAGGTCTGATATGGAGTGCATGCAGCCCCTGCATGCTGTCAGCTCCCCCTTCAAGCAAATAGGTGGACAATAGGTAGATTAGGGCAGAAAGTGGGTGGGGATAACTAATTTGCATTATGAGGTAGGAGGGGTTTTGCTTCTTTCTGTTCACAGGGAGTGCAAACTGGTGACGTATTGTGAGCATCAGTCTAGCCCAATGTGATAAAGTGTTGTTGTTGCTTTAAGCCAGTTCCTCAGCTGGTGTAAATCAGTATAGCACCATTGAAACCGAAAGAGCTGACTCTTATTTTTAATCAGGCCCTCCAACTGGTTGGGGGCAAGCAGGCAGTTGTCCTGGGGCCTGCGATTCAAAGAACTCAGGGCTCCAGAGCCCTAGACCTTTAAATCACTCCTGGAGTGTTGTGGCTCTTACAGGAGATCGGATGGGGCGCGCTGCACTCAGGGCAGTGCAGAGGGCTGGCTTTCCCCAGCCCCAGCCCTTCCACATGAGGCCCTGCCCCTTCTGGGAGCTTGGAACCAGCCCCCCCGCCCTCCTGCCCAGGGGGCCATGCAGGCTGTTGGCTCTCCTGTTTTTAATATAGACCTTACGACTCTTTGGCAGGGAATTTATCTAATAGTTACATCAGACCTCATTTCAGGTCTGTGACATATACAGCTGTGAAATTATGAGTCCTTTGTTTTCAATGTACTGCACTTCAAAATGTCAAAGAAATCTATATGCAAAGAGATCAACCATTTTTGTTTTTGGAGTTGCTGCAGCCTGTTACAAAAAAGACACATGCACACAGCTCATCTTTGGTGACTTTGACTTTCTTTCTTGTTGTTTTTCTTAGTCTAAAATAAGAGCCAATATAGACAGAACATATATAGTTACTTTTGTGTTTGGAAAAAACAACAACATAGGTTCTTATTCCCAACTCACTGTGTGACCTGCTGAATGCAATTTGCCCTAAAATTTTCAAAAGCAGCTTCTCATTTGGGTGCCTCTATTTTTCAGTGCTCCTCTTGAAACACATTGAACCTCATGTTTCAGTAGTGCACAGCATCCTCAGGCCTCATGGACGTCAGCTGGAATTGTGGGATTGGAATTTATTCACCAATAAAAATCAGCTGAATTCTCTTTTCAAAGGTGTGGTGTTATAAAATGTAAAGCTACTTCTTTCAATAACATTGTAAAACCAATGGTTGTTTATCCAGAAGCTTGAAATCTCAGCAGCGCAATGGGGTTACTTAAGTTTTGCCCGAAAGTTACCTCTAATATTTTGCTTAAGTGAAAGAGGTTAGTCTTTTCTCCTGGCTGCAGGCAGAACACTTAAATCCAACATTTATGACAAAGAGTAGACTTTATTGCTTATGATGAATGACATGCCTTTGATAAAGACATTTCAATCCCTTTATTACTAGTGCTATTGCTTAAGAGCCAAGAATTAATGACACAAACAAACTCATTAACCTTAAGTCTTAGGTTGAAAACGTGCAAGAAAATTTGCTTACAATTTCATAAAGAATGTGTCTAAACAATATTCCTCTCTCTCTGGTTCCTTATTTTCAATGCCTACAATTATTATATCCAAAAATCTGAGAGTTTCTCCACTTTGAAATTTAGAATTAACTTCTGATTGACAAAACTGTAGCTATTCTTTCCTGTAAAGTGTTTTCCTTATCCTAAAGCAATTAAAAGGATCATATTAATGGAGTAGTTTTTGGATTATTTATTACTTATTGTCAAGTACTGTACCAGACAGTCCATGGCTCTTACAAATAATTATCAGTCTTTTATTATGTCATTACTACTAGTAGTAAACAGATCACATGAGTTTGGAAAAATACTTCGTAGTAAGAACGAAAATACGGTGTGGTGTTAGATGTACGTGTGCAACAAGGTGAAATCACGGCCCCACTGAAGTAAATGGCAACATCCCTGTTGATTCAATAGGGTCAGAATTTCACCTCAGATAAAATGTAGTGGCTGATTTTTGGTTATGCTGGAATTTCAAATGTTGCAATAATGCACTGATTAACCAGTTTCATGTTTCATATAGTGGCTGAGGTAGAAGACACAGGCACATTGCAAAAAAGCTAATTTGTTCATGCAAAACCATGATAGATGGTTGAGAATCTATTTTTGGAAAAACAGGCCTTGTTAATTAATTCCACCTAATATCTCTAAGAAGCAGTGTGGTCAAGTTGCTAAATCAATATTCCTCATATGTATCCCAGATTCTATCAAACTCTTATTGAGTGATTGTGGCAGCTCCTTTAACTGCTAAATGTGGCTCAGGAGTTTGAATTCAATGCATTATTATTAATTATTATTATCCTGTTAGAAATTAAGTCTTTTCTCTGTCATGACAATGTAATTCCTCTGAAATAGGAAGACTCTTGCAATCCCTTACAAAATCGTATTTGAAATTCAAATGTTACACTCCTCTAGATGTAAAAAAATCATGAGGGACAGGATGCAGATTCACTAGTGTAAAATAGAATTAACACAATGGTGAATCAGACCATGTGGGTTTATTTACGTTGGGCCTAGTCTACACTAGGACTTTAATTTGATATAACACGCCCAAGGCCAAATATATAATTGGAGTGTCCACACTACTAAGCCTGTTATTTTGAAATAATGGGCTGTGGAATTTGAAATCTGTACTCCAGCTTTTCATCGGGAATAATGCTAATTCCAAAATAGTTATTTTGAAATAACAGCAGTGTGGACGGTCCGGTGCTGCTATTTCAAAATAATTACTCTGCAGAGTAATTCAGACGAATTACTCCCCACAGCTTTCTGGGGCTCTAAGTCCCAGGTAGTGCGTCCACATTAATGGAGCCTGCATCGGACTCATTTTGATGCTTCTCCATAATGAGGACACGCTAGTTTGAATTGTTAAATTGGGAGTTCTTAAGTCAAATTTAGTAATTTCCAAATAGTTTCCTAGTTTATACATGGTCTAACTGTCTAACAACTTTCTGTTTTAGCTGCTGATGTTAAGTAGTTTCATTTCTTGATGGACTAGCTGAGCAACTTTTCAAAACCTGCTCTTTTTTAAAAATGCAACTTTTTCAGGTTCACCATGAAAAGCCATCTTGGTGATGGGCAAAAGACATTATGCTAAGTCGAAATTTGTTTGAATTCAAAATTCTTCAGTGAGTTTAAGAGTATTTTGAAACTCTTCTTCTACTTTGAGTATATTGTTTACCACAAGATGGCACTGTTTTTTGTTTCTGTATTGTCTACTGCTGCAGTCCACAGTGCTCTTATGTTTCATCATGTCCTGCAGAGACTAATAGCAAGATTTATATTTATATACCCCTGTTTATTTTATCTGCACACGGTGTATGCATTGGCTTTTAAAACATGGGAATTTAGCTATACATGGATTCTTTACTGAGTGTGTGCACACATTATTTTCCTTTCTAATCTATGCAGGTTTCAAAATCATACATTTGAGCTTTCAAATTCAAATTAACTGAAATTTACTTTGGTTCCCATATAAACTTCAGATTGATTTGGATATGAAATCAAATGGCATACCTGAACCAGTCTTAATTTTTCAGGTACACTTGCAAAGATCACAAACCTTAGTCATCCTTCGGGTGAGCCTGGTCTGATTTTTGAATTTGCAACAAAACATATATAATCAGGTAAATGTTATGTGGATGCATAGAAGCGTTTCATATGACTCTAATATCAATATTTCTTTCACCACATGGAAGAATACATTGTTATACATACTATACTCTGCACAGGTATATGATGGGTATGATTAGAGACTCCATAAAAGTAGAGTGATTGCTATTTTTCTAGGTAAAGAAGATATCCCAGTTACTGCAAATACCTGGGGTTGTGAATACTGAGTTTTTAATTATTTTATTTTCAAATGATTACAGGCTTCTTTTCAAGATGTGCTGCAGTGCTCATGATCATATGTCTTTGAAGGAATCCAGAAGATTGCTATTTATGGTAGCCATATTTATGTGGATTTACAACAACTTCAGCATCTAAAAAAGAGCTTTATCCAGAGACACAGTGTCTGTAGAATTCTGTTGGACTCTAAATTCTATCGTATCAATTCTTCTCTAAGTGAAACGATATGTTCATATTTCTATGAACTTTAGAGTCAGTAGTACATTAGCATAAGTCATTCAAGACCCATTCCCCCAGCAATAACAGGAAAATATCCACTATTTGACAGAGGATATTGTAAGTGATTTGAACAGTTTTATGTTTTTGACCTACTTCTAGTTACTCTTTTAATAACCTAAGTCAGTATTCACAGTGAAAAGTACAAGCATGGCCCTCCTTTCTGCATGGATAGACAGCAGTAACCTTGCATCTGCTCTTGTGTTAGTCTGTCACTCACAATCAGGGGTTATTTGATGCCTAAAATAATTCCTCCCCTGACAACTAATTCATCTGGGAAGAAAAAGAACTCTGTCCAGATGGTGGGAATCTCACAGGCTTCTGGGTTTTTTAAGACAAAGTGTCTCCTTTTTAAATAGGTATTTTACAAGAGATAAGATTGTTGGAGATATTCCTGAACTTGTCTTAATTTTTATTATCCTTTTAGAAGTTACGTTTTTCCCCAATGTCATTCCTCTGAAAAAGGAGGACTTTTGCAATCCCTTACAAAATCATACTTGAAATTCAAATCTTACACTCCTCTGGATGTAAAATATAATGAGAAATGGGATAGTAGAGAAGACCAGAAATGGGAAACACAGCTTTTGACACTGGTGTGGCTTGAATTTGTTCCGGTTGATAGCAACTCTTAGGGTATGTCTACACTAGCCCCCTAGATTGATCTAGGGAGGCTAATGAAGGCGACCAAAATTGCAAATCAAGCCTGGGATTTAAATATCCCACGCTAGATTTGCTTGTTCCCGGCCGGTCGCCATTTTAGAAATTGACTAGCCCGAAGTAACTGCCCGCGTCTACACGCGGCAGTGAAATGGGATTCCGAAATAAAGCCCTAACTTGAATTAGCTGGTATTCCTCCTGCAATGAGGTTTATCAGCTAATTTGATTTAGGGGCTTTAAATCGGAATCCCATTTCACTGCTGTGTGTAGACGTGGGCAGTTACTTTGGGCTAGTCAATTTCTAAAATGGCGGCCAGCCGGGAACATGCAAATCAAGCGCGGGATATTTGAATCCTGGGCTTGATTTGCAATTTCAGTTGCCCTCATTAGCCTCCCTAGGTTGATCTAGGGAGCTAGTGTAGACGTACCCTTAGGGTAGTGCAAATTGCGTATCTTATTTCAAATCTATTTTGAAATTTGAAATCTGGTGCATCTACACAGCACCAAATTTCAAAATAACATGCTATTTCGAGCCATCCCTTAACCTCATGCAACACGGTTTACCGGGATAGCGAAACAGCACCCATTATTTTGAAAAATATTTTGAAATAATGGGCGGCTTGTGTAGACCCTGGTTGTTAGGCTCAAACCTGGGACCTCACTCTGAAGCTTAGTGTATGAGCCTTTACCATATGAGCTAAAAGCTACATGACTGCAGGCAAAACTGAAGGACAGGCTCATTAATCTTTCTCTAAGTGATCTCAGTGCCACTAGATAGGACAGAGCACCACACTCAGGAGAAGCGTGGGTTACAAATACAGTGCTGCCACCCACTAGCAACAAGGCTATCAATCTGTCACCTTTCATGTGAAACTTTTACTGTGCTTTCCTTCTAAAAGCAAATGAACAAAAAGGATGTAAAATGGGACTGACCCTTAAGAGCGCAGAGTACCCTCCATTGTTCTTGAAATTGATGGAAATTGAGGGTTTTTAGAACCCTGCAAGATTGGGCCTGTTATTTCCATCATGTCTTTTAAACCTGTGATATCTTGCTGTAATATGATGTTTGAAAAGGAAAAAAAAGTCTCATAATATTGAACCTCAGTTTTTAGAGACTGTTTATTATAAGTGTATTCAACTATATATTAGCATACGCTTTCAGTGTTAATATTAGATATGAACTTAGGAAATATAGTTCATTCATAATATTGTGCAAAGAGATCATTTAAACATTTGGAATTGGATTTTCAAACCGTCTTAAGGGCATTAAGTGCCCTAATATCACTGAAATCCAGTGATAGCTGGGTACTTTGAATGGCTCCTTTGAAAATCTCAGGCCTAAAAACAAAAGCTCACATCTAAAGATCCCTGAACTTTTTGGCTCAGGCCCTATATGGAAGATTTGAAATCTCTTGAGATCTTTCTATATTTAGCACAACGTTAAGCAAGATAGCATGTTAACCTTTACCCTGTTGACTTTTCCTAAGCATTCCACCTTCTAGTGTTACTTTCAACCTTTTTTCCACGCTACCCCTTTACTTATACCACTTTTCGTCTATAAGTCAATTGCCAAGATGTAAATGGGAGGATAATTTTGCCATGATTCTTAGGGCAAGTCTACACTATGCAGAAGATCCAGGCTGCCATGGTCGATCTTCCAGTGTTCGATTTAGCAGGTTTAGTATAGACCCGCTAGATCAAACTCAATGGGCGCCCCCGTCAGCATCGGTACTCCTGTTCCTCATGAGGAGTAAGGGAAGCCGATGGGAGTGTTTGCTCCCTTTGGCTTCCTGCTGTGTGGACAGCATGGATTTGTGATGTAAGATACATTGACTCCAGCTATGTAATTGTGTATCTTACTTTGACCATCCAATGTAGTGTAGACCAGGCACAGCAAGCGGGAGGCTCCTGCGGGGGGAGGGGGAGCAGCTCCAAGGCAAGGGGCAGGAGGTGCACAGCACCGGTGGGAAGGGCAGTTGAAGTGCCAGCACTTGATAGCCTCTTGGCCAAACCAGTCAGGATCACCTGTCAGAGGCTCCAAGATCTACCAGTAGATCCCGATCTACTGGTTGGTGACCACTGGGTTAGACAAACACCTGTCTCAGGACAAGAGGCAGAACTAGACAACTTCTTGAGGTCCCTTCCAGCACTACATTTCTATGATTCAAGTATAAGCTTTCTGTAACCATTCCATGTGGCTATAGCAGCGTTCTTGTTTTAACAGGATTTTTCGAGATATCTAATTGTCCCCTCACATTACAAAGTCTTAGGGCATGGCCACGCTAGAGGGGTGCACAGTGGGGCAGGTGCACCAATGCAGCTGTGGCTCTGTAAGCTCTCTAATATAGCTGCTCTAAGCTGATAGGTGAGTGCTCTCCTGTCAGCTTAACTACTCCAGCTCCCACAAGTGACAGTAACTATGTCAGAGAGAGAAGCTCTCCTGCAGAAACAGTGCTATCCACACAGGTGTTTATGTCACTGTAACTTCTGTGGCACAGAGAGGTGATATATTCAAATCAACCTCTTCAGCATCATATCTTATCCTGATACAAGCTCTAGTATAAACATAGCCTTAGCCTAAGCTGGTAAACCTCATTCCAGGAGGAATACCAGCTAATTCGAGTTAGAGCTTTATTTCAGAAACCCATTTCACTGCCGCGTGATGGAACCGGCAGTTACTTCGAACTAGTCAATTTCTAAAATGGCGACCGGCTGGGAACATGCAAATCAAGCATGGGATATTGATTTGCATGTTCCCAGGCTTGATTTGCAATTTTGGTTGCCCTCATTAGCCTTCCTAGATCGATCTAGGGGACTAGTGTAGACATACCCTTAGAGACTCAGAGTTAATCAGATTTCTTTCCATAATGGTTTTTATATCAACACAAATGAACATGTCTTTATAGTTCACATACACACCCACTGAACTGTAGGTGGATTAGAGATGAGGGTTTGCTATTGACAAGTAGGGTCGCTTCTTTGGACCTTTTCATATCAGTGTTTCCCCTGGGCACAGGTTTGGAATAGCAGAGGTAGGCCTGATTTATTTAGTTAGTTAGTTAGTTTAATTTTGGCAATGGCCTTTTTTATGAGGCTTTGCCGTAGTGCTTCTTGGATAGAATTGCCCTGGCACACCATTTGTTGGATCAAAGACATTTTGTTTGCAGCTGTGTTATGGCACCTTGTGACTATAAGGTTTGCAGCTCTCACACTTGCTGGAGGTCAATGAACTATAAAATAATTAGCTAAGAATCAACCCAAATTACTTGAATCAATTTATGACACTGTTTTCTCATCACTGGCTCAGTTGCCTACAATAGCTGCTGGGGGATGGGGAAGTATTAACACAGGTAGCCCCATTTGTATCACCTTTTAAATTGGGTGGATCATGCATTACTTGGCAGTTATTCACACATTGTCCTGTGGTGTAATTTCACAAAGAGCTGTATAAGTTAGAAGATGAAAAGGAGTTGGATTTCACTTCTCTCAATCAGTGCAGCTGCTCCTCCCTGACATCCCTTTACTAAATGTTCAGGAATCTTCATACACTGACACATCATTAATAAAAAGAAACCTTACTCTTTGTTCTCCTCTGCATTTTAACTCTAGGTAAGAGGGACATCTTAAAATGTAACATTTGCCACGCATCCTGTGTAACTGACTCTTCAGCCAAAAGCTGCTGGGAGGTGCTCAATAGGGAGATTTGGACTGTAAGGAAATGAAATCAGAGAAAGATTTGAGTCAAAGAGTTTGCAACTAATTTCCATCTTCCCCAAACTCAGGAAGAATTTGAATCCTGAGGGTTTGTTTTCCTGACTATCGTGAATGAGACAACTGCAAAGTCTGCATCTGGAGACAAAGTTTATCAAAGTGTGGAGTGCTCGGATATAGGGTTTGGTACTATCATCCCAATAGGTTCACTTAGTACCGCTCAGAAAGGATTTGATCTTATTCACCCTTTAAGATGATGGCAAAGCGCCTAGTGCATTCGGTAGGGCTGGAACCAACCCTAAATCCCTACTATTCATTATCTAGGTCTGGGATTTATTGAAGAACAAACTGCTAATATTTAGAGATTTATTTCAGCTGTGAAAAAAAGAGCTGAACTGAAGTATGGAAGCAAGAAAAGGATAATTATATGCATCTAGAAAAGCAATATGATAAATGTATGTAAGGCCCTTTTCCTTGTTGATTTTGACAGATCGTGCAATCAGAGAGCTTTTCTAAAAAGGGAGACAGAATTTGCTTACTGAATTATTATTTTCCAAGAATGCATACCTCTCATTTCCATTGTACGATTCTTCCTGACAATGATATGATGAAGATCCCTTTAAAAACCGGAGCTGCTCAAAAAACAGGAATAAATAAACACTTGCTTATTCTGATGGCAAATGTGGTCATCATGAGCTGAAAATGCAGTACCTATGATATTAACTCTATTCCACTATCTGCTGTATTGTGTCAGAAAAACTCAGTGTTAACTTTAGAACTTACCAAAAGCTTAACTCATTTCTCAGTCATTGGCTTGACTAGTGATAGGGAGTTAGAAGTTTAATCACTATACAGTATCTTGTCAATACCAACATTAAGGAAATGATTCTGCAATTTCTATTCAAGCAAATTCTTTGACTTCCATAGAAGCTTTGCCTGGGTAAGGAGTGTAGGATCACACTTTGCCAGACTTGAAATGAAGGATCATACTCCTTTAAATACACGGGTATATATTTAAATGCGAAGGTTGACTTTATGCCTTTAAACATGTTTTTAATAAATAATGAATCTGAGCCATCATAAGTAGCAAATTGTTTCTAATTTTCCTAAAATGCTATCTTTTTTTCTATTATCTAACTAGCATTTAAGCACTTAGACAATTAAAGCATATTATACCTTACTCAAGGGGGATACTCAAAGGATGTTTGTAGGTACCATAAAAATTGTCCATAGTTTGAACAAAATAATTGATAACAGCTTGTGAGTCTTTGTAGTTTAAAAAAGCATTTTAAGATGTTATGTCTCCATGATTAGTTAAAGGGTTGATTCTGGTATTTACCAACATTGTTCTAAATCTAATAAAATGCAGGTAATAGAATGGGATTACATTTAAGCTCTTCCTATTGAGAGACAGCATTATATAGTGATGCAGGATATAATATTAAAAGGCATATAAAACTCACAAAAACAAATTCTATTCTCTATATTGCTTATTAATCTTCTTTCACCTCATGATGCTGTAACTGTTGATTTCAGTGAAGTTTCTTATGGCTTATACTGGTGTGAGAGGATAATCAGGCTAATGAAATTATCCTTGCCTGTGTACTTAAAACTGTTCAGCTCTTGTAGAGTTAGCACACTGTTCTAACAATATATTACCTAGAGGGTAAAATCTATGGCAACATTTCTACTGATTTCAATGGGACCAAGATTTGACTCCAAGGCCGATCACTTTTAAAATCATAGAACAACACTTTTTTGACTAGTCTCCCTTTGATGTGTCCATACAATTCATGCTAACAACTTAAGCTATACATTCGTTTCAAGGAGATAAGGGATCATTTGGCCTGGATATCATTGTACACTGAGAACAAAATAATGAAAAATTAGGCTGAAATTTTCAAAGCCATCTAGGAGATTTTGATACTCCTTTACCATTCACGTTAATAAGAACTGGGCATCAGATTTCTTAGGTTTAGCTTTTAAAATTTCAGCCTCAAAGTTTACTCCGGGTTTAATAAATGATGAGTTTCTGAAGTTACTGTTCAAGGTGTTAGAAGTAACATTAAACATACTGGCTACGTCTAGACTGGCATGATTTTCCGAAAATGCTTTTAACGGAAAAGTTTTTCCGTTAAAAGTATTTCCGCAAAAGAGCGTCTAGATTGGCACGGACGCTTTTGCGCAAAAGCACTTTTTGCGGAAAAGCTTCCGTGCCAGTCTAGATGTGCTTTTGCGCAAGAAAGCCCCGATCGCCGTTTTAGCCATCAGGGCTTTTTTGCGCAAAACAAATGTCAGCTGTCTACACTGGCCCTTTTGCGCAAAAGTTTTGCGCAAAAGGGACTTTTGCCCGAACGGGAAGGGCAAAGTATTTCCGCAAGAAGCACTGATTTCATACATTAGGAAGTCAGTGCTTTTGCGGAAATTCAAGCGGCCAGTGTAGACAGCTGGCCAGTTTTTGCGGAAAAGCAGATGATTTTCCGCAAAAACTGGCCAGTCTAGACGCAGCCACTCAGTTCATCCCCAAAAGATAGGAAATGCAAAAAAGCTAAAGTTTCTAATGGCAATGCTGAAATCAGTTGGCTTGTGTGAATCTGACTATAACTGGACTTTGATTCTTGAGCTAGCTTATAGTGGTGTAGGTCAGAAGTAACTCCAGTGAGATCAATGGAATTGGACTAGTGTAAAATTAGTATAAGTGAGATCAGAATCTGGCCAATTATTTTCTAGGAAGCATGTGCATAAAAGACTCTACAGCTAGACACATAAAAAACACAGCTCATTGCTACAGATGAGGTTTGTATGCTGTCATACCTAAGACTATCTTTGTAAACAAAAATCGATCACTTTCAGAAACTTACCTGAAGGGTATAAGGTTATAACTGTTAACACATGTGTGAATGCCAGCTCCAAGGGTCATCGGTGAAATGGAAGGCTTAGCAATGGATCAAATTGTATCTGCCAAGTATATTTATCTTTTTGCTTTCTAAGTGTTAAAGAGACTTGGTGACACTGATAAGAGAACTGTTACTTATATTTGCAAAGCCTAAATACATTAGGTCATGACCTGAATAAGATAAGTGGTGGCTAAACTTACATGGCTTCCAACAAGAGAAAAATTACAGCAGCTGTAATTGGGCACCAAGTATGGAAGAAAATGTGAATGGCAATAAGTACAAAGAAGGACTGTGACTTTTTGACTCCTGGCATGCTTTAGCAAGTATATGGACCATGCCACTATGGTTTTAGCCTCACAAAGGAGTTGTCTTTGAACACGCCGAGACTGACAGCTTTGCTTTTTTTTTGGCTCTGTGTGGGGCTAGAGTCTAGGGCCTGGCACTCATGTCACCGGTGCATGACCAAGAGTAGAGAAGTTACACTTTAGTAACACAGTAGGCCTTCTGCTGCTCTCTTTGTTCCTTAGGCAGTCCAATGTTCTTGCTTTTTGCAAAAATACAATAAGGGTGCTAGCCATGGATTTGGTCAAGGATGAGACTGGCATAACAGACCTGCAATGGTGCAGAACTAATCTGCAGCCAGACCCTTCCTGTGTGATAAGTCACCATCTAAGTAACCTAATCTGTGATGGGAAATCACCAAAAAAAAAGTATCTAGCCTTTAGTGATGGCCTGATTTTTTTCACAGTCATTTGCAGGTTTCTATTGGGGTCCTCCAAATCATTTGATGTGGCAATTAGCAAGTGGACTTTTGTACTCTGGGAAGATGAAACAGCCTCCTTCAATAATTACGTTTATGCCTTGAATAGAAACAAAAAAAGCCTGATAACATTGTTACATCAAACAACAAACTGATTGTACTTTGTGACTATCTATTTTCTTTTTAAGCAAAGTGTTAGTTTTCCCAGGAGGAAACTCTCTTACATTGTAAGATGAAATGTCCTTATACCCTCAAATATCTCACATTTTTTCATGTGGGTTCCTAACCTGTTCTTCTCTTTGTTTTTACCCTGTATTACTATTTCAGTTCTTTTTTTAAATCATTGCTATGAACTATTAACAATTATGGGCAAAAAATAAAACAGCCACGATATTCATAAGTCCTTGTTGTTTTGCCATCAGAGCTAGATGTGTTGAAGGGTTAAAGCATCAGATTGTTTCCTTGATCTGCTTAAAGAGCCAATTTACTCTGCATCAATAACATTGCATAGGCACCTTTAAGTTAGAATGGTCTGATTCTATCAATAGTGAAAATAATCATGTTAGAAAAGCTGTATATATAATGCAGAGATCTGCAGTTCTTCCCGAGGCTGGGACAGATAATGACTTCTCATGATTCATTTAAAATACGCAACTATTTATAATGATCAAGCAAGGTGACAAGATTTTAACATGTTACAGTATATCTTCAAAAGCATTCATAGCATCGTAGAAGCTAGGTTTAGAAAAGACCTTTTAGATCATCCTATTAATCTTCAGGTAATTTAACATTAACTGAACCTCACAATACTCCAGGGAGCCAAGTAAATAGTTCTCAGTTCTGCAAATAGGGAAACTGATGCTAGGGAAGTGACTTGCCAAGACTATAACCCAGTTCAAGGGTTCCTAACCTCTAATCTGATTCCTGTTATACTAGGCCTGTTATATGGCAAAGTGAAAACATCCAGTAGGAAATCAATGGGCATTAAGTATCTAAATACCTTTTGAGGAATTAGGTGCTATTGACTTATTTGGGATGTTAGTATTTAAAGCTATGCTATTAATGCTTGGGTTCATTTGCCGTATAGTTATACAAACTGAGGAAGATGGTATCACTCTTTCATACTATAGTTTGCAAAAGAAAGTTTTGATCATCTTCTGTATCTCTGCAATCAACTTGCACGCTAAAGAAGTTTATAGAAATGTATTGAATTACTATACATATATTACTTTTCATCTGCACTGTAAAAAAACCCTAATTCATCCAATATGTTCAATGTTATTGATATTTACTACTAATAAAAACATTTTATAAAGGAAAAATTAGAGTACCTGATGATGTTGCATGTGTATGTGTGTGTGATAAAGCCAATAGAATTACTCCAGTATATTCTGCATCTAAGGGAGAGCAGAATCATATTCTGGGGCTGCGTCTAGACTGGCCAGTTTTTGCGGAAAATCATCTGCTTTTC
>CM057848.1:78680117-78764484 GCA_030068395.1 Apalone spinifera
TGACCTACTTGAACAGAGGTGACAGAATTTAGACCTATTTGAGAACTGTTATTCTGTAAAAACAATGAAGATTCCTTTGGCACCTTAAAGACTAACAGCTTTTATTGGACATAAGCTTTTGTGGGTAAAACCCACTTCATCAGATACATGGACGAAGTGGGTTTTATCCACAAAAGCTTATGCTCAATAAAATCTGCAAGTCTTTAAGGTTCCAAAGGACTCCTTGTTGTTTTTACAGATACAGTCTAACACAGCTACCTCTCTGGGACTTGTTATTCTGTGTAAAGATTTGCTCATCATTTTCATTTTAACTCCTTTAAAAATAGAGATCATCACAAAATGTTATGGCCAGTGCCCTCCCACCCACAGACCCTCTCCACTGCCCAGCGTCCCCAAAACTGCCTAGCACCCCATATTCCTGAGGGCATTTGGCACCAAAAATATTCTGTGCACAATATTTTAAAATTCTGTACATTTTATTGTCAATAAGTAAATGTGGAAGCTCCAGCATAGCAGTGGCAAGTGAGGTGAGACTATTCTATACCCAACTGAAATTGAGGTGAGAATTAAAGTATGTAGAATGCATAACAATGAGTTGGAATTTAACCAGAACCTTAAATCTTTAAGATGGTGCAATGAAATCTCTCGACCAGTTTTTTGACCGATATAAATAGTTGTATCTCCACTGACTTCAACTGTCTAATATTTGTTAGTTTCATCTTTCTATCTTTAGCATCTTTGTGGTCTCATTTACCATAGTATCTCACATTCTTTAATGTAAAAACTTAAAAAACAACGAATAGTCTTGCAGTACCTTAGAGACTAACAAAAAATGTAGATGGTATCATGAGCTTTTGTGGGCACAACCCACTTCTTCAGATAATGGAGTTTAAGGGGTCCAGTTTTCAAATAAATAGCACAAAGAAGGAATGGGGGAGGGGAAGAAGGAAAAAGAAGGGGAAAAAAAGGGAAAAGAAATTGTCAATTAGAGTGTCCATTCTAAATGAAACAAAAGACAGGACTATGCAGCACTTTAAAGACTAACAAGATGGTTTATTAGGTGATGAGCTAATGAAAGATGATGCCTGTCTGGATCTGTGCAAGTTTTTTCATATGGTTGATGGATTTCCATTCCAAACGGCTAAATGTAGTGCCTTGCATGTAGAATAATAATCTGCATAGTCCTGTCTTTTGTTTCATCCAGACCAGACTAACAGGGTTACATCTCTATTACCATTCTAAATGAAGCTGATAAGAGTACTTAGCTGATAAGAATTTTTTCAAGCATCCCTTAATTAATTATATTTACTGTAGTATCTCACATTCTTTAACTTATCCTTTGTTGTACTATTATTTACGCAAGTGGAGGATCTAGCCCAAATGACACCTCTGAAAGTCCAGTCACAGTGGTGTGTAAGAATTCAGTGCCATCCACTTAACCACACTGCATCTAGGTACTTCTGGGAGAACTTCTAAGTACTTCTTCCTAAGTACCAGATCTTTCCCTGGTTAGGCTAGGGAGGTATGCTGTGAGTCATAACACAATATGGTATGGCTGCACACAATTAAAGAGAAAGAGAATAAATATCGGGGTGTCAGAGTGCACTTTTTCCTTCATCACTGCCACTAGGCCATGAAAATGGGAAGGCATCTAAAGAATTTATCACTTTATGTTCTAGCCCCCATCCCAGAAAAACTTCTCTCCCCCTCCTCCCTCTCTCCCTGTATTTTGGCTACGCCACAGTAACACTGTTATTCTCCCATGCAGTCTGGATGAGTCAGTTATCTTGTTGGACAAGACTGATGACAGGGCAGTGGCTGAGCCATGTCGATGGTTTATCAATGCAAACTGAAGGATCTGTCTATCAGATAGTGAAACAGGAGACATGGCTTCTTCAGTGAACCACTTTTTGGAGAGGCCTCTTTTGTCTTGTCTCTTTCATCTACATGAAAATAAACAGCCTCTGCTTAAACATTCAGTTTGCATCAACAAAAGGTCAGTGACCATAGCTGTATTCAATTACAATTGAAAAAGTATTGAGAGCTGTATTTTTTTAACAATGCTGTCCATCTTTCATAAAAACCCTGGTGTTTTTCTTCTTTTATAGTATGAAATCTTGTCCCTATTTAAGTCAATAATAAAAGTCATATTGATTATAATGGAGCAAGAATTTCACCCAAAGAATCTTCCATCAAAGTATTTTGCAAATATTAACTCACTGAGCCACATAAGACCCGTTTGAGATAAAGTAGTTCTCATGCATGTAGCTAGAACTAACCCTGTGTTATAGTGGTCTGGGGAAAAAATCCACAGTATCCCTAATCATGATATTCATCTTCACAAAAATCTGATCTCTGCTTATTAGTGGTTCAGTAGGTGGCACTCTTCTCTTTGAGTGAGTGCTAAATTGATACCCAGCATGTTAGGGGTACAGTGCAGATGGAAGAGTCAATTTACAGGTGGGACATATGACCCTGTGCTATTTAAACATATGTTGTAAGCCCAGATATAGCAAAACACTTAAGCATATGCTTAAAACCTCCACTATTCATCAAAGCACTTATGCATAGGTTTAATCAAGGGCTTACACCCCTTTCCCTAAATTAAACATGTGCTGACTACTCTGCTGAATTCACACAGATTGCAAAATTGGGGCCTAAGATATCTAGCACATTTTTGGGTACAATACTAATATAATAAAAATGCTAATTAACAACAGGTTAATTATATCAAATTATAACAACTGGTTAATTATATCAATTATATATCAGAACAATTTCCAGGGTTTAATAGTGGCATAAACTTTTATTTAGGTAGCATTTCTATAATTTTTCCCATGGTTTATTTTACTTTAAAGATTTCTCATCATCACAATTCTTATTGCCACTCAAGTTGTCCATTTGTGTTTTAGAACATTTCTGTTTTAAAGAAGGGATTTTATTTTAATCTAGTAAGTAATTTTCTGAATTGTCACATTAGCGCAACCTGATGCAAGTTTTTGGCTGTTTCTTGTTTCACTTAAGTAGTTTTGCCCTTTTTTACTGTTAATATTTCAGTTACTGGAAAATATATTGGCTAACAGCGTACTTTAACTATTTGGAGTGCTATGAACTGTAAATATGTAAGCACCAAAGGAGTTGCCTGAAACTAATTGTTCTGGAAACAGAACTAGAATGTTCACAGTGATATTTTCTTCCCTTTTTTTGAATGATTTTGAGAGAGTTTCCTACCCTTTGTAGAAATCTGGTCAGGCAATGGAAAATATTTTTGTAAAAAATGTTTATGATTTCTTGCTAGCCCTGAATTGATTCTTAGGAATTTTTATTTCAGTTGACATTTTCCAACCAACACTATCAATGAACAGTTTAACTGAAGATTTTTAGGCTGCATGTTTTCCTTTTTAGCACTCCATTAAAACTGGTCATTTACTTTCTTTCCAAAAGTGTAAATGGGATGCCTAGGTTCCATAGTCCAAGAGGCTTCTCTTTTGCTATGTGAATATGTCCCTACAGAGCTTCACACGTTTTGGCATAAAGACCTAGGGCTCCTCCTAGCACCGGTCCATGATTTAATGTATAGCAGCTGCAGCAGAAAGGCTTTCTGGCCTAGTTTTGGTGGTGTGCCTTCAGGGAGATGCTCCAAAGTTCTTTTAGCCCACATTACATAGCAACAAAGTACAGAGTGACTCAGCACTTACCTTTCTGAACCTGGAAAGTTGAGAGGCAATGTTGCACAGAGAGACAATATCCTTAAATCATGCCTCAAATTCCATTTAAGGTGCACAGATAATTTCTCTTGTTAATGTGTATACAAACTCTCTCCTTTTCCAGCTCCCAAGAGGCTTCATATGTAGAGTGCTGTCCCTCCGTATTTTTCTCTTGGGCCCCGCAGACCAGCAACATTTACACCTTGAGCTGTCACTTCTAACAGCAATCCATATGACAGCACAACATGGAAATGCTCAAGATCAAATTCTGTTCTGAGGTGCACTTCGTAATACTTTGGTTGCAATTATTTTATCCCTGTTTGGCTGCTGAAATACATTTAAGTCTGAAGTCTCCTATTTGTGGAGCGTACCCCACAATGGGGGCACTGAGGAATGTTGGGGGAAGGGAGGGGTGTGGCTGTGGCCTGGGCCAGCCTCCATACAGGGCAGGGAAGGAGCACCACTCTACTCCTGGCTCCAGCTGCTGGCCCTGCACTCAGGGCTCTGCTCCAGGCCCTGCATCTGGGGTTCTGGCTGCTGGCCCCAGCTGTGGCCTCAGCCTTGGGCTCCTTCTTCCTATCTGCCTCCCCTTCCCCTCCAGCAGCCATGGCTCCACTCCCAGCCCCAACTCTGCAAATTCAAAGATCTAAATATTTGTCTCCTTTTTGGTCTTTTTTGATGTGATATTTACTCATCATCTTGTCTCTTCCATTTACCAGTCTCCCAACTGTCTTAACATAATGGAGAATGCTTTTGTTTGCCAGTAGCCCACTATCAAAATTTCAGTTGCCCTAGGTGGTATGTCAGGTCTCTCTATTCTTGGATAGCTGCCATGTTAACTGGCAGGCCTAGAAATGCAACTAATGTAGTATTAGGCTGCCCAATAGTTGCATTTAATTATCAGCTAATTTGTTCTTGAATATTTATATCAATTTTAAACATTTGTCGTCACTTTTAATTAAAAAGTAAAGAGAAATTATAACAGGGCAGAGTCCCACTCCAGTCTCTTTTCAAGTTACTAACCACTTGGAAATCTTCTTCTGATAAGCATCTTGGGGTTTATTTCAGTGACCTTCCCCACTATTTTTACAGACTCATGCAGCCCTGTATTTATACTAACTCAGGGCTACTCAACACACAGCCCATTTGTTTGCAGCCCATGGTGCAGTTTTGGTTTACATGGGGCTCAACACGTGGCTGGCAGGTGGGAGCCAAAACAAAAAAGTACTCAATATAATTGTCTTCTGTTAATGTGCCCTTTTAGTAGTTAAATTCCTGGACTGTTGTTGCTCATTAAAAGTGCTGTCATATGGGTGGAAATTAGGTAAATATTGCATTTTATTAATATCAGCAGAACTGACTTAATGGGGCCTGTGTGTTGTGTAGTCTTGTCTTAATCTTTGTATTCATGCCCGTAAGTGTGAAAGAAGCTATTTGCACATATTTGAATATATATTTGCATGTATATGCAACCACACTTAAGTTCCAGCCCTCGGCATGTACTGTGAGTATCGTTGTGGCCCCTGGGACTTCCAAAGTTGAGTAGCCCTGTACAAACTCAATCCTTAACTCCTTTGATCAAGGTGGGAAGGGGACAGAAGGAATCTTTCTCTGGGAGATCTCTCTAGGCCTTAAGACTATTGAAACATCTTGACCCCTTTCCTGTCTTTGCTATTTCAGTTTATTGGACTAATTAGCCTCATCATTCTCCTCTGCCCATCCTAATCCATCAGACATGCTCTAGGGCCGTTAACTAGACTGCAGTGCTCAGGGTGCTGGATCATCTGCTGTTGCCCAGCTCTGTCACAGAAATATTAGAACCAAGTTAATGAAAGAAAGATTAAACCTAATAACACTGTGTAAGAGAATCCATTCCCATCGAAAATTAAATTTTAAATCTATTGTACTTGAGTTACTTGTATACCACACACATGTACAAAAAAAAGGTGGGAAGAAATCTTACGGTATGTCTACACTTGCACCCTCTTTTGAGAGAGGGATGAAAATGAAGACATTTGAAATTGCAAATGAAGCCGGGATTTAAATATCCCGCACTTCATTTGCATAAGACAAAGCCTCTGTCGACAAAAGCCTGTAGTCTAGATGTACCCTAAGGAAAGGATTCCTTCAAATCCAATATTTCACAGAATGTACATTAGTTGCCATTATTGGAGAGCGTAATCTTTTCCTCTCAAGGTGAACACAATTTTCTGTCCATAAGGAAAGGAAATCCGAGAGACCTTTTAGTGTACAGTTCAGGCTTTCAGTGTTTAATGATATGATGGATGCATAATTTATACATAATTTTATGGCTAATAATATTTACAAAATGAGTAGTTGCTGTGTAAATTGATATGCTATAGCTTCTATTTTTCATGTTTTGCTTAGCCAGCACTTCCGTTAAGCAAAACTGAAAAGTAAAATTACATTCCAGAGCATTTTGCTATGTTGCCTAGGTCCTTCCTTGTACTCTGTGACTACATCTACACTACATATTTCTTGCGCAAGAAGCCTTTTGCGCAAGAGTTTTTGCACAAAAACTTCTTGCACAAGAGCATGTCCACACCTCGAAGCACATGGCAAAAACAATGTGCTTTTGTGCAAGAGAGCATCCACACTGCATGAATGCTCTTGGGCAAGAAAGTTCTGATTGCTATTCACAGAATGGCCATCAGAGCACCTGTGCTTTTTTCCCATAGGAATTTCTTGTGCAAGAAACCCCTCTGGAACGTCCAGACTTGCCTTCTTGCACAATAGCTGTAGCGCTAAAAGCATTTATACCTCAGTAAAGGAGATTTACCTACGGCAGGAAAAGCCCTCTCTTCTGCCGTTTAACTGCCCATTTAATTGCTCAAGAGCTCATTTGAGGTGTGGACGCTCTGCAGGTTTTTGTGCAAAAACCTTGTAAAGTAGACATAGCCTCTATTACTACCCCTCTGAAGAATAGCACAGGCTTCTCCTCCGGAGTTCAATGGCCTTAGAAAGCTGGTTCCCACTATAGCCTCACTCTCACCAGGGGTGAAATCTTAGGCCCATTTAAGTTGATGATAGAACTATGCGGCAGTCTATACTGCACAGACTTGGGAGAACCAGAGCAGAGACTCGGCAAAGTCCATTAGCCTTGGGACAGTTGATAGGCATTCTCAAAAATTATTTGAGCCAGTGGACATAATGGACTTTTGCATGTTTGAAGGATCTGCCACCCAAACTTCAAAGCCTGATGGACCAACTTTCTGAAAAGACAACGTTCCAATGCATTCGGGTCTGATGGATAAGTAGCTATCACAGCCCATATTTCAGTGTCATGTAAGACTGAAAAAACACTTGTCATCCAGACACAACATTGTTGAATTGGACAGGTGCACTGGGGGTGTTCTCCCCCAACCTGCCATTTTCTACCAAATCAGAAACTTCTGAGATGGGAAGCTGAATGAGATGAAGAGCTGGGCTAATTCCATATGACACATACCAGATTCCACAAGATTACTCACAAAATCAGTCACAGGATGGAAAACTGAAAAGATTTTCACATTTAATAAATTGGAATTAGTATAACCTATGTTTCCTTTTGTATTGTATTTGACCGTGCCTATATAATGTGACTATATATTTATGTTCCATTTTCAATTTGACTTGATTTTTAGTTTCAAGTGAGACCTATTAAACAAGACAATTCTGAAGAAAATTGATTCAGGAGTTTTAAAATAGTTCCCTTCTGCTTGTGACTCTGAGAGTGAAAAAAAAAATCAAAATCTAATCTTCAGTCCTCTGTTGTCATACTGCAAATTTGTCCCATACCTTTACAAAATCTGATAGGATACAGTTTTGAGGATCCAAGTTTGGCTCATCTGTACTTATACATGGATAAAGAAATAAAACCATAATGTAATTAGTGGAGGAAAGTTTTTAACATAGATTATTACAAAAAATTAGGAAAAGGAAAGCTACAGTAACTAACTCCATTCTTTCCCCTGCAGTTAAACACTTTGTGATCTTGCTTGTAAATGAATTGAGTCATTATATTAAATGATGATATTGGCTCTGACCCAGAACTCGCAACATTGTTAACATTCTCAAAATAGACTTTGCCTTATTATATTGTTTCTTATGTCCGTTTCTAGTTCTAAACATTTTTGGAATGCAGCTCATTCTGCAACAAAAGCCTAAAAACTCTTGAAGCATAGAAAGCAGTATTTTAGAATTAAGAATAAATACAAACGGCAGGTAACCTGGTAAGAGCACTTTGTCTTATCAGTACACATTATTTATGAACATCAACAGTGTGCCAACAAAGTTGTTACTTTCATGTCTGTGGAAGCAAAGTGTCTCATTCTGCGTAGGGCTAGGAGGCCTCATTTACAGGGAAATTTTCTCCCCTCTGAATCTTTTTGGTTCTGATAGATTGTCAGTTCCATGCTTCTTAGATTCAAACAACCCCAGGGTGGAGGCAATGGGTGGAGAGTTGGCAGGTAAATTTTTCAGACACTTTTCTTCAAACTTCACTTCCTATGAATGAAAATCAATTCTTCCACATATAGCCCAAATGATCAAGCTTCACATCGGATGAGTAAAAGTGGGGCAAGCAGAAAAAAAAAGTCACAGCCTTCATCATCCTGGGGCAAGGATGTAGTAGCACTCTCCATCGCAAGCAGCTGCACATTTCAGCCCATGGGGCAATGCTGATTTACACCAGTGGAAAATCTGGTCCTCTTAGGACCAATTCACAATTGCCAGACCAAGATTAAGCAATTCACTGCTAGATCTCACAAGAAAACACACCTCTTTTCCATAGACCTTCCCTCAGTTGCATTAATCTAATAAAAAACCCACTCAAAACAGAGGAAGAGGTTATTGTTGGTTTTTTTAGGGGAGGGGAATATGTGGGTAGTAAAGGGCAATATAAGTAGATGGATGGATACATATGTATCATATTAGGAACTCCCTCACATGGTTGTAAAACAATCTTTGATTAGGCGTATTTACACCTGGCACAAAGAAGCCAGCTTGTCTACAACTGGCTAGTTGTTCTAGTAGTGGGAAATTCTCAGTTACCGTAAAACATGCCAAACAAACTCCCATGCCAACAGCCTATCCTCAATTCTGGAGGAGCATGCTAGGGGCAGAGGAGAACATGCTGAGCTGTTATCGCTGGCACCTGATGATCAAAAGGCAGTTTAATAAATTACAGCAGGCTCTGGGATGCTGTGACCAATGTTGGAGATTGGCGTTTAAGATTCAGGTGAATGTAACTGGCTCCATGATGCCCACCAATTCCAGCTGTTTATGAGCATATTTTGGTACAGGAGAGACTGTTGTCTCCACACAAAAGTGCTCCAAATAGTTGGAGTGTATACCAAATGTCATTTGGATGAGACTTGCTTTCAGCATGGCTAAATGTCAGCCTAGCCTGAACTGTGCCAGCCCGCACACCATAGATAGAATCATAGAATTTTAGGGCTGGAAGAGACCTCAAGAGGTCATCAAGTCCAGTCCCCTTCCCAAAGCAGGACCAATCCCAACTAAATCCACCCAGACAGGGATTTGTCAAGCTGAGACTTAAAAAACTCTAAGGACGGAGATTCCACCACCTCCCTTGATAACCCATTCCAATGCTTCACCACCGTCCTAGTGAAATAGTTTTTCCTAATATCCAACCAAGACCTCCCCCACTGCAACTTGAGACTATTACTAGTGAGAACAGCCTTTCTCCATCCTCTTTGGAACTTCTCTTCAGGAAGTTGAAGGCTGATATCAGATGCCCCCCCCCCTTCTCTTCTGCAGACTAAATAAGCCCAAATCCCTCAGCCTCTCCTCATAGATCATGTGCTCCAGCCCCCTAATCATTTTGGTTCCCTCTGCTAGACCATCTCCAATGCGCCCACATCCTTTCTATAGTGGGGGGGGCCCCAGAACTTGATGCAATACTCCAGATGTGGCCTCACCAGTGCCGAATAAAGGGGAATAATCACAGCTCTGGATCGACTGGCAATGCTCCTCTTAATGCAACCTAATATACCATTCACCTTCTTGGCTACAAGGGCACACTGTTGACTCATCTCCAGCTTCTCATCCACTGTAATCCCCAAGTCCTTTTCTGCCGAATTGCTATTTAGCCAGTCGATCCCCAGCCTGTAACAATGCTTGGGATTCTTCTGTCCCAAGTGCAGGACACTTGCTCTTGTTGAACCTCATTGGATTTCTTTTGACCCAGTCCCCTAAATGGCCCTAAAAGAGCTGAGATTGAAAGAGTTAAGTAGTCTCCCAGTTATTGCCCTACAGAGTGCTCGAGATCTTTTGAAATTTTCCAAGATCCATTCATTCTGAGAACTCTACTGGGAACTATGGGATAGGAACCCAGAGGGGACTGTAACTGGAGCTGTTTAGGACAATACCAGAGTTGAGCAAACCTACAGTGAGTGGCTCATGCTTTGAATAAGCAGTCCAGAGGAAATACAATGAACCATTCCAGTTAAATCAAGTCAGTTCTCCAGTGCAGACAATGCTTTCCTACCAAGGGTATGTCAACACATGTAGAGTCCATTCATGTTCCTTCCTCTGATTGTTTTAGTGGGCATCAGTGGTGCATGGCATTTCTTCTAATGGTATGAATCAAAGTACAAATGGTTGGACAATGCTATTGCATCAACGAGGCTAATTTATCAAAGGTTTTCAGAAGCTAAGGTAAATAAAGGATGAACCTACATCAAAGACACTTCTAGGCTGCTTTCTTTAAAAAACAGTTTATAAAACAAAAGATTACTAAACATTAAAGGATTAGGGTCCATCGTCACTGCCTTAAAAAGTGTCAGGTTAAAAAAATTCTGGTAATGTTTAATAATGCAAGTTTAATTTGGAAAACATGCTCAAAAAGGAATTTGTCTTAAAAGATTATACTTTTAATAGATAATTAGTGATAAAAGAAAATATTCACTTTTAATTCCAAACTGATGCAAATAAAAATTGTACAATTAAGCAAAAGATACCAGTATTTGTGAAGGCTTACACTTGTATAACTGAATGTGAAGCTAGCAGATGCAGGCTCCGGTTCACAGAAGACCAGTCACTTTGGGTATGTCTAGACTGCGTCCCTCTGTCAGGAGAGGGATGCAGAATGGCAGGTTGACATTGCAAATGAGGCAAGGATCCCTTATGCAGGAGGCATAAGGGATCTGTCAAAAAAGGCTTTCTTTCTTGACAGATCCCCCTCTAGACTGCTGCTTTTTGCCGTCAAAGTGCTGAGTTGGCAAAACGTGGTGGCCATTTTTATGCAAATTAGGTGCGAGATATTTAAATCCCTGCCTCATTTGCAATGTCGACCTGCCATTCTGCATCCCTCTGCCGACAGTGGGATGCAGTCTAGACATACCCTTTAATAGTATCTCTAAGGAGTTAGATCTAAGGTACTTTGGATTTGGATCACCATGCCTCACTTCTGTGTTGTTACTCAATAGGGTTATACAGTTTAAATCTTTAAAAACCTGGTTTTGATGACGGTTTCCCATATTAAGTAAATGATTATAAACAGTACCTAGGAAGGCAATACATACTAGTTGACATACATAAAAAAGTAGATTTCATTTTGTAACTATGGGTGTGTCTAGACAACAGGGTTTTTTCGAAAAAAGTAGCCTTTTTTCAAAAAAACTTCCCCTGCATCTAGACTGCTGCTGTGTTCTTTTGAAAGTAAATCAAAACAATGTGGCAGTTTTTTCGATCGCGGAAAACCTCATTTTATGAGGAATAACGCCTTTTTTCGAAAGTGTTCTTATTGAACACAAACTGTGCTTTTTCAAAAGAGAGCATCCAGACTGCCTGGGTGCTGTCTTTCGAAAAAGTGGCTGGCTTTTTCAAAAGTACTGGCGGTAGTCTAGACGCTTTCTTTCAATAGAGGCTTGTAGTCTAGATATATCCTATGTGAGAAGAGATCAGACTAGCTACAAAGTTGTTAAAAACATAATGGTAGTAATGTACATTAGTGTAATTTGCCATTCCAGCACAGGATCAAACAGATCAGTGTGGGTTTGTACTTGAATAGTGACAATAGCTCATTTATATAGCATTAGTGGGCTATGCCTCCTGCTCACTACACTCATCAACCCTCCCCCCCCCAGGGGTAGGCAGGCCCGGCTCTCCTCGCAGGTGCTGCAGAGAGGAGGGCCAGAGCTGCACCAGCCCTGGCCTCTGAGGCGGGGAGCCTGGGCCTCTGCCCATCCCCACCCAAACCAGACTAGGCCTCTGGGGCACCCCCGCACCCCACCCCCACAGCCAGCCCAGGCCTCTCAGGCCCCTCTGGCTGGCAGAGAAGGGCTGGGGCCACACAGGCCACATTCTGAGCTAATGGGGTTAGCAGCAGGGAGGAAGGAGAGAGGAGGCTGGGTACTTATGTAAGAAAAGAAAGGGAGGAAGATAAAAAGGAGAATAAACTGATGGTGACAGTCTGATGTGTGAGAAATTAAAAGAAAGATTCTCATGATCACAACCTGCCTTGATCAAAAATGCATACGAATAAGCAAAAGAAAGGAGGGTAAAAAAGGCAGTTTGTAAGGCAAGAATGGAGACTGAAGAATTATACAAAAAGCTGGAGGAAGATGATGATGATAGAAAATTGGTTTTTGGGTAGGTAAAAGAGAGAGGAACAATGAAATACAAGATATGAAAAAAATCTGTGTGTAGGATGGAACCTTGCAGTGACAAACCCCAAAGAGATGTTAGAGGTATGGAAAAAATGTTTCCAAAGCTGTTAAATGAGAGGAGAGTTGAAAGTATGACAATTATAAAGAAATCTCAAAAAGGCATCCGTCACTATAGAGGTGGTTGGACAAGCAGTGAATAAAATTAAGAATGGTAAATCAGCTGGAAAAGATAAAAACTGTTGATATGATCAAAGGGCTTGGAGATAATGAAATAAAGTGGTTTCACTGATTCCTATGTGTTTCCTGGGATCAAACCAGAATAATAGATTATTGAATTGGCTGTGCCTCTTTGGAAGGCTAAGGTTGATCCAAATATCCATCAGTGTACCACCCTGTTATAATTGGCCTCTCAGAATCCAGGACAGAGTTTTGGAGGCAAATTTGAGATATAAGGTGGAGGAAAATGTTGGAGAGGAGTAGTCTTAAAATTAGATGAAGGTTTCTAATCATCAGAGAAGTGAAGTTCTGGAACAACCTTCCAAGAGCAACAGTGGAGACAAACAAAATAAAACAAAACCCAGACTTGTTTTAAGACTGGGTTTGATAAATTGATGGAGGGGTTGGCATGATGAGATTGCCTACAGTGCCATATGGCCTATATGGCAGTAGCAAATATCTCCAATGGCTGGAGATGGGACACGAGGTGGGGAGGGCTTTGAGTTACCAGGAAAAAAATTATCTGTAATGTCTGATCGGTGGATTTGAACTAGATTAAATGATGAATTATCTGTACATCAAGTCTTTAAATGAAAATTCGAGGACTTCACTAGTTTAACCAGAGGTTATGGGCTCACAATACAAGTGGGTGGGTGAGGTTCTTTGGCTTGCAGTCATGATGATGGTACCTTTCATGCTTAGTATGGATGAATACTGCAGATGCAATGTGTACAATGAGACATATTTGAGAGAATGATAAGTGGATGGTGCAATTGATATGTAACATTTACTGAGCTTGAAAAAGCATTTGGTTTGGTTCTGCTGGAACTGGCATTTGGAGTACTGAGATGGATGGAAGAGGAATGTCAAGGAGTGGAGATGAGAGAGGAGCTACATCAAGTGTCAATAGTGTTAGAAAAAAACCTGCCCCCCAGTAAAAAGTTTGGCCAGGCTGCTCTTGCTATAGTGGGCTGCAGTACTCCTTAGGAGAAACCGGCCGCACCCTTCCTGCATACCATTGCCTTTAGAAAAGGGAAGGCGTGAAAAGGGAAAATAGGACTCTCCCACCCGTCACCTTGGCGTGAGAACTGCGGGGCTTACCTGGTCGCATGAAACCTGCACAGTTTTGGCCCACCCCCTGGGACACAGACCCCCCACTTGGTGACCGTTGGGCCGTATATGGTAATATGCAAGCGTGGGAAAGCGATGTGCAGACTTGGGAATAAATACCCATCTCACAGTTCGCTCGAAGAGGTCTTTGCAACACACTCACCCCCGTGTGTGTGCCTTCCCATATACTTCAAAGCACTTCTGGCCTGATCAACCGACCAGCCACCTCCCCCGACTCTCGGGCGTAACCAAGGCCTTAGCAACTGAACCGGATATCTTTGAAATGTTCCTTGTGCTGTGTAAGTTGGATGTATGATTTGATTTTTCTTGTTGTATAGCTTAGTGTTGTAGTTATTTTGTTAGTACATAGAGTTGTAGTTATCACTGTTATTAATTAGTATAGCTTGATATCTTTAGAGCAAAGACTATTCCCCTTACCATTCCCATCCTTATATTTCTGATACGTTCAACTAGAAATCGTAGAATAAATATAATAAATATTGTAAATTCATTACTGACACAGTCAATTAAAAATCTTAGAATAAATACTATAAATTCATCACTGTCATAAATAAATATCTTTTATTTACTAAAACAGTCCACCTGGCTCTGTCCTTCCCCCCGTGGGTATGCATCATCGGACCTGTGGTTCTCGCGACAAATAGCTAGCAACACAGAACTCTCTGATTCTATAAGGTGATGGTGGGATCAAGACAGGGCTGTGTGCTGAGTCTTCCTAGTTATCCCCTTTTTCATCCTATTACAAAGTTAAATTAGTAGGTGTCCCAAGTCAGCAGAGAGAGACAAAGAAGAGTAATGTATGATATCAGGTCATCTGCATACATCAATGAGGAATTGGTAAATATAGTCTCAGAGTTGGCACCTGTGTCTGAAGACCATGGTTTGAAGATAAACGCAAAGAAACTGAAGTTATGCAGGTAGAAGAGGTGGGAGAAGAGCTGCTGATTGATGTTCCCAGGGAGAAGTGAATCAGAAGAAAGAATGTGCACTTGGGATGTTCACTTCATGCCATCAGAATGATCTGGAGAATTGAAGAGAATAAAGTGTTCATGGACATCAGTGAAAAAGCTGGCATGAGTACTGTGGGACCAGCAATTCAGTAACAAACCGATGTTGTGTGTGTTTATCCATGCCTACTCTATGGTTTGGAAACAGTGGGTCTTACAGAGATGGAAGAAAAGATACAGGTAGTGATATAACAAGGAGAAAGAGAGGAAAGCAAAAAGTAGGCCGAGTATGTATAAAAATTAGGGGTAAAATGAACTTGGAACTTTTAGTGATAGACAGGCTAGAGAGCACATGTGATAAATGGGAGAAGAAAGACCAGGAATTAAAACACTGGTGGAAGAGGACAGCAAGAAATGATGTGGAAGAGCAAGCATACAATGGAAAAGGCTGTCAGGACAAGTTTGAAGAGAAGTGGAATGGAGCACTAAGATCTACAAACCTGTGCCATGGACTGGAAAGAGTGACAAAGAACTCTGGGCACCTCCACTCCTGTGTAAATGAGAAAAGGAGAAGAATGAAGTGAAATGTGTGTGTCAATATACATAGCTTCAGAACTTCGGAGCACACTTATGTATGTTAGCTTTTCATATCTCCATTCTTTCACTTTTTTAGTTCCATAGCAGCGCACACAGATAAAGAACATCATAAAACTTGTTTCAATCAAATGTAAAGAAATGAGTAGTGCCCTCAGGCTCCAACATTTCATGCTTTCTCAGTAAGCTGGCTTCAAGAGAGGTGTTGGTTTTGTTCATTGGCTGTTAAAGAAGAGGAGTGAGTTTAAGTTGTCACCAGAGGAATATCTCCCAATTTGTGTGTTTTGTTTTGTTTTGTTGAAGATTAAGGCATCTTTGTTTTCCATGCCATCCTGTTCCAGATTAAGGGCAAAGAAATGGATGAGAATCAGTTTTGTGAACCTTAAATATGCTGAGTTGAGACAGGTTACATCTAGGTTACATGATTCAAAATATTTTTTGTTCTGCCTTTTGTTCAGCCTCTTTGATTTATTAACATAGGTTTCTTTTTGATCTGGCCATATCTTGTCAGTCCTGAAGTCCCACCCATGGACTTTTGATTTCTTTTTCATCTAGTGATGCTGGCAAAGAACTCTTAAAAAGGGATTTGAGATTGTCATATAAAACCTCTGTTACTCAGTTTTCAATATCTCATTGAGCCTCTCACAGCTTTGATATTTTAAGTAGTCATCACAACAAAGGGAAAACAAATGACTGGAAAGGTAATGCAGTATATTAGACCTATTAATGGCTCTGAAAGTCCCAAGCAGATCTGCTGAAAGAAAAGTCCTTTCCCATGAGTGCTATTTAATTTCTGTGAGAGGGTTTTCCTAGTGATTTTTTTAAACTCCACACAATACATTTAATACTGTGACTGCTGTATCTCCACCTATGCTCACAGCACAGGAATATTCTCTGGCTTTATGGTTCCTTTAATTATTTAGCTTAAAAAGCCAATCGAGGGATTGTTTCTGGAGATTCTATTCACGTGGTTTTGCTACTGCTGTTGTAAATTCTAATTGGAAAAAAATCAGACAGTACCCCCCATTTGTCATCCCTCCAACATGGTAAGGCAACAAAGAATGAGTGATGATATCTTACTACACTGATTCTGTTTTTAAAACCAGTCATTAATGAATGTGACAGGTTCAAATATACCAGATGTCCGTTCAGATGATTGAATGTGAAGTTAGTAAGCACTTTAAGTGTTTAATTAGAATATTATTTTGATACTGGAAGTTACTAAAGTGGGAATAACTAGGCATTTTAAAATATCACAAGTCAAATTCCACTCTCAGATACATCTGTCCATCCCTCTAAAGGCACCTGAAGTCACTGGGTTTGCATCGGTGTGAGGAAAAATAGTCTAATAGTTACATTGCTAGCTGGAGACTCAGGAGACCCATTTCCTGTTTCCCAGCTCTTCCCTTGACTTACTCAGGGTTACAGGGAATCTTTTAGTCTTCTGCACCTCAGTTCCCCATCTGTAAAATGGAGATAACACTACTTCCCTACCTCAGAAGGGCTAAACACAATAAAGACTGTGAGATGTTTAGATATTGTTGAGTCTGTTATCAGGGTGATAAGTGGATAGAGAGTCTAGTTTTACGGTTGTGGTTAAGACATAACACTACTTTCTGAACAGCATCTTTCATACAAACTACCTCCCAAAATGCTTTGCAGCTGATGTTAGTCGACTTGGCTTTCAAGATTCAAGCAGCTTTTATAGAGACCTACATATGACCCTGGGTGCTGTAAATTGGATTAGTGGATATTTGTTCATTTCACCTGGGTTACAGGAAGCACTGAGAAATTGAACTGGTAGTATAGGATCAGCCAGAAGCTATTTCCTCTCACAGTAGGAGTCCAAAAGGCAGGACTAATCCATGTATTACCTAGCCACTAATACCAAATATTGAGATGTCATGCATTCCCTTTTCCTATCACATCCAATTGTCCCCAAAGAAATCCATGGAAAGGAAACATCCGACAGAATATAATACGTGTTCACTCTTCTGTCTTTCTATGTGCAGCATCAAATATCTGTAGCTTACACATTCTGTACATAGAAGAAAGAATTCCTGAAAGCCTTCTAAGACCTCTACAAACCACTCTGTAGGTCAGATACTATACCCAAGCATTCCATGCAAGAAATGTCTTAAAGAAATACTATCAAACTTTAAATAAAAACATTCAACAGTTTACTGGGACTATTCAAAGATACTACTGTTGTCAGGATCATATTAGTGTAAGATACCTGGTGACTTCCCCAAATATAGGAATCCTAGTGGATTAATCATCTGCAAGTGTCTGGCCTTTTTGGCATGGGGCTGGCATTTCCTTTTCTCCCCAAGAACTCAAATACCTATGCTAGGTCAGACTTCTTTTGAGATAGTGCCTGTCTGTTTGCTTTCGAATCTCAAGGCAACCCAATTTGGAATTGCTCCTTCCAGGATGATTAAACAAAACCTTTTCAGCCCCTCTGTCACACTATGTTTTACTTACCACTGGGGCATCTCCTTGTGGTCACTGAGAGGATCAGCTCAGCTTATCTGTTATCCCTTCCCTGCGAGCGTTCACTCCATCTCTCTCTCTCAGGACTCAACTGCTCCCTCTTCATTGCTTGGCCTTCTAGCCAGGTCACTGTAGTTTCCCCCTTCCAGAGGGTTTGTGTATCACAGTGTCTTGTATCAACCTCCCAAGCAATCTTCCAATTCACTGCCCCTCAATGGCACCACTTCCTTAGGAGCTGGTCAGTGAAGACCCTACAACAAGCAGTAAAGGTCTACACAGTCCTAAACTTTACACTGCTGTATCCCTGGTCTACTTCCTACATTGCCTTCTGTCATCCTGAGAGTGACTACATCCCCCTCTGTGCTCAGCTACTGGGTTTTCTACTGGCTGCTCCTGTTCTTCTATAGAGGAGGTTCATCTCTAAATAGGCCTCCTTTCTCCTTGACTCCTCCTCCTCCATGTTCAGGGTAAGCAGTTAATTGACTCACCCAGCAACCTTAACCCCTTCAGGCCTTGTAGACATTCCATCACATTCCGTTCTGGACAGCCCTACCTTACCTCTAACTCCCCTCGTGACTTCACATCGCCATTTACTTCAGCCTATCTATTTTAAATAATGATGCCCCTTCAAAATAGAAGATACAATCACCCTACCTTATGGCAGAATCTCGTTACTTTCCCTTTACGGTGCTCCCTTCTTCTTGCTGCTCTTTATTCGTCACATTCACTAGTATAGAAAACAAGTTCTCTCCAAACACATGCTCAAACAATATGCCTCTTATTTAGAAACTGTCGCTTGTACTGCCATTTTTAAAACAGCAAATTCTCCAACACTTTGCACGTGCTTTCCACTTAGTTCTTCCTTTTCGCCCATGAAAGGCACCAACAAATTCTTCGTTGGAGGCTGTACAAAAAAGTTGTCCTGTGCTCCATTTCTGTCTGCTTTCCTTTTTAATAGATGGTTCATTTAAAAACACTATTTTACTGAAGTAAGTTAGTGCATGCAATGTGCATGTAATGCACACATCAATCTGTCTAGGTATCGAAAGGGACTTATCTGTTTGGGCACTTAAATGTCCATCATCACCGAAGTAACAGAATGATACTGTGTACAAGGGATCGGTGACTTCTTGTGGAGGACAGGAGAGCTCAAGCTCGAATAAGCCAGACATTGTAGAGTGCCTGAGATGCTATGTGAGAAAGAAGGTGGCTGAAGTAATATCTTTTATTGAACCAGCTTTAAAAGATGTTATCTCCCCTCCTTGTCTAATATCTAGGGTTGACATAGATGCAACTACTCTATGTTCAACAACGACAATGTGCTATATGTAACAGAAATAAGAAAAATCTGTGATTACATACAATTGCAGAGCAACTGATAAAACTTGTCAGCCAAAGCCCTGCAGGAAAATGAGGACATAGATAATATGTATATATTTTTCAGCAATATATTTACATTATTACGAAGAAGGGAAGGAACCACTTTGAAATTGTTGTGTGGGATTTCTTCAGAACTTAAGAGAAACTCTCAAGCTCCGAGAAGAGAATGCCAGGTGGTTTACTGACCTCCTATGTGTGCTCTCTGCTGCTATGTAGGGGGAGAGCTTTGGTTCGCAGACTCAGGTTCTTGCTTTCCGGGCTAGGGTTAGAATTGCTGTAGACATGTTATACTCCACATGGAAAAAGGGGTGGAGTGCTTTGCATTGCTCAGCAGTGACTGTCCTCTACCGCCTGGTAAAGAGTGGCACTGACAGGTTCCCAGTGTAGTTCCATCCAATCCAGCCCTCCAGGCAGAAGGCAGGATAAAGAGAAGAGAAATTGGTAGTAATCCTTAGAAACTTTGTATGAGGGAAAGGGGGCCCCAGCAAAAGCAAGGGGAAGATCGGAAGGGATTCTTTTTTAATCCAAACCCATTTGCCCCTCCCTAGGTTTATGATACTGACTCAAATGCCCTGGAGCAGTACATTGATTAGACAACTATTTTAATTGTGAATCTGAAAGGCCCTTCCTTTTCAGCAGGGTTACGAACATTGCATGCATATTCTGCCCTGAATATAACCACAAGAAATGTTGTCTAAGCAGCTCACAAGTTGTATATTTACTTAAAGGGACAGTGCCAACTTACAACTCCAATTATGTTTTTTGAATGTTGCTCTTACCTTTGCTACTAAAATAACTACAATACTTTAAAACGAAAAATATTTTAACATTTAATAGAAACTAATTATTTCTAGTTAGTAGTTAAAGTGTGTAGAATGCTCTGAACATGGGAGACACTGTTTATTATTTGTGCCATATGTTTGGATTCTGCCAGGAAAAAGCTCAAATCACAACAGTGGTGAACAATTTCAAGCATGTGAAGCCATTGAAGATAACGGGAATGGGGGTCTTCAGCAACCCTTTAGAGGCACCGGGCAACAAGGGGCAGCAGGTAGCATAGGCAGGGGAAGGCATTGCCTTCCCAAGCTGCCAAGCATGGCCCCACCCACACTCTGCCCCCCTGTTGTAGGTATTTTGTAGGCGCAGTGTTGTTGCCCCTGAACACCTGCCCTCCCTGTGCTCCAAGGCTGGGGAGGCACCTTCCTCCATCCTTGTGTGTTGAGGGGTGGCTGCGGCTGTGTGCTGCCCCACCTTCCCATGGTGCTGGTGGGTGGTAGTTTGGATCCCAGGGGGTGGAGTCTGGGCAGAAGGGGCAGGGCTGGAGTCCTACCTTCACCCACCGCCGATGTCGAGCACCTTGCTAGATCAAAACCCTAAGTCCTGTGCAACCAGATCCAAACTTCCCCAATGTTTTGGCATAGTGATATCTAGGGATTTAGTGTGGGTCCATCCTTGAAATGCATTCATGTTAGACAATTAAAACAGATGGGCCGTTTTTCCTTTTTTTTTTTTAAATTAGTTTCACTGTCCTTTTCCATGCAATGCCACAATACTATTGTTCAGACTGCTGTACAAGAATGTTATTTAAATCTTTATAAGAAGTTATTTTTATTTTTTAAAAGTATTTTTTTCATTCCATGTCCATTACATTTTATAAATACACAATATTTTCTTTTACACAATATTAATTTGGGGACTGAAAACCAGTTGACAGGGTCCCTTCAATTAGACAGAAAACAGCAGGATAATTGTCTTTCAAGAAAAAAAAATCTGAATGTCGCACCATCTAGATGATGATAATTTTGTAACAATATAAAATATGGAAGAAAAGGATGTGACCAGCAAGCCCCAACACCATAAGGAATTTTAATCACATGAACAGTCCTACTGAATGCAAATTTTTGCAGGTTAGAAGGCCTTAAATTAGAATAGGAAAAATAGCAAATTAGAAAATGTATTTGATCAGAGCCCAGTGAGAATATTGAGACCATTGCTGAAATGAAAGAGGAAAAGATGAATCATCTGTTGATCCTCCCTGCACTGCTGTTTGACTTCTCCCACTACAGACAATGCACAACCTGATTTGTATATTTAGTTTTTTTTTAATTATGTGTTTTTCAACAATTAAAGACTCTTTATTTCATGATCTCTCACATTCATGATCTTTAAAATCTGACCTCCACATTGAGTTAGTTCAATTAGAGGTGACCCCTGCTTTAACTTTTTATAGATTGCATGTTCCTTGTGGTCACTCTACAGAACTCTGTATAATAGAACATTTCCAGCTGTAACAAGAGAGCTTAGCCCTGCAAAGATCTGAGCCACAGGCTTAATGTGGTGCAATCTACATCTCCAAAACACCTGTTCAGAGGAAGACTGACAAACAATCATGCCATTATTCATCTGTGAAATTGGCATAGGAAACCTATAGCCCTGAAATCCTAAGCACAACAAAGAGTCAAAAATAAGGCAAATTCATTTACATTTGGCTATTAATTGATGTTATAGATAAGCCAATTATTTATTTATCAGATTGTCTCTTTAAAAGCCATATGTGCATGCTTTTTCTACTTGTGGAAACTCTATAGCAATTAGAACAATTATCATATTTTGTTTAGCTAATATTCCTTTCATTTGAAATATTAAGGTGGATACTCACCTAAATACAATTACAATCTTGAGAAACTAGAAAACTGTATGTTCCATTAATACTTACAGATAATTTTGTTGATATTTCTGTAGAACTTCTTTTCTTATATTTTAATATTCCAGTTAAACTTCAACTAATTCATTTGCTATTTGAGATCACCACAAAGCATCTTTTGAAGCAATTATCTCCAATATGACAAAGAAATACTGTTCAGAAAAGATCTAACTTTGGACTACTAAAATAGTGTAAGCCCAAATATGTGGCTCTTAAGAACAATAATATTTTTACTTTCAAGGCAAGGCAATGAAACTCATGCACTCATATCTGCTACAGATCATTGCAACCATTTAAATCAATGCGATCACTGAATTTCATGCAGACTGTTGCAAATATTCATTAGTCACTGGAGCAAATATCTCAACCAGTTCAATGAATATTAGAAATCACAATATAATATTTAATATTATGCTTGCCAAATAGTGTGATCAAAATTAGTCCTCAAAAATGTTGATTTTTCATTTAAAACATATTTTAAAAATTTTGGATGAAAATTGAAAACTTTTTGATTTTGAAAATAAAAAATCAGTTTTTCCCTTGAAAACAGACACTTCTGAAAAACAGTTTCCACAGAAAATTTCTAGTCACTTCTAATTCGATGCCAGAACCTCGACTGGTATGAATCATAGTAATTTGGCTGAAATTTGATCTTCTATTGTCCAAAGAGGGGTTTTTATTTAAAGTGGTTATTTTTGCTTTCATACCTCTTTCTCTGATGAGAATAAATGTTTTATTTCAGAATCTATTTTATATTTTTGAATTGTTTAGTGTTATAAATAGGGCATCAATAAATATATTTAATTGCATCTGTCAATTTTCTACAAAGGTCATTTTGGTGGGTAAAATTTCAGTCCCCATGGGAGAAGAACCAAGCCAAAGTTCTTTCTTTTTAACAGAGTCTCTGCTGGCTTTCCATTGTGGCCCAAGTATACCTTATGGCAGATCAAAGAGTAAACAAAATACCATTTAGAAGGTAGTCAAATAAGTCATAATGAAAAAATGCTTTGAAAAATGCTGCTTCTTTTTGTATGTGCACATTTTCTATAACACAACACAATTTTCTCATGTGTTCTTTCATCTAACTTTTTTTTGAATGTATCATTTGTAGATTGTTCATGAGCAGTTTGTTGAAATGCTCAGTATTTGTAAATAAAATGTAAGCTGTTTTGGCAGGACATGGTATGTTTCCATTTCTTAACTGGTGCACCTCTTAGGATCAGTTTGACAGAGTAAATACTCAAGATTATTAATCTGAAGCTTTCTTTCCATGAAAATTCTGCAAAATTTACTTAAAATATGCTTTGCTAGACAATATTTGAGGAAAGTGAACAAAAAGGTGGAGTCTTATAAGTACAGCTGAAGTAAATTATTGTAAGAACATTATATCTTGGAATTTTTATGCAATATTAACTAAGCTTTACTAGATCCTTAATATGAACAAGATTTCCAAAGACTGTACTTTGGACATCTGGTGAGGATCTTTTTCTCACTGCATAATTTCCCAAAGACCAAGGAGCAGACAAATGTTTACTTTCTTGAAACAAGAAGAATATGACCAAATAAAAAATGAAATGAACACAATAATCTGATTTTCTGTCTAAAATGGTGTCTGGGCCCCCTCTTAGCCTGCGAAGAGTGGAAAGGGGTAATTGTCAATGATTTTACTGGTTCCTTAAAATACATCTCTAGTTACAAGTTGTAACAGAAGGGTCCTTTTCAGTGCCCCCTGTCAGAGAGTTGATCTAGTCTGTTATACACAATTGTCTATTTCACAATAAGATATTTCAGTCCTGTGGTCTTCAAAGTGCCCATTGAAAGCACTAATTAGTGATCATTTAAGTTACTTATGTAATGTTAACTTCACCACACAAGGGATGCTCTTGAGCCTGGCCTCTGTTCATTCCATTTCATTTTGGGGCTTTGAAGATAATTGATTTTTTGAAGACTGCAGCATTCCCTTAAAAATCAGAGACTATTAGAGTGGGGAGCTAATTTTGACTCAACCATTCATTCCCTGTTTAGAGGAAGAACTGTTTACTTTCTCTCCTCCGCCTACCCCCTCCCTCTGGATATCAATTAATTGAATTTTAAAATTAGTGAACTAACCAAATGTGAAATAGCTTAAAGCGCAATTACATTGGAGCAGAAATCTTGAATACTAAATAATCAGGATCAAAAATGATGTTTTAAAAGGCACTAATGGTGCATTCAAACACTGAGGTAAAGTCTTAAAAATCAGTTTGTAAATATTTTGATAAAGTATATGGGACCAGTTCCAGGGCTGCAACTGTAAGTCAAGAGAATGTATATGCAAAGGCAACGTAAAACTCTCTTTTTGCACTTCCTGGTTCTGCTGCCAGCTCTGTTCCCTTGTGGTTAGACCACCCTCTTGGCTGCAAACAGCCCCAAGAGTCCAGAACCATAGCTGAAAATTAGCACAGTAAAGAGGCATCCCAGCTACTTTGCCTTTCCTATAACCCTGTCTTGTTTTCCCTGTTACATCAGCAGGCACAGCAGCCTCTCAATTGGCTCCACTATACTGAGAATCACCTTTGCTTTGGAGAGGTCCTTCCTGAGCTGATTGTACCAGCTTTAGGGCTTTGCTAGGCACACAACTCACTTGTGAACCTGATCCCTGAACTTGTGAGGTGGGTTACAGCCCAGAAACTACATTGCAAATGACCACGGTCAAGAGTTATATTGAAATCTGTACCTAAGTGAAGTTGTAACAAGGGCCATTTCCTGACTCTGTTATTTTTCTTCAAATGTAGGCTAATCCATACACATGCTGAACCCCCATAACTGGTCTACCTGCATAAAAAAGTGTTATATCAGGATCACAGTCTCCCTCTACACTCTAAAGTTATGCCTCTTTCAGTGGTTCAATCAAAGAAAGAGAATGGTCTGAACTGTAGTTGAGTGCTTCAATCACAATCATTTCTCTACCTTGAATTATTTTGGGATCTCCCAACCAAGTTTGTTAAGTTTTAAATTTCTAGATAGATAAGTGAGTTACTTGGCCATTCATGAAAAATCTTCTGAAAATTCTTGTAATAGTCAGTGCTATGTTGTTGTTGTTGTTGTTTTTAAAAACAAGTGGTAACTAGGAAAAAATGAATGACTTTCCCCCTTCTTTGCATCTTCTCAGGGGCAAGATTCTGATCCTCAAATCTCAGTGTATATAATCATCCAGTGGTTATTTTGTGCATATACTGCATAGCCTTCTTTACATCAAGTATAGAAATTTCATTCATCTGTTTATCATTCGTATTCCAATCACCCAGGCAATCACAGCCATACTGGGACAGTCCAAAACTCCATCTAGCCAAGTACCCTGTCTTCTGACAGTGGCCAGTACCAGGTGCCCCCAGAGGGAATGAACGGAACAGGTAATCAAGTAAGCCCATCTCTGCGCCCATTCCCAGATTCTGACGGAGGCTAGGGACACCATTCACACCTATGCTGGCTAATAGCCATTGATGGACCTATCTTCCATGAGTTTATCTAGCTCTTTTTTGAACCCTATTAAAGTCCTGGCCTTCACAACATCCTCTGGCAAGGAGTTCCACAGATTGACTGTGTGGTGAATGAAGAAAAACTTCCTTTTGTTTGTTTTAAACCTGCTACCTTTAATTTCATTCGATGACCCCTAGTTCTTGTGCTACTGGATCTGAGCAGGGAAGAGGCTGCTTTAAGTTATAGCAGCCATCCTGGGTAGCATTTTTGTCCAGAATGGCGACAATGGCCTAAATGTCCATACCCCAGTAAACCAGTAGCACTAGTGCTTGCAGGAAGGTCTGGTAGTGCTTTTTACAGCAACCCTTGGTACTGTGTGCACCTGGGGAATTTTCCCTTGCAGCTTGTTATGGCCCTTGCAGCTTGCTATGGCAATGGTAGATGGGGCCATGGGGCAAATCCTATCCAAGGGATTTATCTCAGCTCCACTTAATTCTGCATGTAATTTGCTGTTTTGAGGAAAAAGAAATGGTAACAGTTCCAAAAAATGTCTCCATGGCTGTGTTTACACTGAACTTTTAGTTATAATCTCCCACCATTGCTTTATTATGGGTGCAGCTATGTTTGTACTAGCAATGCTGTGATCACTCACATAGAACAGCGATCAGTATTTTTATCATCTGTTCATTTGTTTTAATCCTTCTTAGAGCAGGTCTAGATAAGCTGGTGGCAAAGGCACTGATGGCCAGTCCACACTAGTGCTGCCACTGATTTTAACAGAAATTCAAAGTAAACAAAGCCTATTAGCTGTTAACTTGTTTATCAGTACAAGCAGCCACATGCATCTCTCTGGGGGATTACGTCTGGCTAAGATCCTGAGTTTGCTTTAAGGACTTCTCTGTCAAGAAAATAAGAACCTTGAAATTAATTGTAGGACGGCTATGAAGAAGCGGAGGGGTGAGGTGTTAGATGCACAAAGCTGCATCTAATATGAAATGGTGAGGGAGTCCTAACAGTTTTCTTGATATTGATAATGTGCTGGATTCTGCAAAGTGGTGAACATCTCCTGGGAGGTGCTGAGCACCCTCAGCTCAGATTCACTTGAAGACATGATGTGCCTTGTAAGATAGTGTCCCAAAAGTGCAGGTTGTTAAACATTAGAATTTAAGTTACTGTTTAGAAATCATGTAGCCTCCTTCTATCAGTTTTCTAGCCTTGAGATCCTGTTAGTGGCTGGATATGGCAACCGTCACCAGGAGCCCGATTGTGTTACCCTTCCTTACAAAGATTTCACTGTTGGAAAGCGTAGAGTATTCTGATGCTTTCTGAAAGCTATTTGAAATTTGAAGTCAAGAATCAAAGAGAGGTGAAAGTGTAAGAAAGCCTATCCAGTTTCAAGTCAGAGAAGCCTTCTTTTCATGCAGAATTTTGAAGGGAAATTCTTTGACACTGTAGGTAGGGCACATACACAAAGAGGCAACTAAATGCCTATTGCTTGGATCAAACTGAAGGAAATTCTAACTGGAGCTTTTAATTTCTTCATACATGGGCTATAGCTAAAGAACTACAGACCATCAAATATGTATAACCCATTAAGAATGTTTGCTACTGAGTTTACAAGATTGTTCTGGGAGATAGGGTATTAAGTGCTAACTCATACTTGAGAAATCAAGTTTAAAGAGATAGTTAATGCTGCTTCGTTGTGTGTTGTGTTGTGTTGTATGCATTCATTAGTAGCAGCGTTATCTGAGTGCACTGAAGGCAGAAATCTTGCTGATTTGCTAATAGGTTTTGCATGTGGATGCTGATAACAGGCTACTAACTAAATGTCTTCTCTCTCTTTAAGTGGAAGAGCGTAAAGACTGTAAAAATAAAACACCACTGTCCAGGTGGAGTAACTAGAGCATAATTTTTTTTAAATGACTGGATCAAGTTTTCAGAAAAAATACAAAAAAAGAAGCAAAAATGCAGTATTTAAGATATTTCAATTAATACAACAATAACTGTAATTTACAAAAAGAACAAATGCAAAATGCAAGTCTATTGCTTGATGTCTTTTAGCTTTTATTTTCTTTTTTTTAAACAGATGTAAGCCTAGTGCATGAAGATAGGTTCAGTGTATTCTAGTTACATAGATAAATCAAAACATGTTGGTTTAGTAATAAGGAGTCCTGTAGCACCTTATAAACTAACAGATGTATAGACCAATATATCTGTTAGTCTATAAGGTGCTACAGGAATCCTTGTCGCTTTTGCAGATCCAGACTAACACAGCTACCCCTCTGATACTTGGTTTAGTAATGATACTGCTTATGAGCCACATTATAGTCCATCTTTATTAATGTGCCAATGTGACACCAAATTTCAGAGTACTTTCCTCCCCTTTTCTCACTAATGTAACATTGTTTCCTGCATTAAATTTATGTTTGATTATCCTTTTAAGCATTCTGATTAAGCTAAGGAGTCGGATAGCTTTCCATTCTCATCAGAGTCATCAGTGCCAATTTCTTCTCTTCTTTGGAAGGTGTCTTTAGTAGTTTCAATATACACATTTTTGGAGAGGAGTTGATCTTCAAATCTGTGGCTTGAGCTGAAAGCCCACTGAAATCAATGAAAAGACTCCCAATTGTTTCAAGAGGCTTTGGATCTGACCCATATTGTTTCAAAGCATCTTTGTAACTTGTGACAAGAGAAGATTTATAGGGTAGCTCAGCTAATGGTTTGGGTATAATTGTAAAACTTTTAGCAAAAAAGTCAGAAGAGCAGAAGCCACAACAGGCTCAAGAATGCAAAATGTAACATTGATATGGATGTGGAAACACTAGGGCTGCGTCTAGACTGGCAAGATTTTGCGCAAAATCTTGCCGCCTGTCTACACTGGTCGCGAGTACTTGTGCAAGAACACTGACTTTGTAATGTACAAAATCAGTGCTTCTTGTGCAAATACTATGATGCTCCCGCTCAGGCATAAGCCATCTTGTGCAAGTATTCTTGCGCAAGAGGGCCATTGTAGACAGGAACGTTAATTTCTTGCGCAAGAAAGCCCGATGGCTAAAATGACTATCAGAGCTTTCTTACGCAAGAGAGCGTCTACACTGGCACGGATGCTTTTGCACATCTTTTGCGCAAAAGCATCCGTGCCAGTATAGACGCTCTCTTGCACAAATACTTTTAACAGAAAAACTTTTCCGCTAAAAGTATTTGCGCAAAATCATGCCAGTCTAGCTTAGAAGTTCTAGAGATGAGACTATGCTCTCTGCCCACTGATCAAAATACTGTCGAAGAGGGCAAGTAGAACTACCCAGTTTCTCTCTCTCTCTCATTCCTGAAAAGTTCCATCTGACTCTACAGCTTCTGAAGTCAGTGGATAACTTCCTATTGACTGTAACGGGAGCAGGTACCCCAAAAAAGATTTATTTATACTCCATTTACTACAGCATGGGTGAAACCCTGGCCCTACTAGAGTAAATGGGAATTTTGCTGATGACCTTAATGAGGTCCAGATTTTGCCCCAGGTGTTTTAATCTCATCTCAATTATATGCACCATGTGATCATTCTACAAAGAACCACCATGCCATAAATATGACAGGATTAATTTTTTCAGACCAAAAAAATTACTTGCCTTTATACCCACCTATATGTTATTGTATTCCATTGTAAGGCCTTGACCTAAATATACAATGAATCTTGCCAGTTCTATTTTTAAAGTAGTTTTAAGACATTTTTTAAGAAAGGAAATGTCTAATCAACGCATGTCTAGTAATTATGCATTCTTATTATTACTATTACTGAACATATTGCATCAGGATCAGCTGAGATAGGCATGGCACAGACACGTCAGAAGAACTATCCCCGTCCCAAAAATCTGCACTCTACAGTGGTAAAGGGGAGAAAGAGGAGAGATGCAATCAGATATATACAATTTTTATATTCATGTCTACACTGGAGACTTTTTGTTCTTTTAAATAGATAAAGTAAGCTCAATGATCCCCCTGTACTTCTCCACGTACACATCACTAATCAACTGGCTCCTTATAGGTACTGAAGCAGAGGTTGGTTTCGAGGGGGTTCTAAGAAAGCTAAGTATGTTGATCTTGCTGAGCAGTTCAGGGAAGACATTCCATGTGTAAAGGGAAGCACTGAAAAGGGTGCAAAGGTATTTAAGTAAGAAGCTACTCCAGGCTGCCATTGCTGATGGAAGGGAGGAAGCAAATCATGTTATAAGAGATTAGAGAAATTAAGTAGGGAAATTATAAATAGCTGGAGTGGACCTCTATTAATGGCTTATTTAGATTTCATTGAAGTGAATGGTGAATTTTGCTTTAAAATCAAAGGCACGATGTGGCCCATTGTGAACAAGTCTGGCCCACTCGCTCAGGAAATAGCAGATATATTAGAGGATTGAAAGTTTTTAAATGTCAAAGAATGAAACATGCAGAAATAATAAGTAGACAGATGCTACATGACTTGGAAAAAAATTTGTACATTAAAACTGGCATAAAATTGATGAGGTAGGGAGAAAGTAAGTCTAAAAAAATAGATTTCAGAAATTAAACTGGGGGAAGGAGCACACCTCTACCCAAGATTATGTATTGGAAAAGGATTGAGATAGGACACTAAATACACCAATGGTTATTTACTGTGGGATTAAGTTCTTTCACATTACAGCATACCTATTATTTTCTTTAGATTATGCCACCTAATTAAAAGGAATGGGTCTTCCATTCAATTTATAGCTGAACAAAACACTGTCTGCTCTGTAAGAATATTTTTATTTTTGGGTAATATGCCACATAATTACAATTAATAGTATTTTTCAATGTCTTAAGAAATTATCTTATCATTCCACCATAACTGAGCATTCCTTTCTGGGTCTTTGGGTCAAGCAAAGGGTTAAAATTCTCTATCACTATCTTGATCTTTGTTGAAATGGTGTATGGGAATGAAATGGTTGCCAATTTCTTTGCAATGCATTCTGACTGTACGGGAGTTCTTTTTCTCCTGACAGGCAGGTGAGATCAAAGTGGTGCAGGACAAAAGGGGCTCAGCAGTGATTTGTCAGGGGACGAAAGGCAGTCCTGTCTGGGAAAGTGGCTGTAGCCCAGAACGAGCCTTCAGATCACTAACACACTAAAGAAATCATGGCATGAGAAAAAGTACAGCAGAAAAGGTTCAAAGGTCAGTTTTATTTGGTTTGGATTATTGGTGCCTCCTTTTAAACCAAAGAGCAAGAGGGAAAAAGAACAGGCTAATAACCCTTGTTATTGTCCAGGAAAAAACTCTTTTGTACACATTGCTTGGAGATTGTCTGTAATTAAAATGCTGTTTTTAGAACAAGGGCCTGATCCTGAAAATCCTTACTTGCGTGAGTAGTTCCTAGTCACATGAATAACCCCATGGAATTGCTCATGTGCACATGTTTGCAGCCTTGGGCACTACATTTGGTTTGGGGATGTTCTCTTTGTGTGGTGTATTCCTTAGATATTGGCATCGCCTGTTTTCAAATAAAAATAGAGGTGTCATTAGTAATTTGAGCAAGATTTTTATTTAAAAACTTGTTTGTAAGATTTCAGGAAATAAAAGGCTTTGTAGAAAGAATAAGTTAATCCATTCATTTTATATTATATTAAAATATAAGAAAGTTAATTATCTCCTAAGACCTGAGTAATTAGTGTGGCTCAGCACAGTATATTATATGTATATATAAAAACATAAAAATAGTCGACCAGATCCTCAGCTGGTATAAATGATCATAGGTCTTTCGATTTCAATTCAACATTACTGATTTATAGCGGGGGTGGAGGGGATGATCGATTTTCCCCCAGTAATCATACATTTCAAACAGTTGTTTTGGACTAGAAACTAGTACGCTCTATTTGAATCTGGAACTAAGTATCTCATTCCTTGATATGGCAATGTTAGCTCCCATTGAAAATTAGACCGACTTTGAGAAAGTTCAATAAAGCCTTCTAAGTCAGAAGACAGTGATAGTGGTGATATGGAATTCTTGAGTAAACTACTGCAAGAAGATGCAGGGTGATCTGGCTTCCAGTTTCTCAGGTCAAAATAGCATTAATCATGCCTGATGTGGTTACAGGAAATTTGATTAGGTATATACATCCGTTGGCTTCACCGTCTCCATCTTGAATGGAGCAGAAGAACAGATAGATAAGCAGAAAACGGGGAGGAAGGATGTCAGAGCAGGCTCCTATCGTTGTCCCCTCCTCTTTCTTTCTATCTTACTCCAATAGTAAATGTTTGTTGGAAACATTATGGTTCACTGGGATTGTGTGTGGGTAGTTGGGTTTGATGTTTTACTGAAAATAGTGTGTACGTTTATGCAGGAAATTGGTATATTTGCAGGTAAGTAGAAAGATGCTTCAGGCTCCGCATCAAGTTTTCCTCCAATGAAGATCATGGTATCACCCACATTTTCACGGTCTTGCCTCTGATTGTAAAAAAGGAAAAGTCTCTGAGCAAAGCTGAAATATCCTTCCTTTTAGAGTAAACTTCAACAATCACTCCTGGATGCCTTGTCAGAATTAGTTATTTTAAATTGTTATTTATATTGTGGGAATAACACGATCAGGACTAGGGCTCCATTGAACTAGATACTCTATAAACATTTAAGAAGACAGTCCCTACCAATAAGTGCTAATGGCACAATCCAAAAAAAAGAGAAAAATAGACAAAGGTTGTGGAAAAAAGATACAATATACCAACAAAGTAATCCAAAGGGTGGCAGGCACCCATGATGTTAATTCTATTGTGTTTGTTTGTTTTTTACAAAATTTGATAGTATATTTGTTTTATTTATAATTACAAAAACATGTGCTCAACATCCAGAAATCAGTATAAATAAAAAACCTACATTCACTGTCCAGTCAAAGGAGCATTAAAGAGTGGTCTCTAAAGAGGGATGGGATGGGGGGGAGGGGGAAACCTGAGGCCCCTGGCTTGCCTACCCCCAAGATTCAGGGTTCCCCCATAGCATTAGGGAGCCTCCATGCTGGTGCCCCAGCTCCCCTGCCACCACTCAGTGGGGCTGGAGCACACAAAATCCACTCGCCTGTCCCTCCTCCCCTTCCCCCCCCCCCAGTGTGCAAGAGGAATGTGGGGAATGTCTTTCTCCTTCTCAGTTGGGGGGCCACCATCAGTGGGGGTTTTTTGTTTTTATTTTGTGTTTTGGTTTGGTTTTTGGTTTTCACTTGTATGCAGCCCCCAACTGATTTTTCTATGGATCAGTAGCCCCCCAGCCCAAAAAAAGTTCCCCCGTCCTGTTCTAAAGTGTTATTCTTTCAGTAAAGGTGGCTGAGAATTATACTTGAAAACCTGAAGAGAATGATTAAAGAACAATTAAAATGAAAATGATTGTTCTGCTTATAAAATACAATTAAAAACCTGAAATGGAAATATGTGGTAAAATGGATGTTTAATATGTAAGAGGTCATTTGTGGCAAAATTGTTGGCACCCAAGATATACATGACATAGAAAAAATGACACTTTCCTAGTGCTGCTGTGGTTTTTCAAGATGATTGCTAGCATGGGGCTCCATTATAGGTGATGAATGGAACCACAGAGCACAAGCTTGAAACTGTTTGTAAATCAGTGTATTTTGCAGATGTGTGCATTCCCTGCATGTGTACTTATATCCCCAACTATGGGCATATAAAGTGGTACAGCCATAAGCATCACTCATTTCTTTCTATTGTATCAAGAATTTATGGCAAAAAGGGACATGGGAACTGTGAGCCAGTACCTGTAGTCTCAAAGAACTAGAGTTACGTTGGTGAGTAACACTTCTTTCTTCTTCAAGCATTGTCTGTATGGATCCCGGGAGGTTCCTTAGGTGGTGAATCTGAGGAAATGCACATGAATAAAGATTCCAGGCTGTTACTGTTGAACTAAGAATTTGATCTAGAGGCCAAGTCATGAGAATAATGCTACATAGCTATATGGATGGACTCCCAAGAGGCATCTTTTCATATCTCAACGAAAGAGACATTTTGGTTACATGCAGATGAGTTTGCCTTGGATGTGATAGAACCTGCTCTAACCCCACTTGGTACTAAAATCCCCACCAGGTCATAATGAGAAACTTGGCCAGTGTCTGAATGGAGACAGGAATCTGATCCTGTTCCCAGAACAAGAGTTCTAGGAGATTGTTCAGCAGACTACAAAATCTGCTCCCAGGTCGAACAAGCTGGATACCAAAACTAATGGACCTAAGATGTGATTTTGAGCAGCACTTTGGATCAGTTTTGTCTTATCTTTTTGAGCACCCTGAAGTCCAGGGAAATTTAAGGGAGAAACATATTTAGCTCTTCCTCAGGAAAGATAGATACCCCAGAGCCCTCTTAGAGCTAAAACAGAATAAGTTATACATGATATTGAGAGTTGTGACCATGACCATCTGAGTGGTTCTCAGAATGATTCTTTTGTCTCTTTAAAGGGACCAGTTTTGCTGGGTGCTGTATTTTCTGCTTAGATTACCCACTGGGAAACTATCTTTCCCTGAAGAAATGTGGGTGTGATGTTTCAAATATGGACACTCTTGTTCCCAAATTTTATGGCTTCTTGTTATAGAATTGCATAGTTTTATTTATCACATGATATTGTGAGAGATACATGTTCCTTATCTGGAGTCCAAAGAGTCACAATTAACTTCACTTCTTGTGTCAGGATGAAAGTGGACTTTTTGAGATTGATGCTTAGGCCCAATAATTGGAGTATCCAGCAAAGTGTCTTCAGAGCAGATTGGAGAAAGAAATCCTCTCAGCCAGTCCTAAAGATATAGGTACTGTCCCAGTCCTTTCCAGTGGGCTGTCAGACATACGGAGTTCATTTCAGCAAGATACTTAAGCCTGTTGGAGCTGGTGTGACAACTCAGGCTTGTGTTTTCTGAATCAGGGCCTGGATGATGACTGATTAGACTATGGAGAGCATGAAAGGCAAGATGTGAAACTGATAATATTCGTCTCTGAGGGAATCTGAGGTATTTCCAATGAACAATGCAAATCACAGTATGGAAACACACACGTTATACACTGAGAACCATGAACATTGCTGTGGCCCAAAAGAAAGAATTATGGATACCAGTGTCATGTTCTGGAACATCAGCCGTCTGATACCTATTACGGTACCGGAACGTGTTAAAGGATCAACCATCTGATTGATGTATTTGACATCGGAGACCTGTATATGATTTTGGGATATAACTCCCATTTTATTTTGTATATTCAGAAGTAATGAGTGACTTCTCTTGTCCTTTATAGCACAGACACCCCGTGTTATAGATCCTATTTGGAGAAGCTTGCTTTAGCACTTCCTTGTGACACACGTATCTGAACGGAGATTGGGAAGTCAGAAGAGGGAGCAACAGTAAAAGACAGGAAGGGATGGAGAAATAATAATGCTTTATTATTAATGATCTCCAAGATCCATTTTGTTGATGTAATTCCACTTCACACCATAAGAAAAGAACAAGTTGGCACCAAAAATGATCAAGGAGAGAAACATGTACACAAAAGCAGATTGATGTGAGGTTCTTAAGCAAACCCCTCAAATGTGGAAGTTGGTACTGGCTGCTGCTGAAGCCAGATCTACCAAGATGGCCTTCTTTTGGTAGGCTTTGCTCTTTCCCTTTTTGAGGTGACTGCTTCTGTACAAGATCCTCCTCCACGCATTGCCTGAAAGAACCCTTGTCTCATATCTGATGATTAAAGTTTGTCATTTTGCAAACATAGCACCAGGGAGTCAGAGATCTGAAAGTGATCTGGAGGCTTTGAGGTGATACAGTGAATGTTCCACTTTGTCATTGAACAATTCAAGCTGCTCCAAGGGTAGATATTCTATTATGGCCTGTATCCTTCTTGGCAATCTAGTGGGTATGAGTCATAAGTACTAGCGCATAGTTGCCAGCGTAAACACTACCCTTCACTGCAGTGCCACAGCTTCACAAGTGCCCTTTAGGCCATGTTTCTTCACTTGTTCATTGTCAGTAATCACAGATTTTACCTACACATTCTAAGCCTTTGTGCAAGGACCATGTTTGTTCTGTATTTGTACAGTGCAAACACAAGAGGGTCCTAATCCATGACTATAACTATTAGGCACAGGTACTACAATACAATAATAAATAATAATTATAGTCACAAGTTTGTGCTAGTTTTGAAAGTCATATTTGGATAACAATGCTTGCTATTCAGATTTCTCCATATGCAATCTGGCTGAAGAAGGTACAGGTTGAAGCAGCACCCTTGGGACTTGACTGTTTCCAAGCCAGAGAATTTTCCTGACCACAGGAAGTCAATATTGTCTAGCTGCATTACCAACATTTCCACTGCTTACTAGGCTGTTAGAGGACATTTAGGGGTAAATTAGAGCAAAATATCAGCACCGAACACTGAGAGACAGGACTGGTGGCTGTAAACAAGCTTTATGGGAAACATATCCATACCCAAGAAAAGTAGGCATCTGGCTAACTAAAATCATTCTGGACCATGGATGTTTCCGGACTAGAGAGTTCTGGACTAGAAACATTCAACCTGTATCTTCTTACCTACGATATCTAGCCATTTTGATTATTATTTGTCACTTAGGTTTGAGTGGAGATAATCAGACTGACTTGAACTCTCCTTAGCTGTAGATGCAGCTGGAGAGTTGAAGATATTGTGAGTGTTAAAAATATTTAAATCCTGTCCAAGAAACCTGGTAATTCTGGCCAACTTTCTTAGATGTAGGGGGCTTTGAATAGAGAGCTTGCCAGAGGTACTGAATAACCTAATTAACTGGGAAAGCTATAGCAACAAAACATTTTTGTCGAAAGAATAACAGAAAGTGGAGACAAAGTCTTGTAGATTAAGCCTCAGCCAGTCTCCCCCTTCCTTATGTCATTTTGTGTATGGTACACATGACACTGAAATAGGAGATGCAGGAAAACTTTTCCAACTTGAGTCCATGGGAGAGGACAATGACAAAACCAATAGAAAGAAAAGGCAGACAGGGCTATTGATGAGGAAATTCAACCTGATGCCTGGGGACAAGGAGGAATCAGTGCCTGTATAGTTGGTACTACTTGCTGATCCACTGTCAGTGAGGAGCCTAGTAGCAAGGTAACAGAAGCCATTAGGACAAATAACACTAGGACACCAAATGTTGAGGGAGAATGCCAACAAAAGAGGACCTTATTCTCAAGACACTAGGCACAGAGGGACATGGTGCTGAAGCACTGTACAGTGGGAACCCTTCCTCAATAGGCCTGACAGTAAGTGGTCTATTAGGGCAAAACATTTGTCAAAAGGCTAACAGCAGCCATATTAAAATACCATTTTTTAAAAAAAGAAAACAAAACTACCTTCCCAGAGGTGCAGTAATAGGTGTGGCTGATTTGTTTTATACTGCCTACATTAGTCAGAAGGAAATGAGTTGCAGCTAGGCCTGAAGCTTTCTATATACCCTCAAGAAAGGAATTTAAAAAAAGGTAGGTTCTCTGAGAGACATTTAAGAAACTGAGAGCTTATGCAAATCCGCATATTACCCCAACAGACGCTGTTTTCCAGAAAGTTTCAAACTGTCATGCCAGCGGCATGTACCTCCCTTATAGATGGAACCTATCCAGTAAAGATACCTACTTGTATAATAAATACTTAATTGCTGTCAGGTAGGGCAGGTACTATCATAAGCAGCTACTCTTCCCTTTCTTTCCTCCTCTCCTGTCATGTTTTTCTCTCTTCTGAGACGTGTAGGAGAGTAGAAAATGTGTGCTTAGAGAGGGGAGCATGCTGGGATTACTGTTAGTTAGTTCTTGAGGAGTATCACTCTGAGGCTCTTCCTCAGCCTTTTCCTGGCCACCCACCTCTCTTTTTTTCCTCTTCTCACATTTTACCTTCCAAAACACCTGACACGTCCTCAGGATACAGAACTTATTTTATGTCTTGCATCAGGGCCCCTTTGTCACCCTCTAAATTACAATGTATGTCATCTAATTTTATGGAGTATGAAATGATCTTATCACATCCATGCAGCTGAGGAGAGGATTTCACTTGTTCCTGTTAAATGACACAGTTCTCTGAAATGTGCAGGATTTAGGGAGCGCATAACAAGTCTCTGATTGTAAAAAGAATAAGGACCAAATTTGGAAAACAGTGAGTAAATAGTTAGAATTAAATTGCAGGATTAGTCATACATGACAAGCACCTTGCACTTATAGGCCAGACACTAACCAATAGTATAAATCCAGAGTAACACTGTGGGCAGATTTGCATAAGCTCTCAGTTTCTTAAATATCTGTCAGAGAACAGGTGGGGGCTGATCATTTTTGAAAATCTGTCCCGGTGTCTTCAAATTATTTAATGTCTTTTGTTTTACTCATCTAATCACTCTCCCTTTCCACACACATGTACACAGTCTTTTCCTTTCACAGAATTATTTTCATCACTCTAGTCTATAATATTGTAGTACTCTATATATTTCTATTACAGTTCTGTTTGGGCCCATGAGAGATACACTTCAATACTAAATCACGTGGCAAACAAACAGACATCTTCACTTTGGGGTTTTGTGTACTTTTATGGTTTTGCTCATACTTTACTTTCATTTGTTCCTATCTTCCACAGGAAATAAACAATAAAATTGAAGAAAGAAAGAGTTGTTTTAAATGTTAAGCTAACATCTCTCAGTTTGTGTGTTTTGCATCTCTTAATGCAATATACAGTTAAGTGATTGTTTTCTTCTTACTCTTAGATATTGATTTTGGTAATAATATAGGTCCTGATCCAAAGCCCTATGAAGTCAATAGAAAGATTCCCACTGAATTCCACATTCTTTGAATCAGGCCAATAAAGAATGATTTAATCCTGCAATCCTTACCCAGGTAAATGCCAGCATGTACTTTAATACAAATTTTACTCAGTAAGGAACTCAAGAGTTAGCTTCTTAATAACATTAACAAAACTGTAAAGAATAACAATAATTTAAAATGTGTATAACATTTGAGTTTATGGAGATAAATAACGTAAGTAAATGATGTAAGTCTTATTTACTTAAGTGTTCTGGCTTGCTTTATTACATTTGAGTTGTAAAATAGCTAAATCTCTAATATAGTAGCTATACTACTGACCATATTTTCCTTAATTTAAGGAGCTTGCATTATGTTAAGGCATTTTATTGTTTTTGTTTGTATATTAAAAGTCTAAAATAGCTCCAAAGCTGAAACCACTTTAAATGAGAAAATAAAAGAGAAAGAAATGTTCATAAATGTCTTCTTTTGATCTAATTTTTCATTAGGGAAATTTTATTATCTATGTTTAATCAATGCATGATTAACTAACACTTACATTATGCATCTGAAAATGTATACTAAACTTTAAAAAATATACCTCACATGATGAAACTATATGTCCAGCACTTCATAAGTAACTATATTTAACATATAAACAATATTACTTACATGTATGGGACAGAGTAATGTGATGCTATTTTGTTTGGAAAGCATTGTAAGCAGTTATATTGATCACAAAGAACATAACTTCCCCACTAGAGAAACCACAAAGAAACTAAAACTAGTTGAGTAAAATAGAATAGAATTGAATAAGCTCTGTACAACAGCAGCAGGTGTGATCTAGCTGGATCTTAGGGAAAAATAATATATAGAGTAAGATTATTAACTGAGTTGCAAACAAACACCTAATAATCACTTTGAATATGTTTTCTTTGAGAACTTCCCACGGTCCATGTTTGAACTAGTAATGGATTTTTAATTGGGGGAGGAAAGGCAATTTTTCTACTCGGGGCTCCACCTACCGCTTTGGTATTTATTGCTCTACAAATTGTAACTTCCTTCTTGCATTAGACTAACAGCTTCAGTTGTAAATCACTGATGTATGTTAAAAGAAACATAATGTGTACCCTGGAGAACAGATGAATCAGACCAGTAGTAGAACCAAACTGCAGATCATTCAGTATTAAAACAGCATCACTACATCTGTGAAAAATGGGTGTTTGTAGAATTTATTACCATCTATCACAGTATTTTAGGACCAATGTATTTGCTCTTAGATTTGTTTAATATTTATATGTATGTATTTAAACAGAATTAATAATATAAGGCAGTGTTAGTCATAATATATTATATATCTGCACATATACATATTCTTATATATATATATATATATATATATATATATATATTTATTTCAGTAATTCTGTGGTTGCAAATTGGAAATATATATCAGAAATTTATTATTAAATTGAAGCACGCCACTAATAAAATAATCTGCCTCAAATACTTAACATAGCGATTTGGTAGCAGAATTATTCTCAGAATGACATTTACATATAAGAACATTTAGAAATATTTAGCTAACAAGATCAGTATAAAAAATAATCACATTTAATGTGGTCCGCTTAAAATTACACATTCCAAGTGAATTAATAGGTCATTATAGGTTGTAATTCTAATTTAGGTGCATGCTGTCTAGAACTTTTTCTCCCTTCTACATTAAATAACAGACTCAAACTGCTCCCTGATTATTACTTTGAGACTACAAGAAGCTTTGGGGCATAATTAAAAATATTTCTAGAAAGAATCGGTAGACCACATCTGACGTCCCACCCTCTGTTAGAATTAGACCACATCAAAAGGACCTTTTTTGTTTTCAGAAATGGTCACCAGACAACTTACAATGTACAAGAGTAGGCTTATGTTTTATTGTATAGATGTCTGACTAGGGCAAAACGACTTAAGGTTGCTTGCTATTCAATGTTGCACCAAGTGAGACAAGGTAGCTATATAACCCTTTGATATTTCACTGGAGGTCGTATTCATTTCATTTGAAAGGGAACCATTAATGACAGACTTATAAGTGTTCTTTTCCCTAATAAGTAGAATACACATAGTTTGGGAAGCATGTCTGTGTTAGATGCCCAAGGCAGAAAGATTTGTAGATGATGGTGCTAATTATGAAAATGGTAACCATAATGTGATCAAGATGGAAGCAATTTGAGCAAAAGTCATTAATGTGTTACTCTTCCACCCACTAGCCTTTTTGGTTTACTATTGTAGGAGAGAAGAAGTATCTTGTGGGATTTTTTTTCCGGAGTACTAATGAAAAACTGTCCAGAAATCTAAAGCTGTAAATTATCAATTTCACATCTTTATGGAGATCCGACAATCTTAGTGATCACCCTGAGTTTATCTGTGAAAAGGCTTACGACATATTTATACATAACAATTATATTTCTTGTCCTTTTATAATAGCTATCTGTTTATATAGCCTCAAAGTATTTTCCACATCATCTTAGTACCTAGGTGCTATTTTGTGCAGTAGTTTGTGGGTGGTAAAGAATTCATAAAACTCAACGTACTATTATTGTCCTTCAGAAAAAGTTTGTTTCAGGGAGGACTTTTGTTTGAGTGTTAGCTGAAGGATTTGGCCGTTATGTAATGATCCTAGGCATTTTTGTTTGTTTGTTTTTTTAAGTTTAGTGCCTTCTGTGTTTATAGGTTCGTTTTTTCATAAGTTATTATATTTTATCATATTTGAATACCTTTAAAATATTTTATATACGTGTTCAAATACACTTATCCAAATATTCATCAGTTCTAACATCAACTCTCCTTGTGAAGCTGGGACAGAACTTGTGGAAAAAAGAGGGAGGATTGCTGGTACTGGTGGGAAGAGGCGCGCCTAGTTCCTTCATGTATTTGCTTTTTTTTCCAGACACCTACAGGGTGAAAAGCCTTTTAGCGTTGGAAGGCTACTAAGTTTTAAGACCATCTAAAAGGGAATCGCTTTCTAGATCATGTTGTGCGCCTTTTAGAAAAAGATCGCTTCTCTTTGGTTGTTTTTCCGTCCAGGAGAAGCTTATTTTTCTTCTGCGTTGCTTTCAAATGTAAGAAGCTCTTCTTAGCCTCCGTAGGAAAGCCTTATTTTATTTATTTTCTTATAATCGACAGTAAATAAAACATCCTATTGGTCAAGGTCAAATGCTCCATGTTTGACACGGCTCCCTTCCAAACCGCATTTGAGTGGCCTTCAGACACTAATTTTCTCTCAAACACGTCTATGAAACTTGTAATTATTGACTTGCTTCAGATGCAAATGTAATAAATGAGCTTCCTTCGAGTAACATACATGGGCAGTATATATATATATATATATATATATTTGAAGCTGGATACCCGTTTGCGATCCTTTTTAATTATTTATAGGTAACTCCCCTAGAAGGGGGAAAGGAGTTGATGTAGTTGTGTGAAGCTACATAATAGCAACTGGAGAAGTCCTAGCGAAACCTAACTGTTTTGCCTGATGTAATTTACTAGCGAACAACAATGATAAGTTAAGGAAAAAAGATTAACATGAATGTCTTGCAAATATATGCAAGAACACACACACACACACACACACATTTTCTCTCTCACTGGGGCAGTTTGCATTAGTTAATTTAGAAATGCGTCCGTCTTAAAAGACACATCCCAATATTACTTACTAGCAACCGTGAATTGATTGATTTACTAATAACTGTTTTCCTTCAGCATTCAGGACAAAGGGAAGAAAGAAGTTGAAGTCACTACAGACTGACAGTGAAATCCTTTAATACGTATTTTCCTTTTAGCCCCTTTTCACACAATAAAAGTGTGTGAACCCCTTTTATTATGCTCCCCTTTTAAAATGTGCATTTGTAAAAGCTACTTCCCCAAGTTGTTTTATTTGGACGTCAGTCATCCCAGTTGTCATGTATTGTCATCTGCGATGCGGAGTAGCCAGGGAGAAGTGACAGACCCCACAGATGAGCGCCTCGCAGTATCATTTTCAGATGCATAATTGTTTTATTTTGGATCTTTCAAAGCAGGGCAAACCAAGGCAGTAACAGCGCTGCGCCCCTCAGATGTGCTGTTGCTGGCTGCTACTGCCCCCCTCCCACCCCCCGATGCGGTTACCCGCAAGAAGCCACCGTGTGTGCCTCGCTCTGTGTGTGTGATGCTGTGTAATTTTATCCAGGCTGCACTCTGGGAGTTCACACAAGACTGATACCTTTGCCTCCCTGCTTTGTATCAATTGGTCGCAGATCAGGCTATTGTTGCAGGAAGCGTCTTTTATTTCTATGCTCCGTCGATCAACGAATTCCCCCCCCCCCCCAGCCTTTTCCTGAAATTCAGTGGCGCTCTCTCTTTCTCTCTCTCATGCATTCAGTCTGTCTAGCTGGAGACCCAAGGAGAACTCTGATCACTGCAGCTCCATCTAATCCAAACAGCTGGGACTCCTCGGTGGCCCCGGCCCGTGTCTATTGATTTAAGTAGCGCTAAGACAGATAAAAGGGACAGATCGAGGCAGATACAATCTTGCCAATGCGTCACGAGTTGAGCCAGTGTGCGCTTTGCAACTGTGGAGGGCTGCTAGCAAGACTTCTTTGATGGGACCCCTGGTGTCATCTGCTCCAAGCCTAGCTCTCCCCAGCAGACTAAGCGCTGCGGCCATCATGCCACGATGGTTATAATCTGGATCTTGCTGCTGCTGAGTTTGTTGCGGGAATCTTGGTCCCAAGGGCTGGCCGCGGAGGCGCTCAAGGTACCTTCTTGTGCCAAAGGCCAGGCGTGTGACCTAAGGCTACGCAGAAATGCTGGGGGGCGCGGCGGGGTCTATGAGCATCTCGGGGGAGCGCCCAGGCTCAGGAAGCTCTACTGTGCCACTAAGTATCACCTCCAGATCCACCCCAATGGGAAAATCAACGGCAGCCTGGAGAAAAACAGCGTCTTCAGTAAGTACCGTGCGTGCCTCTCCCCTGCCCATTTCCTCCTCTATTAGCTTTGCAGGGGGCTTCCAATTACCAGCTGAATTGTCCTTCAGGTCTAACCTTAGAAACCAAGGCGATGAACAAGCCTGGGGATGTTTAGAGTGAAGTGACAGTGAAACAGACACACGGGGAGGGGCGGGGGGCAGATTCGGACACCTTGGCTTTCAGCAGTGCCTTGCTCCAGCGTCAATCCTAACTACGGTGCTACTAGTGGGGGGACAGGGTTAAGGGAGCAGAATATGCCCCGTTATTATTAGGATGTTTGTATTCAGATTCAGCCGGATTTTGCCCTGGGATTCTTTGCAGCCCCCCTGTGCCCCTCCAGAAAGCAAGGAGTTCCGAAGCTGCTGAGAGCCGTTAGAGGAACAGCGCTTCTGCCCCCGAGTGTGGGTTTTGTTTGATCAGACTAGGTCCATCTCTTTCCTCCCTCCTGCCCTTTTCTTACAGAGTATTCGCCCGACTCCTTTCCCCACACACAAGGCACCGACGGGAGAAATCCAGATGGGGACCCAGAGCAGAATTATGGCTGAGATGAACCGGGGCAGGTTCGGGTCCTCGGTTTTCTCCAGAATCGGTGCCCTTATTAAATGACTAGTTCACGTTAAACCATTCCAGGATCCCCCTCAGGGAATTGCCCGCAGCTCGGACAGAAAGCAGCCGGGGCAATGGGCAATAAAGCCACCCCCACCTCCGCTTTCTAAAAAAGTCAAACCAGCCTTGTTTCCCTCTGGTTTGGAGACAGGCGGGGGCCTACAGACCCAATCATCTCTCCCTCCCGCTCTTCTCTTGCGGCTCAGGTGTAAGATGCACCAGCTTACGCCCCGAGCCCCCTTTTCTTTGGGCATCTTCTTGGCCTCCCCCCCGCTGAGTCCCTCAGGTTGCAGGAAGCAGCTTTTCGGGGGAACGCACTAGTGGGGATCGAGCGGCTGCCTGCCCTCAGCTGTCACTCCGTTCCGCCGCAGGCATCGCTCCTCACCTTCCCTTGCAAGGCTCCCGGCCACCACGCCAGGACCAGGGCCAATGTCCGAGGAGCCTTTGGGCAGCCAATGGCTTTCTCGACTCGCTGGCTTTCAGATGAGCTCTCCCGCGTCCGGCTGTGGGCTGCCTCCCCGCCCCCACGGCTGTTGGGTTGTCTCCTCCTAGGGGGATGCGAGGTGGGAGAGGCTTTTACCCCGGGGGACCCTGCTGGCAACCAGCCGTAATTAAGACGAAACCGGGTGTGCCAGGAGCAAAGGGCGCTGTGCCCACGACAGAAGCAAGGGACGGGATTTTAGAACACCAGGCGGAACAGGCCAGCGCCGGGCGGTGCGAAGCAGCGGTTCGAACAGGATTTACCCGACTGGGTGGAGATTGAGGGCAGAGCAAGCGGTTAACTCAGCATAATAGGAAACAGCGCCTCCTCTAATGGGCAGGAGACAGGCCTGGGTTGAAACGCCAGGGATCTTACCATTTCGGCTTCTGTGGAGTTACAGAGAGCTTATATAACCCCCACACCTAGTGTGGGTCCCACTGGCTGTGTGGGTTACACTTGTAAACCAGAAGTGCCGAGGTGGGAGCTTCAGAAAGCGACACACACGTTTGCAGGGGTATCACAACTCCCCCTTCAGCATCTCCCCTCACACAGTTCTGTCATGGTTTGCCTCTTAGCATCTTTTGGCTGGGTGTAACCTCTTTGGGGGGCTGGGTTTTCTTCTTCCCCCCACCCCCCACACACTCTTGTCTAGTGCATTAGACCTGATCTTCTGTGGGTTGAAATATCTTCTCTCTTATTGTCATAGGGCATATACACAGCAGGGCTCAAGCTGAAATAAGCTCTGCAACTTGAGCTACATTAATTACCAGGCTCATACGCACAAATTACTTTGGATGTGTGCGTGCTTTTTTGGTAAATGTGGACCGCAAGGGTGTGAATGCACCCTCATGGTTCCCCAAGTAAGCAGAGAAATCAGCCCCAGTCTTTGGCTGGCCAGAGCATGAGGGAGGGAGGCTTGGGCAGCATACTGCTCCTGCCCTCCCCCAGCCATCCAGAGCACTTACTTGGGAGAGCATGGGGAGTGCATTCACACATCCCCCTCTCCCTCATACAATTCTGATTGTGTAGTTTAAGTTGAAATAGCTTAGTTTGGCTTTTGGCACTGTCTACACAGCAGGAAGTCCGAGGTGGAGCACTGTTCCTCTAACTTCCCTTACGCCTCATAAAATGAAGATTACAGGAGTCGGAGTAAGAAGTCCTCCAGCTCGACATTATGTTGAAATAACTGCTCATAGTGTAGATGCAGACATATGTTATTTTGGAATAACGTTAGTTATTTCAAAATATCACTGCTGTGTAGATGTGCTCATACAGTCTTTGTTTCAAACACTACATCAACTTTCTAGATGACAAGTTCCTTTCATGACTCTGTATACATCTCTAAGTATCAGCCATCTTACTCCACTTTATGCTGGAGACCTCAGAAAGAGCATTGTCCTGAAAGGAGTACCTATGTGACCAGTTTCAATAAGTCAAGTGCTCTGATGTCCCCAAGAAAAGCATTAAAGGAGGTTTGAACTTTTTTATATATACATATATAAAAGGATTAGGTGAACCTGTAGTTCAATGTTTGGTCTTTTCTTCTCAAAATAATTGAATTTCAATAAAAAAAGTAGGGATTTGCTGCCAGCTTCAAACACTTTCCTTCTTGTTATTTTATTTTTGTTGTCTGACTTTAACTGTTAGAGTCCTGTTTTGTGCACATGACTGTCTTCTTGCATGTGTTAGTTGTAAGTGTGAACTCATATTCTGGAGGTAAGTGGCTATTCAGATGTATTTCAGAAAGTTACATATGAAGGGGAACATCCCATCTCTCCTCTGTTTCTGTTTCTAGGTATTCTAGAGATAACTGCAGTTGATGTTGGAGTTGTTGCCATCAAAGGTTTGTTCTCTGGCAGCTACCTGGCAATGAACAAAAGGGGCAGACTTTATGCTTCAGTAAGTTTCAGTTTGAGACTGGGGCACCTTAACTATTGTATTTAAATGTTCTATATGGGACAAGGGGGAGAGGAAGCACTGTTATCCTGAGTGGACAGGGTTTATCTACTATGCATAAACAGAAAAAAGATTAAATGCCATACCAGCTTTATCTTTGAGTTTGTTCTAGGAAATCAGTTACAGTTTGAAAAATGATTTGAGAGCCTACAGGACTGGTGCTATAAAAGTTCTGCATATTCTAACTTTTCTGGCTACCTCTACATCCAAAGAGACAAAAATATATTTTCTGGAAAAGGCTAAAATTCTCTTGTCAAGTTTTTGGGTTATATAGAATTAAGCATGAAAAATACGTCAGAAGCAAGCCTCTGAAATATATCAATATCTATTCACAATGGCCCAAATTGTATCTTTGACACCAAGAGTAGGGGTAAGTGTAAGATGGAAGTTGAAAACTAGAAAATCTTTCACTGATGTCAATGGGAGTTTCTCTTTACAGAGTACAAAATTAGGCTCCATGCAAATGTAAGAAAACTCAAGCTGTTGTCAGAAAACAGAGCTATAGGAGGAAAAGCAACTACAAAAAGTCATAAGAAGGTGTAAATAGCACCTCAATCCATTACTTTAACTTTACTCTTTCTTCCAGACTTTTAGGGTGAAATCCAGGTTCCTGTCAAGTCAATGGGAGTTTGCCATTGCCTTCAGTTTGGCCAGAATATCACTTTTGGTGTGTAAAATACCTCAGTTTAGACACCTTTACATTCCCTGAGGTACCAGAAACTATTTACCAACATGTAACTCACACTACTTTATTATCCATCAACTTTGAATTTGGTCCAATGTCTTTGGTTCTCTGGCAACCTTGGCATTCAACTGTTATTATGTAGCAATTATACTGTACACATTCTCAGGAATCCTGAAACATGAAAGCAGATTTTAAAAGAAAAAAAAATGCAGGGTAAAATATAGTTACCTGAAACTTGCTTCCCACACCTACTTATTACATGTAATTCTATTGATTGAGCAATATGATACCTTCTCAAGCTAGGAGAGATTTTCTATGCACATACGGCATGCATAACTCAATCTCAGCTAACCTAATATATTTATGTATTTCTCTCTATCACCTCAAAACGTATTTTCTGATTGTTTTATAGGAATCTTTCTGTAGTGTCAAGAGGGCTTGATAAAGGGGTGGTACATACAGATGATGGTCCTTTGTTGGTATAGAGGACTTCTGTCAAAAGTAGCTTCACCAAAGGAACTCTGCTGAAGTGGAATGTACCTTTGGTTGGTTCTATGATGTGACACCAGAGACAGGGCTATCCCTGTGCTCCCAACTAGACCTATTGACTGAGTATCCCTTTTCCAGAACGGTGTTCTTCCACCAACTCAGAAAAGTAGTCTGTCCCAAATGAACGATGGAGGTTAAATTCTTACTTTTCCTTGTTCAGATTAGATATTTCCCCCCAGGTCATTTAGGCTGAATTTAAATGCTGCTAACAGACTCCTAAGGAAAAAGGTTCACCTCTTATGAGGGCGAGAAGCAAGAGATGGGCCTAAGGCTATGTCTACCCAGAAGCATTATTTCAGAATTACTGATATTATTCCGAAAGAACATAGTCTGCATTTACACAGCAAGCAGTTATTTCAACATAAGGTCAAAATAATGTCAAGCAGGAGGACTTCTGACACCTGTAACCCTCATTATATGAGGCATAAGGAAAGTCAGAGGAAGTGACTTCCTGCTGTATAGACAGCGCCAAAAGCCAAAATAAGTTATTTCAACTTAACTTACACAACTGGCGTAGCTCAAGTTGGCTGTGTCTAGACTGGCCCCCTTTGCCGGAAAAGTCATGCAAAGGAGGCCAGTCGCAATTGCAAATGAAGCAGGGATTTACATTTTCCCCGCTCCATTTGCATGAACATGGCTGACGCTTTTTTCCGTCTTGGAGTTTTGATGGAAAAAAGCGCCAGTCTAGACAGGGCTCTTGTGGAAAATAAGATCTCTTATTCCCTTAAAATTCCCTTAAAAGGGAATAAGAGATCTTGCGGAAAAGGCTTTATTTTCCGCAAGAGCCCTGTCTAGACTGGCCCTTTTTTCCGTCAAAGCTCCAAGACGAAAAAAAGCGTCAGCCATGTTCATGCAAATGGAGCGGGGAAAATGTAAATCCCCGCTTCATTTGCAATTGCGACTGACCTCCTTTGCATGACTTTTCCAGCAAAGAGGGCCAGTCTAGACGTAGCCTACGTGTAGCTTATTTTGGCTTTAGCCCTGCTGTATAGATGTCCCTTGAGACATCTTCCCTCCTGGAACTCTCCCTTCAGTGTAAGTAAGAAGTTCAGGCCACTTTGTGGCTGCACAAATTGGTCTCAGCTTCATTTGGAGATGAATCAGCTGCAAAAGGGTCCTTTGAATTGTGAAAAATTGTCTTTGCTACTCCTGCTAACGTTCAAAACTTCTTCTCCTCTGGAGGGGAAGGGACCAGAATAGGAAAAGCTGTTCTGTTCTCAATTCTTTTGCATGGGGAAAACAAAAGGCAACAATTCACACCAGGAGAGAATATACCATGGACTTGTTATACGTGTGGAAATTGACTAGATTGATTCACCGCCTCTGGACTATACACAAGTCTAGAGCCAGTCACTTGGGTGTGTACCATTAGTGTACTGAATCTCAAGGGTTCACACAGTCCCAAAGTAGCAGGCCCATGTTTTCTGACTCCAACATTGTGCCTATGATTCCCGTCTCTCTCTGACTCCCAGCAGCAGGGGGCTGGTAGGGGTGTTGTACTGTGCCCCTTCAGGCAGGACACAATGCTCTCAGTTAGTATTTGCCATGATGGCAGGCAGCCTGTACCAAAACAGCATTCCAGTTTATTAGTCAGCTGGCACACAGAATCTGAAAGTCCTTAGGCTACCAAAGAGAGACAAACCCTAAGACACAGGCGTTCCTGATCAAGCCAATACAATCAACCAGCTAAGCTGTTATGGACTTCCTTGCTGGCTCTGCCTCGCTCCCTTTGCCCTTAGTCCCAGGTAAGAATTGTCAAGTCTCTCCATAAACCAACCCATATCCCCATTGTTCTATTATGGAATAACTATTCCACTAAAGCAGGGGTGGGAATCTAGGGCCCAGCGGCTGGATGCAGGCCTTGACTTGCCTGGATCCAGCCCCTAAGCTTCCCTCCCCCAGTATTGGGGAGTCTGTGCTGGTGCTCTAACCCTCCCACCATCTCCCCCAGAAGCTGGAGCACACAAGGCTTTGGTGTGTGAGGGGATTGTGGGGAGTGCTGCTTCTCAGTTGGGGACCACATCAATGAGGGATTTTTTTTTCTTTTCATGTGTGAGGCCCCCAACTGTTTTTTTTTGTGGGTCAGCAGCCCTCGACCCCCCCAAAAATTCCCCACTCCTGAATTAGAGCTATTCTGGAATAACTCCTACTGTGGACACCCTATTCAAAATAAAAGTGACATTAGTCTGAAATAATAACTCTAAGGCCTGATCTACACTACGTGGGAAGGTCAAAGTAAGATATGCAACTCCAGCTATGTAAATTACAGTCAACGTATCTGGAATCAACATATCTTACATTGCGTTTCTGCTCCATCCCACAGCAGGAGGCCGATGGGAGCAAATGCAGAAGTACAGAAGGAAAACTGCCTATGCCTCCCATCATGATGGTATCTGATAACCACATATATTTGTCTTTTACAACATTCCTGTGAGAGAGAGCAGCAATAACAGTCCCATTTTACAGATGGGGAATAGATGCACAGAGAAACGTACAGCCAGATTTTTAAAGGCAGTTAACTGTCTAAAGATGCAGATGTCTAGTGGGATATTCAAAATGTCTAATGGGCACATATCTTCATCTTCAGGCACATAGACGCCTTTAAAAATGGCCTTTAATGACTTGTCCACGGTCACATAGGAAGCCTGTGCAGGGGCAAGGTACTGAACTCATTGCCTCATGTGGGAGTTCTCAAACCTCATTTTCATCCGAAGGACAAATCTTGGTGTTTCACATGCAAAGTGAGCATACATTAAAGTGAGCAGCAAGTATGGGGTTTGATGAAAATGAATTTGTCATGGTTATAGGAGGGGAATGGCATAAAGGAGCATGTTTGTCCCAGGAAGGATGTGTGTGGGGAATTCTTTGTCACATAAGGGGAGTTATGTGTTTCAGAGGTGTCATGTGGTTCAGTTTTTAAATACAAGAGGAGCCAGTGAAACACCTCAGATAAACTCTTTTTAACTTTATTGTGCACAGAATAGTAAAGGAAAGCAATGCAAGGTTAAACAGATCTATTCCGATACACGGGATAGTTAGCACAGACAATATAACAACACCTACACCTAAGACAATACTCAAGCTACTCAATTTTAAAAATGTGAATATACATGTACTTATTTCTATGAATCTCACACTCACACTCATACACATACACAGTTCCAATGCTGTTACCCTTATGATTGTCAGACAGGAGGTTGTGGCCTCTTTCTTTCCCCATGCTCAGAGGCATCCACAATGCATCAGGCAGTAGGAACTAGTTCACCTTCTTGTTGCAGTGAGCAAGGGCGGCCCGAGGTGGGCTGCCGGCAGCTGGTGCCCCAGGCGGAATGTGTGATCGGCGCCCCCACCTCCATAGCCCTGAGTGGCGTGACATCATCATTGGGTGCCCTGTTTAACGCAGCACCCTAGGCGACGGCCGAGTCTGCCTATACGCAAAGGCCGCCCCTGGCAGTGAGTAAGGTAGTGGGGACACCTTACTCAATCCCTCCCACTGATTAGGTTTTTCTACCCCTATATACTCAACTTGGTCATTCTAGTAATATCTACCAATCAATTATGTTTTGCATAAGATACCTATTATGCCAATATCTAGGATACATTTTGCTATGCCAAAATATTGCAAAAGCACTTAATAGTTTTTCAGCTGTCTCTGGAATTTTTCTCTTATAAAAAATGGGATGTACTAGTTAGTACCAAGTTGTTTCTGGTCTTCTTGGCCTGGTCTTGCTGTCCTTTACAAGTTATGAATAATTGAGCAAGCACTCCTGACTTTCCCCCACCCTTTTTGGCTTTGTCTGCATGCTTGCGTGCACCAGACTTGAGTCAGGCCTAGGGTTTGCTTTGTTAGCGATCCATGCTTTGGACAAGGCCTTGCAATGCAGACATTGTTGTTCTGGTCAAGGGAGGGCCATTCAGGCTCCCCTACAAGAGGACATTCAGGATGGAGTTTATGCCCACCTTTTTAATCTCCAATTAGATATTGAGGAAGTTTAAAGGCAACCATTACTTAGGACTTAGATCACTGTAATAGTCCATAGGTTAATTGCATCTATCTATTATATGCAGTTCATTGTCAAGATACACAATTTTGCCTCCTTAATAGTTTCAAAATGGTCATAGTATATAGACACCCAGGAAATTGAAATTATATTTTCAGTGTGTAGACATACAGTTATAGGTCTGTAAATGCAAGCACACTAATAGTTTCCTCTTGGTTGGACAAACTGTAATGATATTCCTGAGTACTTATACACCACTTTCCATCTTCAATGTGATTTTTCAGTCATTAATTAATAAATCCTCATATCACTATAGTTCCCATTTTCCAGATGGGGAAATTGAACTCAAGAGATGAGGCAATTTGCCCAAATTAATACAGTGAGTTAGTAACAATGCTGGGGCTAGAATTTAGAAAGTCTGTGTTCCCAGTTCCATGTTCAAGCCAATGTAAGATTTTTGTTATTAATTTGTATTGCGGTAACACTTTGAAGTCAGTGATCAGGTATCACAACCTCACTGTGATGGAGTCATATACACATGCACAAAGGAACAGAGCACGTGATCCAAGTATCAGAAAAGACAAAACAGGTGGATACAACAAACAGATCTAGGGGAGTACAAAGTAATAGTGAGGTGGTTTTGATTAGTGGCAAGTCAATAAAGATCATCTACAGAGGGAAAAATCCATAGACACATATAGCAATTTTAAAAGTAACAGTTTGGATTATTGTCCCCTTATTTCAGATTAGTTTGTGAATGTTTGTTCACATATTAGTTTGTGAATTGTTAACAATTCTGATACTGTGGGACTTTGTTAATAGATGGAAAGGTAGATAAAGGCTGTTAGTCTTCTCTGAATCCCTCTTATACCACCTTTCTCTCATTCTAATCTTAGGTTATCTTCTTCTATATGATGCAGTCCTTTGTTTAATAACCAATGAAGCCCTCTATAAATCTTGTCCCTGCACTAGTCAGGATGCTGAACTATTGTCTGTGCTGTCTTTCTGAAGCTGATGGCTGTTGTATTTGCTTTACAGGAAACTTATAATGCAGAGTGTGAGTTCGTGGAAAGGATCCATGAGCTAGGCTACAACACGTATGCATCTCGCCTGCACCGGACAGTGCCCAATGGAGCCAATCCCAAACGCAAAGCCAGTGCTGAGAGACTATGGTACGTCTCCATCAATGGGAAAGGCCGACCAAGAAGGGGTTTTAAAACCCGCAGGACACAGAAATCCTCTCTCTTTCTGCCCAGGGTTCTGGATAACAAAGATCATGAAATGGTCCGCTTATTTCACACAAATGTTAAATCCAGAGAGAGTCTACTGAAACCTCCAAGTAAGAATCAGAGAAGAAGGAGAGGACACTAGTGGGTTCTTTGGGGAGGCTGAGATGGGGACTGAAAGCAAACAAGAGTTTTTGAAGTGTGCCTAGAAAACAAACAGCAGTGATTGTATGATATAGAAACAGGGACATTTTTGATACACTGTGTATATCTATATATATATATATATATTTGATGTCACATTAAACCTATTTACTTTTAGATATTTTAGAATTATTACTGTGGCAAAAACAAGGGACATAAATTGAGTCACATTCAAATGTAAATTAGATGGATGTAATAATTTTGTCAATGGCCTTTAACATTTTTCTTTTCCTTAATTTTATTTTATTTTTTTAATTTACTTTAAGATGTTCGCTTTCTGGTGTATTCTCCCAGTGAACCATTCTCCACTCTGAACATTTTACACCTTTCACCTGTTTCCTGAAAGAAAGCATAGCACTTTTATAATCCTTTCAGCGGTTTTCCAATACAGGATTACATTCAAGTTATAATGGAGTACAGAAATATCAGAACTGGTGTATTTTGTAATTTACCTGTATTTATTTTTACCTTTGTTTTGACAAAGTCAATATCATTCATTTTATCTCCCTTGAAACTAACAACCTGAAATTGTAAGGTTACTTTGAATTTAAACATTTCAACAGTGCTCTATGTTGCTAAGGTGTTCTAGAATTTTTTTTAAATTAAAACATGAGGTCATCCCATCTAGTTATTTAATGGATTTCTGTGATGCTTGATAAAGCATTAAGCTTTATTAATATAAAGTATTGGAAGATCACATAAACCAGTTTATTAAACATTGATCACTTGCCCACCATCACTTAATGATTACTTGTCCTGTTCTTTCCCTCTGGAGCACCTGACATAGGCTACTATCAGAAGACAGGATAGTGGGCTAGATCAGGGGAGGGCAATAATTTTTGATGTGGGGTCCACTCCAAGATTTTCGTAAGTGGTGAAGGGCTGCACTTTTCTATGGAGGGATACTTGGGTCTGGGACAGAGGTTGGGTGCAGAAAGGAGCTCAGAGTAGCAGATTGAGGTGTAGGGGAGCATATGGGATCTGAGAGCAAGTTTGGGTGAAGGAGGGGGTTCACAATGTGCAAAGCTTCCCCTCCTCCCCCAACACAGAGAGGCAGATGGAACAGCCAGCTGCTCTGAGCCCTGAGGCTGCTCCCTGCCTGTGGATCCAGTGGGATGAGCTGTGGGCCAGATTGAAAGGTTTGGCCGGCCGGATCCAGCCCCTGGGCCATATCATGCCTGCCCCTGTGCTAGATGGATCTTTAGTCTGAGCAGTCTGAGCCAGTGTGGCCATTCTTATGAATCTTATTCATTGCTTTAAGACTAAAATATTAGGAAATAGGAACTCAGGGTCTGCCACTGCTATCCCAAACTCCTACTTGAAGTCAATAACTCAACTGGAAGTTTTATCCTGGGAAAATTAGCCTTCAGGAGAGGATCCTTGATCAAACATTCTCTTTGGGTTGTGTTTTATATATATAAAAAAATCTTAGTTGTGGGAGTTAATACATTTTAACCAATAGAGAAAAGAAAAAAATGATTTGGTTATGAAAAAACAGATTCAAGATGGTTTTTTCTATTATTTATTATTATTATTTATTTTAAATGCTTGCTTTTAAATTTTTAAATTTTTCTTTAAAAAAAGAGAGAACCAAGTTGCAAAGTTCAAATCCAGATCTAGATCCGTGAGCTCAGACTTTTTTGGTTCAATGCCTTATAGAAATGGGGTCAATTGCAATTTTTTATTTGAATCCAGAAGCAAACGTTTGCTAAGTTAAGAGTGTGTGTGTGTGTCACATCCTATTCTGAATGTGTGTCTAGTTTTGAAAAGTGGAACTTAACATTCAGTTTTTGTGATCATATTAACAGACCAATATCTGATTTAGAAGTAGTATATATAGACACTCATCATATTAGTATGAGAGTCAAAGTGATCAGCACTTTGGCAAATCAAGCCCACATATAGCACAGCCAAGTGCAAAAGAGGCTGCAATGGATTCAGGACAGGCAGTAAAGCAGATTCAGCTGTGATGTGTGCTTTCAGGGGCTCCTCTCTATGGTCATGTCTCACTGCCTCCCACCTAACGCAGTGGGCACATGATTTCTCGTGCTCTGGCTGCCCTTGAATTTGTTGTAATTATCTCTTTGGGATCAAATTCTACTCTTAATTACATCTGTGCAATCCTCAGTGAAGTCAGTGGACAGAAAACACATTTAAAGAATATGCCCCATTTACGTGGCAATTCAATTCACTACCATAATAAACATCAGTGTATCAACTATAATTTCTTTGTGCCCATATAACTCCTGAGGGCAATGAGGGATTTTCCATTATCTCCAATTGGAATTGGATTGTTCCCTTAGAGAATAGCAGTAATGTTCTAGAGTGACAACCCACAGTTCAGGGGACAATGGGGATTTCAAAAAATGGATGCAATAGGGAGTAAAGGAGGGTACCAGAGTAAAATTGTTAATTTTCTACCATTAACAAGGCCCCTAGGCTTTTGGATATTGGGCCAGTGGTATTGCTATCAATTTCCATGTGTCACTGAGATCAGAACCTTGCCTATAACTTTGAGGACATTCGATTCAAGATCATTCCTTTCAACTGGGCAAAGCAGAATGGCAAGCAGAGAGAATTAGACAACAGATATACTAACTCCTTAGAGAAATGTGTACTCATGAAATTTTGTTGTGCCACAAGACTGTGAGCATAACACAACTGAAGAGCTTTAGTAAGGGTGCAATTTCTTTTTTAATGCTACGTATTTACTTCCTTTTCTATTATGGAGGGTTTGTATTCTTCCTTTCCGTATTTTCACTGGTAAAATGCTTTCCATATGAAAAAAAAAGTACTGAACTCAGACCTTTATTTTAAGCTATTTTAAATAGGCCTTTGAAGCTTTCAGCAGAGCTCAAGTTCAGATGTCTCCTGTTTCCTTTCAGAAGGTTTGAAGGATTTGGGAAGGTGAACAAGCAGATCTATAATTAAAGAACAGTTGATGGTAACTGTCCCACTTTGTTAGCATTCTCAAGCCACCTCCAAATTTAGATAGTTAAAGAAAACTCTGTCCCGTTTTAGTTCTGCAATAGTTCAGATGCCACCGTTGCATAGCAGAAGAGGAGCCTTTCTGAAACCCAAAGAATATCCCCTTTCTGGATGCAGACCACAAAAAGAAATGCAGTGATATTCATAATCTTCCCTTTATAAAAATACTTCTGTACTAATCCCAAACACATCACTATTACTGTTGTAATCTGTACTTTTCTGGGAACAAGGGTTTGTTTGTGGAATTCCTACAGTGGGAAGGGGGGAAGGTAGTTACACAAATCTTGATGCTGCTTGTAGAGGTAAACAGTGAACTGCAATATACTTTGCAAATCATATCAAACGTATAGAATTGGATGGAAAAAATAAATGTTCTGGACAAGAAGTTATCGATCATTTAGAGCAAGGAAAAATGATCATGTGTGTGCTCAGAAGAGTTAAGTTCCCTAGTTTACACCATACTGATCAGTCACTGGTCAGGAAAAGGGAAATTAGAGACGTGCCTAATACTGTATTTCAAAGGGGAATAAATGTGAATACAGGGAATAGATTTTCTAAATCTATGTTTTAATGCTCAATTATTTAATGCAATTGTAAGTAGAGAACACTCAGGCCAGCAACCCAGCTAAATCTCTTAATCTGAAATGTGTAGAGGGTAATTATGTGATGCTGAATGAATTCAAATAAACTTTGAGATAGACCTTTTTAAAAGCAGCAGCCACCAGAGAGATGAATGCATTGCCCTGCCTTTCAATAGAGGACTCTGGAGGGCTGTACGTATAGTGAATACAAACTGGAACAGACCCCCTTCAAAGCATGGTGGCACGGGGATTGTATACACCTCACAGAATCAGACTATAAAAGGTCCTCATGTGGTAGCTCTTTCTTTAAAAAAAAAAAAAAAAAAAAAAAAAAACACTGCCAACCACATGCCAGGCCAAGATCCTGACCTACTATCCTGCATTTTACTGCCATTAGCCCCTATGTTAAAATTGTTATTACAAAAACATCAGTATCATGCAATAAATGAGAAACAGGGACACAAACTGGAGAGGTGTCATGTAGCCCTCATGCTTCTACTCTCTTCTCTGCCACAGAGAGATGCTAGTGATAGCATACCAAAGGTCTAAAAAACATAGCTAATTAGAGAAATTTTGGCAGGGCCATATGCAGTTTCAACAAAATTGAAATTCTTCCCTCAAATCAGGCTGATTTTGTCAGAATTTCATAGGAAGAAAACTAGGGGGACTGGCAATGTCAACATGTCCTGCTTCCGTATTTTTGGAATAAAATGTTTCAAGTCTGTTTTGAAATGACTGTTTTGGTTGAGAATGGTTTTCAATTTGCATTACACTATAATGTAAAATTATAAGTGTTTACATTAATTTTAAAAATTTAAACTAGCATTGAAACATTTTGATCAACCTGCAGAGAAAACCTGGAGTTTTTCTTGATGGAGAATTTCAATTTTTTTCAGTTTTCATTGCCATTCAAAATCTTGAAATTCTTCATAAAAATTCCTCAGAGCTCTACTGGAAAAAACATCGAAAACAGGTTAGAGCTCCTCTTTCCCTTTTAAGTTCCATGCTGAAAAATGGCAATGACATATTACTTTCTGAAGTCAGATATGAGCTAGAAGGAAAGAATTCTGCTAGGGTTCTCAGAGATGGTTATGCTATATAGGTGGTATATATATTACTCAGTGCAGCATAGTGAGAATACAGTGATGTATACATGGCTTACATTACTCAGTCCATGGTGTACAGCAAGCATGTGCTACTCAGACAATGGAAGCAATCTGAAAATTATTCTTGAATTTTTAGACATTTCTTAATGGCAATGCAGTTCTAAAACTACAGCAGTAGAAACAGAGTTTATTTGCGTCCCGCAGTCTGTCTGCTTGGTGAGTCTGATATCCATATTCAGTAGTACACATGCAGGCAGGGCAGCAAAGGAAACCCTCTGGATCAAATTAACCAATTCCTTCTCCCTCTAATGAAAACCATATTGTTTCCATAGATGTATGGTGAATGACTTCAAAATAATTATTAGGGGAATATAGTGGCACTAAGATCCTCCCAGGAGGGACCGGCAACACAGAGTTCCTAGGAATGGATTAATTTCTTTATGCCCCATGAGTCCTTGAACAAAGGAAATTTCCTCACTTAGTCCAGTTGTTCTAAACAGTACCTTTGAGGCCAGATCCTGCTCCTGTAGATGTCAAGAGGAAAAGTTCCCTATGACATAAATGAGAAAGGATCAGGCCATGTGTCATATTATTTTTGACTTATTACTTAAATCGGAGGTGCAAATTAGGTGTTAGTCTGAGAATATAGTGCACATTCAAATAAACATGCACCACAAAAAAGCACCCTATGAAAATCCTTCAGTTATTACTACATATAGACCTGATCTCTTTCTGCTGTCTTTCCCATTCTCTCTGCTTATTTACAATCTTTCATGACCCTCTTCTGTGCTGCTATAAGAGTCTTCTCTGCAAATTTTGTTATTTTGAACAGACTTTGTCCCTCTTGCTGCTACATTACCTTTCCATGTGGGTATAGAACACTCCTGAAAAAACTTTTTTTCCTCTTTCGCCTGTGACTCATTTCTCTCCCTCAGCCCTTATTTTGCATTGATCTTTTAAACTGTGTTACTAAATCCTAGAGAGAATTTCTAATATATGAGCTAAAAAATAATTCACTGACTCTTTTGGAAATGACAGACCATATATATAGATTGACTGCTAGAAACTGCTATGCTTTAGCCATTAAAAATTTTAGGAATACATTTCTATGGCAAAATTCCAGTTATTGAATTTTTTAACTCTGTTTAGACATAGTGCACCATCCTCTAAATTTACACACAAGTCTGCCTTTCCAGAGATATTGCTTTGAAATTTCTTTTTTTGTAAGATCTGACAAGCTATGAATGCAACAGAATTTGGACCTTAGTATAACCTCTACTTCTCATATTTGCAGCTCACTGGCCAGGAAAGGAACCTGCATCAGTAGATGAAATTGAAGTTTCTATGTGTAGGCATTCTATTTACTGAAAAGCACCGCTTTAAGAGCCAAATATAAAAACAACAGGGCTTCCCTCAGTCAAAGTAATAGTATAAGGTAGAGCTTATTTCAGCCAAAGCAAAGGTATCAAGTGTAGCTTACAGCAACCACATATTTGACCCTCCTCCCACCTTATTCCCTGACTCAATCCCCCAGGTCTTTCTAGCACATTTCTCTTATAGAGTAGGGTGTGGGGTGGGGAGGAGGGTTAATTAATTCCCCACAGCTGTCCCAGCCATGCTACCCTGCAAATCCCTGCACTCAAGAAAAGCAGCTGTGGTCTTTCCTCTTGCTACAAATTAACCCCTTCCTTTGTTGCTTCCTTGCTAATCTCTGAATAGGGTTCAATAAAATTTGATTCTAAACTTCATATCTCCATAATGAGTCAAATGAAACCCAAGATCCAAACACTTCTGAATTTAGAAGTTTGAAATCAAATCTGAATTTTCCCGAATTTCAAGATACTCAGTGTTGTAACCTGGGAAACTGAGATCTGAATTTAAATCCCAGTTTTTGGTTAAGAGCCTTCTCTGTTTATCAATATGATTGTGCTACAACAATTAAATTACCTGAGTAGGAATTTAGCCAAAATACCAGATTTAATTATCCTAAATAGTCAGGGCCATAGAGTTTCATATTTCATTCACACTAAAAGTGTGCTTTGAAACGAGACAGGAGCCCAGGAGAAACAGTTTAGCCTGGAGGCTGATACAATTCAATTGTATCTGAATACAATTCAGATTGAGTACATGACCCACTGAGGTACTACTCAAATTTATGTTAATAGGGACTGGCTGATGGTGCTCCTTTTAAACATTAAGGCATTGTTGATACCATACCAATTATTAAGGATAAATAGAGCATCCTCAATAAAAAATATGTGTCGGGATGCTTGTGAAATGTATACGGTCATTGTTTTGCCTTGGATAGTTACCGATAAACATTGAATGTAACTTTAGTCTCACTCCATAAAAGGAAATAGATGTGAGAAATCCCATATTGGAACAAAAGCACTTACGCATAATTTCACCATTACTGCTTTGGAGGAGGCAAAAATCTCAGTAGCACTGGTCCAAAGTGAAGGAATAAGTCGTGCTGCAGCATTATTATATGGGGAACCCTACAGGGGGTAAAAGTAACTTAAAGGACTTACCAGTACGTAGGGGAACTGGGGTCCTGGACAAGGAAGGTGGGGTGGCTCTAGGCCCCTGGAAGGAACAGGACCTTGTGAGGAAGAATTGAAGGTTAAACTCCCCCCACTGACCCTTCAGTATTATCATGGTGATGGCCGCTGAGAGCCACAGGGCTCTGGCAGCAATTTGAGGGGCCCAGGGCTCTGACTGCCACTGACACACTAGTGGCAGGAGCCTCTTCCTCCCCTTCTCCCTACAGCGGCCCTACTGGTAAGGTCCTTGAAGCACCGCTGCAGCAGCACTTTAATGTCAGCTGTGTATGGGGCAGTACTGTTAGCCATTTCTTACCAATAAATTGTACTGGCTCACTTTCACTTCAGGGCCCTACCAAATTCACAGCCATGAAAAATGCATCATGGACCATGAAATCTGATCTCTTCTCTCCATGAAATTGCATCTTTTGCATGCTTTTCCCATATACCAATTTCAGGAGGGAGACCAGATTTTCTCAAATTGGGGTTCTTGACCCAAAAGGGAGTTGCAGGGGGAAGTGAGTTGTAAGGTTATTTGCAGGGGATCGTGGTATTGCAACCCTTACTTCTGTTCTTTCTTGAAAGCTGGGTGGCCAGAGAGTAGTGGCCCAGCCTTGAAGGCATTACCTTGCCAGCAGCAGCTCAGAATCAAGGGTGACAGAACCATACCATGCCATCCTTCCTTCTGTGATTCTGGCTGCAGCACTTCCTTCAGAGCTGGGCTCCCAGCCAGCAGCTGCCCAGCTCTGAAGGCAACATCACTGTTTGCAGCAGCACAGGAGTAAGATAACATTACTGCAACCCTCCCCAACAATAACTTTGCTACCCTCCCCAACAATAACTTTGCTACCCCCCAACTCCTTTTTGAGTCAGGACCCTACAATTATGACACATGACTATTTCAGTATTTAAATCTGAAATAATGAAATTTACTATTTTAAAAATCCTATGACTGTGAAATTTACCAAAATAGACTGTGAGCTTCATAGGGTTCTATATAAGTGTGATGTTCCAACTTTAAAGAGAAATTGGAAAGAAGGAATCATTTTGATTTCAACGTGAATTTTGGAGCAAATCTGTTTTGGTTTTTTTTGTGAAGGAAAGGGGCAAAGGAAGACATTTTCTGGAAAAGCGATGAAGCATTTGGAACAATCAGAAAATGAATTGTTGAAAGGGTTGCAGGACAACTGTGAAACCATGCGCTGCTTTTCTTAACAGCAGTGATAATATATAAGAACGTCCATACTAGGTCAGAGCAAAGGTCCATCTAGCCCAGTATCCTGTCTGCCGACAGTGGCCAATGTCAGATGCCCCAGAGGGAGAAAACACAACAGGTAATTATCACATGATCCCTCTCCACGTGAGAGGTACTATCATAACTTCTATGATAGTAAAGCAGACTAAAACAAATCATAGAAGGTGAATATGGGGAAAAGATTTAAAAAAAAACTTTGCAAGATAAACAATAAGAAAAATGTCTGAGTTGGAAATTTGACATGAATCTCAACATTTTATACAGCATAGAAATTATGTGAGTTTTTGGTACAGCACTAGTCCACTACATAAAATCCACTAACAAAACAAATCAGGGGAAAGAGATAGAACATACAAACCAGTGATGGAGGTGATGGCTGGCACCAGTCTTGTTAGTTCAAGAGAGCAAAGTAAACAAATCCCTTCTTCTTGATTAGCCATCAGTAATTCTGGAGCTGATTACAAAATGTCAATGAAAACAATTTCAATGAAAAACAAAAATGCATTTTTGAAAATTTCCACACTTCCCTTCCCCAGTTCCCGTACATTATTTTCTGATAGATCTAAATTAGTTCTTTTGTTCGTGTATGTGTGTCTTTTACCCCTCCTCCCAGCTCTTCACCATGTGATTAGATTCTATAAACCTACCCCTCCCCCCAACACACAAATCTCCCTCACTCTCCACTTTTCCTCTGCCATAACATGAAGCATGGATAATCACAGTAGTTTCTGCTAAGCATGGAAAATCACAATAGTTTCATGGACACACACATACACTTCATTCAGCAGAGTTTCTGGCTTCTCTGAACCCCAATCAAGGTGACAGAGTTAATTGCAAACATGTTAATACTTCACTAGATTGGATGATATCTGTAAAATCCTTTCCACTATACAGACAGTTCTGTTAGTTTCTGCGATCCATATCAGCTGACATTTCCCTGGGGTCTGGTCCACTCATAACAGTCCTGGAGCAAGCAGAAGCCTCGGTGCCATGTGGTTTGCAGTGGGGCATGGTGGGGGCATTTTCTTGGGTTCTGTCCTTCTTTCAGTCAAAATCTAATCCAGAGTGTGAAGGAACTGATGAGTCTGCATTCATACTTTACAGTATGAACTGTAAGGACCCTGTCTGTATTTTCACTGAAATAAGAAAGCAGTGAGTATACTTTCAATAAATTCTTTTTTAAAATAGCACACAAAAAATAAGAGCTCTTTGCCATCTTGCTATTCTCCTTTCTTCTCCCTTTGTTTACCAGATTCCTTCTAGGGTTCTTTGATATGTATTGCATTGTACTAGTGGTAGCTCCATTCATCCCTGCCCATCCTCATCCCTCACACAGAGCTTGGATCTCTACTAGGCCATCTTATCTAATCAAACTCAAAACTCCAGTCATCTGAAGAAGTGGACTGTGCCCACAGAAGCTCATGATACCATCTACATGTTTTGCTAGTCTATAAAGTGCTACCAGACCATTTGTTGTTTTTTTCTCCTGAATTATGGCAGACATTAATTCATTATCTTCAAATCATGTCTGATGCTTAAGTTGTCACGAAACAAGTTCAAACTGAAGCCTATTCCGACAAGTCCTTTAATCCTCGTAGAATGAGATTTACTAGAACGTCGGAATAGCAAGCCCATTATTTTGAAATAACGGGCTTGTTGCTAAGATGTGGAAAACACTAGTTCAGGATACCAGACATATCCCAAAATAGCCCCATTGTCTAGACATACCCATACAGGCCCTCCATTTCAAGGCAGCCCCTGACCACAACAAAATAAAAAATCTTGAGTGGAACTGAAATCCACACGCATAAAATCACAGTCATTCACTCAAATATGGACCAGCTGGTTCTCCATCAGGGAGTGGTGGCTGGGCCAAATCTGTGTGATTGAGGGGCCATATGAGAGTGGGGTAGACAATGGGAGTGAGGAAAACTGAGCAGCAGGAATTGGAAGGAGCTGGCCTACCTTGGAACGAAAGCAAGAAGTTAAGAAGAGCACTGGTGAGTGACCAAGAAGGTCCCAGGAACAGTGAGTGAGGAGCTGAGGTTGAGTTGTTGATGGGGAGTATTTAGGTGTGTGGAGAGAATGGGGGTGGTGGGATTGGCGGTTGTGGCCAATGAAGCTGAGGTGTTGTGGGATGTATGTCAGGGCTGTTGGGATGTGAGTTGGAGCTGTGAGGATAAATGGGGTCTCGTAAAGGGATTTTGGGGGTATATGTGAGTCTTCAGGGTTCTGTGTGGTATGGGGAGAGAGAGGTATTTGTGGCTGTGTGTGGAATTGGGTATGTGCGGGGCGGAGGTGCTCTAAATGAAGGGGATAATTTCCATAGTGTATAAGCACCCAAAATTCTTTAATTTAGTCCTACCTAAGTAGGAGGAAGCATAGGGCTCAGGTATGCAAACATTTCTATCGGGTTGCTCCTTGCTTACCATGAAACACACAATCGGTGCCATCCATTAGCATAGAGTGGATTGCACTCTCAACTTTGTGCTGGTCCCATATTTTGGCCAGTGTGTGGGGTAGAGAAGAGCCTGTGACAGAAGTCCTACAAATAGGGATGTGAATACCTTACCCCTTTTTGTGTTGCTCTCCCAGGGGAGCAATTGCTGCTCAGAGGATATGGACTGCTATTACAGGGGGCAGCTGCTCATGGCTGAGTTGTAGGGGCACAAAGGGAAGCAAGCACAAGCACAGCTGAAAAAAGAACTCTACCACTGTCGTAACTCTATGTCTATATAATGCCTAAAAAGAAATAATTATAATGAAGGAGGAAGGCGAAATACATAAAGCAATTGAATAGTTTACTTGAAGAGGGATGCCCCAAACAAGCTTATTTGCCAAGGAAAAGCTCATTTCATTCATCAGTGGGAGATGCAGGTGTTTTGATTTCTATTATTAAAAACTAAAATTAGGATGACATTTTGAGATTTCTGATACTATTAAGTTACTTAAAACCACAAATATTTGGTGACAACACTCCAGAAAATCAAAAAAGACATGCAGACACTGCCAAAAAGAAAGCTGATACTGTGAAACAAAAAACAGAACAAAACACCCCTTCCAAAATGGGTGTTGTACATCTAAGGGTATTTTCATGTTTAAAACCCACCACTAAGTAATCACTTTTTGTGGATGAGATAGCATAAGGCATATAAATCAACTAAAACTTTTTCCAGAACTCTGATTTTCATGGATGATGTTGATGCACCATCCTGAGCTAGATAGTATAATGATGAAGGGTGGGATTTTCAAAGGGACCTGAATGTCAGAGGGAACTAGGCACATAATTCCCTTCTTTGAAAATCCCATTTTAAATATACTACCTCAGAAATTCCAGGAATTTGTGAAATGTGGTATCCAATTAACCCTGCTGTTTTAGTAAAAAATTAAGGTAAAGTAACAAGTGCTTCCCATTTATTATAGACCTATTGGCTTTGTGTACACTGCAGGGTTTTTGTGCAAAAAGCTTTTTGCGGAAGAGATCTTCCACAAAAACTTATTGCGCAGAAGCATGTCCACACCTCAAAAGCACATTGCAAAAGTGATGTGCTTTTGCACAAGAGAGCATCCACACTGCATGGACGCTTTTGCACAAGAAAGCTCTGATGGACATTAACAGAATGGCCATCAGAGCCCCTGTGTTTTTTCTGATAGGCTCTTTTTGCACAAGAAATCCCTGCGGAGCGGCCAGACATGCTTTTTTGCACAAGAACTGTAGTGCAAAAAGGAATTATTCCTTGTGAGGAGAGGAATAACTCTACTGGGCAAAGCCTTCTGTCCTGTCTATTGATTGTATTTTTTTTATTTTTTTTGAGCAAAAATGCACTTGAGGTGTGGATGCTCTGCTGGTTTTTGTGCAAAAACCTTGTAGTGTAGACATAGCCATTATGACTACTTCATTGTTGTTGCTGCTTTAATTTTGGGAATACATATTAAGTGCAAATTCAATCATCCAAACATTACATGGACATAGATTAAGTCCGAATAATTAAGATATGGCGTATCTGAGGGACTTTTCAATGTAAATAATAGATGTCAGACAATATGACTCAGATTACGGGGAAGATGACTGAGGTTTGGATAATCAAGATTTTACTCAGTTTAGAGTGTTCATCCGGGGGCGAACCAATTCCTACAGGTCTAAAAGAGTAAAGAACATATGCAAACTACTATGACCTAGTCAGCAACTTCAAGGTCAACAGTAGGAGAGCTCAACTTTGCGGGTGGGGGTGGAATTGCACATGGGTTGTTAAAATTTATTGCAATGTTTGCAAAGGGACACCTGCTAACTGTCAGAGGATTCTGCAGCAACGCTGCATGTTTTCCTAAGCTAAAGCTACAGGTTTTCCACATTTTCCAGAAATGCTTGTCAAACTGCAGCAGATCCCACTCACAGTACAAAGCTTTAAAGCAGAAATATATGTTTGAAAAATATTCAGAAGAAGATTTTCCAAAGCTCTTCTCTTGGCAGTCTATTTATGTGTTTCCAAAAAGATGCGACACTGATTAAATGAGACTGCGGTCTCATAAATACTCAACATGAAGGACCAGATCCCCAGTTTGTATAAATCGGCATTGCTGCATTAACTTCATTGGAGCTATGGTACATCACAGTAACTCTGATCTATTCTAGAGACTATACTCTGCATGAAAACAAGCTAGTCTGTGGGTACTGTAAAGCCACCATGAGCAAAGCTGACTCACATAAGTGAAGACTGCAGGACCTAGCCCTTTATGTCTAAATATATACAGCAGGATTCCAGCAAAACCCTTCCATAGTTAATACTGAGCCATATTTGAACATCAAGATGATTCAAATCAGTTTTGTGCTGAACTTTTCTGTGTGTTTCAGTCTCCTGTGCTGAAATATTACTCCCCTACACGCTATTTTCAGCTCTGTGATTTTTCTTTGCTTTGAGCAATAAAACACTGTCTGCTCTTCAACACTAATATATAGTCCCTGAGTGAAGGCAAGGCTGCAATTCAAATCAAGACTTCTGTTGACACTATAATCCTTAGGAGCACAACTGGAGCATTTCATGAACAGTAGCAGAGAGCTTTCATTGATTTACTGCCTCGGTATTTAATCAAGAGCCCATGTTCTGCGTTAACTGTAACATACCAAAAAAAAAAAAAATCCCACACCATGACTTCTAATTGAGGAATTTAACTTGTTGCCTGTCTTGTAAGAAAACATTTGTCAAATATGTGATATGAGGCAGCTTTTAAGAATTCTCCTCTATTTTTAAATTGAAAGGGCTCCAGACATGTAAGAGAGTCCTCCAGGTTTTAAATGAGATGTACACCAAAGAGACTGCCCCTCACAAACTAAGATTAGGAGGTGGTGGGGTTATAGTAATTGTACGTGTCCCTTCCTACTGCATCTCTCACTCCCAGTGCCCCAGTCTGCATGAACATTGTATTCAGCTGGGCATGATGGGGGACGTGTTCGGTCCTCAGCTACTTAAAACTGCTATTGACAAAGTTGCCCTACTCCTGAGTTTGTGTTTTGGAAGGCAAGTAACCTCTTCTACTACTGCAACAGTATTTTCCAACTGAAGTGCTTAACAACAGGATTCAGACTGCACCTTCCTTGTCTTACCCTCATTCCCAATGACTGGGAGCATGTTGCCATCCCCCACTAACCGGAAGACAAGAGTTCCCTAGATTGTTTCCAGTTACGGAGCCAATAGTATTTCCAGTATTTTGGGGTTGTGATTCACAAGAAAGGCATGAGGCTCTGTTAAGGGCTTGTTCAAAGCCCCTATTTGAAGAAATGCTTTGTTTTGCTTGCTTATTACATGGATGTTGCTGTAACAAGAACACTCACATACAATTTTCTCACTCAGCCAATCCATTGTCCATGCAGAAGTCATAGTGCAGGATTCACCCTCTGCAGCAGCAGCTACAAGACATAAGAACAGTGAGTTTAGAATCTGACAGCATTCCCTTTTTATCAACCTACATCAATACTAATAGGGAGCCCTTCTGTTCTTTCTTAGGTTCATCTCCCACACCCATGAATAGGGCTACACACAATTATTCCTTACAAAACCTATGTGAAATAGCTGGGGATGATTATTATTATCTCCTTTGTAGTAGCATGGAACCTGAAGCTGAGAAGTTAAGGTGTTTGCCCAAGACCACAGAACGAGTCAGTGTCAGAGCATGGATTAGCATTCAAGAATTTGATTCCAAATCTTGAGGGAATATTTACACTGCACAGTTATTTCAAAATAAGCTCTTCTGGAATAGTTATTCCAAAATAGCTTATTTTGAAATAGAATGTCTACACTGCAGGGAGGTCTCAAAATTAGTCCAAGGCAGGCTTCCCTAATGTAGATGTGCTATCTCAATTTAGAGCCCCAGGAGGCACTGGGGAGGAATACCTTAGAATGGCCCTGCTGAGGCGCTATTTCGAAATAGCATCAGTGGAGTGTCTACACACGCCTTATTTCGAAATAGCTATTTTGGAATAGGCATTATTCCTCATAGAATGAGGCTTACAGATTTTGGAATAAGCCAGCCGTTATTTCGAAATTATTTCAAAATAACAGAATGGTCATGTAAAGGCTCACATTGTTATTTTGAAATAACACTAGTTATCTCGAAATAATGGTGTAGGGTAGAAGCACCATGAGTGAAGAATAGAGGTGGTTTCTAGAGGGATGTGAGCATTAGGTTTGTCTAAATTAAAATCAACCAGCAGGAAATATGATAACTGTTCACATATTTTTGAATAGTATGACCCAAGGGTGGGACATAATTGTACAAGGTGGCAAAATTATGTGTAAAGGGAGGGAAAGGAAAAAGAATAAAGTAGGAAAAGCATAAGAGAAAACTAATGGAAAGATTGTTTTTAGACTATTAAATAGTCTCCCAGGGAAAAGGTAGAAGCTCCAGCACTTGACAGTTAAAAGTAATTTGGAGAAAGCACTGGAAAATATTTTGTAGGGGATTATCTACACTTCACTATTAGGGAGATGTGACCTAATAGGTCTTTTTAAATCTCTAACTTCTATGTTGAGCTGCCGTCCCTGAGACCCAATCCTAATAGTCTCTCTAGTTTTCCAGATGAACTGTCTTCTCATATTTGGCCAGATCCTCAGCTCATGTAAATGGGCAGCTACACAGGTGAATTTAGTGCCAGGAAGAAAATGGGCCAAATCTTCAGCAGGTATAAGTGAGCAAAGAAGACAGCAAACCTTTGTTCACTAAGGGTACGCCTACACAGCATGCTATTTCAAAATAAGCGATTTCTGATTTTTTTTTTCCAAAATAGCTTATTTCAAAATAGCACATCTACACTGCAGGGGAGCCTCAGAATTAGTCCGAGGCAGACTTCCCTTATGTGTACATGCTACCTGGATTTAGAGCCCCAGGAGGTACTGGGGAGTAATTACTTTGAATGGCCCTGGGGAGGAGCTCTTTCAAAATAGCAGCAATGGAGCATCCATACTACTGCTATTCCGAACTAGCTCTTTCGGAATAAGTGTTATGCCTCATGGAATGAGGTTTACTGATTTCAAAATAAGCCATCCATTATTTTGAAATTATTTGGAAATAATAGAATTGCTGTGTAAATGCTCGCATTGTTATTTCAAAATAACACTGCTGTGTAGACGCACCCCTAGATGGCACTACCACAGCAATGTCTACTGTGGATTAGATTATTCTAACAAGTAGATGTCCATGTTAAGCTTCATTTTTATAACTGTGCATGGTAATCTACATGATCAGTCTTTCAACTTTTGAAAGAATAGAAATCACCTCTCAGGAAAGAAGCCGTTAGTCAGCAATCCAGCCACTGAGCAATTTGTTTATGAGACAGAACCCCATTTGGCCGTATACCTTCTTCACACTTGCACAGATGGGAAATGTTGCCTAGTGGGTAGAGCACGACCCTGGGACTCAGGCAATTGGGGTTCTATTCTCAGCTCTGTTCTAACTTGCCCAGTTACCCAGCAAGTCTTAGTTCTGTGCCTTAGTTTCTCCTCCCCCCCCCACTCTGTAACATGAGAATTTTGACCTTTTTTACTTATCAGTATAGTGTCTAGCCCAATGGGGCCTTAAATGTCTGTGTACCAACTATTCATTATTATTTCTTGTTTTGAGAATTTTATATGGAAGATATTCCCCAAGAGTTGTCTGTGTAATTTATACAAAACATTCACCAGTGCATGCCTTTGTTGGCAAGAAAGAGAAAGATTATTGCAGTCTCTCTCTTTCAGAAAATGCAATGAGACTTTCTAGCCCATGTGCTGTTAAGGATGAAAGCGCACCCTTCCAGAAATTAAAGAATAATGAGGAGATACTGCTTCATGGCTACACTGTTTTTGTATATTATTGCCATTTTAAAAACAACATTTTCTTATGTTCTTGTCAAGCAAGTTAAATAGTCCAATAAACTATTTGCTCTTGGATTTCTGATATATTAATTAGAGCTCTAAGCTGCTGCAGTGAAAGTCACCCCCACTGACTTCAATCATACAAGATCAGTCCCTCATAAAATAATGTAATATGAAATAATGAGAGGGTAAGATTCATTATCACTTATCTGGTGGGGCTGGAGTTATCCAATGGGAAGAAATACTACCAAAGTCCAATGAGATATGAGATACGGTTACCAGGCAGGAATCCCAGGGCATTCAATTACCATGCAGGAATCCCATGAGACAGTATTATCAAGTAGGAATCTGTAGCATTCGGTTTACCACAAGGCGGTAATATTAGATTTTTAGAATGAAATTCTGTGGTATCTTATTTTATAAGAGTTGGCACAGAATGAATAGAGTAAAAAGGCAATGGAAGAAAAACATTTGCTTGAATCCTGAAATTGGAAAAGTTCCAATTGTTTATCCATATTTCTAGTAAAAATAAAATGTCACGAATTTTTCTGAAGATTCCCTGGAATTGTAACTAAAAGTTTCAGATACTTAGGAGGTGAGAGAGGACCAGTTTGTGTTTATTATATTATAATGCGTTAATAATGTACATGTAACATGCACTCAAATATAATTTATAAGGAGGCCTGATTTTATTGTAGTCATTTTTTTGATTTGGGGTGATAAGAAACTGTTGGCGTTGTGTTTGATTTATAGTGTTTTTCAATTTTTGGCAAAAAAGTACCAAAGCCATAGGGTAGGATAAAATTTTAAATATATTTATTATAGAATCATAGAGCTGGAAGAGGCCTCAGGAGGTCATCAAGTCCAGCCCCCTGCCCAAGGCAGGACCAACAATACCTAAGATTATAAGGTGTGTGGTGAACATGATGTCTTTTTACTAGCTGTTTGTACAATGATTTATGTAATGGGTCCCTCAATGGGACACTGAATTAACAGTAACTGAAAATATTTTCATCTCAACTTCATTTTGTTGCAGCAGCAATAACATTAAAATTAGCAACATGTAGTAAAAAGAAAATGGTTATACTTTAGATATGTCAAGAAGACTCTAGAGAAGTTTGTCTCTTAGGGTATGGCTAGACTGCAGGGGGTTTTCGGGATACCAGAGGAATCCTGAAAAACTTCACTGCATCCAGGGGATGCGTTTGCTCTTCCACTTTTTTTTGCGGAAGAGCAAACGCACTCTTTCAGAAGCCACTATATTCCTTGCTCTACGAGGAATTAAGGGACTTTCGAAAGAGGGCTTTTTTCCCAACATTTGGCCCAGTTTAGACAGGCCAAATATTGGAAAAGCCTCTTCTGACAACAGTATTGGAAAAAGCTACCCAAATTGCAGAGCACATTTTGCATAGCTTTTTCCAACAAACAGATGTACTCTAGACATACCCTTAGAATCTAGACTTGCTAGAATGGGACTCCTAAGAAGTGTGTAGAATCATCACAATATTTGTGAATAACCATTCCCTACAAATCACACTCAAAGTTTCAGCTGAAATCCTAATCTCATTGAAACAAATGCAACTTGCATTCATTTCAGCATAGGTCTGGATGTGGGTCACTTTAGGAACCTCCATGTGTTTGGATAACAAGAACTGTTTTTGATTGAAATCTTCCTAGGAAAACTTTCCTTACATAAGATGCCATTGAGGAAAATAACCAAATTGAATAAGTATATAGATGAGAAAAGAAAGTGAGATGAAAAGTATGATGGCAGTGCATCTTGGGAAATGCAAAGAGTAGAAATGAATATAGAAAACAGGAAATCTGTGTACAATAGAACTGGGATTATAAAGACTTCATCCATAGGCTTTAGAGTAAATAGAAAGACTCCCACTTGATTTCTGTGCCCTTTGGATTGGGCCCTAAATGAGGCATGTTAAAGCAGATTCCAAAAGAATCTCATCCTCTCCTTGTTATATCGGTGACAAACGTGTTAATGTGATAGCTGCAGGAATAAGAATTTCACAAGGCTGCGGAAGAACCTGTCTGCATTATTCAAATGCAGTTGTACAGAATGGGACTTGTGACATTTCCGGTGTAGAAAAAGAAGGGGCTGTTGCAGGAAGGAGTGTAAAACTGAAGAGACATTATCCTGCTCACTCTGTTTGCAAAAATGTTTGCTTGAGTGCTTCTGAACAAGAAAGCAGGTACAGCTGAATGGTAGGCTTAAGGAAAGCTAGCGTAGCTTCAGAAAACGGGTTTGGATGCACTGATCATATCTAAATTCTGAAAGACGTGATCAAACGGTATTGTGATCATGGGAGAGATCCGGATGTGTTAAGTGGACTTTGAGCAAATATAACCCCTATTGTAGTGGGAAAAGTGTCATGGAGCTACTAGAAAGATTACTAAACTGATACAGGTAATGACTAATAAACAAGTTACTGAACTCACGCACTGAAGAGATGCCAATTGTGACTGTTGTGATTTTATGATAAGGATCTCAGCTAACAAGCAAATGGTTTGAGACCATTAGCTCACATACTGTGAGTCATCAAATAGCCATCAGATGGCAATGACTTTCAGTCACTAGTGGTATCTTGACAGGACTGTGTTCTCGGGGATCTCTGTGCCATTTCAAAATATCTAGATACACCATTTAGTGCTTATTGGGTGGAATTCACCCCTGTACAGCCAGCCAGCAGAAAGTCATGAAAATATAACTTAAATGGGACATTAGCTGCGCACGGGCCTCTAGACAAAATTTCATTCCTTATGCACAGTAACTAATTTTCATACACTGTAACAAGACAGAATGAAAACAAATCAAATGAACAGAACTCCTCTGAGTGATTAGCAATGATTCACATTACAGTTCCACTTGTTCAGAAAGCAACAGCCACTCTTAAATTACAGGACTGCAAAAAGCATCTAAACCTGTGTAAAACACTCAGTTGCTGTAAATAAACAAAGCTTCATTGAAGTTAATGAACTTTTGCTAGTTTACAACAGTGGAGGATCTTGCCCCTTTCTTCTCCCACGTGAAAGGCGATTATTTTCAAAAACCAATAGTTTAAAAAAATCCACATACAACAAGACTCCATGTGAGTCTTTACAGGAAAATGCAGGCTCAGTGTTGAAGAAAGGGTTACAGAGGTCTGCTTCACAGAAGTGGGCATATGCACCTGTCATTATCAACATTGTACACTCGTACTGGTTAAGTGTATGTTCAAATGCCTTCATCTGTTGCACAGGACCAGTTTTCCCTACTTTATCCACCATTCCCTACTTTATCCTGCCATCGAGTTAACTTTTCCTTCATACAAACTCTTTAGGCAGAGACAACCCAATATTTAATCTTTACAGTACCTAAGTACGGGCCCAGCTGTGACCAACTCCTGCACAGGTGCACAAAAGAGGAAGAGTTGCAAGAAGCCTGCTCCTTTTCCCCATTTATATCCCCTGTGCAGAAAGCAAGCCTTCTGGATATCTTTCAGCTGGGGGAGTTTGTGCTACTGTCAAGGTGAGCTTTGTCAAAGAGGGCAAGGAAGGATGGGAAGGCCTTTGCTCAACCTCCTCTCATCTCATTGAGGAGAGAAGCCAGTGGCAGCATTCTGCAGGAGAAGCACAATGTCTTGCAGAGCACCCTGATTAGGTGCCACATCTAACCCTATGTAGCAGAATAAATATATCAGGGATAAAACCAGCATCTTCTTTCTTTTCATCATCACAAGGTATACAGCCATGTCTCCTGAGTGCTCTAGGCTGCAGGCAGTGTGGGATTCCCCCAGTCTCATACCTAGCCTTGTTAACAATTCTATTTCTTTTTTCACTTTGTCCACACTCCTCTTGTCCGTGGCTCTAGTCCAACCATTTCACTTCAGTGCATGAGATCAGGCCATTTAATTAAGTGGCATGTTTAGTTTGGGCTTACTTTCAGGTTTCTGTTTATTTATTTAACTGTTGCACTGCTTGCAAGCAACAGGTCAGGCCTAGTTTTATAGAGGTGGGAAAGAAAAACTGTCAAACTGGGCACTTTCCAGCATATTGTTTTTGAAGTTTCCTTTTCAATGGCATTTCACATTTCACGAAGTCTCTTTCTTTTGCTGGGAGTTCTCCAATTGCTGTGCTCCTGTTGGCCATTAGCATTCACTGACATCAGTGAGAAGTTAGCATATGCATGGTAATTCCAGAAGCACACTGAGTGCATTCTATCCGAACATGAGAATATCCAGTAGCCACCACATGATTGTGCATCTGCCTTGTCAGCATCCAAGATCTGCAAATTCCTGGGTTTGGAAGCAAAAGGGACTCATATGGCTTGTTCCTGCCGCCACTGAAATCAAGAGGCCTTATGCAGATGGACTCATATATTGTAGATTATATTTAACAATAGGCTGGAGGGGAATCTATTACTTTAAAAAGAACAAACTATAGCATTATCTGGCCTCAACCTCATACTACCCAAGTGCTGAGAGAGATTCCAACAGCTGAGCAGAGAAGAAATGTAGTTCTAATGAAAATAAAGGAGCTTTATTTATGTAAGACTTCTGGACATAGGCTTTGTGCTTTTCTGTGGCACTCTAGCTGTAAGCTAACACACCATGTGCTGCCTTATGTCACCACAAGGGATCTGCCTATATTTTGGCATGCAATACACTGTCAAGGAATAAAGATCCTGACTGCATTACAACATCAACTCAGCTGCCAGGCCAATGCTTTCACTGGTATGCACTTTGCTCTTACCTCACTGAAACATTTATCTCACACTGTTGATAAGTGATTTAGTTTAGCACCGTTAATCAGCCTCTGAAATGCTTTTCTTTGTTTTTAGATTCCTCTGGACACAAGAACAAAAAGAATCCCCTTTTTGCAAATGGAAGCAGATAGAAGAGATCACAGGGAGATGATATTTCACTAGCTCTAACTTCCAGCTCCAAAGTTCCTAGGAATGAGGAGAATGAAGATTGATCTCAGCAGCAGAGTAGGACTGAGCTGTTTAGCGAGCCGTGCCAGAAGCAAGTAAGCACACGGGTGAGATTTTGAGTGCTGTGCAATACAGAGCTCAAAGATGACCATTACTATTGCACAGAGTTACCAAGATAAAATATAAAGGCAGGATTTGGCCTACCAGTGAGACTGCATAAAGCCAAATTCCACCTTCAGTTACACATCTGCAACCCCAATTAAATCTGTGCAATTGCACCCATGTAATTGATGGGTAGAATTTGACACAATGCTTTTGGAAGCATTATGTGTGTGTGATCCTGTTGGCTAGATCACTGTGCTGGGACTCAGGTGAATGGTTTCAGTTCTCAGCTCTGCCTATGGCCTGTTGGGAAAATTTGGATAGCTCAATTCACCTCTTTGCCCCTTGGTTTCCCCCATTCTGTAGAATGTGAATAATGATAGTGGCCTCCTTTGTAAAAGGCTTTGTAACCTACTGAGGAAAAGTACTCTAAAAGATAGGCAGTATTATTATAAAATGTAGGCATATCTGAATAGTGGTGTGACGGGATGCCTCCGCCCCACACCAACACGCGGCCCCCGGAGGCCTTCTGGGCACACTGTGCTGGCGCAACCCGACTCTGCCCGGGCTGCTCGGCCGCTGTCCGACTGGCGCCGCGTGATGAGGTCACGGGCAGTGCCGGCAGGGAAATGCGGAGGCTCGGGCCCCACCACGGCAAAGCAGCGAGTGATCGCGTATGGCGGGGACGGGGCGCGTTGAGTGTGGCCGCGCCAAGCCCCTTTCTTCCTCTGCCCCCCTCCCCCCGGCCAGAGATTGGAGCAGTCGCGGCAGTGCCATATTTAAAAGTGCGCCATCGCTGAGGGAAAGGGAGGGGGCAACGAAGAGTGGCGTGCACTCGCTGGAGTCCGGACGCGGTGGGGCATTACCTCTGAGCAGCGGCCCAAGAGACGCCGAGGCTCTCACATGGTAAGCCCCCAGGAGAGAGACAGTGCGCCCCATGGGGGCGGGACCGAGCTGAATCAGAGGAAGGAGGGAAGGAAGTAGCCCAGGGTGGAACCCCGGAGTGGTTGGCGGGCTGACGAGTTATGGTGATATACCCAGTCAGCCGGACATTTTGGAACTATTTGTTGATATTCTACCCAGCAATGGCCAATGCTGGGTGCGTCGACACCACCCCTCGACCCTGGACGAGGCGGTGGAGTTGATGAACGATTACGAGGCCGCAGAAGGGCAGGAGGGCCCCGGAAGAGGAAAAAGCCCCTCCCCCCCTCCGCGACTGGGCTCTGGGAGAGGACCCCGAGTTAAAGGAAGCCCGGAAAAGGAGCCACAACGCAGACCCCTGGCGCCAGCATGGTCACTCCCACTCCGGGAGGCCCCCGCAGGGCTGTCAGGACGTCCTGGCGATCTCCCTCGGGAGGCCTGTACGAGAACCCTGGTCCGAGGGGCTTGCTTCAGGTGCGGGCAGGAAGGCCATTTCAAAAAGGACTGCCCCTACATGGACTGTTCTTACACACAGGCCCTGATGGGAGATGAAGTCGCGCAGAGGGATTAGGAAGGTAAGATCCTGCGGCAGGTGGGGATAGGGGGCAAGGTAGTTCCCACCCTAATGGATTCGGGGTGCAGTCAAACCATTATACGGGTGGACTTGATCCCCGCAGGAGGTTCCCAAGGTCCCCCCGTCTTCATGCAGGTGTCCACGGAGACCTGAATCAATATGCCACGACCTGGGTGCAGATCATGGATGGGGACCAGCAGAAGTGGTGTTACGTAGTGATTGCCCCCAAACTGGCGTACCCAGCATTACTGGGTCGGGACTGGGCAGGATTTCGAAGGGCCCTAAGCGAGTGGTGGGGCGAACAGGTCCCGAGGGACGTGGAAGGAATGCTGGGGGTGTGCAGAGGTCCTACTGAAGACCCCAGACCTGGAGAGCCGCCATCATCAGGACTCTTCGACGGTGACTTCCTCCAGGAGCAGCGAGAGGATCCCTCCTTACAACACGCCTGGACAACGGCTCGCGACCCGCAGGACGAGGAGGCCCCGATTGCAGGAGGACCGACAGGTCCCCACTTTGAGGTACACGCGGACCGGTTATACCAACTTGACGGGGGCCGGGAGGGGCAGGAGGAAGTCAGGCAACTGTTAGTGCTGCTACGCTATCATGTCTGGCATATGGAGTTAGCACACGCAAACCCCTGGGCAGGGCACCTGGGAACCGAAAAGACGGTACAGCAGACTATCCAACATTTCTACTGGCCCAGAATTTACTGGGAGGTGCAGGAGTTCTGTGGGTCCTGTGCATCTGTCAGAAGGCAGGGCCCCGCGGGGTGCCAAAGGCCCCCCTGGTCCCTCTCCCGGTGGTGGACGTGCCGTTCGCCTGGATAACTATGGACATAACATCCCTTGGAGAGGTCGAGGGTGGGATGCCAATATATCCTGGTCGTCTTTAGACTATGCGACACAGTATCCGGAGGCCGTTCCCCTCCGGAATACCCATGCCGCGACACTTGCCACCGAGCTGGTAAAGATTTTTGCCCGGATAGGGCTCCCCCAGGAGATCCTGACAGACCAGGGAACAAACTTTACCTCCCGGCTGATGGGAGAACTGTGTCGTTTATTACAAATTAATAGACTAAAAACGTCAGTGTACCATCCTCAGACGGATGGGTCAATCGAGAGTTTTAACCAGACCTTAAAGGAGATGTTACGCAAGTTTGTGGAGCAGGAGCCGAGGGAGTGCCCGCTCTACTATTCGCGGTGTGGGAGGTCCCGCAAGCCTCCACCGGGTTTTCACCCTTTGAACTATTATATGGAAGGCACCCTAGGGGGATCCTGGACATTATAAAGGAAGGGTGGGAGGAGCAGGAGACTAGGGTAAAGTGCAATACATGTTGGAGTTGAGGGAGAAGCTGCACCGGCTTGGGGGGTTTGCGAAGAAAAACCTGGAGGCCACCCAGGCGACAAGTTCGGTATTACAATTGCGGCACACGGTTGCGGGTCTTTGAACCAGGGCAACGAGTGTTAGTACTGCTCCCCACCCCCGGGTCAAAACTGATAGCGTGATGGCAGGGGCCCTTTGAAGTGCTGAGGCGAGTGGGACCAGTCGACTACGAACTGAGGTTGTCCGGGAAATGGAGGGACACTAAGGTTTATCATGTTAACCTTCTAAAGGCCTGGAAGGAGCGAGAGAGTCTCCTTGTGAACCCCTTGCTGCCTGAGCCCGAGTTGGGTCCGGGAGATGGGGATGGCCACCCCCCACCCCCGGCCTTCCCAGTAGGAGTGAACTCGCCGAAGAACAGCGGGCCAACCTTCAAGCCCTGCTGCGTGGGTTCGGGGACATATTGACGGAGGACCCAGCGCAAACCTCCTTCATCTAGCATCATATTGAAACAGAGCCCCAGAAGAGGGTACGTGACCAGGTGAGCCCCGTGCTGTGCAGAATGTGGGACACTGTACAGGAAGAGTTAAAGGATGCTCCGGTGGGGAGTCGTAGAAGAGTCTTTTAGCGAGTGGCGCAATCCGATAGTGCTCGTCCAAAAACTTGACAACACTATGCGGTTCTGTATTGACTTCTGCAAGGTCAACGCGCTCTTGCGGTTCGATGCGTACCCCATGCCCCGCATCGACGAATTATTAGACCGGCTGGGGGGAGCCCTTTTTTTGTCCACCCTGGACTTGACGCGGGGTTACTGGCAGATCCCCCTCTCACCAATCTCATGGGAGAAGACGGCCTTTTCGACACCATTCGGACTGTACCATTTCACCCAGATGCCCTTCGGACTACATGGGGCCGCAGCTACTTTTCAGCAGCTCATGGACTGGGTGTTAAGGAATGGGAGCCAGTGGGCCACCGCGTATATCGATGACATCGTGGTCTACAGTCAGACGTGGGAGGAACACCTACACCACATCAAGGCTGTCTTAGAGGCTCTTCGAGACGCGGGGCTCACGGCAAACCCATGGAAGTGTTGGTTTGGTGAGAGAGAGGTAACTTACTTGGGGTATACCATGGGACAGGGACAGTTGCGTCCTCTGGTGGGGAAGATAGAAGCACTGCAAAGTTACCAACCCCCAAGGACCAAAAGGCAGGTCTGGCGGTTCCTGAGGTTGGCAGGATATTATCAGCGGTTTGTCCCCAACTTTGCGGCGATCGCCACCCCCCTAACAGATCTGACGCACGCCGCGATGCCCCAAAAGGTACACTGGTCACCCGAGTGTGAACGAGCTTTCCAGACATTAAAGGGGATTCTGAGCCAAGCCCCAGTTTTGGCGCAGCCCGATTTTAACCAACCCTTTACTGTCCAGACCGATGCGTCCGAGATGGGAATTGGAGCTGTCCTGTCACAGGGAGAAGGAGAGGAGGAACACCCAATCGTCTATATCAGCCGGAAACTATTCCCCTGCGAACAGCGATACTCGACAATAGAGAAAGAAGCCCTAGCCGTGAAGTGGGCTATAGAGATGCTGAGATATTATCTACTAGGGGGTCGCTTCTGAGTGATCACGGACCATGCCCCCCTCCGATGGTTACAAACAATGAAGGATTCGAATACCAGGGTGATGCGTTGGTACTTAGCCCTACAACCATACGCCTTCGAGGTAGCGGGTGCCCAACATTAAAATGCGGACTTCTTTTCAAGACGGTACGAAGGCAGCGAACTAGAGGAGGGAGGTGATTTGGAGGGGGGGGTGTGACGAGGCGCCTCCGCCCCACACCGACACGCGGCCCCCGGAGGCTCTCTGGGCTGACCACGCTGGCGCAACCCGACTCTGCCCGGGCTGCTCGGCCGCTGTCCGACCGGCGCCACGTGATGAGGTCACGGGCGGTGCTTGCAGGGAAATGCGGAGGCTCGGGCCCCACCGCGGCAAAGCGGCGGGTGATCGCGTACGGCAGGGGCGGGGCGCGTTGAGCGTGGCCACGCCAAGCCCCTTCCTCTCCCCCTCTCGCCCCCCCGGCCAGGGATTGGAGTGGTCGTGGCAGCGCCGTATTTAAAAGTGCGTTGTTGCTGAGGAAAGGGGAGGGGGCAACGAAGAGCGGCGTGCATTTGCTGGAGTCTGGATGCAGGGGGGCGTGCCCTCTGAGCAGCGGCCCGAGAGACGCCGAGGCTCTCACACGGTAAGCCCCCAGGAGAGAGAGAGACAGTGCACCCCATGGGGGTGGGACTGAGCTGAATCAGAGGAAGGAGGGAAGGAAGTAGCCCAAGGCGGAACCCTGGAGTGATTGGCGGGCTGACGAGTTACGGTGATATACCCCGTCAGCCGGACCGGATCTCCCTAGATCCAAGTCCTTAGGGCCCTGGGCTGGGACCCGTGAGAGTGGGCTGGCCCGGGTCCCCCTTCACCTCGAGGGGACGAGACTGTCGCGAGGAAGTGCAAGACACGCGGCCACTCCGGCCAGACGGTGTGTGTACTAGGGGTCACGCATTAGGGGCGTCACAAGTGGTGAGACACAGACAGACTTGGGATGAACAGGATTTTTTTTTTAACCTCAAAAGAGCACGACTAAAAAGTTTTGTTCTTAGTGTAAACAATGTCTTGAAACTTCTAGAGCACATTGCAGAAACAGTGGCCAGCAACTCTTAAGTCAGACAAGCCCCTAAAATTTTCATCACCAGGGTCTGGTCTGCCTCCCAGTGAAGTCAAGAGTTTCCTTTTACATCAACAGAAGATGGCCTGGGCCTGTAGTTTGTGATGTCAATTTTTAAACAAGACTTCAGAGGTGATCCTGGCACTTGCAGGCTGGTAAGACTAACTTTGGTAACAGGCAAATTGGATGAAACTATACCAAAGAACAGAATTATCAGACACGAACATGATAAATTAGGGAAAAGCCAACACAGGTTTTGCAAAGGCAAATCATTCCTCACAAATCTATTATAATTCTTTGAGGGGATCAACAAATATGAGGATCAGGATGAGCCAATGGATATAGTGTTCTTGGATTTTCAGAAAGCTTTGACAAGGTCCTTCATCTGAAGCTCTTAAGGATAAGGTGCCATGGGACAAGAAGGAAGGCCCTCTCAAGTACAGATTGCACTTCCCAAAACCAAAATTCTTTGGTCCAGCAAAACACCCCGGCAGCGCAGGATCGGGCAGAGAGGGCTGTGGCCAGAACCCTGGGCATCCCATGGAAGTGGGTCCAGAACGTGAGGGCTGCCACCGGGCAGGAGCCTGTGCTCTCAGCAGCCCATGCAAGTGGGACCAGGGCTGGTTGTAGCCCCAGCAACACACAACAGCCCTGGACAGCCTGCGGAAATGGATCCAGAGCCCGGATCCTGAGCACTCAGAAGCCCAACCAGGGACAGAACCAGAGCCAGCCCCAGCAACCCATGGTAAAGCAGGTTGCTGGAGCCCAGCAGGAAGTCTGGCTGGGGCAGCAGCAGTGAGGCCAGCAACCTAGCAGGCAATATGATAAGAGCTGGAGGTAGTCCCCCCATCTTCCCTCCTCCTCCCCAGAGCTGTCAGAATTGGGGACTGTGGCAGGAAACCTTCTTTGGTCCAACAAATTCCCTGGTTTGGGACCAGTCAGATCCTGAGGGTGCCAGATAAGGGATGCCCAACCTGTATCAGTAACTGGTTAAAAGATTGGAACCAAAAAGATAGAAATAAACAATGTTTTTCATGAGAGAGGTAAAAATAGCAGTGTTCCTCAGGGATCCATCCATAAAGTCATTCATGATAATGAAGTCCAAAGCTGATGGTGGAGAGTTACATGGGGATCCAACAAAACTGGGTGAATGTGCAGCAAAATGGCAAATGAAATTCAGTATTGATTAATGCAAAGTAATGGATATTAGAAAACAAGCTCTCAACTATGGCTACATCTATACTGCATCCTTTCTTCTGCAAAAGCATATGCGAATGAAGCCCAGAGTAGCAGATTGCCATGCTTCATTTGCATAATTAATTAACAGCTATTTTTGCGCAAGAGGCTTTTGCGCAAAAAGGAGCTGTGAAGACGAAAAAATGAGGAAGAATGGCTCTTGCGCAAGAGGGGGTTTTGGTGCAAAAAAGAGCCGTCTACCCAACTCCTTTTTGCACAAAAGCATCTTGTGCAAAAACGGCTGCTAATTAATTATGCAAATGAAGCATGGCGATATTCTACTCCACACTTCATTTGCATAAGCTTTTGCGGAAGAAGGCTGTAGTATAGACATAGCCTAGATGATAGTCTAAATGATGGAGTGTAACTTACCTGTTACCATTCAAGAAAAATCTTGGAGTCATTGTGAGAAGTTCTCTGACAACTTCTGCTCAATGTGGAGCAGCAGTCAAAAAACCTAACAGAATATAAGGTGCCATTAGGAAAGAGAAAATAAAAGAGCAAATATCATAATGCCAGTATTGAAAATCATGGTATGCCCATACCAGGCAGTTCTGGTCACCCCCTCTTGAAACAGATAATTAGAAATGGAAAATATATAGAAAAGGGCCACAAAAATGATTAAAGTTGTGGAACAGCCTCCATATGAAGACAGATTAAAAAGACTGAAACTGTTTGTCTTAGAAAAGAGATGAATATGCGGGGAAATAACTGAGTTCTATAAAACCATGAGTAGCATGGAGAAAGTGAACAAGGAAGTGTTATTTATCCCTTCATATAACACAAGAACCAGGAGTCACCCTATGAAATTACTGGGTAACAGGGTTAAAACAAACAAAAGGAAATAGTTCTTCGCCCAATGCACAGTCGACTTAAAGAACTCATTCCCAGGGATGCTATGAAAGCCTGGGTTCAAAAAGAATTAGAGAAGTTCATGGAGGATGGGCTCATAAGCTCTGTGTGTCCCTAAGCCTAAAACTGCCAGATGATGGGATTGGGAGACTGATCACTTGATGATTGCCCTATTCCTGTGGTCACCAACCAGTACAGTGATTCCCAACCTTTTTCCCATGGAGGAACCCCTACCTATGAAAACGTTTGCTTGGCCAGAAAGAGTTGACAGCGGGGAGCGCAATTCAATTACTGCTAAATTATTGTCAAGAAAATGTATTTGTAAAGAGCTGTTATATATATGTCAGCTTACATTGTAAGAAAAACATTTTTATTTATTTATTCCATGATTTCTCGCAGAACCCCTGACGATGGTCTACAGAACCCCAGGGTTCCACAGAACCCTGGCTGGGAAACACTGAACCAATAGATCAGGATCTACTGGTAGACCTTGGAACCTCTGACAGGTGATCCTGACCAGGAGGCTATCACGTTCTGGCACTTCATCTGCCCTTCTCAGAACTGCCGGTCTGCTCCTGCCCTCTGCCTTGGAAGTATCCCTACCCCTGGGAGCCTCCTGCTTGCTGTGCAGTGCACGGGAAGAAGAGGAGGGGGGTGCTGATGTCAGGGTACCCCATCCCTCACCTTGAATCCCATCTCCACAGAGCAGAGGTGGGGCAGGGATGGAGAGAATTTGCTAGCTGTGTTTGGGAGTGGTGCAGGGCCAGAGCAGGGATAAGCCTGCCTTAGCTCCCTGTACCACCACCCAGAAATCAACTGTGGTAAGCGGTACCCATCTGGAGCCTGCATTCTAAACCCCAGCCCCAGTCCTGAACCCCTCCTTCACCTTAAACCCCTGCCCTAGCCCTGAGTCTCCCTGTACCCAACTCCCTCCCAGAGCCTGCACCATGAACCCCCTCCTGCACCTCAATTCCCTGCTCCAGGCTCAGCTCAGAACCCCTCCCACAATCCAAATCCTTTAGCCCAGGATCAGTGTCTGCATCCCCCTCCCCCACACCCCAACCCTCTGCCCCCAGCCTGATAAAAGTGAGTGAGGATGGGGGAGGGAGGGCAGGAGGGAGCAGGGGCACATAGGAGAAGGGGCAGGAAGGAGGCGGGGAAAGGGTGTTTGAGTGTGAGGTAGATCCTGGATTGCACTTAAATTCAAAAAGTGATCTCACGTTTAAAGAGGTTGGAGACCACTGCCCTATTCTGTTCATTTCCTTTGAAGCATCTGCCACTGTCTAAAGACGTGATACTAAGCTAGATGGACCATAAGGATGACCCAGTGTGGCCACTCTTATGTGTACTCAGGCCTGTCAAGAAAAATGTGAGGACCCAGGACATCAAGTTTGCTGGGGACACATCCTTTCCCATTTTACTTTATTTACATAGGTGTTACAGATAGGGATGTTAAAACACCTTTATTTTGTACTGGTAGTTTAATCAATCATAGAACAATGGCCTCAGATGAGTAGGGAATAAATGTAGTCCAATGTTAAAAACCCAGGAAATTCAGAAATAATGAGCAAATATTCTGACTACACTTTCTGACTTATGAACTGAGGTAACAGACAACTGTTATGGTTGAGAACAAGTATAGTCTAGGATCCAAAGTCAGACTCTTCTTTCAACCCATATACTTCATGGTTATCAAGAGTATGTTTATGAGGAAAGATGTCTTCTCTTCCCAACACACTCACAGGTCAATCTGCTGATATTCTACTGTGTCTGACCAGGACCCTTAAATTAAGGGTCTAATGCTCTACCAAGTGAGCTAGTCAGGCTCACATGGTCTATAAATGGGGATTTGGTATCTCCCTAGTGTGGCTCTAGCTCTGATACTTTTTTCCTGGTCTATTTTGATACAACTGATTTAATTCTCCACTTCCCTGCTCCTGCAGCCATCCTATACTAAAAATAATGACAGGCCCCTCCTCAAAACCCCACCACCACCTCCACATCATATTATCAAATTTTCTGCTACTCACATGAAGAATATTCTCCTCTTCAAGGCAATGTCTACACTGGCAGCTTCTTGCACAAAAACATCTTGTGCAAGGGTTCTTGTGCAAGGAGTCTTGCGCAAGAAAACGTCCACATGGCCATGT
>CM057848.1:78769925-78782021 GCA_030068395.1 Apalone spinifera
ATTACAAAATAAGCTATTTTGGAATAACTATTCTGAAATATTTTATTTCAAAATAAGCGTGCAGTGTAGACGTAGCCCAAGGGTGTGACAGAGGGCAGGTGTGGATGTGTTACCTCTCCTTGTGTGAACCATTAAGCCTTAAAAATAAGATAAATAAAAATAATCCAACTACATAGTATTTCTTTTTAGCAGGAGCTTCATCAATTTGATGTTAATGTGAACATTTGAACAGTTACTGAATACATGTAATTTTACCAGTGTCCCATATTCAGTATAGGGAAATATGGTCATGCTAGCTATTGACTTCAATGTGAGCAGTCAACGACTGTGCCAAAGTCTGAGACAACCCTTCCAGAAACCTCCAGTGTCTATACATTTGTCACCTTCTTCTACATCTATTCAGTATGTTTGTGTCCCCCACTAGTCTGGCTTTATAGTTTCCCTTGCTCAAATTTTTTTTTGGAGGGGGAGGTATGGGAGCGAAGCCATTCTGTCAAATTGCAACTAACATTTTCACAAGCAAGATTTCTCAGCAATTCTTAAAACAAGAATATGCTGATTTTATGTGATTAGAATTGAGGAGGATTTTTATAAGCCTTAATATCATCACTATTCTTCACTTAAAATCAAACAACAGTATGGTCAAACTATGCCCAAACCATAGTTTATTGATGAATAAGCAATCCTGCACTGTTCTAACAATCCTGAAGCCATTGTTAGAAATAACATCAGTGAACACTTGGAAAGCAAGCCACATACCAATTTGGTCTCAAGCTTTTAAACTGTGTTATGAACTGTGCATTTTTATGTACTGTAATGAAGCACACTGAAGCTCATCTTCCAAAAGTTCATTCTGGATATGAAACAAGTTGGTTGTTGAGTGATACCTTGAGAGCAGTGACACTTCTGTCAAATTCAAGTGTCCACATAGCTATGGAACATGTTTATATGCTGTCTCCAGGCTGATTTCTAGAGCCGTGCAAATCCACAAATATCTACTTTACATCTGCATCTGCAGATGTGAATGCAGATATCCATGGCTCATTTTTGCAGATACAGATGGGGATATAAATTTTGTATCTGCACAGGTCTCTACTCGTTTCATTAAGAATGACATGGTACCGGCCTGATTCATCCTTGTGCAGGTATTAAACTATGGGAGGTCAATGGACTATGTTAATCTTTGGTGGTACAGTGTCAATATGTTGTTTGCATTACCCTTTTGTAATGGATTGTGAAAAGTAAATGCAAACTAAAGTTTTGGCCATAGTCAATACTTTAATAGTGGATATTAGAGAAGAAAAATGCTACTGTGGTTATATCTTTAAGTAGGTTTCAGGAAATATGGATTCTAATCCCTTCCGTGCTACAATCTCACCACTCTAGTGCACAAATTCACCATGGCAGTGCACCAGTTTATGCTGCTGTAACTCCATTGACTTTGGTGCAATTATACCAGTGTAAACCTGATGTAATAAAGAGGAGATTCGGGCCTTAGCTAAATATAAACCGGGAATGACGATAATGCTTTCCTACCTCACGGGCTGTTCTGAAGATATATCTGATAATTTTTGTGAGGTGCTCAAATGTTATGGTGATGAGCACTGTAGCAAGGCTTAGGATTAAATAAAGAAAATAGACTCTAATTTGCTTCACAGTTTTGACACTAAAGGTCAACTGGAAAAAGCACTCCATGCACTTCTGAGGGAGGTTGAGTTATTCAGTTATGTGTATATATGTTCCGACAGATTGTGCGTTGTGCTTTTCCGGACAAATTTTAAAATTCACCCATACACGTCATTTGCTTACAACAGCCAGCTTACCTCACAGCAGCCATCAATAGAAGGGTGATTCATTCAAGGGAGGCCACCACACGTTGAGCAGACCCATTTATAGCACTTATGCTGCCTTTTAAGGTCAACTAAAAAAAATTCTCACACAAAAAAAGTTAACTGAGGGTGCTGTTTCCCACAATAATAAAAATTAAGCTTAACAAACAATTATCCTGATTCCCAAAACCCATTTTAGATTATGTTTCCTTTTTCTGATTTTCTTTGGCATGTAGTCATATAGCGTATCAGCAAAAGTGTGTATTCCATAATTGGGCAAAAGGGACAAAGTACTAGTAACTTCAATACTTAAAAACAGTGCAAGGAATAGCAGAACAAGAAATGCAGAAGTGTCAGTAATTAATCCAATGCTATGAATACAATGCACTATTCCCAGGGAAACATCTTTTATTAAAGAAGGGCCACTTAACACATTCTCTTAGACCAACAACAGGCAACCCAGGCTGATGAGTGGGCTATATAATTGGCCCTCCTTCATCTCAGTGGACTGAAAGGCTGTCATAATCAAGACAATCTCCCGGGATAGAATAGTTTCACTAACCTAGAATTTGTGGGGCAAGCCTAGTGAGCCATAGCAGCACTTTGATTGGACACAGAAGGAGCGTGTGGCTCTCACAATGTTGTGTGAAATCAGAACACACCTCACTTCATATGCCCTTGCTTTACACAGGGCTCACTTTTGTAATACCAGTAGGAAAAAAAGCCTGAACAAAACCAGTGGAATCTGGCAACCCTGCACATGGACAACAGTAAACAAAAGGTCTCATGAGCCACACATAGAATTCTGATGAGCTGCAGTGGCCCACCACTGTGTTAGATGGTCTCTGTATAGTACTGTGCCGAATACAGTGGCATCCCTATCTGGTTGAGCTTCTAGTTTATACTAAAATATAATTAAACTATGCAGCAATAATTGCTATAGAGATTCTTCTGCACAAGGGAAGCTATAGTCACAAGAGTGGCAATATATGAATTTAAAACTTTCAGCCATGTGGCCTGAGGTCCCCTGCCTGCTACAAAGACCATTTGGACCACTGGCCTGACAAGCTGGGTCATCTGATCTAGATCATGATTCAGGAGTGCTCTGCTCATACAAAGTTAGTCTCTATTAATGGGTTTTTTAATGCCCTGTGGTTTAAATCAGTGATTCTTAGCCTTTTTCCAGCCAGGACCTGCAAATATTCTTGTTTCTTGCCATGAGCCATGCAAGTCCCATAATTCTCTGCAATTATGTGGTGCTGGGTCAAAAAACTGGCTGTGTATTGCTACTGAATGGAAAGTACTGGGGTTTGCAAGTGTTAGGAGGGCTGTTTTTCAGAGGGGTGAAGTGTGCTGGTTAGGTGGGGTTACTGAAAGATACTGGAGAAGTGCTATAGCAGGTGGGTCCCACTGTTTTGTTGTGTGGGTACAAGAGGCTGGCTGTGGGACTGGGGAGAATGCTTCCCTCTTTCTCTCCAGAAGAGCATTCATCTTGTCTCGATGTCCAATAATCTCTCCATTATACTTCTGGGTGAATTTACACACCTTGCGTCTGGCATTTTTTCCTGGAATGACCAATAGCAGCAGAACTATGGCCTCTCCTCCCCACCCAGCACAGCTCCATATTACACCATATTTACCGTACTTAGAGGAAAAATACATTGAAGCTGAGTCCAGTCTTGCCTTCATTAGCAATTCAAAACTTAGTGATGAGGATTGCTCTGGCTATACTTAGCTAAAAGGAATAAAATACAAAACCACTTCCCAGGTAAACCTGAGAATAATGGGGATCATTTTAAGGGCAGTGAGGATCTTGGTATGTATGAACAGAATACTGTATTATCACCATGAAATAGAGATCTCTCCAGAGAAGACATTTTTACATAGACTGCCATCACAAGACAATCTCCATGTGGCACCTCAACTAGGGATTGCATGATCCACACCCCCCTTTTTTTTTATTTGCCTTGGAGGAAAAGTGCAGATAAAATTGCAAATGCTCAGGATTCACAAACATATTGCTTCATAAAAGCAGCCCTGGATGGGCCCTGCTTTTGGGCCCAGGATAAATCTTTCCACCCCTAAAAGTTGAAAGAAAGGCTAACGAGGCACTGCCCTGAAAAGGAGTGACTCATTGCCAGCTCACTTGAAAGCTGGACATTGTCTGGTCAGCAATTGTTACCTCTCACATTACTGGATTTCCCCCAGCCATTTTTTTGAAAAATAAATAATCTACAAGGTTTGAGGAATCCAACTGTTTAGGATAAAAAATTAGCAACAAATGGAAAAGCATAATAGAATGGGCATGGCCCTGTTTCATTAAAATGCAATGAAGTCCCCTATGTGTTTCCCTGAGATCAAAAGCCAAATATATTCCTGAAGGTCACTTATTGTACCTGCCCTCCAAGAAAGCACAGTATTAGGATGGCACTGATCATTCACCCATCCCTAGCCTATCAGAGATAATAGGTGTTCTTCTAGTTCCCTGGTAAAGTCTCTTATTGACCTTAGGTATAAGCCTCTGAAACTTGCAGGTGTGAAGGTGAGAGAGATGCAGCTATTGTATTGCAGGCATTGTAGGACAAATTCTCAGACCACCACCATCATACCACCAGATTGAGAGTCATGCTGCTTAACTATGGCTTAGAGGTCAGTTCCAAATGTTATCTGTTAGAAAGACACTGTACCCACAACCAAACTGGGGGGGGGGAGAATTTAAAAAATTGATATCACTGATTATCCCTCAGACTGTATATGGCTCTGGCCTGTGACCTTCACACAAGGGCCCTCTAGAAATGCACCCAAAAAATTGTGCTTCCCAACATGTACAACCACAGTTGCAATTTTAGGAACAGTTGCCTTTCATATCACAGACGTAGTCCATCAAAGGTCCCTCCCATAATTCCCTCTCATTCCTAAATGAGTTTTCATCTCAGCTGTGATTCACTCATATTGGTGAAGGGAGTCAATACCTGCCTTTGCTTTTGTACTACCATGGCAGAAGGTGCAACCCTACCAGTATTCCTTACCTGCAATTCCTGTAGCATTAATTTAACATCTCTCATGCTTCAGGGTAGGACTTCTCCAAGCTTCCAAGCACACACAGCCCTGCTCTGTTCCTTTAAGAAGGTTTATTTTCTTAAAAACAACAAGTTAGCAAGCAGAAAAATAGTCTTAACTCACTGCTTTGTCTTAGGCTTCAGGGTCTTCCTGGCAGCTTCTGAGTTTTAGTCAGCTCTGTTCTGAGGTAGTAGGCTCCAGGCCTTTTTCCTGGGCATCTGGTCCCTTCCTCCAAGGACTCACCAGTAAAGTTCTCTCTGCTCTGATCTTCTCACTGTGGTTCTCAATCACTCTCTCCTCTGTCTCTCATTTCCTGCCCTTTGTAGTCTGAGGTGAAACTCAGTACCCTTTAACTGGACTCACCTGCTCTGACATAGGGTCTCCAGGCTCAGCTGTGTTCACAGGGACCCCATAATCCCACCCCCAACTTTTTAGGGAGGAAACTCCCCCCCCTCCCCCGTGTTTTAATTCTGTTCCTTTTACAGTAACATTATTCATAACACTCTTGGACTTCAGTATTGACCCAGAACAACCCTTTTGTCTTTTAAGGTTTCATAAACACCTCATACAGTATTTCTCATAAGTTATGCTAGATCATAGAATATTCTTCAATCCCAGAGACCCTCCAGCAAAAACCCCCAGGGCCAATCACCCTGAGTCATACACTAAGAGTTCAGAGTCACTTTCCCAGGCTCACCAGCCACACCCAATATACAGTTTTATCTCCTGGACTTCAAAGTCCCTGCATGCACAGATTTCAGTTTCTGCACAGAGTTTCTACCTCAGCTTCAGGGTCACAAACAATGAGGAATAAACATCCTTTTTCCTTAATGAACAGAAGAACGGTAATACATTGTTTTTCTTGATCTTGAAGTTCTGTAATTCATGTTCTGCTGCTTCCTGTTGCTCTTTGAGTTCCCCAGAACAAGTAACTCCTGTCTTCTTGTCTATACCAGAGCCCTGTTTCCATTCCCGGCCAGTCACCTCGGCCTTTGTTAGCGTGACCCCATTTGAATCCCCATGCTAGCTTGTTTAATGGGAAGTCCAAATCTGGGTCCCACAGTTCCTTGTTGTATCCTGCCATGCCTGGGACTCTGTCTGGGTCTCCATAGTACCTTGTTGACTCTAGAATTCTGCACACTCCTTGTGGAATTGGTTCTATGCAAAACCAGTGTCTGTATGACTCAGGAGTCAGCCCTAATGGGGTTGACACCACCAGAGATAAGTTTGCCTGGCTATTGCTTACCACTATGTAAGCTGCCTGTGCCTCCCCTATCAGGAGAAGTGTTCATGGACTGCCCCTGTTGAATCCTTACAGCCTATTGCCTTCTCTACCCTCTCAAATGTTCAGAGGTAGGCCTTAAGGTTGTCTTCTGGTCCAAGCATAACCAGATCTGGAGCCAGCTGACATAGGTTCCCCTCACTGACTGTGTTTCCTGGTGATCCTTGGCTCTCTCCTACAGCCACTCTTGCTGTTGGAAATAGACTGCTTTCTACCTCTGTTGTGCAGCAAACAATTGGGCCTCCAATTATTTTCTTCCATCAGCTTCATGGCAAGGCCTGAGTCTGGTTATTGCTCTTGTTGTTGCTGTATTGTAGCCATCTCCTGCTGATGGATTCCAGTCACTAGCAGGCCAGTTACCTCCTTCATCCCTCCCTGCACCCCAGACTAAATGGGGTCAACCCAAATTTCCTCTTCACTTCTTCTTGCTAACAGGGTCATTTAAGGTTTCCATATTCTCCATCATATGTCACGGTGTAGAGCTTCACCTAGCTTCCAAGCGCATGCTGCCCATGGCCAGTTCCTTTAAGAAGGTTTGCTTTCTTAAAATAACAAAAGCGGTGAGGAGTCCTGTGGCACCTTATAGACTAACCAAAGTGTTGGAGCATAAGCTTTGTGGGCAAAGACCCACTTCATCAGATGCATGTAGTGGCTACCCCTCTGATACTTAAAATAACAGTCATTTAACTTGCTTCTTTGTCTCAGGCTTCAGAGTCTCTGGCCTTCCTAGCCCCTTCCAAGTTTTAGGCAGTTCTGCTCCCTTCCTGGAGCAGTAGACCTAGGGACTACTTCCCTGGGCACCTTGGTCCAGGAATCCACCATGGGAGTTAGCTCTACTCCATTGTAACTTCCCTTCCCCAGGCACAGCCTGTCTCAATTACTTTTTCCTCCACCTCTCATTTCCTGCCATTTATAGGAGGGAGTTTCAGCCCAGCCCACTTTAATTGGCTGGATTGGACTCACATGCTCTGAAATAGGAAAACTGGGCTCAGTTTTATTCACAGGCTGTGATACTCTGTGGGGAAGGCTGCTTGTTTCTGTAATTCTGTCATCTTGCTTAGCTCAGTATCCATTAAAGTCATGGAGGCAGCAAGGCCTCCGTTTGTCCCATGGGCAGTTGAAATTTACAAACATTCTGTTATCTCAGAAAAGGTCCTTAACAGGGGCTCACAATGTCCCAAATCCACAGTGGCTGTAAAGAGGAAATAATCAAAATAGTAGTTCTGTGAACCCATCCTTAGCTCAGCCAAGTTGGAAGAAGTGGCGGGGGGGAGGAGAGGGGAGAACAGGACAAAAATCTGCCTTGGGCATGGAGTCATAAATTACTGGAGGAAAACAAGGCGCTGGGTGGTGCTGAGATGGGCCTTATTGATGTGCCCTTTTAAAGGACTCTTCAATAAATAGGAATTGGAACAGCCTGCTGGAAAACTGGCAGGAGGGAAAGAGAAGATGATATTCCAGCAGCTGGAAAACCAACTCTTCTGTAGCTGGGCCCTGTCTTGGTCAGATCCTAGTGTCAGTGAGAGGCTGGAGCAAAGAGAGACTTTGTCTAATTTGCCTGACTTAGAGTAGAGGTAGTCATAATAGCATATGTGTGGGTCATGTGGTTAAGACCATCTCAACCCTAAGACACAGCATCAGAAGCTTCTTGGCCCATAGCAGACACAGCCATGGCAATGGCCTGACTTGATGAACCTTGTAGGACCAAACATCACTCTTGTGTAAGAGGGAAGTGAGCTGGGGGACTGGAATGCAGAGCTCAAGAGGAGTAGGCAGGGATATAAGGGGGCTGTAGAAAGGAATCAAACCAGGAGAGAGTAGTGGGTGAGGAGAAGAGTGGGAAGGGAAAAGGAGGATGAGGCAACCAAAGAGGTGAAAGGAAGCTACCAATGGTGAGGGGGTATTCCAATAGTTGAGAACTTCTGCTAATGGAGAAGATGCTAATGAAGAAGAGGAACTGCAGCAAAGCTTTCTCCAGGTGAGAAGCGGGAGATTTAATAGCTTGGCCTGTGCAATTTCTTGTATATTAGGAGGATAGATCCCAGATCAGCTAGTCAGATAGGGACCAGTAGGGAAGCTAAGTGCCATAACAATGCCATGGTTGGTTGGCTGACAGCATCTGCTGAATTCCGCATAGAGAGGTCAACAGTATTGCCCCTCAGCCACCCTAAATCTCTGAGCTAAGCAGGCTGCATTGGAGTGCTAATCACAAGACTTGAAAAAACAATAAGTGAACAAGCAAATAAAGCACTGACAAGCTGAAAGAAAAGGATGCAATGGAACTGAATGCAATGAATGGGGATTCAAACATCTATAGTCCGAGGAGGAAACACTGAAACAGTTAAAACATCAGGTGACAGATCAAAATCACTACATCATGACCTCATTCTAAAGCAAGGGGGGAAATAGGGTATCCAGCAATAAGTATAGACTGCAACATCTGAGCCACTAGAAAAACAGACAAACCATGCAGATGCACACAATCAGGACCCTACAGTAATGTTAATCTGTGCTTTTTAAAGAGGTATTTTTGTTCACAAATTCAGTTGTGTCTGAGACAAAGCAACAGACAGAGACAGTAGCTGTTGAAAAAGTCCATATGCATTACAAATAAAATGACACAGACTTCATTGAGCCCTTTGGATATCCAAACACGTTTGATCCATATTACTGCTGTCTTCAGTATTTGTCCAGTCCCTATTGTAGCTGGCTACTGCTATTCTCTTCTACACTTTTCCAGCTATGATACAACATCGTGCCCCAAGATAACAAGGTTTTGATCAGGGCAAGATGTTTACAGTGGCAAGACACCAAGGCATACAGAGATCAAATAGACTGGCTGCAAGCAAAAAGGGGCGGGGGGAGCAGCAAACCATGGTTTGTGTGCACACTGCCAGCTAATATGTGTGTGTATGCGACTGAAACAAGACTAGATGGAGAGGGTCTCCCAGCGACACTCCAGCCATTCTGGGTTGGGCCCCTAGCTTTGCCCTGCATTCCAGCCCAACCTCCTCTCCCAGGACTACTGTCCCCTTTGATATAGAAAGTCAGCCAGACGTGAACGTGAGAAAGCTTTGTCAGGCAAGTCTCCTCAGCAGATCTTTGTGCAGTATCCTCCAAAATAATAACAATTAAAAAGAGCATGTGCAAAAGAGAAGTGAAGAACAGACTTGCCTATTTGCATTGATTTAGCTACATACAAACAAAGTGAAAGACTTTTTTTCCCCCAACAATGTATTTTAAGAAGTGTGATCCCAGTGCTCCCTCTAGTCCATTCCCTGTCCAACCAGATCAAAGAGTCTCAGCACAGTGTTTCTTCAGTAGCAGAGCTCAGGAGATCTATCTTTTGGGCTCAATTACATCTACGTAGTAGGGTTAATAAATAAATAACTTGATTTTTAAAACTGGTTCAGTCTCTCTCCTTATCGATATACACACACAGAGTGAAATTCTGCTTACTGTTACAACAATGTAAATCCAGAATAATTTAGTGAAGTAAGTGAAGTTATGCCAGATTTCTTCTTTGGTTATGTTCAGGGCTTATGAGAGAGGGAAGAAATGTGGGGCAATTATACTATGATCTCAAGCTCAGGGGGACCCCAAAACATCTGTAACATCTGTGTAAATAAAGTGAAATGTAAGGGAGAGCCTCAGCAAACATGATGCACCAGGGCCTCAAATTTCTTTTGACAGCTCTGCATATGTCTACTACAAGCACACAATGTGATTGCCATTTGTGTAGACAGACCTGAGCAGCCTTAATCTAGCTAGCTCAGGTTCTGGAAAAGTGATGCCTCAGCAGTGCATGCTAGTCATGTAAATAATTACCCCAAGCTCTGAGTGGGCTTGTACAGACTGCACTGATGTACACATTGGTGCAACTTCATGGCTCCAAGACCCTAGTTTTCTAGATTAAAGCTAGGCCACATAGGTCTACTGGAGCTGCAATCATACCCTATGATTAAAGTACACATATAACCTGCATTTCTTTCTTTCCAGAGTATATATTATATATAAGTATACATACAGAACTCTCTGTTTAGACACAGTCTGTGAATTAGTGATAGACCTAGCATGTTTTGAATCTGAATGGGAAGCACAAATGTGAATGCCCTCTAATATCTAAGGCCTTGGGGAGTTTGGTGTCCAGAAGTGGATCTCAGTTGTGACATTCAGATGCATTTCTAAAAGACAGAACCAGAGACAGGGATGAACAATTGAAAATCCACCATTTTAAATTAAATATATCACTATAAATGACTGTATTACACAAGGCCCGATGTCAGAGCTATAGGACTTGATTTTGGAAGATGTTAAACAACTTTGATGCTCTGAACCTCTCAGTTCCCATTCATCTGCAAGAAAGCTGAGGGCACTTACAACCACCAGGGTTGTTCAGTACCTTGCAGGTGCCCATATGAAAGAAAGACAACATTGTTGGTAAGGCACAGAACAGAGATATGAAAGATATAAATTCTGTCCCTGGTTTGTCCAGAGACTTCCTGGATGATTTTGGGCAAATCTATTAATCTTACTACATCTCACTATCACATCTGTAAAATGGGGTAATACTTTTCTCTCTTTTACTGTCTCTTTGGGGCATGGATTATCTCCTACTTATGTGTATACATGGTATATATAATCTCAGTCAGGGACTTTAAGTGCTACTGTAATAAAAATTATAAGGGCAATTGTCTTTCCTTAAGGATAAATGAAGGCATCAGAAAATATGGTTGCTCTGGGGGAAAGAAGGAGGGAGAGAGAAAGAGAGAGGGTGATTACTCAGTTTAACACTGAGGGACTGACAGAAACACATTTTTCTTCTCAAGGATCTTGAATTTTACAGCTACAGTACATAAAAAGCTTCTTATAATGAAAAAAATTGCTTTCCCATAACTTTTTCATGGGAATAAAAGATGGCTTGTTTTGGGGGCAGAAATTTGTATTTTTGCTGTAAAAGAAATCCAAAATGTGGGCCAGATCCTCCCTTGAGATAAATTTACACAGTTCTATTGAAATCAATGGGTATCTCAAGTTAAGCATGTGCTTGCACATTGATTAACATCTGGCTTTTTAAGAAATACACATTTTCACCTATCCATCTATTAGGTGGGGTTTTGAGGGAGGGCTCGAGATATAGGGCATGTCTATACTGCATCGCTATTTCAGGATAGCTGCATCCTGGTAAACCTCATTGCACAAGGGGTAAGGGATAGCACAAAATAGCGCATTATTTCAAAATTTGGCACTGTGCCAAATTTCAAAATAAGCTATTTCAAAATAGATTCAAGACAAGATATGAAATTTGCATCGCTCAAATTGCATAATTTATTTCCAGTTTAGGGTGCTGTGTAGACACACCCTAAGGAGTTTAATGAAAGTGGAATCGGATATATTTCTCCTTTGATTTATTGATGGTAAATTAAATTATTGTATTCTATCACACTGCCCATGCATATTATAAATTTAATTATTCATTTTCATGACACCAAATGTTTAGGTAGAAGCATCTTTTCATTGTTAAAATACCACCTACATACATAAATAACAAATAATAATCATGAATCTCAGCATGTCAACTTTGATTGGAATCTAGTCATTTTTGCTACCAGACAGGACTTTAGTCAAAGCACTTTTGGAAATGAAGAAAAGTTGAGTCAAATTTATGAATGAACCTACATCCTGTATTAATAAACTTGATAATTGTATGGCAACTTGCATGTAATCATCTAAAAGTACTTTTCAATCTTTTAGGCCATAATCCTGCAAACACATGCACATTCTTAACCTTAAGTTTTAATGGGTATCTCAAGTTAAGCATGTGCTTGCACATTTTCAAGATGGAGCCCTGGCGCCTAGACTATAAACCAGTGGTTCCAAAACTTTTTGGCATTATGCCCCCTTTTTGATTTTTGAGAAAGCCTC
>CM057848.1:78782226-78806354 GCA_030068395.1 Apalone spinifera
TACACAGTGGGATCCTGGCCTGGTTGAGGCATTTATACACTACCATAATAAAATAACAAATATCAATAAGAAGAAAACAATACCAATAATTACCACTTTAGCATTTTCAACATTTTTGCAAACATTTATAATATCTAATAAGTTAAGGATTTACACATTAATAAAAGTCAAACAATACCCTTAGGGTTTAAATAAATGTAACATTTTTTGCAGATGGGTAGATAAAGTGGGACATAGAGCATTTGGAACTAATGAAATAAATTCATGCCATGGGGAATACTATCCAGAAGGTTTGAGTTCTGCACACCAGCTCTAACCATTAAACTGTTCTGCCTGTTGCCAATGTCACCTGAACAGGTATAGCTCTGTTAGCAGAAATAACCCCTCTCCCGCCTTGTTATCCTGAGGATGAGTCAGTTTCATCCACAGCTGCATTTAAAAAAGCAGCAGATACCTTCAAACTTTGAATCACTTTAGGGTCTTCCTTGTTTAAGGACTTCCCTGTAGGTCTGTAGGACGATCTGGGCTGTAGGAGAGAGTATTGTTGGTAACCAGATAGAGGAGCTGCCGTTTTCCTTTCAGGACACCCTTATTGGTGAAGTAGTTACCTTAGTTCTTTGGCTTCAATGGGCTAGGAGGGCTCCTAGTATAAGGTGTTGTTCACTAGGAATAAGAGTATCGGGAAGAGCCCCAGAATTGTTTGACACGCTAACCACCGCGCTCCAACCAGTCTTCTAACTTTTGAGGACCAAGTTACCGCCATCCAAAAAGCCACACGCTCTTTCCTGTTTGTTGTGGAGCTGTAGCCTGGAGATCCCAGGCTATGAGAGAGACAAAGTAGGCGAGGTAATATTTTTACCTCAGGTTCCTTGTCTCTCTAAAGACCTCTCCTGATCATGGCGAGGACCAAGGAGAGAGAAAGGACTTGGCTGGGGCATGCCACACACGCAATAATATGTGCACACCTCACAAGAGGAACAGTTTGCTTAGGTTTAGCGAAGGTCAGAGATTTTCGCACTTAGGTGAGCTGTCATCTGGCTCGGGGCAATTCTCTTTCCTCTCTCAGCTCTTGCTGGAACAGCAGGAGTGCTTGCTGGCGTGAAAAAGACTAAACTGTCCTCGGGGCTATAAAAGAGCTGAGTCACAAACAACTTCCCTCCTCCCCCATGCATATTAATTCAGGACTATCCAAAACGGTTCTGACATCCTCCCACCTGAAGACCTCTCGAGAAAGACCTAGGATGAGGCTAAGGCAGGTAACAGATCGTTTGTGGCTTGCCCTTATGAGAGCAGTTGCAGCGTTATGAAATCAAGCCTTCTGCTCTCATTTTGAATATTGTATTAATAAGTGTACGCGGGGAAATGATTCCAATGAGTGAAAATATCCCATTCGAACGTCTGAAACAACTGTATAATCGAAACATTTCAGTACTTAAGTGAATGTGTAACATACAGAGATTAGAAAACAGCTGCTCACTAAAATACCACTCAGTATTTGGAATCAGTTTTGAATTCTACATTGTCTTAAAGTCTGGAGTAATGCAATGTATCACGATTTCTTCAAGGAACACTTAGAATCCGAAAAGTTCATTTTACTTCTGAATTTTCTTTTGACTCTTTAAATGTTTTCCTCTGTATTAAAGATTTCGCCCTTTGGTTTGATAAATGCTCCCCCCTCCCAAAAAAAGTTCTTTCATTTTTCATTTCTTAAACCTCCCATGCAACAACTATTTTGGCTTTTAATGAAGGGATTTTTTTTTCATCGAGCAAACTGTAAACCATGTCGCCTGGATACAGCAAAAGCTGAAATTCCACAGATTTCCACAAAGTCAGACATTGTGTTGAGGGGAAAGCTTGTTGGGCATTCTTTGATTTTTGTGTCCTGCGTTAGCATAAGAAAGAAAGAAAGAAAGAAAGAAAGAAAGAAAGAAAGAAAGAAAGAAAGAAAAAGAAAAGCTGCGTGTGATGGACATAAAATGTGACATTTTCTTTCTTAACATGTGCCCCTGCTTCTCCCCTCAAGACACGATACGGAGTTGTTTAGCATCTAGGGGTGATAATGTGACTTCTGTTAAACTGGAGTGAACGCAGCAGCAAGGAGCAGTAGGTGGTGATGTAATAGGTACCAGCGCACATGGATATATAAATATCGTGGCCAGGGCTAAAGCGCTATGGCTGAGCAGCTATAGAAGAAGATCAACACTTCAGACAAGACTTCTGGAGTTGAGATCAAGTTCAGAATAAGATTCAGCTGAGTCGATTCCCCTGCTTTCTCTCCCCTTGCTCACAGGATTTCTTCTCCATGCAGCCCGACCAGGGAAACCACAGCTCCTTTGGTGACTGAGCTACTGGGATCCCTCCTTTGCTGCTACTTCTCCCTTTTTTTCTTTGATCTAAGTATAAAGTGGGAGCTCGGAGCCGAGTGTATTTTTAGAGCAATTGACTCCCTTCTAACCACGTGTGCTGCCCATGTTGATCAGGATGACTCTCCCCTCGGCCTTCTTGCCAATCTTGCTCCTGGGACTGCTTTCGCCTTGGGTGGTGCGCTGCGTTCCTTTCTCTGCCCAGCACAACGACACCCTGGAGTGGCGCTGGGAAACTCTCTTCTCTCGTTCCATGGCCAGGCTCCCGGGGGAGAGGAAAGAGATCAGCCGGGACAGTGACTATCTGTTGGGCATCAAGAGGCTGCGACGTCTCTACTGCAACGTAGGCATCGGGTTTCACATCCAAGTCTTGCCAGACGGCAGAATCAACGGGATTCACAACGAAAATCGATACAGTAAGTGGCTGCTTTTTGTGTTTCCCCCACCTTGTCAATTTCAAGGGGGGATTTATGACGGACGGGGCTTTGGCACGTCGAAGTGCGTCTCACCTGATAGCTGACAGCCTGGGCTGGTGACTTGCCTAAGCTCCCTTACAGGGACAAAAGGAAGAGTTGTGGGGTTCTGTTGTTTTGGGGAAGTGCGTGTGGGGCAGGGAGAGCAAATCAGCGGAAGGGTAATGGGTTATATGGGAATTTTCCTTCTAGGGGTCCTGTTTGGGAAATAGATTTGCGTTCCCAGCGAGTATTACACTTTGTATATTAGAGCCTTCTGAGCAGAAAAACACGCGGGCCCCTTTAGAGGGAAAATTATTACTGCAGCTGGTTACCTAGGTATTGTGAGCGGCTTATGGAACGCTTTCCAAAGTCAGCTGAAAGTCGATCCTAAGAATGCATGGTCACACTCGTGCTGCATCGATCGACTTCCCCCAGATCCGTTTTGAATCGGGTTATCAAGTCCCTCAAACCAGTGGCATTGACCCTGCTGAAGACACCAGGCTACTAAGTAAAAAAGTGCTTAGCCAGCAGTCCTAGCGCCTTGGGTTTGAAAGTCCATATGTATATGCTTAAGTGGCATGAGCATTGGAAATCAATCAGGGGAAATCTTTTTGTTCAGCTCCTCCGTCCCCCCCTCACCCTTCCCCGAACGTGTTTTAAAAATAATAGCACTGCAGGGCTCTGATTGCTTGCTTGAGAGCGATTTATGGAGGAGACTACTGTGTATGGATAGAATTGCTTAAAGCAATATTTTTCCTGCTGTCCAAAAGAATCAGGTGTTCCTTCCATGTCAGCATCTGGATGCCCAGCACCACAGCATGGAGGGTGTTCCTCCCCCACCCACAGGTTTTCAAACAGTAAATTGGGATTCCTGAGTCAAAAGCCACTAGCAAACGTTAGCACAGTCCAATAGAAAAGCATCTGTTAGTGACTTAACCCCATGGCCCCATGACTTTATCTGATACCCAACTGAAACAATAGGATTTGGGGTTATAGTCAGCATAAGGACACGTTTGATTTCCTACAAATTTATTGTTATTTGTTTTAAACTGGGCAATGAGTGAGACTCCTTCTTACCATTTAAAATATTACATTTTTAAGGGGCTGTTTTATTTGATGTTATCTAGCTACTGAATGAAAATGGGGTTCAGTCTTTAAATCACAGGGGGAAACCTGACACACACAATCATCTTTAAAAGTTTTAGAACTGTTTATTGAAGAAAGTAACTGAGAAGTCACATATAGAAGCATGTGGGGATGTTAGGTAAATAATCATGCTTTAGCCTTGATTGGGAGGGATAGGTTTGAAATGATCACTGTTCTTGTTAAATGGACCCATATTAAGATTATCACGCATTTTTGAAATGCACTTGTATTTCAGTCTATTTTGTGTGACTCCATACATTTTTCACCTTAGGTCTGCTTGAAATTTCTCCAGTGGAAAGAGGAGTGGTGAGCCTATTTGGTGTGAAAAGTGGGCTCTTTGTAGCCATGAATGGCAAAGGCAAGCTCTATGGATCTGTAAGTAGCACATGAGTTACTGAGTGACTGCCTGGCTAGATTTAAATTGCCCAATCCCCAGTCCTACATTGTGTTGCTCATCCAAGCCACAGCATTCTTGAAGCACTCTGTCTGACTGTGAATGGAAGGTGTACTGTGCAGAGATGCTGTTGGTGCAGTGCCCTTGATGTAAATTCCATCCTTTGCATTTCTAGCCTTTAGATGTTCTTACTATCCTCCCTAGTGTAAAAAAAGTCATTCTGCCAGGGACCACCCATACTGTCAAGTTTGTCCACAAACACAGTGATCATTTGGTTGGGAAAGACCACAAGCTAGTCTGGATAAAAAGCAAGCAAACACACAAATAAAAGGAAGCTCTCCAAATAGGAACAGCTTCAACTTGGCATATATACCTGCTTGGTTTCTCTGAGTAATTTCTGACCTGTCCCACCTGGTTTTTTGTAATCCTTTATGATACCACAATACTTAACAGTGATCACTCTTTGTTAATGCTGCAGAACTGACACGCTGCTCTGGTGATGGACAGACAGTCATCACATGGGCTGTGCCTCTTTTGAAAAACAAATTTGATCTGTTCAGCCAGAATGCAAGCATGTCTTGAATTTTACACTGGATTTTGGGAACAAACAGTGGACTGGGTTTCATTTTTTTAAACCCACTTGGTGCTAAAAATAATAATACAAGTCTTGTTTCAGGTCACTTAGAACTTTCTCTCTGCTTGTTGCCTTCCCCTTGTGTAAGTTGATGTGGGCAGTGTCATTTCAGTCCTATGATCCTGTATGCAAAATTCTGCTTTCAGATTGACTTCTCGGTCAATGACTTCTCTCTTTCATGTCTCTCCAAATTCATTTTGAAGGAGTTTTGGTTGCACAAGGGCCTGATCCTGCATCCCGTAACTCCACAAAGCTCTAAGTGAAGCGAATGGATGTTTTGCCTGACTGAGGATATGACTATACAAACTAACCGGCTTAGGGCCTGACCGTGCACTAGTGCAGTCAAGAGGCCATTTTGCCATTGACTCCAGTCAAACTAGTATCAGGCCTTCAGAGTACAAATGCTCCTCTGTCATCCTCTCCAAGGGACATCCAGCAGGAGTCGTAGCTGCATTTTGTGTCTTGGGTTTTCTGATCCCCAGTGTTTCTCTAGTGCAGCTCTCACTCTGGCAGGTTGAGACCTATTTTGCAAAAACTAGTGCTTAAAATTAATAATAGAGATAATCCCAGTAGTTAATTTAGTACCTATCAGTGCCAGTCCAATCCTGTGCTAGTATACGTATCCAGGAAAAGCACTGCCCTCCCTTATATCTTAATGAATCCATGCTTTCTGATGGACCATCTGGCATCTCAATGGGATGATCTATTTAAAAGATCACTAGGGGAAAATCAGCTGTGTGTTTTCCTTCACCAGGCCTTCACCTGTTGGCAATGATATTTCCACACCTGATATTTAATATTTCCTTCCCCTTTCCTCCTCCTTTGCATTTCAGACCCATTTCAACGATGAGTGTAAATTCAAAGAGATTCTTCTGCCGAACAACTACAATGCTTACGAGTCCAGGATTTACCCAGGCATGTACATAGCTCTGAGCAAAAATGGAAGAACAAAGAAAGGCAACAAAGTGTCTCCCACAATGACAGTGACACATTTTCTTCCTAGAATCTGAGACATCTTCCTTCAGACCTACCTCAGCACAGGGGGAGAGACAAGACACGCTTGGGGGAAAACGTGGTGCACTTTTATTAGAGAGTTTTATGCAAGACTAGGTGTAAGATATTTAAATTAATTATTTAAGTCTGTATATATTGCCACAAAATTATTTATAGTTCTGATTTTTTTTATTTCTAAAAACAAACAAACAAAAACCCTAACCCAAGGTATTTCATTTGATGGTGCAACTACAAAAGACTTCTGCTTTGTGGTTTATTTAACTTTTTTTAAATTTATCACAGGTGTGCTGCTATTATGTGTTTTAAAACAAGTGAAATTTGATTCCTGTATTACAATGTTTTGCACTGTTTGTGAGTTGTACAGTATTTGTTGGTGTACACGTACTTGTTTGTGGGGTTTTTTTAATCCTCCATCACCAGATAAGGTCTTAGTCTTTGAAAATGAGTTGTGCAAACCTTTCTCAGTTCTGATGCTAGCTTACAGGAACATACAATATCCGACCTCTTTTGTGCAGTGTTGCTATTTAATTGAAATGGTATCGGTTTACTTCTGGTACAGAAAGTGCAGTGTTGAAGTACTACCCCACAAATCTGTTTTTAGATCTGCCAGTGTTGAACTTTGAACTTTGCTGCAGTCAATCTTTGCAGAGCTACTAGGCAATACAGACCCTTAAACAACTATATAAACTCCATTTTTTTCTTTTCTGTTCAGATAAACAGAAGCATGATTTCTTTTGTGAGAGTTAGAAAAAGCTAATGTTATATATGATTGCTTTGCACATCAGGTCTAAAAAGTGTGTGTCATCCCCTCCCCTAACAAAACTGTGAAATATTCTATGAACTCATTGTGTTTATTTATTCAAATCAAAAATTCCTTTTTCAAATTTGGAGACTACATGTATTTCCCAAAGCCTATGAAACTCTAGTGCTCCCATAATTTTTAAAGATATAATCAAAATACATTTTCTGGTTCTTGAGAATCCCAGCCTCTATAGATAGAAATCAAACTGGTTTAAAGTGAGTGAAGCTGGTCTATATGATCTTTAAAATGCAGTCTTTGGAAGGAGAAATATGCTGCTCTTTTCTATGTCTCATTCCCTGACAAAATTAATTAATTTCTACCTCACTAATTCTTGAAGCCAGTCTCCTAACAAAATCTGCATAGAAAGTGCAAACTTTTGTCTTCAGTATTATAATTCCAGGAAGGGGGTGGGGTTTGGATCTTTGCTATCCCAAATCTTTATTTTTCCATATGTAGCCAGAAGTATTCAAGATAGAGTCAGTTGCATCCTATTTGAGCCTTGTCACGTTTGAGCTATCTTTACCCAGTGATTTACTTTTAGTAGGGATAATCATGGTGAAAATATTTGCAGACAGCTGTCAGGCTGTAGCGCTATATGGTCATCAAGTAACCCTATATTTTTCTTTCTATATTTTGCAAATGTAACCCATGTCTCTAAAGGAACGAAGGAAAAGGCAGGTTTGATCATGAGAGAGGGGAGAAAGGAGACTCTGAAAATGATGGTAAACTTTTCATTTTTTGATAAATAGTGAGATTCGTGGTCTTACGTTGAAAACAATCATGATCACAATGCTTGGTGAGTAAGTTTAATACTCCTACAGGATGTTTACAGATAGATCATCTTCCAAATTCAACTAGTGGTTTTTGGACACAGACAAGCCCCAAGGCTGCAGAAAATTTGAGTTCAGCAATTTTTCCTTTCTACATTCCTATATGAAAAGTTTTTGCTCTACTAGAGTTGCATATACTTGCATATATACTGTACTTACAAATGACCTTGAAAAGTAAAGCTACTCACCAAAGTTCACTGAGATCAGCGTGTAGCAGGACCAGATTTTAAACCACCTACTGCTGCTGTTCAAAAATAAAACCAAATTAAAAAACAAAGCCAAACATAAGGAAGCACCTAGGAAAAATGGTGCTAAGGATTTCTCTACAATTTGGGGGATTTCTGTATTTTCTTTGTTTTTTTTATATGTGAGTAATCATCAGTGTAACTTTCACCACTACCTCTGAAACCTCAAATTTTTTCCACATTTCAGAAAACAAAATAATATTGCAAAGCATTTGTCTGAAGAATGGTTCTTCTGTGTCATCTTTCACTCCATTGAAATCCATTACTGACAGCCTCACTCTAGATGTATTCAGAGGTAATTGTTGTAACTTCCAGATATTGTGGTAAAACCTTTATATTGATGTTACATGGTATGAGCTTTCACCATTTACCAGAATCTGTCTGTAGTTTTATACAGGTGCTGTTCAATATTGTGGTGTATGTGCTGTGCACATTTAAATGCATAATAAATGATACACGTTTACACTAGAACTGATTGAAGTTATTTTGAATGGACTTCATTCCTCCAATGAAAGACAAGACTTAATTCCTCTCTTTTAAACACATGGGCACCTTTACATAATATTTACAAGAAATATTTATGCCCGATGCTCCCAATACTCAAGCCTTTCTCAGGCAAAACTCTCACTGACGGCACTGGGAATTTTGTCTGAGTAGACCCAGGTTTTTATAGCTGTTTTATACATTAGCCCAGTTGCATGCAAGCCAGGCCAATAATAATAAATATAAACTACTAATGACAGTAACAACAGTAGTAGGGACTAGAAGCCCAAACTGAGGCTGGAGTCTCATTTTGCTAGGCATTATACAGACTTACGGTAAAATATAAGTCCCTGCCTTTTAGTCTGTTTAGGAGTGATGCTTGATAGGTTTTCACCTGGCTTTAATAAATGCCATAGTCGCTCCTTGTTACATGCTTCAATTAAATAATTGATTTAAGAGTCTCTGACCTGTTTTCATTGCAACTGTTGCTTGTGCTGTTACAAACATTTATTGTAATGTCCATTGGGGGAACTATTAAATACAAGGTACACGGTAGTACTAATCTCTGGCAAGATTCCTTCTGGTCTAAATTTGAATCTCAGGTTTTCATCTATACTCAATTTCTCAGAAAAAAAGTGTGTGTGTGTGTGTGTATAAGCACCACAACAAAGGCAACATGTAAATTTGACCCTACACCCACTGATTTAAATGGGAGTTTATCTAACTAAGAATTGTGAAAAGCAGAGGCAACTCATCTACACTCAACCAACCTGGAATTATCTGGTGAACCATTTTAAATAACTAATATATTTGAGAAGATCATGATCAGCCCAGAAATAGAAAAGGAGGCAAAATATAATGAATATATATTTGCTATGGATTTTTTACCCAGAAGAACATAAGAACGGCCATACTGGGTCAGACCAAAGGCCCATCTAGCCCAGTATCCCGTCTGCCGACAGTGACCCATAGCAGATACCCAAGAGGAAGGGAACACAACAGATAATCCTTATGTGATGTATTATTAACTGGTGAGGTATTTCTGCCAATTTCATCCAAATAATTAGAGCTCAGTGAATGAGATATTTAATTAAAGTCAATTTCTTTTTCTGTTTGAAGAACGTCCTTTAACAGATCTTGATTTTCTGTGATTTGTTAGTTATTTAATAATATTTTATGGATTTTTTGTGTTGTTTGCTTATGCCTCAGGATTTGAAATTTAGAATTTGAGTTGTGTTGGACTTGGTTAGTTGTGGTTGATCAACTAAGTCACATGGACTCCAATCCTGCATAGATTTACTCAGATGTTTAACAAGCATGTGACTAGTCCCACTAATGTCAATGTGTAAAGAAAAGCATACATACCAAGACTAGAGGCGTTATTTCTGATTATAAAAGTGTAACTCTTATAATCAGGTTTCTGGTATGACTGTTCCCTGAAAAAAATTAAAATTTGTTTTCCATAAGCATTCAAGAAGGCAACCTTCTAGTTCACTTCCTATAAGCATTTATCCTTGTAAAACTTTTTTGTACAAATGTTTGAAGAAAGTAAGTGCAGAACTTGTGGAACAATATATTTAAAAATACAAATAAGTGTATACAATTTTTTCCCAGCTCTATAAAAAAGATAGCAATAAATATATAAATAAGCTTATCTATTCCCAGGTAGAATGTTACTGAAAATAGCTCAGTTATGCTGGTAATTAACAAAAATGTATGATTAAATCTATTATTTAAATAAAAGACATATGTACATACACCTATCATGATTATGTCCTATAGTTGTTTAAATTACCAGTATGTCTGCACTAGTCTCAATTATGTTCTATCTGAGAATGAAAATATATAACAATCTCTGTGTCTGACTACTGAGCTCGAAACATAAATATCCACACTAGAAACAACAAAATTCCTGTTTAACTACTTAAATGAAATTGTACCTAATGCTTAGAGATGATCCAATTTTTTTTTCAAAGGAAAGATTTTCCATCAGAAAATGCTGATTCACCAATCTTATCAGAACAGAATTTTCAATATTTTTTTTCTGAACTTTCATTTCTAAATTATGTTTTATTCAATGTCATATTATAAATCATACTATAAATAAAATTTTAAAAGTCAGCATTAAAATGCAGGTTTTCAGTTTTATCACAACAAAATTTTAATTCATCCAAAATAACAACAAATTTTGTTTTCCTGGAAATTTTGAAAGTCAGTATTGTATTCCAATACTGAATGAAATCAAATTTCAAAATCATACATATTTTACTGCACTACTAATTCAAAATAGTTGAAGGGTGAATTACTACAAAACTGAAACAAACTAGTGTTCAAAAACTATCACTTCAAAAGTAACTATGTAAACAACTGAGATGAGGACAGACAAGGTAAAGAATATACATTTTTTAATTGGATGAATCATAGAATCATAGAATACTAGGACTGGAAGGGACCTCGAGAGGTCATCGAGTCCAGTCCCCTGCCCTCATGGCAGGACCAAATACTGTCTAGACCATCTCTGATAGACATTTATCTAACCTACTCTTAAATATCTCCAGAGATGGAGATTCCACAACCTCCCTGGGCAATTTATTCCAGTGTTTAACCACCCTGACAGTTAGGAACTTTTTCCTAATGTCCAACCTAAACCTCCCTTGCTGCAGTTTAAGCCCATTGCTTAAAGCAGATAAATGCTTAAGCAGATAAATGAAGACAATAAGCTAAATCAAGTGACAGTCTCAAGCACAAATGTACTTTTCTCAGGACAAAAGTGAATGAAAGATGCCTGGTCTCTGGGTTGCAAGGTCAATGGAACTGAAATTATATACTGCCATTTCATTTTTGCAGATTTTTGTTTGTGACTGACTTGTGAACATTTTTAAACCCCAGCTTCTAAATGTGGTCAGTGTTTAACCCATAGAAGTGTCAACAGATAGTTCTGTACTCAAGTGTTCCTTGGTCTAATATGTTTTGTTCTGACTGTTCAGTCTAGATGTACCTTCTTTATTGGACATAATTATCATGATTATGTTAATTATTTACATCTTACTGTAAATACATGTAGTGCTTTCCAATAAGTAAAATTATCAAATTAAAAGTCCCTACCTCTGAGTGATCACACTTTGAGTGCAGAAAGCAGATATAATCAGTAAACAGACACACATGACTTTCCGAAGAGTGTACTGAGGTTCTGTCTCATAGATGAGCACTTTCACCTTCCACTTTTTGATGTCATCGTGCTTCAGCGTGCCATGAAACAAGACGTGGGGAGGGAGGTTAATGCCTAGTTGTCAGAGCTGCAGTCAGAGGCTAGAACAAAACCAAAGGTTAGAATTTGGAGTTTGGGCCTGGGAATCAAAGCCAGGCAGAGACAGAATCAGCAACCAAGCAGGAGAGCAGGGCAGGAGCAGACAGGAGGCTGTGAACTAAGCAGGAGCAGGTCTAGAGCAAAGCTAGGAGCATGGTGGGCACAGAAGAGCTTGCAGTTATAGGCATGTGCACTGGGTAGCCAAATATCAGTTGTGACTGTTGGGCTTAATCAGGTGTAGCATGTAGGCATAGGCTGCCTGGGCACTGGGAAGGAACATCTGCAAGTCCCCATTCTGATACTGTGGGGATTCTAACTAGTAGAGCCCTGCAAATCTGCAGATAGCCACCTTATAAAAAGCTAGCCCTGGAGTTGAGTGAGGGACCAGCCAGCAGAGGAACCAGACATCTGTTCTGTGCCCCTGGACTGGGAGGCTAAGGACTGGCCTGGACCACCGTGCTTGCAGGAGCCTGATGACTGGCCTGGACCCCCCGGGACCGCTGCTGGAACTACTGATCCCCAATACCCCAGCAAACCGACCAGAGAACCAGGTATGCACGGAGAGGGAGAACAGAAGTAGTCCAGGGAGAGCTGGCCACAGTTTGAGCCACAGCCGGGCTCAGGGTGTTACGGTCTGGATCCCCCCTGACCCAACAGCAAACTGTTCAGCTGCTGTTAGGGCCCTAGGCTGGGATGCAGTGGAGTGGGCGGGTCTCCCCACTCCACCACTTCAGGCTAATCACCTGAGATTGCTGGATCTCCGCTTGAACAAGGATACCCAGCCATTTACTGTTAGCTTGCTGCCCCACCCTGAACCAAGGCCTGGGCCACTGAACTCTGATAGTTTGGTTGCTTTGCTACCCCACCCTGACCAGGGCTCGGGCCTTACTATTCACTTGCCACCTGCCCTGAATCAGGGCTTGGGCTATGAACTATAACTGGTGACTGTTTGTGTTGCTGCCCCATCCCGAATCAGGGCCAGAGCTATTGATTGGTTGTTGCCACCCGGCCCTGAACCAGGACCTGGGCATCTATCTACCTGAACTGGCTTATTACCCATTGAACTGGGCTGATCATCGGCCCCAGACCCAGGACTAAAAGGGTTCCATGGACTGAGACAGAGTGGTTGCCCACTCACCCTGAAGGGGAAGAGCCTCTCCGTGAGCCCCAACCGGCTATGGCACATCTACACAGTAGCACCTACCTCGAAAAAAGCTAATGCAATTTGCATAGCTCAAATTACATTGCTTATTTCAATATAGCTGATTTTGAAATTTGGTGATGTCTACACAGTGTTAATTTCAAAATAAATCACCATTCTGGTGTCTGCCTTAATCCTCATGTTTACAGGCAGATGGAATAAGAACCCCATTATTTTGAATGTATTTCAAAATAATGGATGTGCTGTTAAGATGCGCAGAACACTATTTTGGGATAACGGACACTATCCCGAAATAGTGCCACTGTGTAGCTGTACCCTTGGAGATGAACAAAAATGTAGATGGCATCATGAGCTGAAGAAGTGGTCTGTGCTCATGAAAGCTCATGATACCATCTACATTTTTTGTTAGTCTCTGAAGTGCTGCAGGACTATTCACTGGTTTTTAAGCATTATACTGATATAACTATAAATTCACACTGTAGCTTATCCTGATATAACTGCCCCAAAAGACAAGCCCATTTCTGTAACACCAACTAGCCTGTCAACTGCAGAAACATTTGCAATGCATGTGCGTTCCCATCCTGGTGAAGGCTGGAGGTGTCCTGGAACCACTGGAGACTGCACCAGATTAGCAGGATTAATGATAGAGAAGAGGAGGCCCTGGAGCAGTCTTGGGACTGGTTCCAAGCAGACTCCTGTGGGGGCAAAATAACTGGTCATGTAACTTAGCTACAAACCATTGTGATCCAGCCTATAGGCAAATCTCACTCTTCACTGGGAGAAAGGCCCAGTTCAAGGAGTCAGTTGGATGGAAGAGAGAAAAAGGGGGCTGCAAAATAAGTTTGTGGAACAAAATAACCAACTTGGGATGATGCACACACATAATTACTAATCTGCTGAGTTGCTGTCCGTTAGGGTATGTCTACAATGCACGCTTATTATGATATAAGCTATTCCGGAATAGTTATTCCAAAAATAGCTTATTTCAAAATAGCATGTCTCCACTGCAGGGAAGCCTCAAAATTAGTCCAAAGCAGGCTTCCCTAATGTGCTATCTCAATTTAGAGCCCCAGGAGGCACTGGGGAGGAATAACTTACAATAGCCCTGCTGAGGGGCTATTTCAAAATAGCAGCAGTGGAGCGTCTACACACACCTTCTTTCAAAATAGCTATTTCAGAATAGGCGTTATTCCCCGTAGAATGAGGTTTACAGATTTTGGAATAAGCCATCCATTATTTCAAAATTATTTTGAAATAACGGAATGGCTATGTAGATGCTCACATTGCTATTTCAAAATAATGCTAGTTATCTCAAAATAATGGTGCAGTGTAGACACACCTTTGTATACCTCTATCATACTGGGGTGGTAACTGGCTGACACAACCTTCCCTGTCTGGCATTCTCTGCCCTCCATGCCTGGCTGGACCACCAGAATGGACCTGCCTCTCCTGGTGCCTGACACTGCATTTTCCTGAGGCAAAATGTATTGCATGTGGCCTGCAGCAGCCTTTTGGCATTGTGCAGGAGAGAAGGGATGGGAACTTATTTCAAAATAACGGAATGGTTGTGTAGAGGCTCACATTGTAATTTCAAAATAACGCTATTTCTCTCAAAATAACAGTGAAGTGTAGACGCATCCATAGAGCTGTGACAGGATACATTTTCTTCAGTGCCCTCATTCAAAAGCTTCCCAAGTTTCTTTTGGGATTTCAAACACCCAGATTCCCTATCTCTACTACATGGGGGACTCCGATTAAAATATTCCCATTGGTGGTTCTAGAGCGCCTACGCTTTTAATGAGAGACAAGAAAGGTCAAGAGCATAACTGATATTAACAGCTGTATTGACCATTGGCTAACATTCCCCAAAACATTTCTGGAAGTCACTGGAAGCAAACAGATGTAGCTGTGGAGTTAATGCAAAAGGATGTAAACAGCAAGTCACCAGAAGTCAAAGCATTTTACCAAGTGCTTTGACACTTTCCAAACACCTTTAAGCTGATGAAGAGTTGATTTGTACTTCAGAGGTAACTTGATTAACAACCAGTTTGAAACTGGAATATGTTAATTGGTACAAACATCACTAAATCACTTTCTTTAACCTGTATAAGGTAGTGTGAATGAGAGACAACAAAGGTCAATAAAGCATGGGGAGAGAGATAGAAAATTATGCTTGGATCACGTGTGCCAGGTACTGATGGTAGAACAGTAGATGATTACTAATATAAAGTAATGTTACATGCAAAAAAAAAAAATTAAAGGGACACTGAGGTTGCAAAGCCCAGCACTCAAATGTGAGGAAATGCCAAAACGTATGTTGCCTGTGCAATCTAAATCTGCCTTCTTTCTGTGCATGAATTATGAGGCAATCTTTAATTACATGATTACATCTTTTCACAGGACCTCTTCCTAATCCAGTGCATAGGATAGACAGTGTTCAGTAAGGGTATGTCTGCATAGCAAGGCTAAACTCAAAATAAGCTATGCAACTTGAGCTACGCTAATTATGTAGCTTAAATTGAAATAGCTTATTTTGAATTTGGGAGCATCTACACAGCACTATTTCGAAATACAGCACTCTTTCTCTGACTTCCCTTACTCCTTGTACAATAAGGATTACAGGAGTCAGAATAAGCAATCTTCCAGCTCAACATTATGTCAACGTTATGTCAAAATAACTGCTTGTGTGCAGATACAGACTGTGTTATTTCGAAATAACGCCGTTATTCCAAAATAAAGGTGCCATGTAGACGTACCCTAAATGAACAGGTATTCCATATGTTATTTTGTCGTCATTGTTCTGTCAGTGGCCCTAGGCCTTACTCACAGCACACTATTCAAGCCTTGCTCTGAAGGTGGAATTATGAATTTCTTTATGAGCTATTTATGGTGCTCATTGCTATAATCTCTGAGTGTTTCAAAAACATTAATGAATTTATTTTCACACATCCTTGTGAGGTAAAAGGGGGCCAATGTTCCACAGATGGGAAATAGAGGCATAGAAACATTCAAGTCAGAAGTGTCCACTGTTTGAGACACCAAGAATATGACTTACATACATTCAAAGTACAGCCCTATTGACTTCAACTGTGAGTGCTCAGCACTTCTGCACATCATATCCCAGGGTCTCAAGTCAGGTATACAAAATCATAGAATCATAGAGCTGGAAGGGACCTCAAGAGGTCATCAAGTGCAGTCCCCTGCCCTCACGGCAGGACCAAGCACCGTCTAGACCATCCCTAACAGATATCTGTCTAACCTGCTCTTAAATATCTCCAGTGATGGAGATTTCACAACCTCCCTAGGCAATTTATTCCAGTGTTTAAACACCCCTGACAGTTAGGAAGTTTTCCCTAATGTCCAACCTAAACCTCCCTTGCTGCAATTTAAGCCCAGAACATAAAGAATACACAATTAGGGAATGTCTACACTAGGAAATTACTTTGAAATAACTTATTTCAAAATAATAACTCCCAAAATAATTATTTCGAAATAACATGTCCATACCACAAGGAAGCCTTGAAATTAGTCCGAGGCAGGCTCCCTTAATGAAGACGTGCTACCTCAACTTAGAGCCTCAGGAAGCACTGGAGAGTAATTACTTTGAATGACTCTGGGGAGTAGTTATTTCAAAATAGCAGCAGTAGAGCATCCACACTACAGGCGTCCCCTGACTTGCGATCAGTTCCTGGGAAAGCCTTGCAAGTTAGGGGCATCATAACTCAAACCCTCATTTACAATAGGTATCGTGCACCATCGTAAATGTGGGCTGAGAATGTAAGTCAGGGGTTTTTGGCCTCTTCCGCACTTAAAAAAATGATTCTAAGTGCGGGGGGGTCACAAGTCGGGGGTTTCCTGTACAGCTATTTCAAAATAACTATTTCAAAATAAGCATTATTCCTCATGGAAAGCAGGAGTTATTATTTCGAAACACCAACCCATTATTTCAAAATAATGGGCTTGTTGGTGTGGACGTTCTGCTTGTTATTTCAAAATAAGGGGAGTTATTTCTTAACCCCCTAGTGTAGACCAAGGCTTAGTGACCCCTCGTGAAAAATTGGGTACTTACCCATCATCACATAGGAAATCTGTGGAAGAGACAAGAATAGAATCCAACTCTCTAGTGCAGCCTTCACCTTCCTTAACTATAAGGTTTTTCTTCTCTTCCTGCCACATTCCCTGTCTCATTCACTGCACTTATTCCAGCTTCTGTACTCAATGAAATAGGGGTCCTGTGGACAAACAGTGCATCCCCAGCTATAGCTCCTAACCCCCATCAGTCCAGTCTTTCTTCCCACCTTTCCCAGGCTCCTAATATGATCTGTCTTTTCCACCTGCTCCCAGGCCCAGTTTCCCTCACTGTGCCTCATTGCAGTCTCCCTCTGGCTTCTCCCCCACTTCGAGTGCCAGTGCAATCCCAGTGCTCCTTGTCCCGGACTCCTTCCCCAGCCAGTCCCAGTCTCCCACTTCTTAGTTCCTCATCTGATGTCAGTCCTCCCCTGATGCTGGCTCCTGGTTCCTCTTACCAAATCCCACTCTCTCCCAATTAGTCCCAGTCTCTCTGCTCCTACTACCTCCCTCACCCCCATTCCCAGTCCCAATCTCTTTGCCCAGCCAGTGTCCTTCCCCCAAATTCCTTTTCCCAATCTATTCCTCCCACACCTCCCTCCAGTCCAACTCTTGTCCCCTCTGCATTTGTTTCCTCCTCCACTCTGCCTGGGGGCTAACAGGGGGCACTGACAGGCTCCATACTATTACTCCTCGAGCCATAATGGCCTCCTGCATCTCAGAGAGTTAGTTGCAGAGAAAGGCCTTCTCAGCCCCTGTAGCCCAGTACAGATGGACTCTCCAAGGAATTTAACTCCTGAGTCTCTATAGAGCATATCTGAACATTTAACCAGTCTCTACTGAGCATAGATCAAGTGAGCTTTTTTCAGAGAGTCATATTTTGGCTGTTTATGCAGATTTAAACAGGGATAGCAAAAACTACATCCCTTCCATCAGAGTCAACTTCCTGCCAAACTTCATGTCCCTGCTCCAAGGTGCAGGCTCCAGAGCTTTTCAATGAAATGGTTGTAAGAATTTTTTCATCCTGGGTAAAACAATGTTTTTATCCTGCGAGCCTCACTCTCAGAAATGCCTGAACCATTTTACTTGAAACAAAACAAAACAAAAAATGAGGCCAACATCCAGTATGGCACATTTCCACCCAAATCCAGGTAAAGTCATAAGTAACTGAAAACAGGAACTTTCAATGGGAAGTATCAGGCAACCTTTTCTTTAGGTGATGCTACCAGCCCCACCAATAATAGACAGCAGAACATATATCTAAAACCTTGACTTAATATTAAAGCGAAGGTATTCCCAAGCATTGCACAATGTTAAATTACAGTACCTGGTTTAAGAGAACAGGATAACAAACAGGGCTACCAAGTGGAGGAGGGGTAAGGAGGCAACTGCCCCACAGCCCACCCGTTTAAAAGGGCCCAGGACTCATGGCTGCCACTGCCACTGCCTTGAGAGTGGCAGCATCCAGAGTCCTGTGCCCTTTAAATTGTCACCAGAGCCCAGGTGGCACACACCCTGTGACCCCATGGGCACTGGAGAGCTGGCTGGGAGAGGCTAGCCCCAGCCCGGCCCTTCCAAGACACCCAGACAAAGCTTCCGCCAGAACCCAGCAAAGACTCTCCTCCGCCTTGATAACAAGAGACTGATCAAAATTCAACCCAATATATCCTTTCCTAAGAGACTGACTGAACAGGGCCCTCAGAGACATAAAACTGGCTGGACATGAGGCTGGTGTACAGAAGACTGCATTTTGTATAGTGCAGGGTATCAATTTAAAACGTAAAGCTAAACACTTAACAGCAACTCAGTATTGTAATATCTGCCTTTCTGTTTCATCAGTGTCCAGGGTAACCGCTCACAATAGAATAAAGTTTCAGCCACAAATGACCTATTCTGTCTTAAAAATGTGTTCTTAATTGTTATCTGCACTTCACATGTTTTATAAACAAGACTCATTCTTGGTGCCATACAAATGGGATACAATATTTAATGGAATTCCTTTTAACTTTCCCACTAAATGTGCTCAGTCAGCCCTAATAAAAGACCCCAAACCCTTAAAATGGCTCCTTTTATTGATGACTTGCGTGGTCAGTTAATACACAGTGGTAGCTGTCAAGTGGCAGAAAGTTGACAGGTGAAGGAAATAAACTCTGTATGATGGCTATTTCTAAGCCTATGGCTAGTTATATACAGAGCAGGGCTTTGTAATGGTGATTTTTACAAGCACGGATTAGACACAGCCAATTTGTAAAATTTCACAGAGTCGTCACAGAATCTCTACTGCCGGCTTTTTAAAACCAGCAAGTCTGCAAAGGCCACTAACCCTGCTTCAGTGCAAGCTCATGGTGGGAACCCAGAGTGCAGCTTTCTCAGCAGGTAGTGTATGGTATGGCTCAGAGCTGAACCCTCCGGGGGACCAGGTTAGGAAGAACCATCTTGCCCTTGTCCTATGAGACAGGGTTGGATCTCATCTGGTTAGGAAATGATTAATTTTCCTTTCCCAAAGAACTGGGTATGTCACAGAGGGGAAGAATCTATTTTCATGAAAAGTTTTTATTTTCACTCCAGCCCAGAAAGTGTTGGTTAAATGGAGAATGAAGTGAATAATGGCCCAACTTATGACAAAGAAAAGTTCTGCAACACAATACCTCCATGAGGTTTTCAGTTAGGGTGAAATTCACTCCTGGGCAGAGAATCAGTGTAAAGCCAATGAATCACTTAATGGGATTTCAGTGGTGCATAGACTTTGTGTTGGTCCTCTGCATGGGTGAATCTCACCTTTAATGCATGTGTTTTCACGCTACAAAAGGCAGTGGCTGATAAGAAGGGAAAGGTAGCAGATGCAAATCTTAGCTTAGGGTTAAAGTCAATGCTGGAAAGACTGAGGAAGAGACAGCAATTTCTTAGAACTCTTTCTATACTTTAACATCTCAGGATGTCAGTTTGTGGTGGCAAAACATCTAATGTATTATGTTCTTAAAGTTGTGCAGTAATGCGTATAAGTGAAATACAGATACTGGGTACTGCTAGGAACCTATAAGAAGTGCTTCTTTGAGTTGTCATCTCCTGGAAGAATCTAGTATAAGGAACTAATCCTGACTTAGATATGCAACTGCATAAAACACCTTAATATTTACCAGCTTTATCCTGGCCCACAACGCTTTTCTCCATTCTCCAGACCGTATTTTTCTTTTATCGCATTGGAGGATGTGAGCGTCATAAAGTTTACTTACATTAATTTATTTGTTCATAGCTTAAACCCCTAAGTAGTTACAGAAGAGGGGAGGAGTATGAAAGGCTACAAACATATACATTACTTGCCTATATAATCTGTTATCGAGAAGCACCATACATAAGATATCTCTGGATTCTCCAAAAACCCATAAAGACCCATATCTACATGGGTGTTCTATTGGTTTCAGAGAAAACCTAGATCAGTCAAGTATCCACTCATACAGTTCCCTTTGAAGGATCAGGCCCTACATTAAGATAATGACATTCTCCTTACATATGAAAAGAAATAATCAAGTAAATTGTCTTGTACAAGTAGTGGTAATGCACTAAGGAACATACCAATGACTAAATGACTGAATGAATGAACTGAGAGTCACAAATTCATATTTAATGTAGATTTTGCAAGGATAATCTTTGATTCAGTATCAAAAGATCATTTAAAATACAGTTAGGCTGCATCTAGACTAGAAAGTTTTTCCGCAAAAGCAGCTGCTTTTGTGGAAAAACTTGCCAGCTGTCTACACTGGTCACTTGAATTTGCGCAAGAACACTGACGATCTAATGTATGAATGTCAGTGTTCTTGCTCAAATACTATGCTGCTCCCGTTCAGGAAAAAGCCCTCTTGTGCAAATGTATTTGCGCAAGAGGGCCAGTGTAGACAGCTCAGGACTGTTTTGCGCAAAAAAGCCCCGATGGCAAAAATGGCAATCAGGGCTTTTTTGAGCAAAAGCGTCTGTGCCAATGTAGACGCTCTTTTCCACAAATGCTTTTAACGGAAAAACTTTTCCGTTAAAAGCATTTGCGGAAAATCATGCCAGTCTAGACACAGCCTTAAAGTTTATATACATATATCATAGCTGCTAATGATAAGTAATTATGTTTCCCATAATTATTATTTTATTGACATTTAATAATAAATGTATTACATCTCACTGGAAGGAGTATTAGAATTTTATTTCAAAATAATAATTCTTAAGGAAAATTCACTAAATCATTCCACTTTGGTTCTATTTTGCAGAAAATTTAGGTAGTAGATAAGGGCAATCTACGGAGGAGACTTTGGAAGTAACTTTTTATTATTTCAACTGAAAGTTGTGGCAATTCTAGAATGTAATTTAATGGTACACAATTCAAGGAGTGAACAGGCATTTTCTATGACTTTCCCAGTTTCATATTTAAATCACTCAAATGATTTTCTCTAACTGTGATTCCCTTTGCAAAATAATGGGAGTAGTCAGAAAGCCTAAATTAGGCTTAAGTAGATAATAACTGTGGTGCTGGTAGTGATTACAAAACTTAGTGAAATTTACTTGTATATTCCACAAACAACAGTTGGTCACAAAATATTCCCCTTTTGCTCACTAGAAAATTTCAGGAAAGTGATCCGAATTCATTTGTAAAATGAATGGATTCCTGCTAATTAAATTAGGGACATCAGTTGCATAGGCAAATACCAATCACAGCAGAGAAGAACTGCTGAGTTTCACACATAATGTGTTTCTCTGACTCTTTAGTAGTATCACCTCAGACATAAAATAGAAAACAAACACTTACTGCTTAGCTCTCCTACCCAGCGGATATTTCTAAGCATGCATTAGGAAAAGCAGTCTTTGGCACAATGGTTTGTTTGCCTTGAGGACTAAAGATCTTATACGGAGACCTTAAAACTTAAGCAAAACAAGAATCTTGCAAACATTTGTAATTTGAAAGGATGCTAACATAGGACAAGTAGCATATATACAGATACAATTTTATATCACAGACTTGCTTTATTGAAGTGAATGGGAATATGCATATGGATTTTGATGGGTTTTAAGTCAGGTCTTAAATCAGTTATTGGCAAGGAAATGTTCCTGGCACATTATCCCCCCATGTGCTCTTCTCTATTCTAGCCCAAAGTAAGGACAAATTTGACCTTTGTTCTTATATGGGTGTATGATATGCACATGTATGTATGTGGGCAGGAGTCTTCCACCCACTTGCATGCCTTATACAAGGGTAAGGACGGTAGTCGTCTCTCTAGTCAGGGGAGGAAAGGGATTGTTTTCATAAGGTATCCCATGACAAAGGCATTAAAGAGGAGATGAACTTACGGTTCCATGATCCTCTTTGCATAAGCCAAAAAATAAGCAGGTGCATGAAAGAAGGGGGGAGGGCTATGCATTCCCTTTTGTGGTGAGACAGCTCCCCACTCTTTGCATGGCTGCACTAAAATGCCACAATTTAGGCTACACTAATTCTACCAGGTGGTTGGTGAGGCATTGATTAAATGTATTAAATGTCAATCAAACAAATAGCAGCCAAAAGAAGCTGGAAGACTGCTGTGTATGGAATGGGCAAAGCAAGCTCACAATGAGATTTCAGTTTAAGAAAGATCTACATGAGAAAAAGTCTAGAGAAGACAGCCATAATCAAGAGAGCTTACTTTCTCTGCTTGTCCACTGAACAGGGAAACAGATGGGCTTGGCTCCTGCGGGCATGACTCTTTTAGGCTCCACCTAATCAGTAAGTCCTTTCTTGCTGTTTGTAAAATATCCTTTGGAATCTAGAGAACAAAGAGTAAGGGAAGAAGAAGATTCTCCTATTTTGGTATGTTTTAAAAGGAAACTAAGTGAATGGACATTTATACAGATGACATGAATACCCAAAATTATTATAATAATCAATTGCAACATTGAAATCTTCTGTTTATCCATGAGGCAGGCACAGCATCACTGCCTGACCAATTTGCCTCCCCTCTCATCTGGAGGGATTGTAGCATCTTTGCAAGTGAGACAATAGCTCCAAGTCATTTTTTTGTTTTGTTTTGTTTTGTTTCAAAGTAATGGTGAACACTTTTATCAAGGTCATTCTGCCCTCATATAAATTGCACCAATCACAACACTTCTTTCATTCATCTCTTATCCTGGCCTTCCTTCTGCATGGGCAGCCATGCTTTTTCATAATAAAAATCTTCTTATATTTGTGTAGGTCAGCTGAGTCGTCATTTCAGTTCCAATTGATACTACTCAACGAGAACTGAAGTCCATCGATTATCAGTGAGCCTAGCTGTATGCTTGATACATTGCATTTTACTGTACCTGCTTTCAACAACAACGTCCTGCACTCCACACTGCACTTCATTGGGGACTCAGACTGAAATTCCCACAATTCTTGTTTTCATTCGCTTCTCCAAGACAGACAGTTGTTCCTCTCAATCTTCATCAGCAGCCATGTTTCACTGACATACAACACTGTCAGCAGTACAGTTGCATTGAAGAAGTTGATGTGTGCTGCCTTCTTGATTTTTCCTTGGAGGGCATCCTTGATAGAATTGAATGCATGCTAACTAGCTTTCTTTCTTAGCAAGAGTTTGCCTTCCTGACCATGACACATGTTAATTTCAATAGAAGTATTGTTCAACTTCTTCTATTTGTTCTCCATTGACTATTGTTTGGGCTTTTGGCAAGGCATCAGACCGCATACATTTTGTTCTATACCCTCTGCTCCCAGTCTCCCACTCCCTCCACATCCTCCCCTTATTTATTTTGGGTCTGCACATCCTAAACTCAAAGCTCTGGTCATCTGAAGTAGGCAGTGCCCACGAAAGCTCATGATACCATCTGCATGTTTTGTTAGTCTATAAAGCAGCGGCGGATATAGGGCAGGGCAAACGGGGCAGCTGCCCCAAGCCCCGCGCTTCAATGGGCCCCGCGCCAGCCCCGCTCGCCCTGCCCTATATCTGCTGCTGCTGCTGCTGCCCTGACCTGCTGGAGCCGCCACTGCCGCTGCCTTTCGCTGTGAGTCCACGAGCGGCTCCATTAGCCAGTGGCACGTGTGGCAGCGGCTCGTTGCCAGGGACGTGAAGGGTGACGCCTGGCCATGGCGCCCGGGTATCCCACTGCTCCGCCTGGCCATGGCGCCGGGTATCCCGCTGCTCCGCCCTCCTGCCCCGCCCAGAGAGAGACTGGGGTGGTGCGCTCTCTCCCCAGGGGGAGCCCAGACCCTTTC
>CM057848.1:78806454-78828452 GCA_030068395.1 Apalone spinifera
AATTGAAGAATGTGCTGCCAAAAGAGCTAGACAGCTATAGTAGACTTAAATACAGATTAAAATGTTTAATTATTAATGCAGAATTGCGTTTAAGAATGAATTGCAATATAATTAAAATAACAATTATCCAACTAAATTAAGTTTCTATCAAATTTACCCAATTCACATTTAATATGAAAAATAGCCTTCAATTTGTGCATTTGACGCCTTTTTTTCTATTTTGTCTCCAAAGGGGGGCCCTGCAAAATTGTGCTGCCCTGGGCCCGGCAAAACTCTCATCCGCCCCTGCTATAAAGTTCTACTAGACCATTTGTTGTTTTTTTCAGTACAGACTAACTCAGCTACCCCATGAAGCTTCTGTTTTAGAACCGTTCATTTTCAATCCAACTTGGCTGCTTTTTGTGTCAAGTTCTTGCAACATTTTCTGTAGTGTTTTCGGCAATCATCACACTGTCGTCCGTGAATCTGAGCTGTTTAAATATTATCTCTTGATGCTAATTCCATCCTTCCAGTTCATCGTCCACATTATCAATTCAAGACAGGCTGTGAGGAGTTTTGGTAAAACCATGTCTCCTTGCTTCACAACTTTTTTTGACTGGGAAACGAAAGAGAGTGGTGACTAGAGTTATATCCGGAGTACATTCACCGTTTGCTTCCTTTATACTTTGAATCGATGCCCTGCTCTGCAAGAGCTTTCAGCACTGCATTGATCTCTACACTGTTGAATGCTTTTTCATAGTCAATGAAGTCAATGCCTAAAGAGAATTTTTATTCCCCTGAGTGCTCCAATAGCTGGTTTATAGTGAAGATCTGGGTCCAATGTGATGAAATTACTTCAAAAACCTGCCTACTTTTTTGAGTTTTGCTCATCCAGATACTGTGAAAGTCAGTTTGCTATTATTTTAGTGACTAGCTTGTAGGCATGTGAGAGCAGGCATAGTTCTTTAGATCTTCATGATCTCCCTTCTTGTTCAGTAAAATGGAGTGAGACTCCCTCCAGCTGAATGGTATCACCTGCATTTCCAAATAAAGGTAAACCTCTGAGCAAGGGTTTTCCAGAGGTCTTGGCCTCCAGCTCATATAAGTTTGAGCTGCTCCAAAATCCTACCTCAAAACCTCAGAAGAGGTAAGTGGTGACCCTGGCTTGTCTAACAGTGATGATAGTGGAATGTATCTCCAGGTTGTCCTACCATGCTGCTAAGGTGTTAGATTGTCAACCTAAGGAAGGAACAGTTGTCTTCTTCTTGAGGTTGGGTGCTAGCTAAGTTGAGGAGGTAAATATGCCACTGACAGCATAGCCAATGGGTGGCTGAAGAAATGGATTAAAAAACATGAATAAATGGGCCCCAGTTCCTTGCATGTCCCTTGATCCACTCTACCGCAATGGTTCAGACTTTAATCAACAAAATGGCACTAAGAATCTCGGACCAGAAAAAGGATTGCCATTTCAGTGGGTACCTACAACTGCAGGACACTGATGAGGGATGACTCAATCAATCATATAAAGGAGGAGAAGGCAAGGATAGCTTCTCATGTTCTTGGTCTCTGCGAAACATGACAAAGAAAGGATATAAATGTGAAGTGGAGAGATGGAAGCACCATCAGATTGGAAAAAGAAGAAGGCATGAGAAGCATTGGAGGAATTGGTTTTATCATCAACAATGAATGATCCCCAAAAATCATCTGGGAGCTCATGTCATCAATCAGTATACCTGCAGCTGAGCAAAAATAGCACTCCCACGATTATTTATGCTTCCACAAGCACAAGTGAAGATGGAGTTTGAGAAGACCCTTACTCAAAAATCCACAATTGTGATGAGAGACTTCAATGCCAAGGTCAGAACAGGGAAAGAAGGCAAAAATTCATTGGAAGGTATGGCACTGGGGAATAGAATTGATGAGGAGAGCAAATGGCAACTCTGGTAGAGATAAAAGAAATATTCAGTGGTAACACCTGGTTTAAGAAGAAAGTAAAAAGAAAGTGGACATGGCATGATGGGTTGGGCTAGGCTCAAAGACCCTTGATGGAGACCTCAGGGCTCTTCCACACCCATCCCAGGAAATTAGCAATGCAGAGGTCTGCCAAGCAGGCTAGAATGGCAGCTGGAGAAGCAGAAATAAAGACCACAGACACACTCATGAATGGTGGGTGCCAACCCTGTTATATATGGATTACACCCAATGCAAAGACCAAGAACAAGATTGACTATATTCTGATTGCTAAGTGGTACATCATATACCATCATTCAACACCAGTAGCAACCATTGCTTGCTCAAGCTACATCTAGACTACAGGCTTCTTTAGGAAGAAGCTTTTTTCTGACAAGATCTTCTGGAAAAACTTCTTCTGAAGGAGAGTGTTAATGCTGCAAAAATGCACCGAAAAAGTGATTTGCTTTTTCGAAAGAGTGTCCACACTCGTGTTTCTTAAATTGTGTTCTGCGGCACATCGGTGTGCTGCGAGGCAGTCAGAGGTGTGCCACAGAGAACAACAGAATTCAAAATGGCCACCCGTAAAGGGGCAGGTGACTTATTTTTTCCTCAATAACTTTCCCCTGACCCTTTTTCCCCCACTTTTTTTTGCACTCAACTAAAAATCCTTAGTGTTCCTCATAAAAAAATATTCTTTGGTGTTCCTCGGGCTTAAAAAGTTTATGAAACACTGGTCCACCCTGAATGGACGCTCTTTCGCATGTAAGCTGTGATTGCTATGGTTGGAATGGCCACCAGGGCACCTGTGCTTTTTCCTCTTTCCTCTTATTCTGAAAGAACTCCCTCTTCCCCATCCACACACACTTCTTTGCGAAAGAAGTCTTTTGCAAAAAGGCTTCTTCCTCGTAGAATGAGGATTATCAATGCCAGAAAAACCCTTCTGTTCTTTCAATTTTCTTGTGGAAGAACACAGTTGCAGTGTGGATGTTCCTCAAGTTTTGTCAGAAAAATGGCCATTTTTCTGACAAAACTCTGTAGTGTAAACATACCCTCAGAGAGAAACTCAACATCAATGTAAAGGTGAAGAGGAAAGTGCTACATATGACAAAGCAGAGACAGTGGCGGAAAAATATTTGATGAGGCAATCCTGAAAGTGAACATTTCCAAGAAAGACAGTAGTCTTATAGATAATTGCAATGGAGTGATAAGGACTATAAAAATTTTGCTGATAAGTTGAGTCAGTGCATGACATTAGCCCAGAAAGAAAGACTGAAAAGAGCGAAGGAAGGAATCTTTGCAGAAATGAGGAATTTCCTAGAGAAGCAGAGGAATATGAAGCAAAATGATGGTGCCAAACTTGAGTACACCCTTCTCTCCATCCTGAAAAGAACAAAACTATAAGAGGACTTTAAGAAGTACTGGAAAGGCTCATAAAGACTGATGAAGACTGCAGAAACCTCAGAAAATGCAAATGAGAATTGATGCTGTACAGGTCGATGATAACAATGCTGAAGAAGAAGGATGGAAAAGCAGTAACTGACAGAACAGAGATGGAAGTGGTCTGTAATTATTTCTACGCTGAACTGTTCACGTATCAAATAAATGTCCCACTATTAACACTTCAAAAGGCCAATGAGCATGTACTTCTGGCTCTTACAGCAAAATTTGACATCCAGTTTACCAAATGAAGGAAGGAAAAGCTCCAGGAAAAAATGGACTGACAACTCTTTTAAAGGGGACACCTGTGTACTGTTAACTGGACTGAGATCATCAACATATTTCACATAGACCATAGAACAAACTATTAAATGGAAATTCAGTTTGTTCCTAACTACATGGACCAAATTACCAGTGACCTATAAGTGGAAAACAGTGTGATGGCAGATTAAGTTAACTGCTGACAAATATAAGATAGTTGAAGTCAGTGTGACTAACTACATGCGTAAAGTAAAAATATGAAGTATTTTGCCAGGTGGGGGCATAAGTGACCAATTAATCTTTAAAATGTGCTTTGAGATATTGGACAAATAGTGCAATACAACAAAAGTTCAAAGCACTGCATTATTGCACAGATATAAGTTTGGTGAATTAAGATACATGAAATAGGGATGTACATTCACATTGCTATAAGGATAATTAAAAATATTTAGATTGTGATATTAATCCAATTGAATGTTGTCTTAGCTTGGCCTCAAAAGTGGAACTGATTTTCATTTAAACTTCTTGCATGATATTCTGTATTTCCCTTGTAAGGGTATGTATTTACTGCAGAGTTATCCTGGATGATTGGCATCCAGCTCTAAGAACCCAGGTTAGCCTACACTGGGAATGAGCAACAACACTACAAAGCCATACCCAATTTACCATCTCTTCCCTGGTGCTACACTACCCTGTGAGTGTCACTTGGACTTCTGGGAGTGTAGCCCACAGATCTTCTGTGCTGCAGGAAGCAGAGCTACTCTATGATTCTTTCCCAGTGAATGGTGGGAGAATTTGTCCTTCCATGGGAACAATTATAGAAAAGCATTGGAGGCTTATATGCTGAGTGGAGGCAAATGAGTGTAGCTCAAGAAGTTTTAAGTCACCTTCGTGCATGATGATTCTGGAGTTCTTGGAGGACTGGAGAGGCCCTTAGCATAACTTATACAGCCCTGCAAGACCAAAGTTATAACAGTCTCCTTGTGGTTGCCTTTGAGCCTCTGTATTGCCTGAGTACTTTAGTCCCACCTCCATCCTGCCTCTGAAATGATCCCTATGCCAGGACAGGGGTTTTGATGCAGTCCTTGGAAGAAAACCTAATGGGCATCTTCCATAGTGTCTGACAGAGGAATTATCCCCCTGCATGAGCCAGAGCTTGTAGGGGGCCCCCTTATGCTGCTCTGCCCTTTTAGCTTTGTAAAGGGACAGAAGTCAGAATAGGATCTTACCCCCTTTGATTTTTCATTTCTAAGGTACATTCATTTTTGTAATTGAATCCCACCAGGAGCTACTTAGCACCTCCTGTGAGGTGCTTGGCGCCCTGAATTCCTGCTGATCTCTGGGGAAATTGAGGACACTCATCATAATATAGGAAAGAGTTGGCATCTAGAAGGATGTAGGACTTCATTATCCTGATCTAAAGTCCATTGAGTCAACGGGTGTCTTCAGTGGGCTTTGGATCAGGTGCTGTAAAAATGAAGGTCATGACCAAGCTCCGATTTTAATCCAGAGATAATGAGTCAAGCTGTCTAGGGATAAATTACTTCTTCCCTAAAGCTGAGCTAAGTAAATGAATAAAATAATTACCAAAGCAAGTAACAAATTAACATATAATTTCAAGCAAGCTAAAGGAAAAGTCAAGCGTGCTTTTGTAAGTGACATGTCCTGCTGATTTTTTGTAGAGCCAGCTGTGAACTGTAGTGGCAACGTCAGCTTATAGCAAGGTGTGCAGTCTTCCAGATATATAAGTGTAGAGCCTACAGACATCAAATGGCTTGGAATTCAAATCCATTTACTAGAATATTTCCTATATGATTTTCAAAGATAAAATCAATTTAACTTTCCCTGTAAAGATTAACTTACAGCATGCCTTTAATAGACCATGGGGGAATAATTGAAATGAAACAGCTACTATAGGCATGTTCAAGAAATGAAATAACTAATAACGAGAGTGTTGGATCATTTTATGTTTTTTCCTCATTGAGATCTTCCATGTCGCTGTAGAGAAAAATTTTCAAGTTTCACACTTGGTGCTGCTACTATTCTTGTTGGGGATTGTATAGAACTGCATGGCATCATCAGGCTAAATATGATAATACAGAAAAGCTATGAAGAGAGATCTAGAGAATGATAAATGAAAATTGTGGTAATAATTGGAACTAATAGGATATGTGCTTTTTTCCAGCAGCACATTTTGTAACAAACCTCTTGCAGCTGTATTTCCATCTTTTAGATATGTGAAACTGTGTTCTTTTCTTTGGTCTTCACATATTAAGGAATTACACTAGAAATGAACAAACTATTTACTTTGAACATGGTAAATGTATCCTTTTTCCCCTTGTTTGTGAATTATCCATAAGCAGATCATGACTTTTATTAATAGGTTTGTGATTCATAATTGTTCATTGGATTGCTTAGTAAAACAAATCAGCCTCTCATCATTTGTAAAATATTTGTAAGGATCATTTGATTAGTCAATGGTTGGAATTTTCTGTGCAAATTGTGTGATTGGTTCCTTAAATCATTTGATGTTAAAAAAATTAGAAAAACGAGTGTCCTGTAGCACTTTAGAGACTAACTATATATATATATATAGTTGTCGAGCCTATGTATATATATATATACAGGGCTCGACAAACCGCTGATTCTACTTGCCCATGGGCAAGTAGATTTCAGCCGGTCGCTCCGTGCGCCCCATTCACCGGCGCTGCACACATGCACAGTGCTAGTCTGGCGCATGCGCAGTGCAGGGCTGGCGAGTAGCTCTCACCGCGGTTTGGCAAGCCCTGTGGCAAGCTCATGACACACATTATCATGAGCTTTCATGGATACAACCCACTTCTACAGGTGATGATACTACATATTTATATGTTGTTAGTTTCTAAGGTGTTACAGGACCACTAATTTTTTAAAGTTTTTTTAAGTTACAGACTAACACAGTTGCCCCTCTGTCACCTGATATTGTTTCAATACTGTGGTTGAATGACCTCATCTTTTAAAACTACTTCCAATTATGGCTCCAAAAAAATATTTATTAAACAAATCTTAATGAGGGAAATTTGCTTTCCACTGAAGACAGCACAAACTGAGGCAAGCGAGACTTTGGTCAGATATTATAAATACCTTTCTGATTATAAGGTAGTTAAATTCTGGAACAAGCTTCCAAAGAAGGTTGTGGAATCCCCATCATTGAAGGTCTTTAACCACAAGTTGGCAAATACCTGTCAGGGATGATCTAGGTTTCTTTGGTTCTGCATCAGTGCAGAGGGCTGGACTTGATGACGTCTCAAGTTCCCTTCAGCATGTCTATGAGTCTGTGTTTGTATATAAAGAAAACCAAGAGCTGCTTAAAGGAAAAATTGAGTACTACTTCATTCACATCTCTGTAGGATGAAGTTCTCTATTTGACCACTGATCAAATACAAGGCAATCTTCCCCAACCCTAAGGTACTGCAACCTCTATGCAATAAATCTTTGGCTATTCAGATGAAACAGACAATAGTGTTAAAGCCAATTTATTTTTGCTTATACTGCTATTTATTAATGGAAACCACAAATGAATTCAAACATTTTAGCAAAGGTGTGACCCATTGATTAGCTACTGTTATACTATTTATATAAAACAAAGTTGTACCTATGTACAAAGATTTTCTTTGAAATACATATTGAGAATTGTTGGTGAAGAGATATGGCCCATATTTAGATCTTAATTATACTGGATTATATACTGGTAATAATTAAACAATTAATTAATTTTCAATAATTTTCATGGAGTTACTCTGGATTTTTGCCATAAAATTGACACCAAAATCTGAACCTTGGAGACATGTATGAACTGCAAAACTGAGATTTTATCTGCATACAGATTTTGAACACTTCAAAGGCTAATGATATTCGGACCCAGGGTTTTGAGTGGACCCATTATAAAGACAGAGATAATTTTGCAAAATTTGGAACTGGGGCCAAGTTTGCAGATCCTTAAGGCTCAGACAGTGTTTGGTTCTGGGTGTTTGTTCCATCCCTAGTTGAAACACGTGAAAAGCCACTGCAGTAGTTACTTCAGACACATTTAGCGAAAATGTTGGAAGCAGAAAATAATTTTTTCTACCCAAGCAGTCACTGGTTATTTAGCAAGCTTATTGTAGTCTGTTTAAAGAATGCAACTGTTACTGTGAATAATGTGCCTTTTTTTTTTAAAGAAAAAGGAAGTATTGAGGAACCAATTGTAATACACAGAGCAGGAAAAATAAACACATTAGCTGGCTTTAGAGCAGACAAAAATGGATGGTTAAGGGAGAAATTCTATTTCAGAAAGGTCATTTATTCGCTTCTGCATTCCATCACCATATTTACATGCCTGCCAACTGTATTCATCAAAGGTCTTTATTATTCTTTTTTTGGCACACATAAAACAATCACTTTAATAAATAATGCCATAACCACTCAAACCAGACAAAAGAAAAAATTGAAATTATTTACTTCAAATGTTAGCATTTAGCAGCATCCAAGAAAAGAAGCTAAAAGTACTTGTACAATTCATTAAAAAGTTGTATCTGGTAGCACCTGTCATGGTATAGTCCAATGAATAAAGGCGATGGGGACTGGATTCTCTTTTAAGATGACTTCTGTGCTGCTCTAACTCCCACAGGCTCCTATGGGTCGTAGGAAGCAGAGAATAGCCAGAGCAAAGCCAAAATACTGATAATGCTCTTGCTCTGGTCTGCCCCCAGCATATCCTGTATGGGTTGAGAGGCAGGTAGCTCAAATAGTCACTCTAGAGTCTAGAAGCTCATCACAGGGTAGGGTACCCCAAAAGGGGTAGTCCAAAAGGGTCTGTTTCTGCCTTTTTTTAATGATGTTTTTACATTGTCAGGACAGTACAAAAGAATTGAACTGTAAGAAGGAAACAGGCTGAAACTCTGCAAATTAAATACATAATTGGGATGATTCATTTCTAAACTTACTAGCGTTTGAGAAACAAAGCTTTCTCCAACAAAAAGATCTTTATGCAAACTTTTTCCATGTTTATTTTGAAAAAGTTCATGATGTAATCAGAGTCAGCAAATGTCACATTTAGCAAATGACTCATGTCGCCTGACCTCACATTGTTTAAAAAAAAAAAAAAAAAAACAGCTTCAAATGTTGCCCATATTTTGGGCCTTAATAATACAGAGTCACATTTACAACTAGATTGATTATCTGAGAAACAGAATATTGGCTACCGGGACATGCATTTCTCTGATCCTCGATACACTTTCCCCCTGGAGGGATTGATGGTACTCCTGACTCTAAAATCTCTGAAAGTATGGAAGATGTGTCCTATATTACTTCAGACCTGCCTGACCACGGGCCCATATTTCTGCTGCTTGATCACTATTCATAAACACCAATAGCCATATAAACACCATGTAAAGCCTAGATACATCCTATTATATTCATATTAATAAACTTCACAGCAGCATCATTGCAGAGAAAAATCCAGCTCATTTCCTAATTACTAATCAGTTTACATTGTATGTAAAACAAAGGCCTTAAGCCCCAGTAGGATCATATGTGTCTGACCCATGAATAATTGTTTAACTTCAGAAGGTTTATTATCTCCTAACAGGAATGAGAGGCATATTTCTTAATGGGGGCCCTACCCTGGGCAGTGCAAGCCTCCCTTCCTTTGAAGAAGATCTCTATGGTAATTGATGTTAATGAGCAGCAAGCCATGGAGAAGCTCTGGGTCACCAGGTAGGGAGCCCCCCAAGAGATAATCTAATTACTCTCCAAAACAAATTACTTTCAACCAAAACAAATTACTTTCAATCACTCTGCAGCAGATAAGATCAGGGGAGAGAGCTCAAAGCTGATGACAGCTGGAGACTGAGGCTCCACGAGTTTATGGATTGATCGCTTTTCTCTTTGGTCCATTTTGTTGAATGACGAATGGAGTGACAGAAAAACTGGAGCCAAGAACTGTGCTTCTCTCTCATTTCATTCAGGTAAGTGCAGAGGATTTCCCCAAACCAGTACTATCTACAGAGAAGTCCACTGCTCGGAGGGGGGGAAATGATACTACTTAAGTCACAGACACATATGCTCATGTGCGTAGTATATGAGAAAAGACTTCTCGTTTTAAATGTAAATGGACTAGTGTGGCATAAATTATAACCTTAAGAGTTGTGTGATTTTACTGAGAAAGCATAACATGCAAAATATTACACTCTTTTTTTCCTTTGTGCTTGTTCAATGCCTAGCAGAATGGAGACATACCTGGCATAATGCTTCTAGCTGCTAGATCATATATATGTTAAATAATAATAATTAATTAAAAAGCAGTGCCTCACCCCCCTCCCTTTAAAGTAAAATGGCATTACTTCCATAGCAGACTGATGGCAGAATGTGGCCCATCTGTCAGGAAACCCACCATGGAGTAACAACAGTCTATTATCCATCAACAGGTGCTCTGTTGTTGATAGAGACAAGTATAACAGAGATCAATGGTTGTTCTGCCATAGGTCAAGGAGAGCTCCATTTTCTATCATTGGAGACCTCCAATAAAAATAAAGAGTAATACACCGCTTTCAGTGAGCCCTCACTATAGAATGAGACCCTTATCCTGGCAAAGAAAACCACCTGGACATATCCTTGTACCTGTGCAGATGCCCACTGAAGTTAACGAGGTGCTGCTGTCTGAGCCCATGGCTGTTTTCTTGCAGATCTCTTTGGAAGATCAGTGCCTGAGTCAGTTTTCTCCATAATACAGACTGTAAGAGTCAGAGAACACAACCCTGTTACTAGCCCCCAAGAGTGTAGGAAGAATGTACATGCTCAACAATCCTTTCCATAGCCAACCTGGGTCATGAACCATGCTCTGTGATGGAATCCATAATTCACCTCAACCCTGTTGGGTTGATCTGTTCACACGAGGGATCATTGAATGCCCCTGTCCTTCAAATTGGGTATGCAAGAGGTTGAAGGGATGGGTTCTTTGCACTGTCCCTCACATCCCTACTCATTCATGAAGGGTCAGGGACAATCTGGCTGTAAAACTCTTAGCTCAGTTTAGTGGAATTTTATTTCTTTTTATAGAGTTATTTAAAAAAATAAATTACAATGTCTCTGTGTTCACATAAATAGACAAAATGGGAGAACTCAGATTTCTCTGCCTCTTAGGTCAGACCAAGGTGTATCATGTGAGCACTAGCCAGGCAGTGGGTGATCTTACATTCCATTCCACATGTGTTGAAATACTTAGGTTGACAAATGGAGGGAGGCCTCAGTCCTAACTCTTAATTTCCTTGTTTTGCCTTTTTAACTAAGACCTTTTATCTCACTTTTAAACATTAGTTGGTTTTTTTTTATCTGTTTAGTTACACAGGTCAGATGATTAATTTGAATGACTTTCAAACAGAATAAGACATTTACTCCTCTTAGGTTTTCTCACTACTCAAAAGTGTAACTTCAATACACTTCAATTACCTTTTTAAAGCCAACCATTTTTTTCCATGTCGATTTGTTATCTGTTCTGCTCTTCTTACTTTCAAATGGCCTTTTAATTGACCATTTAAACTAGGAAATTATGGCTGATTAGGATCAATCCAAATGCAATGCTCAGATGGACTGGCTATTTCAGTCCCATTGTTTTAGTTACTTCTGCTTTGTCAAATAAAGGTCAACTCTAGCTGCCATTGGCAGGATGCTTCAGTAACCTTTGCCCTTCAATTCTTGACCCCAACTGTCCCTGAGCCATGACTCATGGTGGCAAACCCCCAATGTGTCTAGTTAAGAAACTGCACTGGGGAATATCAGAGTGAGTTTCTTATCATAAATTCCGTTTCCTGATTACTAGGAATTATGCAATTACTCCACAATTGAAGTGTACCTTTCCACTAAGAAGAAAATTATCTCAAAAGACCTTCAAGTAAAAGGACAGTTTCTAGGAACCTTTGTCCCTCTCCTTTTCAATCTAAACTCTCACCAAAATCTCTATGTAGTTTAATGCCAATTATAATCAGGACTAAGAGTGACTGTCTTGGCAAGTGGCAGACAGGAGATCACCATATTATAAAATCCAGATGAAGTAGAATCTCACTTCATTTACTGAACACATTCTGCAGGATTTGTACTCAAATATTTTACTTCTACTTTCCAACATCTCTCTCCTTGGCTTTTAGGCCAGGTCTTCAGCTGATATAAACTGGGAAAGATCCATTGACTTAAATCGAATCATTCAGATTTCCATCCATTGTGGATTTGGCTGTATAATACATGCTAATCAGTATAAATCCTAAATGACATGAAAATCCTAAATAACATTGGTGGCTAATTTGAAATCACAATACCCCTTTTAAGCTTGTTCAGGGCTTTTTCATAAAGACTTGCTCACTTCAGATATGTAGTCTTATTTTTAATATCATAAAAACCAAAAGTGATGTCAGTAAATGAATAACCATTGTACAAACCTCCCACTTCTGCACTACATACACATTCTTGACACAATGACTTTTACTAGCTTTCACTAATCATTTACAGCTCTCTAACCCATTTGCAAATGCTGTCTTGTCCCTGCAATCGATTATGACATAACATAAATGATAAGGAACAATGTGTAATACTAATAATATGCAAGAAGTACGGATCTAAATTAATTTTATGACTTCCTTTATACCACTTTAAGGTAAGGCAGCCTGATCTCATGCATTAAACATAGGACTGAAACCCAGGAACTCCTGAATTCTAATCCCAGCTTTTTTGGACAAGCCACCCTATTTCACTGCATCTCAATTTCTCCTACTAAGGGAGGCTCTGGAATCTCTATCATTGGAGGTTTTTAAGAACAGGTTGGACAAACTCCTGTTAGACAAGGAGGGTCTAAGTCAGTGTTTCTTAAACTGTGTTCCAGGGCACACCGGTGTGCCACAGAGAACAACAGAATTCAAAATGGCCGCCCCAAAGGGGCAGGCAACTTTTTTTTTTCTCAATAACTTTCCCCTGACCTTTTTTTTCCCCCCACTCAACAAAAAATCCTTGGTGTTCCTCATAAAAAACATTATTGTTTGGTGTTCCTCAGGCTTAAAAAGTTTAAGAAACACTGGTCTAGGTACACTTGGTTCTGCACCGGCACAGGGGACTAGACTAAATGGCCTTTAAGATCCCTTTCAACCATGCATGTCTATGATTCTTCATTTGAAAAAGAGAAAATAATATTCCCCTCTCTGAGGGTGTTGTGAGCAGAGAGGCTGACAGACTTGCCCTGGACCTTGGGTAATGTGAGGGGACACAGCCACTGGCAGAAGGGGCGGGGCTAGGGCAGTCAGCCCTCAGCACTGCCTGGAGTGTGTTGTGCTGGTCTCCTTGCCCCAGCCATCCCTCAGAGCTGGTTGAAGCATGCCGCCCAGGAGGGGGTTCCAGTCTGGGGCAGAGAGTGGGGTTGTATAAGGGAATGAGGGCTTTGGAGGATGTTTGGGTGCAGGATGGATCTCAGGGCTGAGGCAGGGAGCTGGGGTGTGGGAGGGTATATGTGTTCTGAAGGAGTTTGGATGCAGGAGGGGCCTCAGGGTTGGGGTGGGGGAGGGAATGGTTCAGGATTCAGACTCTGGGAAGTGCTCACCTCATCTGGCTCCCAGGAGCAGCCCTGGGACTCTCCACACTGCTCTCATTCACAGGCATCACTCTTGCAGCTTCGGCTGAGCAATGGGAGCTGCAGAGCTGGTGCTCAGAGCAGGGTCCGTGTGAGGAGTTCCCTGGCCATCCCAACTTCCAGAAGCTGCATAGAGCCAGGGCAGGCCATGAGTCTGCCTTAGCCCACTGTACCACCAACCAGACTTTTAGTGGCCCAGTCAGTGGTGCTGACCAGAGCCATCAGGGTCCCACTTTGACTGGGTGTTCCAGTCATAAACTGGATGCCTGGTAACTCTCACTGCAGAATCCCCAAGTACAGCACCTATGGAATACCCTGGCCTATTATGGGCATATGATACAATTAGAACTTCTGAACCAGGTTCAACCCCTTTTTATTTTAGGATGGCATACTGACAATACATTATGCTTGTACATGTTGTTTTCTTCCTCTGAGGCATGTGACAAATCAGGGAATCATAGATTCATAGTTCTGAAGGCCAGGAGGGCATTTAGTCTGACCTTTTGCATAACACAGGACTTAGAATTTCACGCAATAATTCCTATATCAAGTCAATGCCATGTGGTTGAAACTGAGCGTAGAAGGATATGAGCCTAATAAATGAAATGAGACATATTTCATTTCTGAAAAAATTACAACAATATTAACAATTACAACAAAGTGTAATATTACAGCAAATCAGAAGTGTCTCATACGTGTCTTCACATTTTGGAGGGGACACTTGTCTTTTAGCTGGATGATAACTGAATCATATTGCCCTAGAAATACCCCCATTATGATTTTAAGAGAAGGTTTTAGTTGACACCTCTTTCCCCACAGAAAATTGGTTTTTAAGTGCCTCATCACACAGTGAATCACAACTAAATCCCCTTGGTCCTCCCTTTCTCTTTCCTGATATCTTCAGATCACCACTTGCCAGTCCCTGCCTTAGTCTTCTGGTAAAAGAGTAAAGTTATTTTTAAATCTCCAGCATCAAGAAGTTAAAGATAGTGGACAAGCTCGGCTCATGTATAAATCCAGTGGTGTCAGTGGAGTTACCTCAGGGATACATTCAGCCTATGAATTACAACACAGGGCCTGATACTGAAGTCCTTCCACACTGTTGTGTCATAAGCACACTCTGCCTCTTGTGTGGGAGGATACATAGGGGCATGGACACCACCTAGTCAGCTATTGAATCTTCGGCAGTCTCTTTCATGGTCTGTGAACACCAACCCTTGTTCCAAACTAGTACAGCCTAGTAGTTAGAGTCAATGAGAGGTAGTCCTCTAGCTCAAAGCAGCCTGCTCTAGTATCCAAAGTCAATATGGGATGGCCCTTTAAACTCAGGACAGCACAGCTTGGTAGCCAAAGTAAATAAGTTGGGGGGTTGGGGCCAGTCACCCCGGTAGGGGGACCCAGGCCTCCCCTACTTCACCAGGTACTGACCCAGGGCCCCATGAGTGGCAGAGTGGTCTGCCATTCCCTCAGTGAGGAATCCGGCCAAAACATGCCAAGTTTACCTGGGTGGGAGAAGCTGCTCCTGCACCCTGCCTGAGTCACTTCTTACCAGTGCTGGTGGGATGGCATCCCATGACGTGGCTGGATCTTCTGGTTCCCCGGAAGCTGCTTCTCCCAGGGGTTGCTCTGGGGCTGTGTGGCTGTGGTCACCTAGGGCTCTGTCTCCCGCTGTCTGGGTTGCTGTGTGGTGAAGCTCTGGAGCTCCAGTTGAGGGTCCTTCTCCTTCAGTGGCCAGCCCAGACTGAGTTGCTCTGCTGCCTTTTATGCTGCCCCAGCATTTGAAGCATGCCCAGTCTGGATGAAGGGATAGAACTTCCTCCACCCACAGGGTTTTAATCCCACTGGCTTCAGTGTGAATATGCATACCACATCACCCACATGTAAAACTATCAGTGAAATCTTCAGGAATGACCTCATAGCAGTTACCATGGCATCAAACTGAATAAAGCTGAGCACATTGGCACTGTATCCCCCAAAATTTGGCTACATTTGGATCAGAATGAAGTAACAGCTCTAACTTTGTGACTCCTGTCCCTCTTTACTAACTTGTCTAACTTGTTCCCCTATTTTTTAATGTTAGTGTTTCTGAGCGAGTCACCAAAAGGAATCAAAATGCATGAGATTTAAATAGTATAACAATTTCTTTTAGAGTCCTATCCAATGCTCCCTCTATTTTTCCATCCATGTGCACCAAGGCATGTATAGATGTGCACCACCAAGAAAACACATCTCACCGGTTGTGGGCATTGTGAGTGCTCTGCAAATCATCTGGGCAGCATTTGAATCACTCCTGGGTGGCTGCCCAAGCATTCATCTTACAGGGAACATTGATTCTATCCCGTCTCTTGTTGAAGTAAATGAGAGTTTTCCTATTGGAAAGAGGGAAAGGCCTTAAAAGCAACATTGTTTAGCCATGACACTGTGACAAAATGAAAGTGGATAGAATGTGCTACAGAATAATGCCTTTGACTTAGCAGACAGCAATGTGGAGTTACTTCCCTTGAACAGTTAGAATATTGCCGCATGTTTTTCCACAAAGATGTTAGGTAAATATTGTCTGGGGTCATTAATCCTTAGTTCAAGCTAGAAGAGCACATGTAACCCAGAGCTCACTGACAAGGAAATTTACCAACAAAATCCAGTTGTCAAATACCTAAAGCAAACAACCTGGGAACAGAACACAAAAGGGAGGAGACTATTTCCTTGCAAAAGCAGAGTTCAAGTTTTAGTCTATTCTACCATTCTGAGAGCTTTTTTTTTAATTTACCAGAATTTCTGCATGTGAATATATCAGTGATAAGCACAACTCGCAACATGTGGATGACAAACATTACAAAATTTGGAGAGCGGCCCAGCCTGGGCCAGTGAGAGCTTTTTTATATTACATTATCTGAATTTATTATCCAAATCCCCTGCACCCACCCCCCAGGACTACAAACAGGAGCTTCATGCTATTGGAAGGAAAACTCCATTGGTACTATTCCATGAGGGGCCTGAGATAGCTAACTTAAAGCATGACTTTTACAGCAAAAAAATGCTATTTCAGGTCACATTTAGAGATGTTTTATTTTTTCTCTCCCCCCTCACCCCAAGTCACCCAAGTAGTAGAAGGATAAAAATAAAATGAGTGCTGGGAATCTTCCCTAACATTGTTTTAAAGCTTGTGTTCATAACCATGTAGGGTCACAAGATCTTGGAGTTCAGCAGCATAATATTTTATTACCCTTTGACCTGTGGATATGTCTACACTGCAAGCATTACAGCAGCAGCAGCTCTACTATTGTAGTGTAGACAATTGCTACAGTGATGGCAGCAGCCAAGTTGACAGACTGTGCCAACAGTGGGGGGAGGTCAACCTAACTACATCTCAGAGGACATGAAATTTTCCACAGCCCTAAGCAATGTAGCTAAGTTCACCTGTCTTAGATGTAGACCAGGCTTACATGTCTACAGAAGAATATCATTTGGGATGAAATATGCAGCATTTAGAAGGAAACATTTTGTGCTGGATTGTTGTTGTTTTTTTAATGGAGGTTATTTGAAGCTGCTCAAGAAGTTGGGAGACAGATGAGTGAACAGAGAAAAAGTGAAGACAATGATGATATCCAGATTTGCACTGGTGTGCAGTCAGCATCTAGCTGTACGAGCTTACTGAAAATAGTGATCATCACAAGATCAGACTCTTAACTGGTGTAAATACTCACAATTCAGCAGAACTATAATAATTTAACCAACTGAGGATCTGGCCCACTGAGTTATCCTGTTTTATCTGTTTATTGGTTGGTTTAAAACAAACACTACTGCAAAGAGTTTCAATACATATAATTCAGGAAAATTATGGTGGCCACTGATATAGTAATTTGGTCATATTACCCATATATGTATTAAAGTATAAATTTCTGTAACACTTAATATAAAATAATGTATACATAACATGTGATTTAATTACAATAGCTTCAAATGCCAGAGTTTAAAATTACTAGACTCTTATGCTTCTAAGTAGTCAAATATAATGTTGAATTAATGTACTGTAAAGAACTATTAAATCAGATGTGTTGGTTACATTAAAACTTACCAACTTATGTATAAATAGAAATTGACCCTCAAGAGAAAAAGAAAAGAATTGGATGGAATGGGATGGGTTTAAATTTTCTGAAAAATATGTCATTGCTGAAAATTACTCCTTTAATTTTCACCACTTTGATATGTATAATAAAAGAAAATTGCCTCCTTGAACTTTTGAGGAAATAAATGGCAAAAACAAAAAATGGCATTACTAGTGATCCTGCAAGGAAGTAGTTGGAGTTTTGAGATACAACTCCCAGGCAATATTCCCTTTATATTTTTCTACCTATGTTCAGAATAAATTTTGTTACATACACAAGGCATGTGTGAATGTGCACCGTCAGTAGAAACACATGCTGCCTGATATAGGCACTATGGGTGCTCTGTTAATCAGCTGGGTGGCATTTGAACCTCTCCTGGGTGGCCACCCAAGCTTACAGGGAACACTGCTTCCAGGGCATTATGAATCCACAAGGAATAAAGGATTCGGCTTTAACAAAACGGAATAATTATCATCTTTATAAAAAAATGGCAGACGGTATCTGCTCACAGGAATATCAAGTCAATCATAAGGGAAGTAATTCCCTCAGGAATGTGTTCACTGCCTGTGATGATTAAGAATCCATTATGTAACGGAATTGCAAAAGATGCTTGAAATATGTTCTATAATTATATTGATTTTTAAAAAGCTATAGCAACAAATTACAATGCCATCTCCTTCTCTAATTAATTGGTCTACTTTTAGTATACTCATTTTATAACAGAGGGACTAAAGATGTATAATATGTGAGGAGGCTGATCATATTTTGCCCATTAGGGACTCTTGCTATTTGATTTATTTTTATCTTGCTGTTTTGTGATTTCCATTCAGCAGTAATCCCACACTGTGTTATCTTGGAAGAGTTTATATGAGGACAGTTGTTTCTCCTATTAGGGTTCCAATATCTGGAACATGAAACAAGCAAAATCCCTGGAATCTAATTCTGAGCTTTTCCACCACCCAGAAGGAATTTATGACACCTCTGTGCCTCCTGGATTCTGGAGGCAGCTGGGGATTAGCGTAGTCCCCAGAACAAGGTAAAATCATTGAAGGCGATTCTAACTGTTTCTGGGCTGCTATGGTTCTTTATAAAGACATCCAGCATCCAAAATAGCAGTAAAGTATTGTGTACTACAGCTTCACTTCTATCCTTCCCTCATTTTCGTTATGACTTTCTGTGACCTTGGTAACATCTACCTTATCCTGCTGTCCCTGAAAATAATGACAGACTTCCTTCTATGGAAGATCAGACCCATTGGACTACCTGTTCAGCAGAAATGAATCCTTGCCTTAGCTTATTGGAGAGGAGCCAAAGGAGATAAAGATTCTTTTTTAAAAAGTTCCTGTAACCTTTTTTTAAATTTCCATTAGTGAATTATAAATCCCAAATTACTAGACATAATTCTCCTTTTGAGCTTTTCTAAAGTTGTTCCAGCACTGAGCATGATACAGGCTTTTAATAGTTTCTTGCATGACCTTCTCATAAACAAATTAGGGAAATACAACATAAATCAAGGATCTCAAACTCACAGCCAATGGGCTAGCTACAGGTTGGAGCATATTCATAATCCAGCCCAGTAGATCTGGTGGCCTGGTGAGGCACAGCTGAACCTGTCCCTATTTAACGAGCTGTACACTCTTTATAGTAATTTAATTTAGACAACATTTCACTAGTTTGCTTATGAGAATGTCATGTAGGACTATGTCCAAAGTCTTACTAAAACCAAGATACAGTAAATCTACTACTTCCCTCCATCCACTAGACCAGTACTCTGTCAAAGAAGGAAATTATATTGTCTTGGCATGATTTTTCTTGCCAAATCCATGCCAATCCTATTAGCTCACAGGTGCTTTTATATTGATTGTTTAATATTTTGTTCCCGTATATTTCCAGGTATCAAAGATAAGCTGACTGATCTATAATTCTCTGCATCCTTTTAGTTCTCTTTTTAAATGATAGGTACTATGTTTGTACTTCTGAAGTAATCTGAGACTTCACCCAACCTCTGGGTTCTCCTAGGTAATTGCTAACAGTTCTAAGGTTGCTTCAGCTAGTTCTTTAAATACCCTTTGATAAAATTCATCAAGGCCAGTTGACTTGAATATATCTAACTTTCCTTTAACCTGTTCTTGCCCTATTTTGGCCTGCATTTCCCCCCTTGTTAAAATTAATTGTGTGGAGTATGTGGTTACCATTAATTTTTGTATTGAAGTCTGAAGCAAAATACTCATTAAAACCCTCAGGTTTCTTGAAATTCATACTAAGAAAAAGACCTCACTTCCTTCTGTCTTTCTCTTATTCATAATGTATTTCAAGAACTTTTTTTTTGCCTTTTATGTCTTGCTAGAGTAACTTATTTGGTTCCTTAGCCTTCCTATTTTTCTTATGTGCTTGTGTGATTCTTTTATACTCCCCCTTAGCACTTTGTCCACATTTCTACATTTTGTAGGATTACTTTTTGATCTTCAGATCATTAAAGAACTCATGATGGAGTCAGATTGGCCAGTATTATCATTGGCATTTCCAAACAGCCTAAGGGAGTCAAATGCCCCAGCTCCCATTGGAACTAAATTTCGATGGGTGTTGGATAGTTACATTCTAATATTAGTAATAGTAATAATAATAGTAATTAATACATTTCATACAGGCCTTCTAACAGCTGTTGAATGGTTTTTAGTCAGGTGTAACATTGACTTGAAATTTGACTTTGGGCAAATCCTTTACTTTCCTGTGCCTCATAGAATCATAGAACACTAGAACTGGAAGGGACCTCGAGAGATCAAGTCCAATCCCCTGCCCTCATGGCAGGACCAAGTAACATCTACATCCTCCCTGATAGATGTCTGTCTAACCTGCTCTTAAATAATCTCCAGTGATGGAGATTCCACAACCTCCCTACTCAATGTATTCCAGTGTTTCACCACCCTGACAGTTAGGAAGCTTTTCCTATGTCCAACCTAAACCTCCCTTGCTGCAATTTAAGCCCATTGCTTCTTGTCCTATCCTCAGAGGCCATGAACAATTTCCCCCACTCATCCCTGTGACACCCTTTTAGATACTTGAAAACTGCTATCATGTGCCCTCTTAGTCTTCTCTTTTCCAAACTAAACAAGCCCAAATCCTTCAGCCTTCCCTCATAGCTCATGTTTTCTAAACCTTTAATTATTTTTGTTGCTCTTTTCTGGACCTTCTGCAATTTTTCCATGTTTTTCTTGAAATGGGTGTGCCCGGAGCAGGACACAATACTCCAACTGAAGCTTAATCAGCACAGAGTAGAGTGGAAGAATGACTTCTCGTGTCTTGCTCACAACACTCTTGTTAATGTAGCCCAGAATGATGTTTGGTTTTTTTGCAACAGTGTCACACTGTTGACTCATATTTAGCTTGTGGTCCACTATGACCCCTAGATTCCTTTCTGCAGTACTGCTTCCTAGACAATCTATATGCTTGAAATGGATTGTTCCTTCCTAAGTGGAATACTTTGCATTTGTCCTTATTAAACTTCATCCTATTAACCTCACCCATTTCTCCAATTTGTCCAGATCATTTTGAATTATGACCCTATCCTCCAAAGCAGTTGCTACCTCTTCCAGTTTAGTATCATCTGCAGACTTAATAAGTGTACTCTCTAGTGCATCATCTAAATCATTGATGAAGGCATTGAACAGAAACAGTCCCAAAACAGACCCCTGCAGAATGCCACTTGTTATGCCTTTCCTACATCATTCTGAACCATTAATAACTACTCTCTGAGTATGGTTATAATATAATAAAATGTAATATCCCTGTTGTAAGAAAAACACCCTGTGGTAAGAAAAAAGACCAACATTGTGGCATTTAATTTCAGAAAGGGGAACTATACAAAAATGAGGAAATTAGTTAAACAGAAATTAAAAGGTATGGTGACAAAAGTAAAATATATGCAAGCTGCATGGAAACTTTTCAAAGACAACATAATAGAGGCCCAACTTAAATGTATACCCCAATTTAGAAATCATAGTAAGAGAATCAAAAAAGTGCCACCATGGCTTAACAACCAGGTAGAAGAAGCAGTGACAGATAAAAAGATATCTTTTAAAAAGTGGAAGTCAAATCCTAGTGAGGAAAATAGAAAGGACAGTAAATTTGTCAATTAAGTGTAAAAATATAATAAGAAAAGCCAAAAAGGAGTTTGAAGAGCAGCTAGCCAAAAACTCAAAGAGTAATAGTAAAATGGTTTTTAAATACATCAGAAGCAGGAAGCCAGCTAAACAATCGGTGGGGCTCTTGGACGATAGAGATACTAAAGGAGCACTCAAAGATGATAAAGTCATAGTGGAGAAGCTAAATGAATTCTTTGATTCAGTCTTCATGGCTGAGGATATTGGGGAGATTTCCAAACCTGAGACATTCTTTTTAGGTGACAAATCTGAGGAACTGTCCCAGATTGAGATGTCACTAGAGGAAGTTTTGGAACGAATTGATAAACTTAACAAATTGATAAACTCAAGTCACTGGGACCAGATGACATTCACCCAAGAATTCTGAAAGAACTCAAATGGAAAATCACGGAACTATTAACTGTGGTGTGTAACTTATCATTTAAATCAGCTTCCGTACCTAATGATTGGAAGATAGCTAACGTGACACCAATA
>CM057848.1:78835086-78847839 GCA_030068395.1 Apalone spinifera
TTTTCCGTTAAAAGCATTTCCGGAAAATCATGCCAATCTAGACGCAGCCTTAGTTTAGTGTCAAATGAAAAAAGCCACTTTCCAAAATTTCTAATGCAACTAAAAATAAAAAGGACATCTACCATTTTCATTCTTTATTGCATCTTTCCCTTAACAATTTTCTATTTGGATACGTCTACACTACATGCTTCTTGTGCAATAAGCCTTTTGTGCAAGAGTTTTTGCACAAAAACTTCTTGCGCAAGAGCACGTCCACACCTCAAAGCACATCACAAAAGCAATGTGCTTTTGTGCAAGAGAGCGTCCACACTACATGGACGCTCTTGCGCAAGAAAGCTCTCACAGACTGGCCATCAGAGCACCTGTACTTTTTCCCATAGGGGTTTCTTGCGCAAGAACCCCCTCTGAAATGTCCATACTTGCCTTTTTGTGCAAGAACTCTTATGCAAAAGGGAGTTATGCCTCATAAAAGGAGGTTTACCTATGGCCCTCTGTTCTGCCATTTTACTCTTGATTTCCTTGTGCAAAAGTGCATTTGAGGTGTGGACGGTCAATGAGTTTTTGCGCAAAAACAGCTGTTTTCACACAGAAACCTTGCAATTTAGACGTAGTCTCTATGTTTGGTTAAAACAGAACATAGGAGCAAATAATCTTTATTATACACAGCTTATTTGATATGTGGCATTGGCAATTAAATGATACGGGTATATTTGTAATTATCTTCTTGCTGTTCAGCTTAGGTATTCTGCAGAAGATTGTTCCTTCGAAGAAGGGATACGCCCAGATGGCTACCATATGTATAGATCAAAGAAATATGGGGTTGCTATCTCTTTAAGTCATGCCAAACAGAAACAAGAATTCAAAGGAAAGGACTCTCTCCCACTTCTTACTGGTGATCAACAAATCACCTGTAGGCTCATGGGAGCCTAAGGACTATAGCAATTCTCTGACATGGGGTTGTTAACACGTGGTTTTTTTGCCTAGCTATTCTAGCATATCTGATAGTTATATCAGAAATACAGTCCTGCTCTCGTGAGACACCTGCAATACCTACTCAAAGGCATGCTCAAAAGTTTCAGTGGGGTAGCTGTGTTAGTTTGTCACTGAAAAAACTTCAAAAACAACAAATAGTCTTGCAGCACTATAGAGACTAACAAAAAATGTAGATGGTATCATGAGCTTTCATGGGCACAACCCACTTCTTCAGATGTGCCCATTAAAGCTCATGATACCATCTATAATTTTGTTAGTCTCTAAGCTGCTGCTAGACTATTTGTTGTTCTTTAAGTTTTTCAAAGGCATGAGTTAAGGAGAAAGGTCTAATTCATTGCCATGTAACTCCATTGAAGCTTCCTGAGTTGCATGGGTGGAAGGTGTGTTTTCCCCAGAGTGCCAGATAAGGCTCTATTTTACCTTTCTTAGTGAAACTCCTGCTGATTTCAACAGGAGAGGTGAGCCCAATAGCAAAATGTCCATTTGTTGGAGAGCAGGATCAGGCCCAGTTGAATTTTCACTTGAATATCTAGGACAGAATTTGCCTTTCAAGTCTGAATTTCCTTGCTTTTATTGTCTAAAGTCAGACCCTCAATAAATTGAAAAAGTGAGGGAGGTAATCTGGTTTTCGGCTTAGACAACCATGAAAGGAAAGTGCCAGTCTGAAGTTTTTATTGTATGTCCAATCTGAAATACTCATAGATTGATAACTATAGATTGGATCTTCCTTCCGCTGAAGTCAGTGGGAGATTTCTCATTGATTTCCCTGGAAATAGGCTCTTAATAGTTGTACTGTGCATTATTGTAATAATCTTGGAGGAAGGGGGAGAGAAACCTCCCTTAATTTGTGACTGTTAAACTATAGCAATAATTCATTATGTGAATTAATATTCTGAATAGATACATGTTTAACAGTTATTAGCATACAGCCATGCAGCCACCTTTATATGTACTGGGTGGAATCTTGTATGTCTTCTTACTCTATGAGAAGTCCCATTGACTTCAGTATTAATCCATACAAGTGAGGTAAGCAGAATTTGGCTCACAGAGAAAATGTGTCTCTAGAGTTGCACTATCCTTTCCCTGCTTCCACTCTGTTCCAGATGCCTTATGTGTATGTGTATATTAAGGGATAGAGGAGGAAGTCAAGTACTACTGGCCTATGCCAACAGCTAATTATGATACCCCTACAGTGGCTAAAATGTGCTGTCTGCTTCTCACACACTCGCTTTGGAGTGACACAGGGAAACAAGTGATGCACAATGTTTGCTGACTCCTGCACCTTGACCCACTACCCTAATAGTTTGTGCAGGGCTCAATGGGAAATTTGTTCTCTTCACCTTCCTCATTTTTATTAGTATCTTACTCTGAAGATAATTCCATTGAAGGAAATGGAGAAATGGACTACTCAGTAAGGATTGGGAGGTAGTGTGGTGGGAAGGACTGGGAGGTAAATAAGTAGGATCTAGCACATTACTCCATCAGCAATTTCATTAACTTCAGTGAGACTTTGTGAATAATCTGGCCACTTGTAGAAGTAAAGTGTTTCACAATGCCCTAGTATACATTCATTCAAAACGAATAATGTCCAGATTAATAAATATTGCAAATCTCAATCAGTGAGGAAAAGCAATTTTTTTTGTTTTGCTTTTTCCCTTTAACGTAAAAAGTACTTTTAAAAGGTGATGCTAGCATACACTCCAATTTGTTCTACATTGTTGATGGTACTTGACAAAGCTTGTTTTTTTTGTTTTTGTTTTTGGTTTTTTGGTTTTTTTTTTTACAACTGAAAAAGAAAGTCAAATGTGCTCGAGGTTATATTTTGACAGAGAGTTCATTTGGGAACACACTTTTTTTTTTATCAAAGACCTAGACATAGCCAGCAATTTTCCTCATTGGCCCAGAGTTCATTCACCTTAAATGACTGAGCCAGAAATAGCACCAGAGTAATTACTTAAAGGATCTGGAAAAGTCTGGGGTGATAACACAGAATCTCAATGTACTATATCTATATTATAAATGATGTCTAAGATGAATTCTACGAATTGCTAGGCAGGTTATAAAATATATTATCCTATATAGAATCTTTATTGCTGTCTCAGTAGAACTGTTTGATAAGTTTAATGCCTGATGACAAAGAGACACTGTACTAATACATTTTTAGACAATTTAATAAAATGATTAGGAGAAAACACTTGGTTTGCCCTCTTCATTTTTTTTATTTATTAATTTTCTGTAGTTTAATACAGCCTATTATAAAATAAATTTCTTTCTGCAGTCCTGATCCTTGCAGACCTTACACAGGCAAATCTCCTTTGGGATTCATATTGAGTTTTATATGCAATAGACTGCTGGATTGATGGGTTCCTTAGTTATTTTGTGGTTGTAATTAAAACATCAGCATTCCACTCTTATTAAATGGAGGTCTCTACCAGAGGTTACCGCAGTTTTCCCTAAAGTCAGAATGGAGCAGTCTAGAGCAGCTGTGTGGTAATACATGGAATAAAGACCATTGAGGATAGTGGAATTACTCCCAGTGACTTCAAAGGGTGTGAATCTGGCCTTTTGTGACTCCTACTGCCTTTTTTAATGACCCATAGATTGTTAGAATTCTATGAATAATATGGAGAGCATTAATCACTCTCTCATCAAGGAGAGTAATAGGATCAAGCACATAAAAGATGTATATCATATCTGATAAGTATCATATACATACCAGTAATTGTCTTCACTCCTTACTGTTCAGCTCAGGTATTCTACAGAAGATTGCTCCTTTGAAGAGGAGATACGCCCAGATGGCTACAATGTATATAAATCAAAGAAATATGGAATCTCTGTGTCCTTAAGTAGTGCCAAACAAAGACAACAATTCAAAGGAAAAGACTTTCTTCCATTGTCTCACTTCTTGCCTATGATCAATACAGTACCTGTGGAATCAATGGATTTTGGAGAATATGGTGATTATAGTCATACTTTTGAATCAGATCTATTCTCTTCACCTCTCGAAACTGACAGCATGGATCCCTTTGGAATCACTTCTAAAATATCTCCAGTGAAGAGCCCCAGCTTTCAGAAATAACTAATGCTCCTGTCTTTAAAGATGGTTTTGAAGCAACATTGCCAGAACCAAGATATTATTTGGCTTTTACAGTAGTAATATGTAGAATATGTAAATATTTAAGGTACAGTGCTAGTATTATTCTTGCAATATACTAAACTTGTAAGATATTAGCACCTTTCTAAGGCTACACTCTAAGAAGCACCTATTTATGTTTTCATATCACATTTAGAAAAAATAATCTAAACAACAACTACTTAATTCGTTCACCTCTGATAAAAATACACAACGTGCAGAAATTCCTTCTTTTTGGTGAATGCTGGGGTGATAAGATCACTAACATTTTTCTTCACCACTTTATTACTATTTATGCTTACCTGAGATTCCTGCTGATAGGAGCAAATGCAGCAAAAGATTTATATTCACAGGGAGGTTAATGACCTCTTCGTAGCCTTTCAAAGACAAATATTTGAAATAAAACACGATTGCAAAATCTAACGAACATTATCCTGTGAACTAAGGTTAAATCTATCTCTTAAAAAAAACTGCTGCTGATGCTCTGGGATAACTTTCCATTTTAAACATTACAGTGAAAAACAATGCATAATGTAAAAGAAGAATTTTCTTCTCTTTTTTGATTATTAAATCTAAGGGCTCAGGATAGAAAACCGGATCTTTGATTCTCAATGGGCTCACCTGTGTTTGTTGGTAAATTCTTTGGGACCTGTATTATCCTTGTCCTGAGATAGAATTCCCACTAACATTAATGATAATTCTATTTATGGACTGAAAATTGTACAGAATCCATAATTATGTTCATCTGGTAGGGACAAGAAGTAGAAACAGATTAACGTTCAGGTCATAAAAGTCCTGTGATATGTAAATATTCATAGCAATTGAAGGAAGAGACAGAAAATAAATGTTGTATAGGTCAAATTGCTTTAAAATATGCTTTTATATTTTTCCTTAAAGCATCAGCAGACCTTTCAAGACACAAAGGGGCTGATCCTTCATCCATTGACTTTAACATTTCAGAATTGCCTTTGATATGCGGTGAAGTGATTCTTGATGGTATATGACCCATAATGTATATATGATGTTTTCAGTCCTGTTCTCCTATGTTAACATTCCGCCAAGAGAATAACAAATGGAATGTGAAATAACGAGTCCAGGAAAATTATCCTTTTCCAAAGCTTCATTTATAATAGGTATTTCTATACAGAAAACTGTTCTGGAAATGTTAGTATTTTCTTGACCTAGCACTTCATTACCAATGCAATATTTATAATTAATTTATTTGAAAACCTACTTCTGTTTATTTTGTTACTGTTATTTATACTCAAAATTGTATTTATGTACTCATGAAGGTTTTTTTAGTTTTCACAAATTTTGTGAAGTTTTGTAATCATGAAATTACAATGAAAATAAAACTTGTTAATTTTCTGTGATTATGTCAGTAGTTTAGTGTGTAAATTTGTAATAAAAAATAATCCTCTCCAGCATAAAATCTGACTTTGCTTTAATAATTATGTGACACATTTCCTCAGACTTAAAAGAGCTTTATAGACATTATTAAGTTCCATTATGCTTTTGGAAGGCAGGTAAGTATTGTTATCCCCATTTTGTAAATGAGGAAACTGAGGAAGAGAAAAACAAAGAAACTTCACTCAACTCATGCAGTTAGTGACAGCTAAGAATAGAATATATACAAGCAGGACTTAGAGTGCATCTACACTGTGGACTAAAGTCAAGTTAAAATACACAGCTTCGGCTAGGTTAATAGCGTAGCTGAAGTCAAAGTACCTTAACTCGGCTTTTGGTCTACACAGCAGGAAGTCAAAGGAAGAATACTCTTCCTTTCACTTCCCTTACTCCTTATGAAATGAGGGTTACAGAAGTCAGCGTAACAAGCCCGTTATTGCAAAAATCATTTCAAAATAATGGGCTTGCTGTGTGGACACACACTCTATTCTTTTAAAATAACATGAGCTACTTCTAAATAAGCATTCAGTGTAGACATAGCCTTCGAGTACAGCTTTCAGGATCTCAACAGTCTTTCTGTGGCAAATTAAATGCAATCTGATTAGCACCACTTACGGAAACCAAGCAGGCCAGGTACAATTTTAAAACAAGGAGGGGAAAGACTGTACTTGTTGTGGAAAACATCCAGAAGATGATTCACTAAATGGCTGAACCTAGGGTATAGTGAGCTCTCGTCCATCTACATCATTCCGATTGACTTCAGCGGGCTAGGCCCCAAAATCTGGTTCTTTGACATCATAACTTAATGAAGCTCTAGTTTAAACTCTGCATTTCCTTTTATGAGAAAAAGAAAGAAAAATGCCCATGATTCAGGGACAGTTAATGAAGCTCTGCCCGGGTTAATTTTGCAGTAATGTCCTTCAAACATTTCTAAACTATTAAAAAGTGTGCAATAGTTTTTCAGAAATAGTTTAGGGACTTCTGTACACTGGTAATTTACCGTTCTTCCAGCAGCCACATACTGGAGCATTTGTCTTACTGGAAATTTTTAGCTTAAACAAGCAAAGCTGGTAAAAGCTGTGATTTGCACCATTTGGTTTAAAACAGGGATAAACTGCAAAGATACAAATAGGAGGTATGCACAGAAGAGTTGCATAGCTGCCTTGATGGCTGATCACTGATGACTGTAATTAGACAAAACTCCCAGCATAGAAAGGTGATTCCAGTTTGAGTGCACTATTGTACCTGCACCTTAAAAGAGACATGAAATAAAGTGAATAAAATATGTGTAGTGATTTTCATCCAAAGACCTCCAAACCATTCTACAAACTTTACAAGCAGATTTATGTATTAACAAATAAAAATCACTTCATCCACTTGTGAAATGCAGTCACCTCTGGAGAGGATTGTTCTGTCTTTTAGGAAAAAAACCTACAACATTAACCAGCAGAAAATGTGGAGGGAGGGGCATTGGAGAAATGTTTAATTTTTCAGCAAGAAATTAAAAACTGAAAATTTCAGTTTGGAAAAGCTGCCACAGTGACTCATGGGAATTGTAGTTCAGATTCGTCAGGTCCCTTCTCTCCTCTATGAACTGGGATTCTGGAGTGGATTAGAACTCCATGGCGCACCATGGTCTCCTCTCTTGTTGTGAGTCCCCAGGCCATAGTGCATCATAGGAGATATTATCCAGTATAACATGCTTAATTTAGCACAAAACATTTTGGGTTTTGGGTGTTCAGATTCTCAACAAAAAGTCAACATTTTCTGAGGAAAGAAGACACTTCACAAAAAATGGTTTAGTCAAAAACCTAATTTTCCATCAAAAAATATTTTGATGGAAAAATTTTGACCAGCCCTACACAACAGTTTGGGACAGGTGTTATAGCTTCTAGAAAGGTGATGTTAATGTCAAGAAACATAGTGACTCTTCAGAGAGTGGTTTAAAAAATGGATCATAGCACATTTAATATGAGAAAATCGCTCATGAGCTACTCTGTGAATAAAAGAAGGTCTGATTAGGACCATAGCTTTAAGAATAAATATATAGGTGATAGGGTCAGATAGCTCAATCCTTGGCTGCCAGAAGTGAGGACACAAACACTTGAGATTTGCCTGTATTATATCCACTATTTAATTAAAACTGGGATTTCAAGTAAACAGAATTAACTACGCATCATATTTGTCTAGAGCACAGAGGTTAACATCCTTACATTTTTTAAAAGTATCCTGAGATTTCTGATTCATGTACTGATAGCTTTGATATTACATCTCAGACCACCAGCACAACATCTCTAAGGGTACGTCTAGACTACAGGCTTTTGTCGACAGATACTGTCGACAAAGCTTCTGTCAACAAAGAGTGTCTAGACTACATCCACTTCTGTCGACAAAGCAAGCCGCTTTGTCGACATGACAGTGTAGACACAAAGGACGTGTAGATGCAATAACACCTTCTGTCGACAGAACTCTGTCGACAAAAGGCATTATTCCTTGTAGAATGAGGTTTACAGCCGTTGACAAAACTGCTGAGTTCTGTCGACATTATGTCGACAGAACTCAGCGGCAGTGTAGACGCAGGTATAGTTTTGTTGACAAAACCCTGTAGTCTAGACGCACCCTAATTGTAACGGCATGGTAAGGTACTGGTTCAACATTTACTCAGAGAGAAAAATCCCAAGAACTGATTCACCAATACCGTTTCCTGTAGCACTTATGTTTCCATTGGAGGTTTCCCATCCAAGAATTGTCTAGACTTGAATGCTTGCAGCCTAAGGTGGAGTGGTTACAGGAAAATGTTTTTCTTACTATTAGACATCTGATTAGATCGGGAACTTTGCATACAAAACATCTAAACATTATTGTACTGAGATGATTTTAGGAATAATTTAGTTGGGGGTTGGGGATTCAATGGCCTCCTCACGTCTCTTCCAATCCTATGATTCTATAAACAACACAATCATCATGAATTACACTGTATAAACCAATGGGTAACTATAATTTGCTAAATGCTGTAAATTGTTGGCACTCCCTCTTTAGATTTTTAATTACATTTTACAGCCTTAAAATATTTTAAAGGATTGGTGCCTGATGTTTGAGTGTGAAATTCCAGTTACAAGCTACAATCATTGTTCAAACTATGAATAGACAGTAAAAGGGGAGATGGCGGACATTTCTGTCTGGTGTCCTTGGAAAGCATGGAGGATTATGAATAATTCCTTTCAAGCAAATACCATAATACTAGAGTGATGGATGTTTGGGTACGTTTACACTGCACGCTTATTTTGAAATAAGCTATTTCGGAAAAAATACTCCGAAATAGCTTATTTCGAAATAGTATGTGTACACTACAGAGAATCCTCAAAATTAGTCCAAGGCAGGCTCCCCTAATGTATGGATGTGCTACCTTGATTTAGAGCCCCAGGAGGCACTAGGGAGTAATGACTTTGAATGGCCTTGGGGAGGAGCTATTTCAAAATAGCAGCAGTGGAACATACATATCACTGTTATTCTAAAATAGCTCTTTCGGAATAGGTGTTATTTCTTGTGGAATGAAATTTACAGAAGTCGGAATAAGCCGTCCGCTATTTTGAATTTATTTCAAAATAACGGAATTGCTGTGTAGACACTCACATTGTTGTTTTGCAATAATGGCTGTTATTCCTAAATAACTTTGCTGTGTAAACGCACTCTTTGAGATAGAAGTACCAAGACCAAATATTTGCAAAGTCTTTTGAGATACTGTATAGTTTGCCATAAGTGCTCTGTGCATAGGGAAGAGGCATTGTGGGAAGGTCTAAATCAATTTTTTCATCAAAAATGCTTTCACTGTGGGCAATTGTAGGCCTGATGAAAACAAATGCACTTCCCTTTTTAGGTCAACATGAGTATAAAGTCAATAGGAGTTGCACTTACTTGCATTCGGAATACATTTTATCTTTTGTGTAGGGTTTTTTTTAACCCCATCAGATGGGGACCTCTCCTTGAATCTAAGGAATAGTGTGTTAAATCTGATAATAATGTGTAGTCTTGAAGTGTACAGAAACTATTCCAAAATTTTGGTGTATAGGACACATCTAACAACCCCTGAGATCAGAGGAAGTTTTGTCACTTTACTTCCAGGGGAGAAAAATCAAGCCAAGACTAGAATGATTTAAATTAATTACATAGACTGAGATTTTCAAAGATGCCTAAGATTTCTGGATCTTAAATTCCAATTGGGAACAGAGCACCCAAATTCCTTAAGCATCTTTAAAAAACTCTGCTATATGTTTGTTTGTTTCTGACAACCATAAATGAAGCTAAGCCACTTGATATCTTTTAGAGAATCATTCAGAAATGCTTTAATATTGCCCCCCCCCCGCAAAAAAAAAAAATCATCCAGTGCTAGATGCCAAATAATCTTGTGAAATTAAAATATGAAAGGACTGTAAATTTTATTGGAAATATTGAGAATGATCACAACATTTCCAGTCAGAAAATATCTGTAAGTCTTGTAAAATTTCATAAAACAATCAGGCGTTGGTGATTTACCTATGAAAAACTATTGACGGACATTTATTCACATTGTTTGATTCCATTGTATTTATTTTGGCTGTGTATGTATAACATTTCTTTTGTTCACATAAATCTAAGAAAGATCTTAGATTTCCATGGATCTGCATAGATACTTTTGAAAGTGCTATCAGTTTCTTTAGGATTAGTCAGGATTTTCCAACAATGCAATGATATTCCCTTTATTCATGACAAGAGTAGGCTGATCTCCTACATCTTTAACTACAGGTTGAACCTCCCAAATCCAGGACTCTCTGGTCCAGCAACATCCATTGTCTGGCAGGGCCATGAATATTGCTGGACCAAAGTGCCCCAGAGGCTTGAGCGGGAGCTAATTGAGAGAATATGGGGGCTGGGGAGCTCCAGCTACATCAGCTGGGGAATCCCTGGTGTCAGCTGGGCCACGTGGCATTTGGAGAGTCCAGTCAGGGAACCCCAGGAACCAGGGTAAACAGGCATCGCCGACCGGGGAACCTCCCAGCTGAAGCAGGACTAGTGGAGGTGGCAACCTGGCTGGGAAACCCTAGAATCTCCAGTGGGAAGCGGGGCTGGTCCTAGTAGTGGGGCGGGATGTCCGGGAACCCCCAGCAGCAGTAGGACCAGTGGCGGTCTGGTGGTTGCCCCAGCAGGGAAACCCCAGATAGCACCCAACAGCAGCAGAGCTGGCAGCGGTCAAGACATGGTCCCAGGAAGGGTCCCTGAGGCAGTGTACTGGCAGCAGGGTGGGGAGCCATGCCAGGCCAGCATTAGCAGGGCCAGTGGCAGGGCAGGGAGCCCCAGGGAGAAGACCCCAGAAGCAGGGAAGCCTGCAGGGGAGCACTGACCTCCTCTGGTCTGGCAGATTCCCTGGTTCAGGACAGCTTGGGTCCCGAGGGTGCTGGATCAGGGAGATCCAACATCTGGTTTAGGTTTTCTTCATCAACTGTTGATAAACATTACTAGATTTAAAGTTTGAAAATCGAGACAGGGTGGGGGTGGGCAGAGCCCTGCAAATCCATGGATATCCATGGGTATCTGTATCTGCAGATTTGGATAGCCACATCTCATTTTTGAGGCTATGGATGTGGATATGGATATAAATTTGTATCTAGAACCCTGCAAATTTGCTGATATCTACTTTATATCCATAGGTATCTGTATTCATGGATGTCAGTGCGGATATCTTCAGCTCATTTTTGCAGATACAGGTGTGGATATGGATACAAATTTTGTATTTACTCAGAGGTCTAGGAATGGGACCTTGCAGAAAGGGGTGAAGTGGGGGGAAGGGCCTGGAGCAGAGAGGGATCAAGCAGACTCTAGGACTGCAGGAAATTGGTGCCAATGCTCATAGGGACTCTAGTAATACAAATAGTAAATAAATAAAAGAAATAAATAAGTACCCAGTGCATGATGCATCAATAAGAAGTCAACTTTCTTCATCATCCCTAACCTTTGTGAAAGCTGGTGTTATACTTTTCTCTATATAAAGAGTAACCCTAGGCTTTCAGTTCCAATGACTTTATTTTAAAGTAAATTCCAAAACAAGAAAGAACAAAAAAATAGTCTATATGAGAGAGTGTGAATTATGTCTCTTCTGTACCAGACTGCATCTGAGCTGAACAGAAATGTAAAAAACAATGATGCCTTAGGACAATTAATGTTGCAGGCTCAAGAAAACAAAATTATAATCCATAATCCATACTGACATAGCTACAAACATTAATCCCACCTCATTCAAAAAATAGGCCAGAACTTTAGCTGAGAATGTGGACTGATGCCTTAGAGAAAACTTGTTACTTATTTTGATCTATAGGGGGTGAGCAGACAACACTTGGAAAATAGTCTCTGGTATGCATGTGACTTATATCAGAAAGTTTCATGACCTCTACAAAAAGCAGTAGTTTATAACTCAGTTGTAAACTATTAAATTAATTGCTTTTATCTAAGTGTGCTGAAGTCTGTTTCATGTATAATCAATATAGGGACAACCAGCTATGACTCAGCTACTCACATAGAAATATAGAACACACTGGAACAGACTCGTCCACTTAGTTCAGCCTCACGTGATTTAAACTGGAAACTTCAAAGGAAAGTGTAATGCTGCATCATGGCTCTTGACAATCATGCAATACTATACTATGGAGAAAACATCTTCCTGACTATGAAATACTGTACCAAAGGGGAAATTTCTTTCTGACCTTACGCAATCCTGGAGCATGGGAAATATTTCTTCTGGACTTTGTGCAATATTGAGGTTTTGTCTATACCACAGTTTTTAGCGACATGGTTATGTCAAATCAGGTAGTGTAAATGCTGTTTGTCTGCACTTTTTCCAACAAAATACTTCTATCCCCTACTATCAGGGTTTGCTTTGTTGATAGGTGAACACTCCTGCTTACCAAGCTTTGTTTACCCTGCCACAGCAAAACTTTTGTCTTGGGGGGAGGGGCAGTGTTAAACCTCTGCGAACAACAGAAGTTTTGTGATTCAATTGGCATTGTAGACAAACCCTAAGAAAGGCTTGCCTCTCTTTAATGCGTGCAGCATAGGCCACATGATATTCAACTAGATGGACCAGTCTGCTCCAGAGCAGAGATCCTAAATTCCTATGGCTGTGTCTAGACTGGCCCGTTTTTCCAGAAAATCAGCCGCTTTTCCGCAAAAACTTGCCAGCTGTCTACACT
>CM057848.1:78847939-78865383 GCA_030068395.1 Apalone spinifera
AACGGAAAAACTTTTCTGTTAAAAGTATTTCCACAAAATCATGCCAGTCTAGACTTAACCTATATGTTTATGAGTACTATTTTTCTTTGCCCTTGTTTATTCCTTTCAGCATGAAGATTGCCAGACCTTCCAAATTTCATCCAGGGTAGAGTAACAAAGCTGCTTTTCTATTCTTTAAATAGTTTAACTCACAACCATTGAGGAGGTTTAGTTGTTGCCTCTGACAGTGAGTTGTACAAGTTGTTGTTTAAAACATTATTACCTTTTATCATGTATTATCTTTACTTCCTGGAGTGGCTTCTTTTCAGATGGGAAAAGATAAACAGCAGCACTTGACTGAGATCCTTTACTCATAGTTGTGTATACCTTTATAACATCTTTTCTATGCTTCTCCTTTCATGAGCAGGAGCCAGACTGGCTGATTTATGTACTGGCTTGTGCCGGAGGAAGAGCTGTGATGCTTCACCCCTGGCAGACGTCGGAGAGCTTGAGCTCCAGACATTGTGCATCCTTTCCTTTGAATGGTGGAATGTATTTGTTCATGGATCCTGTTCAGCTGACTGGCAGTGTGGTGCCATTGCTGCAGCTCTCCCCTGCTCACTTTGGGATGGTATACGTGCCTGGTGACATACGGAGAGAGGTGCTCCAGAGTGAAGGGACAGCAATTGTCCTTCATCTTTAAAAGAAAAGCATGACAAAATGAGGTTTATTTTGACTTCTTCCCTTTACTGACCTCAAACATTTGCTTAGGGCTGAGGATTATTTAGCCCTAAATATACCTATCTTATAAATTTCAGAATGTACAAGACTCCTCTGAATGCTTCCATGGCTCTAATCATGCCAGATGCTACCTCAAAAGAGATTCCCCAATCCTTTTTAATACAACAAACTACAAGACCTCACTAGAGCCAAAATATCAGCTCTCATTATTTTCAGTAGCTTTATATTAAATACATTTTATATAAGTTAATTTTCAATGTTTCTGGCTCAATATGTATTGTCATCACTTGCCTTGAGATGGGAGTTGCTAAATGTTTGACTAGTGTTTTTTGTTGTTTGATCGTCGAAGAAAAACATCACAAAAGTCTGGGCTGGGAAGAGACCTGAGTGTGGTTGATAGCCTATTAAATTCTGCTTACATGAATTACGAGCATGGAATTATTATTGCAGTGATGGGCAACCTAGCCTAATGAATGGGCCGCATGAGTGGCCATTCTTCATCTCAGTGGGCTGAAAGATTATTGTAACTAAGAGAGTTTCCCAAGATAGGTTTTGCTAACTGTGCTTGCGTACGTAGAATTTGTGGGGTGTGCGGATTGAAATGTAGCAGTGCTTTGATTGGCTGCAGAGGGAATGCACAGCTCTCACAGTCAACGATGCATGCAATCAGCATGCACTTCACTTCATCTGTCCTTGCTTAACTGCATGTTACTTTAGTAATACTAAAGAAAACCTACATGGACAGGAACCAGCAGGATCTGGCAACTGTGCATGTGGGCAATGGCAAACAAAATATCTTGTGGGTCACACATTGAACCCTCATGGGCTGGATGTGACCGATTATCTGCCATAGTAACTCTGCTGAAGGAGTGATAGGAATGCTACTCCCTGCATCCCAGGTAGCTAAAGGGCAGAGAAAACAGAGCCTTATTAATAGAAACTTTAAAATAATACCACATAGAGCCTGTAAGAAGAAATCCAATGTTTGCAAAGTATTAGGGAACAGGTTACAGAACAGAAATAGGTGAAATCCAAGAGATATGAAGTAATTCCAAGAAAGATAGAGGAGATATAAATGTTAGTTTGGACTCCAATAAGAGCAACTTGCCTATGAAGATTTCTGATAATAGATGCAATATTCTACCAGTTTCAGGCAAGGAGGTGAATTTCAGCTTTCATATTTCTGACAAACCCAATTCTAGAAAGTTCTAAAGGAGGAGGTCTAGAAGTCAAGCTGAAAGGAGATGAAACCAGTACTCGGTGGCTATGTCTACACTCGCGGCTTCTTGTGCAAGTATGGCCGTTCTTGCACAAGAACCCACAGAGCACCCACACTGCCCGACCGCTCTTGCGCAAGGAAATTTGCGGTACGGCGTGGTAAGAGAGGGCTTCTTGCGCAAGAGCTATGCTCTTTTTTAACAGGTGTAAGCCCTCTTGAGCAGGAGCTCTTGCCCAACAGGGCAGTGTGGACGCTCAGCAGGGATTTATTATGCAAGAAAGCCCTATGGCTAAAATGGCCATCAAAGCTTTCTTGCGCAAGAGAGCGTCCTCACTGCCATGGGCGCTCTTGCGCAAAAGCACAACTCGCACATAGCAGTGTGGACGTTTTCTTGTGAAAGATTTCTTGAACAAGAACTCTTGCGCAAGATGTAGACATAGCCTGAGAGTTTGTTATAAAGACTATTATATGCCTGGTACATCTTTGTCTAACTTTATACATACATTAAAATAAAAAATAGTATTCTTGTGTAAAAAAATGAGACAGCACAAACCTGTATATAGTCATATAAAAGAAAAGTGGCATGATTCAACACTGCATTACAACAGTGTAAAAAGCCAACAGCGTAAGATGAAATGTGTCGCTCACACATACAAAGATGCGAAACTGAGCTTTTCTCCTCGGGGGAGGGAAGGGGAATAACTTTCACCTGTGGCATAACTAACTAACTGCCTCCCAGATTTAGGGGGCAGCATTAAGGCAAATAAGATGATAATTTAATGAACTTCCAAGAGGGATGAGAGAACTCAGTCAGAGTAGAACCAAAGAGATTAGGTAGGTTTTGTTGAAAGATCCTGAGACTAGTATGTCAGAGGAATCAATTTAGAGTGACTGTCAAAATAGTTCACAAAGGAACGAGGATGGATCGAAGAGAAGCCCTTAAAAGGCAGAAGAACTTTATTTATTGGGATTTTTAGGCGGTCTCTTGCTAGCCTAAAAAAGGATTGTCATTTTTGGCACAGAGCAATCTGTGGAGAGCTAAGTAGTTCCACCTTGGGGAAAGAAACTGACGCAGGGAGTTGCAGCAATGCAATACCTGATTAACAGAGGGTGTTATTGGGCAGTCAGTCTCCCCCAATCAGATCCAATCCTGCAAATTTATCTATGTGGAAAATGGTGTCACAGTCAAAGATTTGCCCAGCTGAATCTGACTGCACTGAATGAAGACTTGGTTTGTAGAGGTTCAAATAAATCTTTTATTGGAGGGATGGTTTGTTAGTCTTGTATGCACTCACCTGACAACTATAAATCAAACCACGTACACTCAGAAATACTGTCACTTTCATGTTAGAACACAAATGTAGATGTCCTCATGTTGCCACAACTTTTCCTACCTAATTGAAAAAAAAAAAAAAAAACCACACCACAACAACCACCACCACCATTCATGGCCATTTTGATCTGATTTTTCCATTGCAGTGGCAATTTTTCCCCAGTCAGCTCAAAGCAGTAATCAAAATATTGCCTATTGATGCAGATACCAAAGTTATCATTTAAAAACATGCAGTAAAACACCAAATGCTAACCTAAATCATTCTGCATTAAATTTCAGATTTGTAATGACTGGTTTGAAGTTTCATCACAAAAGTGTCTCACTACTAGAAATCTGATTTTCTTTAGTTGTTTTTTAATTTCTGGATGCAGTTACACACACGCACACGCACATGCACACACACAAAAGGAGATAAAAGAAAGGCTAACTGCCTATGAGACATGGCCCTTTTTATAATCTGAATATCAAAACCTATTTTTTCTTTTAAGCTTGTTTTTTCACTAGCTATTGCTTTATATGTTTATAAATGGAAGTCACCCATGCACCCTCTAGTGGTTAGTGAAAGAACTGATTTTAACAGAAAAGAAATGTGCAGATGCAGATCTTTTTTTATTGTGCTACCCACAGTCCACTGATTGCTTTCACAGGTGAATTTCTTCAGTTGCCATTCATTCACTTCTTCCTTTTCCCAATCTTTTCATCTCATCAAGTTAGCCGCATTTTCCTGTTCTTGAAGCAACTGGAGTTCCATTTGTCAGTCAGTAGAGGTAGTTATTTTTAAAATTTCAGAAACTTTGTAACAATGGTCAGCAGTAAACCACAGAGGTTTACTAAACCTCTAAATATAGCTAAATAAAACCGTGCAGTGACAGCCAAATTCAAACAAGCACGTCAGTATACAAGAAAAACAGATACAAGACAAGACGACTATGTTCGAACTCTAGGACAATTACAATTAATATTAGTCATTCTGTGCTCTGACTCCCAAGGATAATTGCACTCGCCATTCATTTGAATTTAAATGGTAAATACAATCAAGACTGAGGCAGTAGCGATGGGGATTGACAGTAGCCTGGTCAGCTGGCCATTTCCGCACTGGCCCCAGGGGATGGGCTCAGGCCATCTGATAACGGTCCCCAAGAGGCTCTCTAGTCATCAAATGTCAATGGCCAGAGCAGTGTTTTCTGGCCACCCCACTCTGCCCGTGCAGCCAGGGCTGTGCGCTAACGGGGCCAAGGGAACAGGACGCGTCGCACGCCGCCGGCATGAGCTCCCGGTGGGTGTGTCCGCGGTGCCCCAAGCACTGAGAGAGACGCTCCCCGCTCGGACAGCGCGACTCGCCGGCCAGCAAGGCGGAGGGAGGGAAGGGGGCTCGGGCTGAAGCAACGAGGCCTCTCGGGCAGGGGAAGGGAAGCGCGCGGCCTGCCCGCGAGCACAGCGCGAGCAAAGACTCCTGGGTCCCAGCCCTGGGCTCGAACCACGAACCCAGGCAGAGCAGTGAATGTGGCCAGGCGGCGGCCCGCAGGAAGCAGAGCGGGGGGAGGGGCTGGCGCAGCGAGACGGAGCTGCTCTCGCCAGCCTCAGCAGCACAGGGACGCTCCCCCTTTGTCCGCCCCTCGAGCCTGCGCACTAGCAGCTCCTCGGCGCTGACTCCTCCGGCTCGCCGTTCCTTCCCAGCATGCCGTGCGGCGCCTGGGCACCGGGCCCTCGGGGCGCTTCGTCGCGCTATGGAGGCGGCTGCCAGCGCTTCAGATTTGTTCGACGCTATCGTGATGGCGGAGGAGAGGTGGGGCTGGCAGAGGGGAGCCCTCCCCGGGTCTCCCTCTTGGGGCTTCGCCCGCTGTCTCGCCCGCGGGGGGGGGGAAGGGGAAGAACAGCCTTTCCTGCCCAGGAGGGGAACGAACTTATCTCGCTGTGGCTACAGGCGGGGGGGTGCTCCGCCCCTCCTCTCTTCTCTTTGCCGGGGCGCGAGCCCGTGCGCGTGACAAGGCCGCAGTACGTTGTGCCCCAGCGTGACGGGAAGCTGCCGTCAGGTGGCCGGAAGTTCCTTCTGTGGTCTTATGGAAACGTTCTGCCGTGGTAGTCTGGGCCCTTGCGGGCCGCCTCCCTCGCTCAGGTCCGGCTGCGCGCGGCGCTGGGCCTCAGAAGCGGGTGAACAGCAGGCCAGGAACGGCAGCTCCTTCCAGATTTCCCAGCGCTCGCCGCGCCGGGAGGGTGCTGCAAGGAAGACGCTGGTCTGAAATCTGTTAGCATTATAAAGGCAATATTTTAGTAAAATGTTCAGTATTTTTGTGACCTACTATTTCTGCATTATGCCTTAGGTGATATTTAGTTAGGATTAATTGTTATATTTATGTCTCCCTTTACAGATTTCATGGTGAAGGATATCAAGAAGGTTATATTGAAGGAAATCATGTTGGTGTTATTGAGGGAAGACGATATGGAGCACTACATGGTGCCAGGATTGGGTCCGAGGTAAATGATTTTTAGGAAATTTCAGCAATGTGTCGCTGAGATTAGATGGTGTTGTACTGAAGTAGTGTCTGAGCAGAGCATGATGGGTTATGTATAGGGATCTGAATGAGTAGTTGACTGCTTGATCGCTCATCCCCACCCTGTTGCTGCTCTGCACTCTTAAAGGGACAGAGGAGCTGGCACGCAAAGACGCTGACTCAGTCTCTGGTCCCCTGCCGGGTCTCAGGACAAACACCCTCCTTCCCTACCCCCCGGTTGCCATTCTGCATTCTGAAAGGGACAAAGCAGCCATCCTGCGGGGTTCAGCACAAGTCCCTCTTCCACCTCCCCAATACCACTCTGCATTCTTAAAGGGACAGAGCAGCTGGTCTACAGGTCTCAATTTAACATTTAACCAGTTAACTAATTAAAAAGGATTTTACATCCATAGTACAGATATCCTGCCAAATTGCTTTCTTAGATGTTTATAGGGAATAACGTTTTCAAACACCTGAGTGGCTTAGTCACTTAGGACCTTAAGTCTCACTGAAAGCCGGTCGGAACTACGCTCCTTTTTTTCCCCTACCCATCATACAGCTGGATTTGTGATTATGAAGCAGAAGTGTAGTGATAGAGGCACAAACGTCTAAGGGATCAAATCAGATGAATTGTGGGATATTTTGCAAAACTGTACTTTATATCACAACTTAAATTGAAAAGGTTCCGCGCACACTGATGCAAAATGGATTTTAGAAATAGCATAACAAAATGTTTTGATTTTTCCTTTGCCACTTCCCCCCAGAATTTCCTTTTAGTAAATGAAGAATCTGGTGAGGTCCATGATTTTACTCTTCCTCCTTAGCTAGAATGTATTTTTTTAAACTTACTGTTTATATTAATACAGCTAAAAAAGATATTTTAAATTAAATTCTTATAAATTCACAGATTGGATACTATTTTGGATTTGCATTGACATGGCAGCATCTGCTTCACAGATCTGAAGAAGAAAAGCCCAGGTATGATTTTAAAAAAATAGTATTATGTGTTGTTAATATTGCCCTCAATTTCAGAGTTTCTTTTCTCGAAGGAGAAATTTTTATAGAAATTTTATAATTTTTATAGGGGCTCTGGTAATGCCTATTATTTCTTTAAGAATGTACAAGAGGAACAATTGGTAGTTTTTTTCCCTTTGCTTTGCAAGAATCAAACTTGCCAAATACATGAGGAGTGCTTTTGAAATAAAATTAAATAGAACCCATGACAGTGTAATACATGCAAGGATGCCCTCTTAGCAGCAATGATGCAGATAAAACTATATATTGATACAACTGTAGATATTTTTTGAGTGAAACTACTAGTTGAACGTGTACTGAGTTCTTACTGCTAAAGATTGGTGGTCAGAATCTATGCAGCATCTTTTAGGTCTGTTTCCTTCAGCCATGGCGTACTCCATATGCTAAGGCTGTGGTGGGGTCTGAATAGGATGTCTTTTTTTCCCTGCTGCATCATGCTTGCACTGGGGAATTCTCTGCCTAGCTGTGGGACTATATGCAATTGCCAGGAACTGTGTAGGGTAGGGCAGTAAAATCCTGATTAATAAGTTAGCTGGTTAAACCTTAGTTTAACCAATTAAGTGGGATCCCACTCCCCCTCCCCCCCCCATAGGGCTCCAGGCAGCAGGAGCCAGCAGCCTCCTCCATGGGGAGTGGCTTCTGCTCTCCCCTTCCCCATGGTGTGCAAGGCTTCCAGCTGCTGCTGCCAGCTCCCACGGGTGGGAGGGCTAGCAGCAGGAGCCATGTCCGCAGGGCGGGGGCTTGCTTCTGCTCCCAGCTACCTCACGTGTGAGGCTCCCGGCTGCCACTGCCAGCACCTGTGTATGGGGCAGCCAGCTCCTGCCTCTGGCCTCCTGTGTGCAGGGCAATTGACTCCCAACCCTCGGGGAGGCTGCTCCTGGGTACTGGTTAACTGGTACCCGATAAGCATCACCCAGGAAAGCAGGGGTGGGAACCTTTTTGGGTCAGGGGCCACACACAAGTGAGAAGCGACGTGGCCCCCAACTGAGGAGAAAGATACTCCCCACATTCCTTTTGCCCGTGAGAGCCTGGGGAGGGGAGGGGAAGGGACAGCCTCATAGATTTTTAGGTGCTCCAGTCTTGTGGAGAGGCAGCAAGGGGGCTGGAGCACCAGTGTAGGCTCCCCAATGCCAGGGGGACTCTCAGAGCCTCAGGGGCCATATCCGGCCCCCGGGCCTGAAGTTCACCACCCCTGTAGTAAAGTTACCTGTTCACATCAGTGTGGGACCACAGGAGAGTGGTAGAATTCCTTTGTGCCTACTTCTTCTATCTGCTTGCTCTGCAGCATTAAGTTCAGTGGCAGAGGAATGCAGAGCTGAAATCTTGATTCTAAGGAAAGGAGTCTGTTTCTTCTTCCCTTCCTCCCCAAGGATTTCTTTTTAGTAAGTGACAAATCTGGTGAGGTCCGTGGTTTGAATCTATTCATTATGCCATCCATGAACCTGAGTGAATTAGGTTCCATGCATCCAGGTATATTTAGCTAGCAGTCTTAGATAATTCAGGTCCTTTTTGCGTGACAGGACTGACAGATAGATACTGCTAGATACTTTAAAATCTCCATTTATATAGCATCTTTCATTCCAAGTCTTCTAGACTATATATAATTTTATTCATATAATGCTTGTCTAACAAAGTATCACAGATACTGTGCAATATAACAACTAAAATTAAATACTATAAATATACAAGATATAAACAAAACCTATATAAAATCATAAATTAAAATCAGCGTTGCTTGAAAAGCTTTCTGAAAGGTAAAGATATTTCAACTTGCTTTTAAAATAAGCCACTTCTGTTGTCATCTTGTCATAAAGCATGTGTGATGGGGAAGAAATATTCCAAAATACAGACAAGTTTCATATTCCAGAAAACCTGTGCTTCATAGCAAAGAAAGTGGGATGGTGTAAAAAGGTATTTAGGAATCCCTCAATGAAGACCTGCGGGCTGTCTCTACTTTTAAAATGCTAGCGTAGACATTTATTACAATGACTGGAAAGGCATTCTCCATCTCACTTGGAGAGGCAGGAGCTAAGTAGACAGAACAATTATTTTAATAGAGCATAGTGATTAGGAATGTAAGTGAGTAGTCAAATACTCGACTACCTGATAAAGCTAAGCTTATGGGGTAGTCTAGTCTAGAACTTGACTACTTGCTTCCCCCCTTGCTGCCTTTGTGTGAGAAGCAGCAAGGTGGTGGGGAAGAAGCCGGTACTGGGGGGAGCCAGCTTAAAAGCTAGTTCCCCCCAGCATCATCTCTGTGGTGCTGCCTTCACCCTCTTTCCCCCCATCAGAGGCGGGAGGGGAGTAGGGGAAATCTGTTGCGAAGCAGCACCTGTCTGCAGCCAACCCTGGCTGCTGCAGATGTGGGCTGCTGGTGGAGCAGCCTCTGTTTGTGGTGGCCAGCCTGGGCTGCTGCGAACAGGGGCTTCTGGACCTGGCATGAGCCGGGACTGAGCAGTCCTGGCTTGTGTTGGTCCAGGATCTCTACATTTTAAATGTAGTAAGAGCCTGGCTCTTAAAATGCAGAGCTGTAGTGGTCCCGGAGCCTGGCTCTGGGAGCTACCCTCATTGCAGCTCTGCAGAGTGGTCCCCCTTATCAGTTAATTGTGTAGTTGATACAAATTGTAAAAACTACATGATTAGCCAAACAACTGCCCTTTAACTTTTTTAATAGTGAGGTGAAGTCAGCATAGCTATGTCTCTCAGGTATTTGGATTTTTCACAACCCTGACAGATGTAGCTGCACTGTTGTAAGTTTTTGGTGTAGACCAGCTCTGAGAGAGAATTTTAAATTCAGTTCACATTCACATAATCAGCTAAGAAAGCAAATACAACAGGAATATGGATTTTCCACTGTTCATTTAGCTCATTAAGCTGTAAACATTCAGCATTTATTCAAATACTATGTATAATTCTTGATCAGGGCTGACTTTAAATGAGGTACTAGTTGTAATTCATAACTGATTTTTACTTAAGTGTGTGTGAAGGGAATAATTTATATAGAAATACAGATCTTATATAGACCTTAAAAATGTAATGTTTATTAAGAGGATACTTACTTGAAACTTCTCTGTCAAGATGAAGATTCCAGAAAATAGTTGTTTGAACTATATACCAGTTTCAGAAGAGGAAAGTATTGTAATTGTCTTCTTGAAGAATACAGGTGTTGAAAGTAATCAGACGTTCATACTTATTTGTAATTTTGCTAAATGTTTGTTAAACTGGCTGTTTTCAAGGGTGCTGTTTTTATAGTATTTTTATATTGAACTTTTTGTAAACTGGTGACATAATGTCATCTGAAAATCTAGCTCTCGGAAGACCATGCTAGATTCCTCAAAAGTGAACAGTGGTCTCGTGTATTTGAATTGTTTGTTTGTTTGTGGGAGGATGCTGAGAGTGATCACAGACTTAGCCTCTCTGTGTAATGCAAAACATAGACTCTCTTTTTTTAAATTGCTGGTTTAAGTGGGATTTTCCCAAAGTGATGCTTGCTAAGGGTGACCTGATTTGAACCTGATTGGACTAAGTTTCGTGGTTCTAAGTTAAATCTTGCACCTGATTTGTCTCAGTACATTGGAGGAAGGCATTGCAAGGCAGAACAAAATAAATTTTCCTAACCAATAAAATCAAATGGAAGTCTCCAGAAACTTTCAGGTCAACAAACCATCTGTGGAAAAGCTGACCTTCCAGAATCTCCCAGACTGATCATCTCGAGGAGATGAGGTCACAAAATTAACTTCCAGGCTGCTCCAGTCTTTGACCGATCTTTTGCAGCACTGGAAGAAGACTCTGTAGAGAAGTGGTCTCCAATTTTTTTTAAGTTCAAGATCACTTTCTGAATTTAAGGGCAATCCAAGGTCTACCCAACCCTTACCCAAAACCCTGCACCACTCACTCCATCTCCTGTCTCTCAGTCACTCATTCCCTCCCACTTTCACTCACTTTCACCAGGATGGGGCAGGAGGTTGGGGTTCAAGAGAGGGTGCCAGCTCTGGGCTGAGGCAGAGAGATTTGCAGTGTGGGATGGTGTTCTGGGCTGAGACTGGGGCAACTGGTTGAGGTGTGGAGAGTGATGGGTGAAAGCTGTAGGAGAGAGTTTGGGAAGCTGCAGGCTGGGGCAGAGTATTGGGGTGCAGGAGAGGATGCTGACTCAAAGAGGGGGGTCAAGGCTAGGGCAACAGATTTAGGGTGTAGGAGGGTATATGGGATGCTGGCTTTGAGAGGGAGTTCAGGGCAGGGACTTGGGATGCAAAAGGGAGTATGAGATGCTGGTTCTGGGAGGGGACCCAGGATGAGGCAGAGGGTTAGGGTACTGGCTTTGGGAGGTGGCTCGGGACTGAGGCTTGGGTTGCAGGTAGCAGTATGAGGTGCTGGCTATAGGAGGGGGCAGGGTGTTGGTGTGCAGCCTCCACTGGGTGGTATTTTCTGTGGGCAGCTCCCCATTGATGGTGCAGTGAAGCTGAGGCGGGCTCCCTGTCTGCTCTAGGCCCACGCTGCTCCCAGAAAGGGCTAACATGGGGTAAGGAGGCACGAGCCTATAGCTATGTCTAGATTACTGGGTTTTTTTGTTTTTTTTTAAAGTGTCCTTTTTCAAAAAAACTTCACCTGTGTCTATACTGCCACCGCGTTCTTTTGAAATTAAATTGAAAGAACATGACAGTTTTTTTGATAGTAGTAAACCTCATTTTATGAGGAAGAATGCCTTTTTTTGAAAGAACTCTTTCAAAAAAAGGCGTTCTTGACTGCAAACAGGGCTTTTTCGGAAGAGAACATACAGATTGCCTGGGTGCTCTCTTTTGAAAAAGCAGATCGCTTTTTCAAAAAAGTTGTGGCTGTCTAGACAATCTCTTTCGAAAGAAACGTGTACCCTAAGTGTGCTGCCCTTCTCAGCTGGTACTGCACCCTCAGATCTCAGTTGGCCACAGTTCCCTGTTCCCAGCCAATGCGATTAGTGAGGGTGGTGCTTGGAGGCAGGAATAGCACGCCAAGACTCCTCTGCCGGGGCCTACTGAATGTTTCTGGGAATGGGCTGGCGGTATAGGGCCAGGGCAGGCAGGTAGCCTGCTGATAGTGATAAACTGGAAGATTCTCCAGGATCAACCAGTGAGTCACTGCTCTAGTGAGAACCCTCATTAAAGCATGTTCTCTGTCTAAAGTCCTGAGAGACTTGAGGGTGTCATCTATAATTTCTAGTAAATAAGAGTTGTTAAACTTCTGCCGAACAAAAGTATTCTGTTAAGTCTGTATTATTAGATTCTTGGTGGGGAAAATGAAGGTGAAAAGAGGAGGAAAGAGATGCCACATAAAAATTGAAACTTGAGAAGGAAACTTTTTAAAACAAAAAACACCTTATAAAGTTGCTCTGGGGTCCAGACATTAGATGATGGATAGGTTTTAGTTTTTAGTATTAATTAAATTAAATAATTACAATTATTTTAAGTGTGATTGGTTTTCTTGACTTGATAGTGTAGTTCAGTACTAATAGCTTAACTTTCGTGAGTATTTTAATACCATTTAAGAAAAGATACTGACCTGGATACAATGCAGTCAACCTAAAACCTTGGCCAGTTTCCCCTAATTAGTTCTGCACAGATGTCTAATTGCAGCTGTCTCTATTCACTTGATGCACACAGTGCATGTTAGTCTAAAGTGAATGCCACAACTATATAGCTCTTTGAGTATTTTGGAATTTGCTGGCAGTAATAACTATGACTATAGATTCCCATTTTCATTTTAGATGTGATCTGTAGTTGACAGGAATAATTTTCTCAAGCCAGTGAAATGTAAGGGCATCAGTACTATTTCCAGAAGTAGTACCAGAGTGCTTGCAATTTCTGCTTGCCCTATTTGGAGAATGGTTTAATTACTTACATTTTTTCCTTACTGCAACATAAGTATGTCTTGCAGAATCTTCTTGATGCCAAGAATTTGAATTTCTTAGTGCCTGCCCTGCCAAGTGGACTCTTATTTCTGCTAAATAGAAACACTAAAAGAAAATTTGTATTTTCTTTTTTTGCAGTAAAAAAATAAAGGCTCTGGAATCATTGATAGGACTGATTCAGAAATACCCTTATGAAGAACCCACGTATGACAAACTTCACGAAGATCTGGAAAAAATCAGAGGAAAATTTAAACAGGTGTGTAGTATTTAGTTGTCATTTTAGCACAGAAGTATAACAATTTCTGAAAATACTGCAGTCTAAAATGACAGTAATATAAAGCTACAGTTATACAGTTCTGAGTAGTTATTTAGTGATCTTTCTAAGCTGCTTGTATCCAGTTACAATTGTAATGTTTGTTCTACGCAGAGGTAAAATAAGGTGCAGTTCTCCAGTCCATGGCAAATGCAATAAACTTCATTCTGAAAGAAAAAAAGACTAAAAAGCCATATAATTCTGATTTGAGAGACTGCAATGGATGGGAGAGGAGAAAAGAGAAGAAATGGGATGGGTATCTTGTTTCAAATTTGCCTGAAATTAACATACACTTTAAAACACCTATATGTGTTCTTTTTTTAGGTTTGCTCATTGCTAAATATTCAATCTGATTTTAAAATCAGTACTGAAAGATCTGCACTTACTTTTTGAGTATAACAGATGAAGATAAACATATATGAACAAGGAAGAAACTTTAAGGAACTGATATCGGGAGAAGTGATTAACTATAAGAAATAATAAAGGCAGATTATAAACAGGTTTTTATTTTCCATAAGCGAGCGTAGAAAAGTTAAGCAGTAGTGGAAAGGTACCCCTTTAATGTTTGCTGTGTCCCAATCTTACATGATCATTGTAACACCAGTGCATGTCCTGTTGAAAACAAAACTGCAAAATCTCCACATTCATGGAACACTAATCCCATATTGATCATCTGTTTTTAATTTCAATGGGGAAAATAAGTTGCTTCCGTAATGTTTTATTTTATGATGCTCCCTTGTTTATTATCTAAAGGATAGATATTTCAAAACATGTATTGATCACTATGAATTACACATTTTGGGTAAATGTGCACAAAAAGGTAAGTTATTTTCCTTGCCCTGAGGTGCTTACAATAAAGAGCTATATTATTTTTTATATTATTTAAAGGTGAAGCAGAGGGTGGGATAAAAGAGGAGGTGTATTAAACATGATTCTCAGAGCAGCTACAGCTCAAAACATAGACTGTTGATACTTTGTTATTGATTTTTCTGTATTATTTTCATGAGCTGGGACCACTGATATCTGATCCAGTGCAGAAAAAATAAATTTGCATCTGAAAAAAGATTGAGATATACCAGTACAACTTAGAATAACTAATTAATGGTGAGGTGTGTGAGGTAATGTCTTTTACAGATCACTTCACTCACTTTGTCTTTGTCACATCAGGGAACAAAATAGCTACAAAAGTACTGCAATATTTAAGTGATAAATTGTTTCCAAGATGGGAAATTAAGTTTTCAATTTCATTCAGAAAATGGATGCTGTTGGAATATGTAAGTGAATATTCAACTATGTTAGTTTAAAATAAACACATTATTTTGTTAAAAAGATATTCTGTATTTGGTGCTAGATACATATGTAATTTTTCACAAATAGAATTTAATGGCATTTCTAGATGGCATTTCACTACAATGTAGTGTATGTATATCTGTGGAGCTGCTTCATTTATAAGTCAGGGAATAACATCCCCACATATATGAGATGAATTTTGATATATTTGATTTTAGAACGAATATATATATAGTAGGATAGAATGATGAATTTTGATTTTAGACTATCTATCTATCTATCTATCTATAAAAATCAAATGTATCAAAATTCATCATACTACTCAAAGTAGAGGGGTACAGCATTCCTTTTAAAATGTGTCTTCATCCTGCTTTCATATTTGAGCTATAAAGTGGGGATATTGCATTACCATTTTAGAAGATAAATTCTAACTGGGATATATGCCAAATCTTTAAATTTTTGTTTGACATATATGCCAATGAACAGAGGTTTTATTTTTAATAGCCATCATGTTTTGAATTTTTTTTTAATATTTATTTACATGGTAAAACATTTCAACACATCAGATATACAAAGTAATTTAGAGCCACCTACTGGAAGATGATGATATATCAACTCAAATATAAGATCTCTAAAAAGCAAAAATTGCAAGCAGTTACAAATATATCTTCTTACGCTAAAATTGAGATGATACAAAATGTATACACAACTCATTTTTAAATATGTTTATTATGGTGTAAAAATTTACATTCTTTTGAAATAAAGTATTAAGTTTATACTGCTATAGTTTGTATTGATTTTAATTAAGCCATAAAGAAAACAGAAAACATTCTAAAACAGAGAACTATAATACATCGGAAAGAATTGTATGTCTAAGAATCCTGTTTATGAATATAAGTAAACGTATAAAAACAAAGTTTCTTCAGATAAATGGAAAACATAAGGGTTGTTAATATTCAGACAATACATTGTCAGTTAATATCAGTAAAAGTGGTTTCCACATTGAACATGTTCAGCAATAACATTAGTAAAAGTGTTTTTCATGGGAATTTTGATGGTTTCCCTTCAGTAACTTTCACTGACAAATTTTAGAAGCAAAATAACATGCTAGAATGGTTTGTGCCTATAAAAGAGTGTGATGGTGTGACTATTCCACACAGGCTCTGAATGGGTAAAAATAGTTGATTTACCCTATGACAGGCTGCTGGAGGAGAACCAGGGTTTGATAAAGACTAGTAGATGATAAAGCCCAGATGGGCAGAGGAAGGTTAATGTTGTATTAAGCCAGCAAGGTGAGAACAGGAGAGCGTGGTAGAAAGGAATTCTGCAGTCATTCCCTAGAGAGTGGGGGAGTTGGTAAGAGACAGGCTACATCTAGACTGCAGAATCTACACGGCACCAAATTTCAAAAAAACCTGTTCTTTCGACACATACCTTATGTCTCATAGAACATTCCTTGGACGTGGCATTACTTTTCTGGGATACCAAGGAGGAGGAGTTTGAGTTTGGGACAAAGTATAACTTGACTCCAGAAAGATGGAGAGAGACCAAGATGCTAGAAGCAAAAGAGAGGCTGTACCAGACTAGTTGAGAGCAAATCCCTTGATAAGCCACAAGGAGGTGTGTCAGTTATGAGTAGTAAACCATGTAACAAGCAATTTGAGGGCATCCCTCCATTATTTAGTTTCTAACTGAGCCCTTTGGCAGTCACCCCCAGTCGTCACCTGTAAACTCATGAAAAACGCTTTATTTTAATTTTCTATTTATTCAAATTTAATATATATTAGAAACAAAATAAATTAGCAGAAATTACAGATTAAAGAAAATATCGCTCAAAACCGGAAAATGAATCTCAACTTTATACCTACTTAATGAGATCTGCAACATCAGTAAATATATACCATTTTAAACTACAATTGTGCACCAGTTTTCTTTGATACCAAATTAAAGGGTTTGTTACATGTTGACTTCACCAAGGATGAAAGGATGCAAACCATTTGCTGCCTGTGACTAATTTTGACTACTGTAAAATGTGGTTGATTGCAGTCTCTGTATTATGTTCACCATGAAAATTCCAGAAACCAGTGAGGTTTTTTTGGTGGTATGAAGAAAAAAAATGAGTCCACTCACTGTTCTTGTGCAACTTGGTATTGGCAGAGATAAATAGTAGGAGATACTGGACATCTGCGATTGATGTTCTCAAGATTTGGCTTACTATTGGATCTTTACCCTGGATCTACAAACGGGATTTTGGTTAGAAAATCACAGGAACCATACTGAGATCCACAAAGCCTTTGTTAAGCATCTAGAATACCTCTATAGCAAATGGAGTAGATAGGTACCTTAGGCCTTATTTTTATTACATGGTGGATTGATGCTACAGCAGTTGATCCACTGGCATTTGATTTATCATGTCTGCTTAGATGTGATAATCGATCTCCGAGTGCTCTCCCATTAACTCTGGTAGCTCATCAGGACGAGAAGAGAAGCCAGAGTCGACGGAAGAGAAGCCTTCACCAACCTTACTGCACGGAAGACACTGCAGTAAGTATGTCAACTTCAGCTTGCATAGATGAAGTTGTGTAGGTTACACTTAACCTCCCTGGTTGATCTAGACCCGTGGTCACCAACCAGTAGATTGCGATCTACCGGTAGATCTCAGGGGCTCTAAGAGTAGCTCTTGAGCCCTCTCTGAACTGTGCACCTGCGCAGTACATTTACATTAGATTTCCTCATTTGAGGAGCAGCTACTCACCGAGCAACAACACAGGTGAGTAGCTACGAGGAATGGTGGGAGCTGGGAGGTCAGAAGGGCTGAAACACCCCAGCAAGCTGACTGTGGCTTTCAGCTAAAAGCGGCTGCCCCGCACTCCAGCTGATCGGCGGCTTCTCCTCTGCGCCTGCCCATGTGGAGCTTGGTGCACCCTGGCTGAGCGCCATGGCCAGCTGGCCGGGCAGCCACTTCTCTTCCCTCCAGCCCGGATGCTCTGCGCTCAGCCCAGGGAGGCTGCGTCTAGCTCCAGTTGTGCTGGAACAAGCTTCCCAGGCTGAGCGCAGGATCACAGATGCCCATCTGATGGACTGTATATGACTAGCAATTTAGACTACAACACACTGGCAGATACTGTTCAGTCACAGGTGTCACACTGAGACTTTGTTAT
>CM057848.1:78865483-78905048 GCA_030068395.1 Apalone spinifera
CTGTTCTGAGACTTAAAAAGTGATCTTGGGTATAAAAAGGTTGGAGACCACTGATATAGACAAAGCTTTAGAATGAGATCTACAAAGCCTGCATCTCAAGTGGGGAGCTGCCGCCAATAGAAGATGTTGCTAAGAAGAGTACTAAACTCTTCCCCTCTCTATCTGGCACCTAAGTCCAGGCTGTTTGTGATTCAAAAATCAATGAAAGATGGACAGTAACCACCTCTGTTATTTTTGGGGGTCAATCAGCTGCCACCGCATTCTACACAAAATAGCCAGGGAGAAAGGAGGCATTCCCTTGAAACCTTTTGCATGGCTAGGGTACCCACTTGAGATGTGGGAGACCCTCATAGTTGAAGTCCCTGTTATGTCTGATGAGAACAGATCTGGACAGGGATATGCCCCCTCTGTGGTAAGTGCACTATAACTGCGAGGATATGGAGTCATTCTCCATCTTTGGTACTCAGCTGTCCAAATTGTGCTGCACCGGCCTATGGCAGCGATTTAAAGGACCCAAAACTCATGCTCCCTTTGCTCCCCCACTCCTGCCATCGGCAAGGTTGCAGGGGGAGCAACCTTGCCACATTCTATTTTGAAATTAAATTCCTACTACAGGTTGGACCTCCCTGCTCTGGAACCCTTGAGACCTGACTGGTCCTGGATGAAAGTTTTTGCCAGACCAAGGGAGGCCATTTCTAGTTCCCCTGCTACCAGCCCCCTGATCCCTGGCCTGGCTGCCGGTTGGAGCCTACTGCTGGCCCCACTACTCTGCCACCCTACCGGGCTTCTCAGCCCCACTGGGCAGCCCTGCTGCGATGCGTTGGACTCTTGGCCTTGCTGGCATCTCACTGCAGGCAGCCCTTTGCCTTTCTGGCTTGCATGGCCAGCTGCCAGCCTTCCACCAGGTCTCTCTAGTCCTGGAACATCCATGGTCAATATTGCTGAGCCAAAGTGTCCTGGTTTAGAGAAGTTCAACCTGTAGTGAGTAAAAACTCACTACAGTAAATTGTAAGAAAAGCCGTAGAACTTGTGCAAAAGAAACTTGGGCTACTAACATGACTAGCTCTTTGGAATTACTTCATTTTATTAGAGGAAGAAAATGAATACTTCTGGTTTAAGATACTCTGTTGGTGGTATTTTTAGTGAATAAACATTGGGAATCGCTTGTTTTGGAAGGTCTAGAAAAATAATTTAATTACTATATTTCTAGATACATTGGGCATGTATATTAGGTCTTATACAATACAATTACTGAACTTTCTTTCTATAAAGAGTAGATTAAGACTGTGATACTTTAGAATTCTCATTCTAAAACACTAAAATATTTTTAGAGACTTAGTGTATTTGTACTTATCTACAGTTCAGCTGTAAATAGAGATTCCACTTTTGGAACAAGCGGAGATACGTCAGCCACAAATTCACTCACAGCCTGATGTTCCAAAGTGCTTGGGGGGACTTCAGAGGAGGGGACTTTATACCTAAAAAAAAAAAAATTAGATGAATCTGAATTTGCAAGGTTTTTAAAAATTTTAGATCTATAAATTCTACTAGGTCAATGCCGTTTGTTCTGTGGGTGCATCTAAATTAAATGTCAAATGTGTACATCTGAATTTGCCATGTGAAATGTGGAATTTTACTTTCCAGTGTGTGGTATAAGGTAAACTTTAATAATGATCAGATTCCACACTCAGGCATATCAATAAAAGAGTACAGTATTAAATTAAATTTATAGTTATAAAGAATGAGCTCATCTGCCAGGATCTAATATTGACCTTGTGACACGAGAAATAATTAAGTCTACATCTTTTATTACATGAAGTACTTAAAATTATGATTTAATAAGTAATTATTTTTCCAAGTCCTTTCCTGAAATATAATGCAGTACTGTAGTACATGGATTCTAGATGTCCTGTTCAAATTTTTGATTAGTTTTAATTCTTACATACTAAAGTACACTTAAAAGAGAATGGTGGAGATTTGAATGAATAGCATTTTCTCAAGATGAAAATAGTTATCAGCACTGTGTTGAGACTCATCGTTGTGACTACTACCAAAATAATTTCCATCATGATTATATTCCTAATTGTTGGCGTAATGCTGATGTTTGTTCTATAAATGCTATTTAAAATATTTGGCACATATGAATTACCATACTGAATTAGACTAGTTCATCTAATCTATATACTGTCTCTGAGGCTACATTGAGACTGCAGGCTTCTTTTCAGAAGAAGCTTTTCTTGAAGAGATCTTCCGAAAAAACTTCTTCTGAAAGAGAGCATCCACACTGCCAAAACACATTGAAAAAGCAATATGCTTTTTCGAAAGATAGCGTCCATTCAGTGTGGATGCTATCTCGCATTTAAGCTGTGATTACTATGGGCGCAGTGGCCACCAGGACACCTATGCTTTTTCCTCTTTCCTCTGCTTTCGAAAGAACTCCCTCGTCCCCGTCTACACATGCCTTTTTCTGAAAGCTCTTGGGAAAAGTCTTCTTCCTAGTAGTAAGAGGTTTACCAATGTCGGAAGAAAACCCCTGTTCTTTCAATTTTTTTTTCAAAAGAACGTGATTGCAGTATGGACGTAAGTGAAGTTTTTCAGAAAAACAGTCTTTTTCCTAAAAGAACTCTGTAGTGTAGATGTAACCTAATAGTGACCAGTTCTGGGCATTCCAGCTGAAAGTGTAAGAACCTTGGGGTAAGCAGATGTGAAGTAATCTGCTCCCAACATTCAATTGCATACTTATCTCTAATAGCTTCAGAGGGGTAGTCTGTAACAGGAAAAACTTAAAAAACAACAAATAGACTAGTAGCACCTTAAAGACTAACAAAACATGTAGATGGTATCATGCGCTACCTGTTTTGTTAGTCCTTAAAAGTGGACTAATCTGTCTGTTGTTTTTAACGGTTTTTTAATCTCTAAGGCTACGTCTACACTGGCGCGTTCTCACGCAAAAACTCTTTTGCGGAAAAGTTCTTCTGCAAAAACTCTTCCAGAAGAGAGCATCTACACTGGCATGTGCTTTTACGCAAGAGCATCCATGCCAGGGTAGACACGCTTGCACAAGAAAGCTCTGATGGCCATTTTAACCATAGGGCTTTCTTGCGCAAGAAATTCATGTTGCCTGTCTACACTGGCCTCTTGTGCAAGAACAGTTGCGCAAAAGGGCTTATTCCTAAGCGGGAGCATCAGTGTTCTGGTGCAAGAAGCCCTGATTTTATACATTAGAGCGTCAGTTTATTTGTGCAAGAACACGTGGCCAGTGTAGACAGGCAGCAAGTTTTTGCGCAAGAGCGGCCGCTTTTGCACGAGATCGTGCCAGTGTAAACACAGCCTAATAGTTAGAGATTGGTTTAAGCCCTGTAGCATGATGTTCAGTCACTTGATGCATAGCACTCTATACAACAGTGTTGGAAGGGGAAAGCACCTCTGAGCTATAACTAAAAAGGTGAGAAGGTAAGAAAGGGATTTTGGAAGTTTTTCATTTAACAAATAGTACTTGAGATTGCATTCTCAGATGAAATGTGTGAAAGGTAAAAATTAGGCCATAATAATTATATACTGATTCTAAAACTGCATGGTACAAAGTTTGTTTTAAAATGTTCTGGGGCGATCATGTATGCATGTAATTAACAAATATGGATGCTAGCATTTTGTACACACATTTTGGCATCTCAGAATTAAGTTGACAGGACTTCTGGGTACTTTATAGAAGCAGCATGTAGCTTTTGTCTTGAAAAGGTAGAAAGCACCACTTCATTTATAGAGAATTTGCTCTGCAACTTAAGACAGTGGCTTACTGTACAGTTTGACACTAGAGATAATCGAAGTGACAATTATTGTTTGGAACATAATTTAAAATTAGATTGCACATGTTTAGCCAAATGTTTAGGTAGAAAAAGATTAAATCATGCCAATACATGCTCCCCATCTATGCTTTATCCCAAACAGGATCAATGCCAGCCTATTTTACTGCTTTATTTAAATACTATATATAACAAAAAATTAATCTTCAGAATCCCAAAGAATAATAAACATTGCATAGAATCTTTCTTGACTGTAGAATTGTGAGTCAGCAGCCCTTTAATTTTTTTTTTTTAAGTTGAAGCTATTGTTCCAGCAGCAAGCTTTACTGCTATTGTCCAGTGTTTGTCCAGCTCACGTTTACTGGACTGTGGGAACGGATTAGGGTTTCATGGCTTTTTTTTCCCCTTCTTGCATAAACTCTTGATCAAAGACATTCCTTGGATGACAAAACACTGTATACTGTGTCTCACAGTCCTGACCAGACTGCACCAACGGTAGTTTAAAAACACATGCCTACATTGTTCTCTTCTAACTGGCATTTTTTACAATATATGTGCGGACACACTCAATTTTTTGAGACCCATTTTACCTGCTTTAAATCCCCTCCTTAGCTCCTCCCACCCACAACTCATTCATGGTAAACAGCTGCCAGTTTTTAAAAAATGGAAAACTGGATTCTTCACTGACCAAATACAAATAACAGATCTATGTGAATAGTTAATGGCTCCACTTCTTAAATAGTTTGAAGTTACATCTGCTGAGAATTTGCTACCTGCAGGAAACCTCCAGTGTGATGTGGTCTGTGAGACTTCCAGTTTGGTCAAGCTCATCATGAACCCTGTATTGTCTTGGCACATTATTTCTGGTATACCTATGTAGGTCAGATATAAATTGAAGTGCTGGGCCAGAATCTCAGTAGTTACATTTAATGGACGTATAGGGTGGCTGACAGAATTGCTGGGCCCCTGGACAAGGCGAGGGGGCAGGTCTGTGTCGGAAAGGAAGGGGTAGTATTGGGCGCTAGCCTGCCCCCCACCAGGTCTTCAGCTCCACCACAGTGCTCCAGTGGCGATTGAAAGGGCCTGAAGCTCTGACCTCCATTGTGGCTGCAATATAGTTGACAGCAACCAGGAGTCTTGGGCTCTTTTGATTTGCCAGGCCTCAGGGCAATTGCTTCCTTTGTCCCACCTTGTCGGCAGGCCTGTGAATATATGACAATTTATATCAGCTGAGGATCTGGCCATGATATCAGTTTAATAAATTGTATTTTGTATGAGGTCTTTTGTGCAAACTATTTCAACAATAAGCTTTACATGAATCAAATAATATTGTTACAGAAATAGTGGGAAATAAATCAAGAATTAAGTTAAAGAATAAAGAGCATTTTCTCAGGTGAGATTTGAACACAATCCATACAAAAGGGAAGCCTTTTAAAATATCATGAGCATCAGAGGAAAATTACAGCTACCATAAAAGGCTTGTTCTTCCTGGGCAAAAGTGGGAGAGAAGCAGAAAGAGTTCCATGAAGTAGCTTACATATTGGTGAAGAAGTATGCAGTGCTGTTGTTAATGATGAACCTGTTCTATGGATATATCGGGCACATCCTCTTCTATTGCATTCAATCAGGAATCTTTAACAATGAATTCTTCTTAAATTAAACTTTCATAGGTCCTTAAGATTAATCCACAAACTAGTTCCCTGCACTATGCATTTAATATTCTGCTTCTGTAAGGAGATTTAAATAAATATAAATAAAATGAACAGGTTAACTCACTACAGCACTCTGCTTTTTGGAAAAAGCAAAATTCAGTCCTTTTGACAGAGACTTTCATATGAACACACACTTCTTGAACTTGGCTAGAGACCTTGTAGCCTCTCAAGACAATTCAGATGTAAATGGTATTCTGGTCAGGGTTGTCTCAAAAGACCAATGTATCCTCCATAAAGATCATTACATACTGATCCAATATGTCTTGTTGGATTTTCAAGCTATGTCTTGTAACACACAGCTTTCATAGCATTTTCAAGCTATGTCTTGTAACACACAGCTGGAAAAGGTTTGAAGGTTGCCAAGGCAAATGTCATCCAAAACATGACTAAATATTCAAAGTAGCTATCGCAGGGATAGAAGGTGGTCTTCCATTCATCCTCAGCTTTAGTGTTCATGAGGTTTTAGGCTTCCTCGTTTATTGAATGGTTGTTGTGTGGCTACCATTTTGGTCCAGTAATTCCAGAATCGGGTAGTGGATAGTAGTTCCTGATTGTCATCTGGTTTAAGGTTTGGAAATCAACATAGAATCAGAGACTGCCATCTTTGGCCAGGTTCTGCTACTAGAGGCATTCATATAACACAGCCTGCTTGGGTTTCAATATGGCATGAATCCATCTCAGTGCATTCCTGGCTGCAATTCTGTGGGACATTTGTAGTATCAGTGCAGAGGGTGGTTTTCTGTGTTCTTTTCAAATATGTCAGTACAAGTGAGATATTTAAAGGAGAGTTCTGATCTAGGTTTGGCAGACATCCCTGCCTGAGTAATCATCTGTGCCTGAGCCCTCTCGGGTCCAGCTCCAGGGGCAGTGTTGGTTTGTATCTAACAATACTGACAGAATTCTGAAGGGGAAACTAAACTCCCTGGCTACGTCTAGACTGGCATGATTTTCCGCAAATGCTTTTAATGGAAAAGTTTTTTCCGTTAAAAGTATTTGCGGAAAAGAGCATCTAGATTGGCATGGATGTGGAAAAGCGTCTGTGCCAGTCTAGACGCGCTTTGGCGCAAGAAAGCCCCGATCGCCGTTTTAGCCATCGGGGCTTTTTTGCGCAAAACAAATCTCAGCTGTCTACACTGGCCCTTTTGTGCAAAAGTTTTGCACAAAAGGGACTTTTGCCCAAACGGGAGCAGCATAGTATTTCCGCAAAAAGCACTGATTTCATACAGTAGGAAGTCAGTACTTTTGCGGAAATTCAAGCGGACAGTGTAGACAGCTGGCAAGTTTTTGCGGAAAAGCAGCTGATTTTGCGGAAAAACTTGCCAGTGTAGACACAGCCCCTGTTCTTGCCAGTGAATGAGGGATTATGAAGGGTCAGCCAGGAGATGCCGCAAATCAGAGGGAAGTTTTATGCAGGGATTGAATCATGCTGAATCACAATGTTTCTTGGTGCCCCTGGATCACAGCTTCCTAGAGAACTTTTGTATTCTTCGTTACTGGACATAAAGACAGAGCAATCCCATCAATCATTTCTATTAGTTCTGGAGTGGGCTTGTGTTGCAAAGGAATCTGCAGGCCCCAGACTGCCGCTACCTGCCAATCTGATAGCTTTCTTTGATAGGTTAACAAGTCTTGTGGATAAGGAAGAAGTGGTGGACGTGATCTATCAGGGATGGTCTTGAAGGTGCTTGGTCCTGCCTTGAGGGCAGAGGACTGGGCTGGATGATCTCTTGAGGTCCCTTCCACTCCTAGTATTCTATGATTCTACGACATCTATAAATTGTTGGTCACTCCTCAATTGATGAAGGCCTGTTGAATGGGAGTACGTTGGAGCTCCCTGGGATGCATAGCTGGATAGGTACCTACAAGTGGGAAGCCCCCAAATGCAGCTCATTGTTTGTGCCAACCTGGACTGAGGTGCAGGGAAAATTTTCTCTCATAGAAAGAAAATTTCCTTTTACTGAACTGGAGACAAGTCATTTCCCAGGTTCTTGGGGCTCGTGGAGGACAGACAGAAATAGTGTAGTCAGGATCACTGCAGCGGAAGCACAGCTGGTGCCCAAAGAATTGTTCCTTTTTTTAAGTAGCCATATGTCAATGAGTCAGATACGGCTCTATTGGTTCAATAAGTGGAACGTATGTCAAGGAATCAGTATGTGGAAAAGGAGGTTTCAGCAGCCCCACTTCATTCCCCTAATTATCCATATGGAGAGTCAGATCAATTAAAGTGTCTGTGGGTGTGTCTGTGTGGACCACTTCATCTTTGATCTCTTCCCACACATCCCACCAGAATTGGTACTGCTGTGTTGCCTCCTTCCACCTTGTGTTCACAGTGAGATGGCAGAAACATGCTGCATAGGAAGCAACAGTACCCAGCCCGTACAGTTTCCTTAGAGTGGCCTCAGCCAGACATGAATGATGTGAGTCTTCAGAGATTGCAGACACAGGCTGGAGGAAGGCATTCTAATTTGACACCACTGAGCTGTTACCCACCAGCAAGGGGGAGGCCAGCCCAATGCCTGCCCTGTCAACTAGTTAATTATTAAATCTGTATTGGCTAGGTCAGAGGCATAGGCCTGGGGATGCAACAAGAACTGAAAGTGGCATTGGTTCCTGTAGCCCCAGAATTACTGTAGACTCTCATTGAATCGTTCTGGAAGAGGTATCATCAGTGTTCCCTCTAAGCAGGGCTGGATTAAGCGGGGGGCTAGCTGGGCAGCTGCCTGGGGCGCCAACCATTGGGGGGCGCCTGATGGCAGCTGTAAGGGGTGCTGCGCGCCCGGCCATGCAGCGCCCCTTAGAGCTGCCATCAGGCGCTACGCAATCCTGGGGCTCAGGAATGGCTTGAGCTGGCCCTGCCTCTAAGTTGTGCAGTAGCACAGCTTCACAGGTGATTAATCATCCCCACCTACTCAGTCAGCTGGGTGCATGGAGCCCTGAGCCTTTGGCTGGTCCAGGCTAATTAATCACCTGTGAAGCTGTGCTGCCTTGCAGCTTAGAGGTCTTTCTTCAGGACGGGCTGCACCCAAAATGCAGTGTTGGCTTACTTGTTTCCTCAACAGCTGGTTCTTTGAGGTCTGCTCCATAACTTCAGAGATGGGCAGCTCAGGTGAGTCCAGTGCCTCTGGAGGCAGTGGTTGACCTGCTGGGTCCATTCCTCTCACACTGTGCCTACTCTCTTCACCATTACTATATGGTCTGTACAAACTGTCAGGACTGGGACATAGATGACCAGATGTAGTGGTCAGTGTAAAGTCCCTAAGCCAGTCAGAATGCAGAACCAAAAGGTTCTGGTCAGAGCTGAGGTCAGGAACCAAGTCAGATACCAGGAATCAGGCCAGGTCAAGAAGCCAGGAGGTCAGGGTTAGGTGATGAGCAAGAGATCAGAAACCATGAGCCTAATGCTAAGAACTAGATCAGAACCAGGAGACGCATTGATGCATTGGATAAGCAGTCCCAAACAGGCTGAGTACAGTTTTAGGGACATCATGCTCCTGCTTCTAACTTGAAAAGGAGGAGCACTGTCAGGAACACTGGTGTTCTATTAATCAGGATCCCTGGTTAATGTGAACGGTTCTTCAAGGAGTCCCAGTTCTAGCTCATGCCAGCAAGGAGATTTGGGTATGTGGAACTGGATATGAGACTTTCAGGTTATGGCAGTGGGCCCTGATCTTGGTCTTATTGAACTCAGTGAAAACTCTCACTGAGTTTGATAGTCAAAGATCCCCACCCAGTAATTCCTGCATCAAACCTATTTCTTTTTTAATCCTTTAATATGTTACATTGATTTTGGATAGCACTATTTCTTTTTGTCAAAATGTCATTGGTAACTAGGTAAAATGCTTTACAACAGGGTCAGCAACCTTTCAGAGGTGGAGTGCTGAGATTTGACTTATTCCGAGTGCCAGTGGTACTTTTAAAATTCAATACTAGTTCTACTTACAGCAGCTTCATTAATACATAAATTAAGATGCAGATCTTACCTGTTAGTGCAAGGATCATCGACCTTTCAGAAGTGGTGTACCAAGATTTAACTTATTCACAGATCTGTGTGCTGGGCGAAGACAAGGATAGGGCAGGCAAGGGCAGACTGGATATGACCTTATTTTCTGAACCAGCTGCAACGAGGGAGAATGGTTTAATTTAAATTATGAAACAGATTGGCTATGTCTAGACTGGCATGATTTTGCGGAAATACTTTTAACGGAAAAGTTTTTCCGTTAAAAGTATTTCCGCAAAAGAGCGTCTAGATTGGCACGGACGCCTTTGCGCAAAAGCACTTTTTGCGGAAAAGCGTCCCTGCCAGTGTAAACGCGCTTTTGCGCAAGAAAGCCCCGATCGCCGTTTTAGCCATCAGGGCTTTTTTGCGCAAAACAAATGTCAGCTGTCTACACTGGCCCTTTTGCGCAAAAGTTTTGCGCAAAAGGGACTTTTGCCCGAACGGGAAGGGCAAAGTATTTCCGCAAGAAGCACTGATTTCATACATTAGGAAGTCAGTGCTTTTGCGGAAATTCAAGCGGCCAGTGTAGACAGCTGGCAAGTTTTTGCGGAAAAGCAGCTGGCCAGTCTAGACACAGCCATTGTGTTTTAACTTTCTCATGTTAGTTTATCAAACTTCATTTTAAATAAAATAAAAGATGTTTATTTAAAACTAACAATTTCTGTTTTCTTTATTTATGGCAGGGCTGGGGAACCTTTTTTGGGTCAGGTAGTAACTGACCCACAGAAAATATCAGTCGGGGATCACACAAGTGAGAAGCAAAAAACCTTCTCCAACCCCCACCCTCATCGATGTGGCTCCCAACTGAGACACCACACTTCTCTGGTGTTCCCGCTCCATGGGGAAGGGGAAAGGGAAGGGACAGGGAGGACTGAGGTTCGGGGCTTCCCATAGGCTAGATTTGCTTTTCTGAGGAATGTTATAGACCCCCTTAGGTTCTAAGGTGGGGACAAAAATAAGGGGTTCAGTGTGTGGGATAGGGCTGCCAGTGAGTGGAATAGGGATGGGGGGTGCAGGATCTGGGCAGGAAGTGTGATGTAGGAGGGGGGTGAGGGTGCAGGGTCTGGGTGGGTGGTAGGGTGCAAAAATAGGCTGGGAGTAGGGTGTCTGGCCAGGGAGAGGGGACAGGAGCAGGCTGGGGGCAGAAGCAACCAGACTGTCTGGCCAGGAGAAGGGGGATAACTGAGGGAATGGGGGTCCGGGCATGAGAAGGTGGGGGGGCACTCACTTGTTTTCACATTGCGTGGCAGGCAGGCACAATGCAGTGAGGGAGGCTGCAGTGCAGAGTCACTAGCTTGCACAGCAGCCACCGGCACAGGTGAGAGCCAAGCAGGGGTCACCCAGCACCTTGCCTGGTCCCTCGGGGCTGCTGGAGGGCCAGGGCAGCAGGTGCAGTGCCTTCTGGTGCAGGCTCTTGGCCAGCTCCTGCAGCCCTTCAAGCCACAGGCGAGCCAGCTGGCTGGCAGCAGCAGTAGAGGCCTCCAGGGCCTTAGCCATGTGGCCGGTGTGGGCCAGTCTGTCCCCCTAGTGCAGGCAGAAGCCCTGTTCAGGCTGTGGCAGCTGGACCAGCTGCGAACCGTTTGGCTCCATGATGCCTGCTCCGCTCGCCAGCAACTCCAAGGTGCAAAGATCCCCCGGACAGCAGTGGCCTCAAAGAGGCAGCGCTGCCAGACATGGGGTCCCGCATGGCAGAAGCAGTCCTGTGTGGGGAAGAAGGAGGCTGTGCAGAGTGGTGGAGTAGGAGGTGGCAGGGACTTGCCCACAGCAGTGCACATCACAGCCAGCTCAGGGGTACCTCCGAGCGCAGAGCCGCTGTGCATGCAGCCTAACCTGCTGCTAGGGTAGGGAAAGGGCGCTGGCAGCTTAGGCTGCACGTGCTGCTTAAAATCAGCTTGTGTGCCGCTCATGGCATGCATGCCGGGGTTGCCGACCCCTGCTTTACAAGAATCTACATATATTTTGTCAACAGAAACACCTTTATCAATCAGAGTTGTGATCTAATTAAAAAAAAATCAAATGTGTCTGACAAGATCTACTTTCCCATAAGCCAGTGACTGGCATTATGCTGCAGCCCTTTCATTCTTTACTCGTTGCATCCATACCTTCCTTTCCATGATTTTACAATGAGTTAATGTTAGAGACTAATCAGCCTTACTCATTTATGCATTTTACTACCACTCACATATTTACTCTCATTTATTCCTTTTCTGGCTTGAGTTTTTTCCTGTCCTTAAGAACTTCTCTGATATTTCAAGATCTGTTTAAAACCAACATTCAGTGCTCCTGGGGCAATTCTTTTAATACTATTGGGTGCCAGTTATCTAGTCCTACAATTTTAAAAATATTTAACTTTGATGGTTGCTATTTAACAATAGGTGCTTTTTAATAGTGTGTGTATGCATTTAAATGTAGATTGACAGTCAAATATTAAACCAAATTCAGATTCAATAAAGATGCTATAAATAAACCACTTCCCACTCAGCTAGACACCTAGATCTATTTACATCCACTTGCTGATGTGTTAAGGGAGTCTAATTATGTTCTTTGAATCTTACTTTTTAAGTAGTGAGAATGCAGGTAGTATTCCTCTTGCTGGCTGATTCGAACCATGAAGTGTGCTCCGGGACGCGTTAGTTCGAATCAAACCCTTGGTTCGAACTAACATTACTCCTCAAAAAATGAGGAGCAGAATAGCGCACGGGCAAGATTATGCTAATGAAGCGCAGGATATTTAAATCTCCGCTTCATTAGCAATTTCGGTCAGCTACATTTGCATCCCTAGCTCGAACTAGGGAGCAAGTGTAGAGGTACTCTGAGGGAATCATAAGTGCTACTTGTGGTAGCAGTTTGGGTGATGAGGATACCTGTGCATTAAGTAACTATGGTAAGACCAAATCATTTTGCAATAAACTATCAGATTATGACAACTTTCTTATAAATTTTGGTGGTGGTAAGTGCATGAAAACTGTAGTACGCTATGAAGTTCAATTGGCAGGTGTTAACACTGGCCACATGCGAGTTGCCAAAGAAACTTATGAGTCAAATTCTAGAAGTTTTTATGATGGGGTAGGTGGGAAATACATGTCTGCTTTTAGTCCAGATCCTTTGTTTGACTGCAGTAGCTGGTGAGAAATCATGTCCCCAGTTTTCAAAACAGAGATTTGGGATTAAACATGGCCATTTATAATTCAACCTAATTTTAGTTTGGTATTCATATCTATGAAAAATGCACTGGATATACATACATATACACACACTTCATTTGCTAAATGATCCAGCTCATATCTACCATTGTTACTCTTTTAAGCTTAATTCAAATCTTCTTTTCCTATTTTTGTACATTGCCCTTTGCTAGTGTTAAGCTCTGTAAACAAAAAAAAATTGTTTTTACCTTTTATGCCTTAATCCTTTATTTGAGCTAACAATGGTAATACACAATGGATAAAGATGAGAAATAAAAATCTAACACGGCTGTCTTTGAAATACACTAGTCATTATCTAAAGGGGATATTTCCCTTACTCTGATAAACTTAAAGCTAGAAATAATTTTGTAGCATAAAAAGCCTAAATTATTTTACCTAGTATTGAAAAGATCTACCAAACAGCATTGTCATCAGCTGCTTAGTTGAGACAGAGGCATAAAAGAAAATCTTTACCAACACTAAACAAACTTTGACATTTAATATATACATCTCTATGAATTAGTGCTGACTGACCCATTGCCAAAATACCTGTTACTTCCTAGAGATGTTGAAGAATGAATTATTTAAACTGCAAACTTTAAAGCATGGAGTGTGGCCAGAAGAAAATGCCACGATTTGCTCGCTACAACAGATCCAGTTGGTTAAAAACTGTGGTGTGCTGTTAAACTGCAAATTTACATTCACAAAGCTAATAAAAAACACAGCACACAGGCATTGGGTTTTACAAATTTTATTTCTAGACTTTAGTTCTTTTGCTGGAAACTTGTCCGTTACAGGTCTGTTGGTGACAATGTGCATTTCAGACCAGTGATGCCAATAAGTACAATATAAAAATGTACAAATCTGAATTGCTTGCTTACTATAGATTGTTATAATAATGTGACAAATAAAGCATCTCTGTTGGCACATGAACCTGCTTATCAGGATTTGGCCTTTTAATACATCCATATTTAAAGAAATTTGCAGTACACACTGCCACTCAGTGTAACACATATAACCAACAACCACTAATGCAATAATCATGTTTGGTTCAGAGACACAGAGATGCCACAAACAGAAGTGTTCATGAGGTAAGCAGTAAGAAATGTTCCTGAAATTTGGACAGAATGTATCCAGTCCTCCTGGGTCCTGCGACTGCTAGTAGCATTGCAATGCTTTATGTATACACTATGTAGGATCTTAACTGCGTTTGCCCTCAAAATGAGTTCTAATTCTGTTTTGGTTTAGCAGCATACAGGCAACAGCTAGATTATTCTTCAGCATACAACTCTGTTAGCTGGCTTATTTATGAGATTTACAGGCTTTTTTTAAATTAGCATTCTGCTATAATTAACAAAAAAACAAAACAAAACACCCTAGTATATTATAACAGATTAAACACACAAAATACTTAGAGTTCCAGAAGATAACCTATCATACCAAATGATGAGTCCCAGCTGATGGGAAACAACAAATAGCATATAAGAGTTATATTATAATGCACCTTTCATATATCAATGTGGCTAATAACACATCTTAAAACTACTATGATAATAAACCCCAGATCAGACAAAGAATCCAGCTTTATAAAACGCATAACAAAAAACTGACATTACTTGATCTTCTGAAATGTCTGCTGTTTTTAAATTAATGCAACCTAGTTGCGAATCGCGAGACCCATTCAGAATAATGTTCAATGCATTTCAGTTTGCAGCAGAACTATGAGGCACTGTATACGAACATTAAAACCTGGTCTAAACATGGTTAACTGAAGTATGAGGTATTGTGAAACAGGAACCTTTTTGGAATAGAGCAGTAATCACATTAAGTAAAAATTGATCACATAAAAAAAATCTACAAAAAATGATGTCAATAATATAATTTTCTATGAGAAAATTAAAACCTATAACATGGCAGTATATGACATTGTATAACAACAAAAAAACAAAAACAAAAAACTGATCCATAAAATAGCAGCAAAACACAATGACAAAGATACAGAAAGCAATGTTAATTTTTTTTCAAACCATGCTGGGAATTTATCCATAGCAGCTCAATAAAAATGGAGGTTCCACTCCTTTTTTTTTTCTTTTTTTTCCTTTCTTTTCTTTTTTAATTTTTTTTTTTTTTACAATCAACACCTTAGCGGCAGTTTTCTCACATACATTTCACCATCACATTCTCCTCGAGCATCAACTTCAACAGCTATGTCCACGTCCCTTCAGCTACTTTCTAAAATAATAATAAAAAGATACATAGCCAAGATGTGCAAATTTTCTATTTGTAGCTAAATAAAAAGAAAAAAAAAACCTGGGGGATATATTGGAATAAGAACTCCTTTCAAGTACACCAAATCTATTCTTTTTTAACTATGGCGTTTCTGATGGTTAGTTTTTGGAAATGTCTAAGAAGGGGCCAAATATACTGGTTTTGAAAAGAGTGCCCTTTTTTCCTTAATAAGCTGTGTTAAAACTGCAACATCAAGGGTAGAAAGATTTTTTTTTTAATCAAGGGGCGATTGCATTATTTTACAAATCATACTGGCCTTATGAACATCCTCTGCAATAAATATTCTTTTTAGCCTTAACTATAAATTATATATTTTAGTGTTTAAAAACCTTCAGTTGTAAAACATCTAGAGACAATCCTTAAACTATGTGTCCTATATGTGAACCTTTAAGGCCCCTAATTTACAAATGTGAATTGGCACCAAAGGATTTCTAAACTTCAACTTTTCTATAGAAAAGGATAGGAAGATATCCTGGCAATTTGTGAATGCAATTTCTCTCACTGAAACACAACCTTCGAAAAAAAATCACCTTTCCTCTAACACCATAGTTAAATGCACTTGCTTTGCAATTCAAAGTTTGCACACAAGCACTTATATATTTCCAAACCATTCCATTTAAAAAAAAATTCCCACAATAAAAGAATGTATTTCCTATATCTAATGGACTGAAAGTGCTTTGAATGGAATGGTTTTAGAATATTTTTAAAAAAAAAAAAAGACTAGGCTGTGGATTGAACCTGACCATAATGAGGCTGAATATCTGTTGGGTCAGACCAGCATTTTATACACAGGTAACTACAAAAATATGAAGATTACAAAAATATAATATATTATGTCAATATTTCGGTTTCTCTTTATAATAGAGTATCGTATGAGTAGTACATTGGGCCTTCCCCGACAATGCTAAGCTGGAACCCTACAAAAGCCTTATGCGCAGGCAATCCACAGGTACAAAAGATTAACATATAATAATGCTGTATACTAAAATACACTAACTAATGGGTTATGTTAACCATTTATAAGGTGAAGAGGATAAAAACCTAAGGAAATAAAATAAACATTTACAGATGAATTATAAAGTGACTAAATGCATAAGCAAGCAAGATACAGAAAAGCCTAGAACTGCGTTAAAGCTATGCTTTTTATAGGAAAAAAAACAGAGAATATGTCATTTTCTATTTTAAAAAACCCTCTTCTACTTTAAAAATGGTTCGTTGGTTGGTTTTGTTTGTTTTATATGTAAGAAATGAAATCTAATACCTCCCCTGGAGACATTGTGTGTGTTAATGCCTATTTTTACAACATACAGACAAGAACACTTTAATATAAAAACTAGTTGATTATTATTGTATAAAATCCTCTATTTTTTGTAGCACAAACCCCTTGAGGTCATGCCAATATTATTTTTCTTTTTTTTTAAGACAGTTTTGGGGTATTTTTGTTTGTTTGAAGTCACAGATGGAAGGGAGAAAGAGCAAGGAAAAAATAACAAGAGTGAAGTTTTCCCTTCTGGTATAAAAATGTCCTGGAGAAAAGGGCTTCTGGGGGAAGAGATCCTGATGCTGATTCCTTCTCAGATGCCCCTTTTTTATTTGCTCAGATTGCCAAAAAAAAAAAAAAAGAAAAAAAAAAAAGAAAAAAAAAAAGATTTGGAGAAGTCCACTTAAATGTTTACGTCTCGGACATCGGTGGGTGTGCAGGAAAGGTCTGCTTCATCCTCAACAGTCTTTGTTTCTGAAGATATGTTGTGTTGCTGTGCCTGGCGTAGACTGGATTCGAGGAGGGATTCAATCTGTTCTTGGCAAGCTCGTAAACAATCCTAGAGAAGATTAAAGAGGAGGGGGAACACAAACCTTTAGAAAATAATATAAAAACCATATTCTAAATGCCATTTTTTTTAAAAAGCAAATAAAAATATAACATCATTTATATGGGGGTGAGGCGGGATGATGACTGAGTAGCTCAAGAGGTTGGGCTGTAAGTTATTGAGTTGAAACCACTGCAGTTCAGCAACTAAATTTTAGCAGATTATGTCGAATGAGAGTGTAGTCACAGTTTATCTCCAAGTGGAATAAATGTACATCTCAACAAATTGCTACAACAGCTAATCCTAACTGGCCCAATGTTGTCAGTCTCTCAGAGAAACCAATGACTGAATAGGCCGTGGAGACTAAACTATAATGTCATCCCTAGTAATGGTGCTTCCAGCTCTAAAGTCACATTGGTGGGACAGTGCATTGAACCTTATGTTACTTCGGCCTCTGCTGTAAGTATTCTGTAGATAAACAGAGAGCTCTGTCTCCAAGGCTATCAATCTGGCATCTTTCATGAGCATTGTTTCATGCACCAAGTTTTTTGAAAAATCCTAATAGCCTCATTCGGGTCTCATAGCAGTATGACTCTGGAGTTACTATTTTGCAGTCAGTGCAGTTATCAGACATATAACGGGTGAGGCCCAAGACTGTAATGCCATATAATTTCTACCTTTAGGACAGAAATGCCTTGGCACTACAATCCATAAGTCATGTAATAAACAATGGCTGCCCAGCTAAGGAATGGCTAAATGTTGTTGAAAAGAGATTTTCAGATGAAAGATACTCCATAGATGCAAAATATTAGTCACTAATATTATGATTATATTCAGCAATGGCCAGATCAGGTTAGCTAATTGATTAGTAACTCTAAAAGCATCTGAACAAAAAATGCAGCACTGCATAAGACCAACCTGGAATGCAGGTCTTTCACAGCCTACCATCAGTCAGTAACCTCATGGCAGTGATTTTAGAAAACTCTGCTAACCTTTTAACTTGCTATTGCACTCACTGTCACAGACACCATGTAAAAGTGAGACCATTCTCTTTTCAGAGCTCCTAGCTAAATATGAGCTAGATCCTGCTAAGTACTGAGTGTCTTTTGTCTCCAGGAAGGTGCCAAGCATTCTCCACTCCTGTTGACTTCCATGGAAATTAAGAACGCAAACGTCTCACAGGTTCAAATTTCATATGAATAAAAGAACCACTCCTGTCACCCGCCCAGCCTCAAAGTATGTACAGTTAGGAATTGGCACATCAAGCATATGAAATTGATTTATTCACAAAAAGCTGTTAGAGCTTCAATTTTATCTTCTAGTAAATGCAGGGTTAGATATTCTTAAGTGCCATACACATCCATTGCATGGGCATAGATCTTAGATGCCTTAAATAGGCAAAACAATTACACAGCATATTGCCAAAATTCCCCAGCTTGTTGTTTACTCATATCTTTATAACAAACATTGTGAGCTTTTCTCAGCATATTTAACTTTGTGTATTAAAGACTTTGAAGTTTTCTTTTAGTATTGCCTTTTCTGATTTAACCTATGACATGCGTTAGCCCTTGCGGTGAACCCAGTCTTCCATGATAAATTGCCGTCAAAAGTGTTAGGATGTGCATGACTGAGAATGAATGTTGTTTTCCTGAGAGGGTGACCTGCCTGCTGTTTTCTTTATCTCCCAGTTTCAATTCTGCCTTCATTCAGAGGCTTCTTGTGTGATCTACCAGCTTTTCACTGATTCCACTATCACAAGAACCTTCTCTGCCACCAATAAGGGCACATGGCATCTGGGGTAAAATAAGATTAGAAACCCAAGCAAACAATTCTCTGCAAGTCCTTTCTGAGAGAGGGAGGTTAATCCTACCTCTAAGCAGATCAGACCATCAGTTACAGCTCACTGAAAACACATAACCTATGACCTTTTCTAGTTTAAACCCTAGTGTAATATTTCCTCTTGACAGAGACCCACAGTATTTTAAATGACAAAAAGAAATGCCTCATATCCTAAAGTCATCATGCCTTTGACTCCTACATACCTCAGGCCTTCCCTGTGAGATCTCTAACAAGACTCTCCAAGATATGACAGATCATTTTTGACTTCCGATCTCACGGGACCCCCATTTTAACTCCTGATTGCATGCATGCCATCCATGACACACATAAATAGGTACATAGAAATAGAAAGTAAATATAGTTTCTTTTTTTGATTCCAGAAAGTTCAGGCTTTTTCAGGTTGACTCAGCCATAACTAGGCGGCAAGGTTCTCACTGAAAGCTCTTGTACAGTTGTTTCAGGGCAATTCCAACCCAGGCTGTTTTTGGAAACATCAAGTGTTTGAACACTGAAAACTGAAATGTGAACTAGTTTTGCTCATAAAATTAAACAAGGAATGAATACATTTTGTAAACAGCTTGGGAAGGCATTCTATAAACTATTATTTTTTTTCCTTTCGGGTAGTTTAAAGGTGTTCTTTTGATCACAGAAATGAATCTTCAATCTGAGACTGGAGGAGTAGATTGAGTTATGAGTGTATACTGTTAAATACTATACAATCTTTACAGCTTACTGTAAACCAGCTTTCTGCTAAGCTGCAATTTAATAAACAAGGTGGTGGTTGAACAAATTTGTTTTTGTTCAAATTATGTTTCAGGTAAATATTAAATGAACTTATTCTGCAAGTTCATATATTAAATTCAAATATTAAATGAATTTATTCTGCAAGAATAAAGTTCTCAAAAATGCTACATACAAAGTAGAAAACTTATATCATACATTTTCATCATTAGCATAACATCATTGACATCCCAGTGTTACACTTAAAATTTTATTTTTCCATTCTACTCATAGCTTCTGAATACTAGAAGCAAATAAACTTGTGTGCTAGTCTGATAACTTCTCCCAACGACTTTTCTGCTTCACTACCCAAATTTTCAATGCCCACAGTTTGCTCAAGGTCATAAGCCCTTCCTGGATTAATTAAGCTTTTCAGTGGAAAAAAAAGGCCTACTAACTGATGTGGTCAGATACCTTTATTTAACATGCACACTAGACATGATCAGATTGAAATTCAGTCCATCATAAGATTTAGGGTCATATCTAAAGAAAACAAACAACAACAACAAATCTATTTGGAAATCCTTTGTTATTTCCTGGCTCATTAAAAATAATAGACACATGTCTGAAGGTGTCTCTGGTGTGGGCAGGCAAGAGAAGCAAATTCCATTGCATTAACAGACAGCATGGAAACCCAATCTAATCTAGTTTAGCAAATTTCTGGCCTGGAAATGAATGTCAGGCAAAATTCAATCCATTTGGATGATGGGGTCAGTAACAGAATGATGGAAGACAGCCCAAGACTTCTAATTGTGATTATCTGACTTCTAATTACCACTGATCAAAGGCAAAATGGGAAACTGGACTCTTACCAACATAAACACTAACCATAAAAGAATTTCAATCAGGTGATATTGATTTTACTTTAGACTCAACTTTCTTGAGATGAAGGTAAAAAGTATCACTACAAAAACTGAAATCTAACAGCCCAGCTGCTCCAGCTTGCAAATAACTCAGGAAAAGTGTTAACCATTTTGTCAAAATGCATCAGTCTAATAAATATTTCCAAACAATTGATTCCACGTGATATTAAATGTATCGCAATATGTGTCATCACTTGTGGATCAACGATCCAAGCAAAGTTATTAAGACAATTTTTAAGATCAGGTCTAGTGTTTGATACATTAATTCATATATTTTTTATAAGAAATGTGCAGTAAGCTTCTAGGAATGGAATCCCTCTTTGTAAAAAATCAAGTAATTGTTAAATTCACAGAATAATTATAGCAGAGGGGATTGCACCTTTATTATAAACATGGGAACAGAAAGCATGTTAATACCGAAGACCAAGAAAGAAACAATAAAAATGTAGGTGATCTTTTCTTTTTGAGGTGCCTTAAACAAATTTACACATAACTGTGTGATATTTCTTATTTTAGCAATGTAAAAACCTTATGTCTAACAATGAAAAAAGTTTCCTTCCCACACATCTTAAAAGTCTTCCTTCTAATTCAGTTTTGCCTTGCAAATTACTTATTAATAATAAAACTCAATACCCAAAGTGATTTTACATCTAATTTAAACTATCTCCTATTTCAAACACCTTCAGTGACCAAGTCAAATCATGTAAGGGAATATTGCAGTTCTACTAGTTACGGAGCTCTGTGATGTGATAAAATCTAATTCCTGATTATATATCAGAAAAAAATTAAATAATATTTTCTTTTAAATCAGATATTCACTATCAGTGCTAATAGCAGGCAGCTTACTTGTATGTGATTCAAGTTTCTTGAATTGAATGGAGTTCAAGCATACACACACATAAGCACCTACATTGTCCTAACAAATTAGCCAGAGTATTATGCGTATATTCCACTCCAGCAATGTGATACTTAAAGCATCTTTTTTCCATTTCTTAAGTGCAGTACCTAGTGTATTTCACATTTCAGCACTACTAAATTCTGTTCCTATTAATACTAAGGGCAAAAAAATCTGCTGAACCGAGTGGTGTAGAATCTTGAAATAATTAGGGTAGGCAGATAATAAGGAGCAGTGACATATATGTCTGTGTTGGTGTCACCTAAATTCTATCAAAATACTACAAAAATATTCCCATATTTGGGAACCAACCCTTATAATGCTTTCAAAGAAAAGTATTTTACTAACAATCATTTCAATTCTATGTATCATAGCCCCTTAGTTATCATAGACACTATAGTTGTTTTGGTGTTAGCATGATTATATATCTTCAGTCTCAGTGGGGTAGCCATGTTAGCCTGTAACCTTAAAAACAATGAGTTGGATAGGAAGATGATGTCTGGATATTTGCAAGTTTGCATTTTTTTACTCCACTCAAGGTTATCTGAAGAAATGGATTTTGCCCATGAAAGCTCATGATATGATATATATTTTTGTTAGACTCTAAGGTGCCACAGGACTATTCATTGTTTTTATATAGTTTTTGATCACATAACATGAAGGGTTTAACAGCATCTCAAAGATTCTGTTTCAAACCACAGGGTTGTCTTTATTTGACTCATTGTTCACTGCTTGGAGACCTCACAAGAACCTTTTTAAAGCATCTATTTATTGGTCTTCCACATTGTTACAAAACAAAGCTAAACTCTGCCCCAACTTCACACACCATTATGACATGGATCATTGATTTTAGGTCTTCCTTGTAGGCTCCCTTCCTGGCCCATTCACTCATGAAAGGTTTATTGCTTACTAGTTACTGATGTGCATCTCCTGGAAGCTGCAGGGCAAAAGGAGAGTCCTGTGAGGACCATCTACCTTGTCAGAATGTCATGGGACAAACATTTGTTCCGAAAGGGAATTCAATACCAGCTACTGTGCAGATCTAGCACGTAATAAACCAAATTAGATAATTAGATAAATGCCCTTTAAAAAAAGGCATTTCACACCACTTGGCACAATGAAGGGACTCAGGAGTGGTCAACAATAAGGTCAGAGATACCATGAGGTGTATTTATTGCAATCTTAGTAACTATTTCCTTGTTTTATTTTAAAGGTTTTGTTCTATATAGACGCTGGTTTAATAACTTACACACACCAAATACAGCCTCAGCAACTGTTCTAAACCAATTTAAGAGTTTCCTTTGCTTTGCTGATGTCTGTTTTAGGAAAATTAGAACTGGTCATGGTGTTTATATCAATGAACTGCAGTAACATAATGTCTTATTACTCTATATAAGGATGACTAATAGTCACCGGGAAGAACAAAAGAGAATACATTTTAAAACCCACTTCCAGGCATTACTTTGATCAGAGTTTAACTGTCAAATCATAAGCTACAGTTAGGCACTCATAAAACTCTAAGATAGAGAGACTGAAAGAATCACTTACCGGGTCACATTTGATAACCTGTGATAGGAAATGTGTCAGACATTGATAGGAGAGGAAAGTGTTATTGTTTCCCAGGTGAAGGCCTTGCACAGCTGCTACCACACTCCCAGCTGCGATCATAGAAGGTGGGTTTGAAATAAATTTGACGTCTGTTTAAAGAGAGAAGGAAAAAAAGAAAGAGAATTGATTTCTTTAGGACGAGCTTGCTTGTCTCCCCTAAGGAGCAGATATAATTGCAAAATAACAAGTCTTATGAGACTATAGGAATATAAACAAAGATTCTTCCTAATGTAACTTAACAACATAGGCAATTATGGTGCCCAATCCCACAAGCACTTATGCACATGAATAACTTTACCTGTGTGAGAAACTCTTTTTATAGAGAGGCCTGAAAGACTAATCATTCCTTTGAGGGATTTTTAGGATATTAGGCTCTTATCTTGCAACACATATAAATATATTGTATTCCAGTGAACAATTCCATTTAAATCAACAGGATTACTCACACAAGTAAACCTATTCACATTTTAAAACTTTTGCCAAATCAGATGCTCTATGTGATATATAAGCTGCCTCTGAATCACATACCATTTAAAATATAAACCTTTACAATTATATTAGAAATAGAGAAATGTGTAACTTGAATGTAAAACAAAAGCAAAAACAAACACCAGAGATTGAGACCACTTAAACCTGTCAGTAGGTGAATATTCCATATTTAAATTAAGGCTTTGTCTTAAAAATGCTTTGTCTCAACCTAGTCTCTTGTCAGTGGCTGCCATCTATCCTGGCAACAGGGATTTAATGTAAATGTGGCATAACTAAGTGACGGGGGTCCCAAGAATTGGCGGACAATCAGTTACATTCTGATGTGACACCATGCTGACAAGAGGCTGGGCCCCCTTCCAGACTGCATTGCTGTAGGTCTCTCTACAAAACCACTCCCATGATTCCTTGAGGGGCCTATCTCTGCCATTAGAATGTTATTCCCTTTTTTTTTTAATAAGGGCAAATAATGAGGCATAATCCACATTTTAATGCTAAGGCTCTTTCTGCTCTACAGGAATGTGTTTGATTTCATAGCAAGTGCACCCTGTACTAAAGTATTAGGAGGAAAAGAAGTGCGTGGGGTACTAGTAAATGTTAATTTTTTTTAGGGAGAAAAGGAAAATGACATCTTATTTACAATACTGTGAGATACATTCCTTCCTCTTTTAACAACTTCTCCCTGGCTGTATAAACATACACTATCTGTCAAACCCTTGAATTAAATCAAAGGCATGAAAAACGAAAGCAGGGAGGGCCCTATGGAACAACTTAAATATTAAATCATTCATCTCCTTTATTATGAATTAATAACTTTTGTGTAAAGGCTTTAACAGTAAAAGCATGACAGCTCTTTCTCTAGTATATAATAAATACATATCATTGTAAGTATTATAGGTACAGTTTGGGATTTATCTCTGACACTCTATCTATATCCCGGACCTGTTCCATACCCACCTTCCAAAGGGCAATTTGCCTAGAACTTTATGAAATTGAAGTGCCTTCAAAATTAAATGGATGTGATTAAGTATGGAAGGGTTTTTTGTGTGATATGCTGCCAGCTAAAAGCCAATCAGTTTCTAAACTCATGTCATATATGAGACATATTTGAAAAAAGGTCTAACTTACCTCTTCTTTGCCCCTCCCCCTTTTCCCCAACAGATCTGTAAATATATTCAGTTTGACTGTTGCCAATAAATGCATCCCATAGGCAGTATCTGATCTATCACTGATACGTTTTCTCAGGTACACTTAAAACTGAAAAGTCTTCTGTCAGTTTAAATAGGTCTGAAGATTTGATTCATCAAAATTTGGTTGTATACACGTGCCCAGTCACAGTGAATTACCTCCAATGTAGTTTCTGCTCTACAGGAAATGGCCCAAAATGGCCAAAATTATGCAAGTTTAATGAGTCCATTTAGGCAGTAGCAAGTTTGGGATTCCTATTTTCTTTTTTCTTTTAAAGGGAGCAATAAACAAGAACATGAATCCATAGTCCCACCCTTATTCTGTCCAAGGTGGAAAAGTAATAATGAAGTTTAAATGACCAGTTTGTGTCTGTCCCCATAACCACTCCAGACAAGCAGCATGGACTGTCTTTTTGTTGCAACTCAACAAGGAATTATTTGTGGCAGAGGCCACTAATTTCAGCATATTAATCAGGGGGCCCCTCTGGCCTGTAATTGGATGCCCCCAAGTGAAGAGTGTGGCATCATTGTCAGCCTCCATCGCCTCATCTTGCGCTATTGAGCGCTCAGGAACAAGGGGGCTTCGGTGAGATGAATTAGACCTGACACAGCCACAATGGGGAAGGGGGCCCCATCAATTGAAGCACACATCCCCAGTAGCCTATCTGAGACTTCATCCAAAAAGAATAAACAACTTCAGCGTTGTTAAAAAGAGAGAGAGGGAGAGGGAGAGAGAGAGAGAGGGAGAGAGAGAGGGGCGGGGGGGAAGAGGAGAGAGAAGAATGCCAGCCACCCTGAAGGGAGGACAAAGCAGGCATCTAGGCGCTGCAGAGCTTTAAAAAAATTCCTAACAAGGCGAGTCACCCCTTTTCCTTTTTAAATGGAGCAACAATTCCATCCGTCTGGAGAGCTGGGGGCTATGAATGAAAATCTTTTCATTGAGGCAAATCAAAACTGTGAACATAAATCACTTGCTGCAAGATGCAACAGGTTCCAACTGGTCACATACCTTGAGTCTCCCAATTTTATAAAGGCCAGAGAATAGAAGAATTGTAGCAAAGTTGTTTCAAAGCAGGGTCTTTCTTTCTTTCTCTCCACCAGGGATGAGGAAAGAAAGGAGAGAAGGAGAACAATAATCATAACATAAAGGGGCCTGTTATGTTTAGATAACCAGAGGGCCACAATAAAATGCTGAAGCACCCAATATTTGTTCCTTTTCATTGTTTTGCTTGTATAGAGCTGGAGCTTTTCCTTAACTCTGTCTTAACTTGGGCCAAAAAAAGGCCTGTTTCCTTTTGAGTTATCCCTGCCTTGCTTGGCCATACCAAAACCCCATTCATTAAGATCAATTATGTGTTAACTTCAAACAAGCCCTGGTTATTTTTTTTCTTTCCTTCTCTAACTTACCACAGCAAAATGCATCTTTTAGAGAAACTATATTTTAAAAACAAACAAATCCCCTTCTATTTGACAGACAACTGAGGAGGGAGGGTAAAGGGAATTGCACTCAACATCACCTTTCTATGTACGTTTTTCTATCAAGCGCAAATACACACACACATCTTCAAACACTTCCCCGTCTTCACTTGGTTACTTTTTTTTAAAGCTAGCAATTACTTTGCTGTGTCACTTCAAGTGATCTACCATTAGTTTAGGGCACATGTTGTATTTCAAGTAGCGCTCACAGAAGGCCTGACCCAAAGACCTCTGGAGTCAATTTCCCAGTGGCTTCCATGGGCTCTGGATCAGGCCCACAAAGTATTATCAGAAGTACAACAAGCTTGCAATCCATCTAGATTAGAGATGGCTAGAAAAAATATGACACAACCAAGAGTGAAGCTCAGATGCTTTTGAAGCCCCATGTTCTTCATCTTCATCCTGATTTCTATCTAGGTATCACTAGCCAACAAGGGAGTCATCAGATGAGACAAAATAACTTGGGTGTCCAAAAACTAAATAAAAACCCAAAGCTGGTCAGAAGCTCTGTTCAGCTCTCCTTACTCAGGAACTATTGCCAAGGGCTTCAATGGAATGCTGAATAGGGTACCCAATGTTGGTGATCTTCATGCTCTTTTTAAAAGCTCAGTAAAATTTTCTGAATGTGGTTCACATTCGCTGGTCCATTTTCCAGCTACCCATGTGGTATGAAGCATAGTGTTAAATATAGGCTCTGGATGTGCTTTCTAAAAGAACCATAACAACACTGACAGTAGATCAAAGTACTGGATTCTTAGCAAGGCTTCAACCTTTGAACTACTCTTGTTTTCATCATTATCACTGCCAGCACAACAACCTTGGTTAAACATCCCCATATCCAAAGGGGAAACTGGATAGCTAGAAACACCAGCTACAACTAACAATTCCGATGAGGCGAGCACATATTATAATTCACTGCAATCTCTTTGTCCCACTAGAATCTCTATCTAGGAGAATACATTTGATTTTCCACAAATGTTTCAAACCCTTTAAAAAACTATCTGGAGAGGTTCTAGCAGCACTCATATTAGGAACAGTGCATTTTCCAGCCAATCAAACTTGTGAGCTGTGGGCCATTCTGTAGTTACACCTAGGATAAAGGCAAGGCTGAAACCTGACAATAATTTGTATATTTATCTTCAGAGACTCTGGCTATTTCTCAGGGCCAGACACTTCAGTGGGCATGACTACATGAGGCCAATACATTCTTCTTCTTTTTTTAAATGCTTATTATATTGCTTGAAACTTTCTACCAAATCCATCCTTGGGGAAACAGCACTGAACACTAACTTGCATCAGGGATTAATTTGCCCTTTGACTTTAAATACACCCTAAGTTTTCAAGTATAAAGACATTTTTTTCAGACTGAATGATTTGCTATCATCATGCTCCTTTCACTTAATTATTTTTGGATATAATATTCATATACATAAAGGCAGTATTATTCATTGCCAGTGAGTTATTAGCATCAACAAGATCCTCAACATTTATTTTTTGAGATGCTACAGGCTTCTCTTCAAAGGAACATTTGCTTTGGCTGCCTTTGATTCCTTTTTCTTTTGCCACCTTTGGGTTTCTCTTGCCATGCTAAAGGAAATCACATGGAATAAGAATTTTAAAGAAAAAAAACCCAATCCTTTTAGAACCACCTTTGTCCTGCCAGCCCATCCACTCTTTCACATGAGAAGGGTGGTAAATGGAGATCATAAAGGCAGTGTTACTCTTCTGATCTCTTGCTCCCCATCTTAGTCCTGTTACGGTTCAATGAATAACCATGCATGTACTCACGCACACCATTTGTGCACGTGGAGTTTCAGGGAACTAGCACAAACACACATACACATAGTGCCCTTGAAACCAAAGATCAGGCCTCCGCAAACTTGGCCTGGGGAACAGTCAGTGTCTCTGGCTCCTCTAGAGTCCGCCCCTGCACATGCCTTCAGCAAAGCACGTGGCCAGCTGGGTGTGGACAGAAGACTCAGTCCCGTGCCAGAAAAGCCTCCGCACCATGTGCCCCTTCTGCAATCCACCATCTACCAGCATGGGAAATGGGGCAACTTGAATGAGGGAGATTTTAAACATGCCAGTGGAATACACTCACTTACAGTGCTAACCACATGCAAATTCTTCCTCCTAATGACTTTCAAAAATGCCTTAAAGTGAATCCACAAAGAGGAAGTCTCCCTCCAGGCCAGAGATTCTTTGGCAGGCCTACATATACACTGGAACAGGATCTAGTCATTCTTTGAGATCAGTTTATTAAATCACTTTCCAAGAAGAATTTTATATATTTACATTAAATTCAGAAGAGAGGCATTTGCTCAGAAACTTACCTTTTGCAAAGTAATCCACTTCTGCAAATGGGGGACAACACTCAGGGCTTACATTATCTGCACTGAGTGCTGTGAACTTGATGTATAGTAACTCTATGGGTAGTCTGAGGAGTTGGGGATAAGGGTGAGTGTTGGGTTAGGGGGACATCATGCCATTTTAGTGTGCAGGGCATACCTGTAGCGCACAGAGCCACAAAAGTCTGGGCATGTTTACGGATGATTTGCTTGGTGTCCTCAGCCACAGGCATTTTAGTAAGGAAATGTTCAATGAAATCATGAGGGGTCATTGCAGCCAGATTCCATTTCAGCTTATTCACCAGAAACAGCTCCATTTGCTACAAAAACAAAAAGGAGGGAAGGAGGGAAAGAAGGAAAATGGTTAGAAGCTCTGCTTACGGACAGCTTTGAAATGTAGCAATTGCTTCTGAAATAGTTTTGGTGAATTTGGTCTTTTTTCTTTTTCTTTTTTTTTACTGTATTCTGGAATCTTAACACACTGGCAATCTTTTTGAGGCACTGACTTCTGCATGAGGGGGAGACTGCAACTAAAATACTACTCTTGCTAACTAGTGGTGCTGTTAAGGATGACTACCAGCAGGAGAGTACCTAGGTGAGGATGCCTTTTTGCATGCAACTACTGGAAAGACTTATCCTCGCCCAGCTGCTTTGAAACGCTCCATTAATCAGTTAAGTTGCTGAACGGCACACATTCGGAACGCAAGAGGGCGCCAGCCACCCACGTTTTCCCCGCTGGACTGGACTTTCTCTTAGGGTGAGGTAATAATGAGAGTATTGGGGTGGGGGTTTTTTTTCATTCGAACAATCTAATTTAGTCTGCAGTCTCTGAGCGTTTGCACAAGCCCAGGCTAAGGAGCGCGTGGGATCCCTTCATGCCAACTCCCTTGGGTTGGGGGAGGGGGATGCACTCTCTGTGAGAGAGCCATGTAAGTTACATCTCCTGTCCCCATGTGCAAGTCAGGGAGTTAGCCTGGGAGCTGGAGCGGAACGAGCAATAATTCTACGGGGGTGAAATGCGCATAATACTTCAGCGTGGCGGCGTGGGGGGGGCGGGGGAGGCAGGCAGGGCAGATCTGAAGAACAAGCCTGACGATTTTCTCCGTCAGGCGGGCAGGCGGGCTTAGTTATGTTATTTAATTTTTTGTATGTATTTATCTTCCTCGCTCCTGCTCGTGCTTTTTTCTCCCCCCAGACGAAGGAAACATGAAATTACCAGTAACTCGTCGGGTCTAATAGAGTTATCGGTGTAAATGCACAGTTTTTCTGCGGTCAGAGGAATAGTTTCCTTCATTTTTGACGCCACAAACATGCAGGTAGCTCCCAGGAGTTGCAATCGGCTTTTCTTGAGGGGTTCAAACGATAAAAATCTGTCCAAATAATTCATAGCCAAGGGGAAAACCTCCTCTTCACATTTCTGCTCCTCGCAAACCTGGAAAGGGAGAGAGCTCGTTGAAACAACCAGTAATTGCATCCACTATTAAATCTAGTTATGCCTCCTTCCTCTCCCCCCCCCCCAAGCTTGAAGGGCAAGGCAGAGGATGGGGTTGACGGGGGAGAAATAAACTTCCCCAAAAGGAGAGGAGGGAAGACTTAAAAGAAACTGAAAGAGAAAGTCGCAAAAGGAGAAAGTGGGGAAATGTGGTGTGAAAAATCCGCAGGCGAGCTTTGGCAAAAATCTGGGTGCTCGCAGATCGGGAGCCGCTTTTTCTAAAAAAAGACAAATAAATTGCAAAGTGATGCGGGGGCCCAGCTGGGCACCCAGGGTTTTCTTTAATTATTATGATTATTATTTCTTATTTACTTGGGTGCAGCCGATCTTCTGCTTTGCTCGAGACACAAAGGTGGCGTCCGGAGCAGCCGCACCAGCCCCATTTCCCCAGACGTCATCTTTTCAAAAAATATTTAAAAATATTTAAAAAATCAGCCCGAGCTCCAAAAACGGCTGAAAACGACCCGGCGGGGGTCCTTTACCGATCCCCGTGCTGATGGGGCACCTAGGGGCGGTCAGGGAGATACCCCGAAATCAAACTCCCTCGGTCCCCCTCACCCTCTTCAGAAAAGCAACGTGCGACATTTCCTAGAGCAAGGGCAACGTGCTGCACTTTCAAAAATTAATTAAAAATAGATCGCAGGCGTCCAAGGCTTCGGAAAAGGCATGAAAATGTAACCCAGGCTCTCTAGATCCTGCTGGGGATGCCCTGGGACATGTCCTGCCAGAGGAGTGGGGCATTTGAACTGGATTTTGCCATGCGACCTTGCCGAAAGTTCCTGCAGCACAAGCATGTCTTTGAGGGGTGACCACAGCTCGCTCTCTGCTCTGAACAAAGAAACTTTCACCCTGCATTTCCCCCAGAAATGACAGAGCCCAACAGCCGATCCCCCTGACCACAGCCCTAGCAGGGACCCCCATTTCTGGGACGCCCCCAGCCCCCCTTGGCTCGCTCCTGGGGACTTGCTAATTTTCTAATTATTAATAAACACTTTTGCTTTGCAATAAAAGAACAAAGATGGCGCATAATACTGGCACGGGCAGCACTTGCATACGTGTACATCGATATTAATTTAAAATAAAATCCCAATAAAATAGCTGGCGAGGTTTAACTGCTGCCCGAAGACAAGAGTGGGGCCTCGGGGTGCCTGGGAAGTTGCTGTGTTCATCTGGGATCCCAGAGGAGGCGTCTTAAGGGGGCTTTTTCCAGCTGGGGCTGTGAAACTTTGTTTTCTCTGGCACCGAGTTCATTTGAAAAGGTTCAAGGGAGCCCCCCCGCCCCAGAATTTATTTTTGTTTTAGAGATGGGGGTGCGGAGCTTGCTTTCCCGCTATGGAAGGCACCTCATTGTTAAGAAGCAAATAGAAGATATGGGGATAAAAGCCATCACATTCTTGACTGTCAATATATAGCTCTAGCGTTACCTCCAATGCTGAAGGAAGCTTTTTTGGGGGGGGGGGGTAAGGGGGCAGATTCTAGAACGGGGGAGCCATTCAGGGTTGGTTAATGCAGCAGCTTGCAAAGAAATCTCTGAAACATACAAACCTCCAGCATCCAAGTGGCAACTATTTTCCTCATATATGGCAAGATTTCCTTCTGCACGCACTTGAAGTAGGACACAGAGGGCGAGCAGGTCTCCTCTGCTTTCAGCATTGTCTGCAGAACCCTGTCATTGAGGAGGTTGGTATCTAGATAGGCTCTTCTGATGGTCTCCACTTCACAACACAGCAGCTGATGTTCCATGTCTGTCTCCTTCTTCCAAAGGCAGTTTTCTAAAGGACTGAGTCAGTCAGTCTCTCGCTGCTTCCCCTTCCAGGAGTCCCTTGGATGCTGCTTGCTGCTACTGCCGCTACAGCCCTCTGGAGGCTGCAAAACTTTCTAACTTCCAACAAAAGTCTCCTGTATAGCCCCTGTGACGTTTACTGTTGTTAAGCAGAGATCAAAGCACAAGAGAGAATGAGACAGAGAGTGAGAGAGAAGCCAAAAGCAAGGGGCAGAGCCCTAAAGCCATCCCATAGGCTTTAAGTCCTTCCCCTTATACAGAAGCAAGGGTTTAATGCAAATGAGACAAGGGCTTGCTTTCTTCAAGGGAAGCAGAGGTGGGGGAAACCCAAATTGTCTCTTCAGCGTATCATGCATAATTTTTAAAATCGAGAGAGTAATGCAGTGGGAGCCAAATGATGAATGGGACTAGGCCACACACAGTCAGGCATGGCTATAAATACAGGGAAGCTTATTTATTATCATTTTAGTGGGGGAGGGCAGCAGGACCATATTAATTATTATCACCCATCTCTAAATGAAACTAGCATTGTTTAAAAATATGCTTCCAACCTGGCCTGCCAGGGCATGTAGAGGATCCTGTCCTTTTCCATTCCTTGTACCTCCTCCCTCCACCCCGACCAAGTCAGTGTAGATTTTTGCTGCATCCCCGAACTTAAAAAAGAAAGTAAGTTCCCCCTAGAATATTCAGGGTGCTTTTTTTAACATTAAACGTTTACCATAAAGACAGGGTGAGCAGAACACCGTGATAGCTCATCCAAGCTGCACTAAGAAAGCAGTTAACCCTAAGCAGGCAATAGATCAGATATCAACACCCCACCCCCACAGCACAAACAACCAGTAACCACCCAGAACAATCCCAGCAAAGCAGCAAAATGGTGGCCAGCATTTCCTCCCGCACTGTTAACACCTAGAGGAAGGGGAATGCTAGGAAGGTGCTGATATTCACTGGGGTTATCAGGAGCCAGAGCCAAAGCCCATTTAAGTTAGCAACAGCCCTATCCACAGTTGTACTTTGAATGTGGTCCCAGCATGGATTACTTTACTTTCCCAAATAAAGCTATTTTAAACTTAAGAAACCTTTTTTTTTTTTACATTAAACACTTGTTAAAGGTCTTCCCTTTAATCTGAAACATTTTCAGAAAAGAGGCGTTTAGGCCTCAAAGGATTTGGCTGCTTTTTGCATACGGGGAATGTGCTACGGGTGAAATCTTAGCCCCATCCCAGCCGTAGCAAAACTAATTTCAATGGAACAAGCATTTGTCTCTCGCTGGCGACTGTTCTGCAGGCTCATAGATATGGGGATCCACTTTGTCCTCTGCTTGCTGAACTGGTTCTCCGCCTGCCTGGCGTGGGCACATCTGAATAAATAATAATAATTAATAAATTAATACCTAGCGCTTCTGCAGCCCTTCTCAAAGCATCACCAGTTGGGTTAGATTGCATGGGGCTCACATGTATGAATGTATAACGCATACATAATTCTGCATAGCAATCCTTGTCCCTCTCTTACTTGCAATGAGCTATATTGGATATATTGCTACAGATCATAAGGCTATAGTTTTATTTATGTACAGTGTATATAACAGGCGATCTTCACATCTGACATTTGTCTTGCCTATGATACACAAAGGCTTCAGTCAGGATGTTGGCCCCTGTTGTACTTGTCTACTGCTAGAATTTATGGGATTTTTTTTAACCAGGGGAAGAAATTCCCACCTATATAAATTATGTATCTTTTTTATTCCTGAAAAGTAGCAAATATGTTCCAATTTTTATTAAACAAACAAACATTAAGCTCACTCTTTAAAAGTCAATAAACTATTTGTCCATTCATCACAGACAAGTTCAGGGGTACATTTTGTTCAACAAATAGTTACTTCGCTCCTTAACCTCAAACGTTTTTTCTAATGTGGATTTTTTTTCCTTTCAAGCATTAGTGACATTTTCTAAGGCATTATAATTTGGGGACCAGGCATTGCCTCTACCCCTCTGGTCACAGTAGTGTCTCTCTCTGTTTATTTCTTGATCAATAAATCTTCCATCAGGGATCAACTACACTGATTCTCCATCCCTCCCCCACGCTCTGTTTGCTGCATGGAATCCTTGCTCTCCCGACGCATTTGCTGCTGCTTTTTTTTCCACGATGCGAACAAAGTTGTTTTTTCATTCATAAAAATCCGCATCGGTGTGGCAAGAGCCCTTGATTTATGAGGCGGAGTGGTATCAGCTACAGCTTTTCCGGAGCCCCCCTCCCACTACCACCCTCCAGCTGAGACCGCTGCACAGACAGACTGGCTTCTGCTGCGTGTGGCAATATTGCATGAACGAGATCGCCCACTTAAAACAAAATTGGCTCTAATTCCTGCAGGGAACCCCCACCCCCTAAAATGGGCTGAAATACAAGAGGAAACTGAAATTAGCATAAGCCAATAGGGGAATAGATCTGTTACCAGGCGGATCAGGCAGATCTGAACTAGGAACTTGCTTGATTTCTCTGACAAGACAAAGGGGACTGGTCAAAAGTGCAAGAGCTACAGAAAACCGTGAAAACTTGGATTGACTGAGGGAGGAAAAGTTTTATGACACTTCACACGCAGAGGTTCACACCATTACTGATAACCAGTGCCTACTGCTCTTTTACGGAAATAATTCTCCAAGATCAAAGTACAGTCATCAAAAGAATTATTTACTTGTGCCCAATTTAAAAATCTCTCCCTAATGCCGGGCAGAGAGACTTACCAGCTCACTTTAGATCCTTGAAAATGTTTAAAAGTGCACTTTGTCTTTCTGAAAGGCGGGTGATCTGCAGCCGATGTGGCTGTATTGCAAAGAAACATGCAAACTATAATTTAATTCACGACTAAAGAAGGAAAAAGCATTGCAGCATTTTCAGAACAGTTCATGTCTGTCTCTTTATTACTCAAATGCAGGAAAGACTTATAATTGCTGAAGGAGGGGGGAGGGTTTTTTTAACCTGTTAAAATATCCATTTGGGTTAAGTTACCCACATGTACAGGACTAATCTTGTTCCTTGCTGTTTCTCCTAGTGTGCACTTTTCACTCGAGCCCAGACGGAGGGAACCAGCCTTCTTTTGTTTGTAAGAATGCCATAAATTAAACAAACCACTTCCCACATGTGTAGGTGGAATCTCACCTTGGGCCAGATACCTGATCGGCAACTTAAAAGGGTTCCCTTCCCCCCCACTCATCCGTCAATGTTTTCCATTGTTAAACTTTTCCAATCGCTCATTGAAGGGGGGAAAAGGCTTCTTCCTCCACGCTCAAGTCTCCTTTTTCACAATGCAGATTTCTGCAGTTCGTCTAACTTGCTGCCTCCTCAGCTCCCCTACCCCCAATTTTGTCCCCCGTTTGGTCTTTCGCAGCACGTGTTACTCCTAGCCTTAGTCTACTGGCAGTTTCCATCAACGCCCAAAGCAAGCAGTCCTGTCTCCTTCTCCAGCTACGCACACATCCCAAGGCTTAAAAGAGTGGGCGTGCGGGAGAGGCGGTGTGGGAGGGTGGTCGGGAAAAGAGGGTGTGTGTGTGTGTGTGTTAAAAGCAAGGTGCCTGTTTCTTCTGGGTCAAAATCATACGAGGTCTTGGGCAGGACAAGGCTTTAGCAAGGGCCTAGTACAGATAGCGACATCCCAGGAAGGACGGGGGCTGAGGGTAGAGGTGCAAGGTGGGAGTCCCCAAAATGACTTAAGTCCCACCAGGCTCTGGCTAGAGCAGTACTAATGGAGCCAATGGGCCATTTCTATAATCACCCGCTTGCCTTTGGAGGCGGTCTTCTCTTGTGCCGTGAAAGTCCCGGGGGGAGGGGGGCTGTCGCACAATGCTAGGGGCAGCAAGATCCCACACAATCTCTAATTAATAGTGGGCTACACGCCCTACTGAATGAGCGCAAACAGTCTCAGCCAGCGATGTGCTGCTGGAGTTTGCTTTGCAGCCAGTCGCTTTCCGGGGTTGAGTCACAACCTCAATTTAGTTCTACTTTCCGCTCTCTCCACTATATATATATGTATATACACACTTTTTAGATCAGCGCAGTAACCAATACACTACACAATAGGAACGATTCGTGTGTTCTAAGACTGGACGCACTGTGTTATGGTTGTGGAGGCAGCGCATTGCCCCGATCCGACTCCATTATTTAAACAGGACTTTTTTTTTTTAGGCAAAGGTCCCTTGAAGAAACCATGACGGAAAAAGAATTCCATCGGGGATCTCTCAGATCCAAACTGCGTGGGGCAGGAGGCGATGCACCCCGGATCTAGCCCCTCTTTCTTCACTCTACAGTCATGTACTCCTAGGGCTTGTCGTGTCTTGCCCTTGACGTTGAGTTGCATTATGTTCCTAGTGATGAGCCTTTCCATCGCTTACCTAAGGATTTAGAAGAGATCTGGATGTTTAACGTGCCAAATCATTCTCCTTCTTCCTTTTCTCCAACTGCAAGAGGCTCATTTTTTATTTAACCATCCTGCAGAATCAAAGGGACTTTGGGAGGTTCTGTAAAGCAGGTTCTAATGCTATAAGCTTCATTCTCTCCTCCGGGGCCAATAGCCTCCCTAGGAATTGAAATTAGGGGGGGTTGTTCGAATTTACAAGGGGGGTGTCAGGGCCCATGAGGGGTGACATCGTGAGGGTGAAGGTGGGCTGTATGGCACTATAGTTCACAAAACTGGGGGGCGTTGGGGAAATTCGGGGGGTATACACCCCCATGGTGGGGAGAGGGGGGTGTAGGGAAATCCCTGTCGGGGCAATGGAGTAACTGCAGAATCCAAACACTCCGGGGACTAGTAGTTCTCTGAACTGTGTTCTTGTTGCACAACGTGGTAGAAGTGGTTGCACACGCTCCATTCTGGAGGTCTCACATCGTAATTACTGGATTCTGCTTTCCAAACACAAACAAAACCACCTTTCCCTTACACGTGGGCCACCCTGGTCACATCGTATTCTCACGAAAGGGTGCATCCAGATACGCCAGGGCAATGCAAATGATTGCGATTGTTCTTGAATGAAAATCGGTAACCTTAGATATTGTCGGGCACAGAAAAGGTGAGTTTGTAACGGCATAATTATCCAGGTTGGTGCAGTGTCGCTGAATATTTTGGCATAAATTAAGAAACCCCTCAGTGTTCACGTTTAATTTTTAATAAAACCCTTTAAAGAAAATAAAAATGGTCTTAAAGGTCAATCTCCAGTATCCCGTGCTACTGTCCCAAACCCTAAATATGTGCCCTCCCCCCCCCCAAAAAAAACCCAAAGCCCACTAGCTAATGAATATTTTTGGTGAGTTCTGCGTTGAAGCCAGAGCTGGGGGAATATAGTATGCTATCGCTTTAATTGAGGCTTCTGTCTTCTGATCATTAAATGGAAGCGCTGCACATTCCTCGCATTCCAGCCTGTGCCTAAGTTAACAAGCCCACATGGTTTCTCTTATCACCACCGTATGCCGTAATCTTTCGAAGAGGCGAACACATGAAACGTGAAAAGTATACAGCATCTTCTGCTGGCCACATGATCTACTGTTTGCGAGCTTTATTTATTTTGGAAAGTTTTGTTAACTCTGCACAAAGTTTTACGTAAGTAAAAGGTTTGCTTTTTGCAGAACAACTGATGTAATATCAGTGCTTTTACATATGAAAGCATTTTACACGCATGCTTTTACATTTATTACAAGTGTTATTGTTCAGTTCAAATTACAAATGAAGAGCTGACTAAATCTATATGAATACCATAGAAGTTTAGCTATAAAATAACTGACATATGCACAGATGTCAGACCCAGGAGAAAGAGTATCACATCATAGACAACATATCATTTAAAGTAAAAAACTAGATAACATATCTTCACATTTTGCAGAATTACAATATTTAACCAACATGAGTATTTTCTTTAAATTATCTTGAGAATTTGGTCTTCTTCTATTAAACTTTTGCGCTTTATTTTACTTTTCGTAAAACTCAGTGCTATGTCTAATGATTCCATATTGCTTTTAGTAGCACACACAGACCTCTATCAGTGTTGGGAGTCCCGTTATGCTATGTGTACTGTACAAGTAAGAGACCTCATCATAATCCTGCAAGTTAATCCATGGAAACAGACCCTGGAAGTCAATGGGACTCTGCACCAGTTGAGGTAGATCAGTTTGCAAGATCAAAACCTATCTGAAATGAGACATAGCAAAGGGAGGAAGGGCAGAGAAAAGAAATGGGTAGAGCAAACAGAATCATGCAATTGCGTGGGTAATGATGATCTGATTCCATGGTTAGGATCATGAAGTTAAAGAGTTTAGCATCATGTGGTTTCATGGGCTAAAATCACATGTTTATATCTTGACAAACCAGAGAAATTATCTGAAATAAATAGGATGAAATTGAATAAGGACAGATGCCAAGTGCCATTAGGAAGGGATAATGAATTGCACAAATACAAAATAGGAAATAACTGCTCAAGAAGGATTACTGCAGAAAAGAATCTGAGTGTTATAATGGGTCAGAAACTAAATATGAATCAAACAATGTAGCACTGTTGCAAAAGAAAATCAAACACAATTCTGGGATGTATTAGTAGGAGATTTCTAAGCAAGATACGAGAAGTCATTTTTCTGTTATATTTTACACTGATGAGGTCACAGGTGGAATTCTGGGTCCAGTTCTGGGTTCCATGCTTTACGAAAGATGTGGACAATAGGAGAGTTCAGAGAAGAGGAACAAAAATGATTAAATGTCAACAAAACACTACCTATGAAGACAGATTGAAAAAAATGGATTTGATTAGTTTGGCAAAGAGAGGAGAGAGGGGGGATATGATAACAATTTTCACGTATATAAAAAGTTGTTATAAAGAAGAGGATAGTGAATTGCTAAGTTTAACAACTGAGGATAGAAATTATTATCTTAAATTATATCAAGGGAGATTTAGGTTAGACATTAGGAAAATCTTCCTAACTGTAATGGTCACTGGACCAAACAGCCAGGAATGGTCTAGAAGATAATAGAATGAATGCTTGTGTCTTCCTTCTTCGTGTTTATGCACATCTACTTTCATAGGCTATGTCTACACTACAGAGTTTTTTCAGAAAAACAGATATTTTTCCGAAAAATCTTCACTTACATCCACACCGCAATCGCATTCTTTCGAATTTTTTTTTGAAAGAACAGAGAGGGTTTCCAACATTGGTAAACCTCGTTCTATGAGGAAGAAACCTTTTTCTGAAAAAACTCTTTTGGAAAAAGGCGTGTGTGGATGGGAAGAAGGAGTTCTTTCGAAAGAAGAGGAAAGAGGAAAAAGCACAGGTGCTCTTGTGGCCACTCCGTGCAGTAATCACAGCTTAAATGCGAGTTAGTGTCCATTTAGTATGGATGCTATCTTTTGAAAAAGCAGATCGCTTTTTGGATGCACTTTGGCAGTGTGGCCGCTCTCTTTCGGAAGAAGTTTTTTCGGAAGATCTCTTCCGGAAAAGCGTCTTCCGAAAGAAGCCTGCAGTCTAGACATAGCCTTAGAGTCCAAGACCTGAAGAGTCCACTGTGATCATCTAGTCTATCCGACCTTCTGTATAAAAAGGCCACAGAACTTCCTCAAAATAATGCCTAAATCGTGTATTTCAGATCACCCAATCTTGATTTAAACATTGTCAGCAATAGAAAATCTACCATTGTCCTTGGTAAATTGTTCCAGTGGTTAATATAATAGAACCTCAAAGACAGGAACACCAGAGTTATGGACTTACTGGGCAATGGATACCATGTGGAACTGGAAGTAATCAGTGAGGCAGCAGTGGAGGGGAGGGGGAAAAAATCTCAGATACTGGTACTGCCTCAGGGATTTAGCCATAGGAGGGGAGCGGGTCAGGGCTCTGGATCAGGATGACTTTGGACTCTTAGGGTATGTCTAGATTACATGCCTCTGCCGACAGAGGCATGGAAAATAGACTATCCGACATAGTCAGTGAAGCTGGGATTTAAATATCCCCAGCTTCATTAAAATAAAAATGGCTGCTGCGCTGTGCC
>CM057848.1:78931284-78965828 GCA_030068395.1 Apalone spinifera
CAAGAAGGGGCAGTGTAGACAGCCCCGTATTGCACAAGAGCCTCTTCCGCGAAAATGGCAGCTCATTAGCTATGCAAACGAGGCTCGGCGATATTCCGCCCCGAGCCTCATTTGCATAGCTCTGGCGCACGATCGCGCCAGTCTAGACACAGCAGATGATTACATTGATTTGGTGGGATCTTCCTGTTGCATAGAGTTGTTACAGAAGTTTCACGTTCCTTGTATTAAAAAATTCTGGATCTGATCATTTTTACATTACTTCTGTCAGCATATGGGTCATTGACAGCTTTGAGTTTTCAGGTTGCTCCTGGTTATGCTGGGCGCTTCCCTGAAAAACAACTAGCCCAGGATTTGGGGAGAGTAAAGGTGAGTGTCCTGTTTTATCCTATCTTGCTCCAGGGGATAGGGCACTAGACTGGAAGGTCAGCTTTTTTTGCTCTGCAACTGATCTACTCTGTAACCTTGGTCAAGTTTCTCTTTTTCCAACTATAAATGAAATTAACATTGCTTATCTCCTTTGTGAAGTGCTATGAGATCTTTGACTGTAAAGATCTAACCTATGCATCTTGATAAACTTGTTGGACTCCTCATTACATTGTCAGAAGAGATTCCTCCATATATTATGCAATTGCAAGATAAGCCAGGGAAGTCATGTTTGAAAGACGTCAAAATCATGGCTTTCTATTCTTAACCTGAAATAAACTGAAAGCCAGACAAGCTTGACAACTCTGTATGGATATAACCTGGGCAAAGCCCACAGACCTATTTACCTGCAGATCTATCAAAATCCTAAGATATATGTTGCAATGCCCTCAAAAGACTTCTAACACATGCGGATGGGCAAGCAAATATATTCTGAAGATAAATCTATTATTAATGGACTTTGTTATTCTATCCTTCTTAGAAATCGGAGACTACTTGCAGTTAATAAAATGAAAACTATAATATAAAAATGTAACAAATCTGCTCATCCAAGTTATACCAACTACATTTATGCATTTAAGAGGAAAACATTAATATAAACAAATCAGAAATTCTAGCATGATCATTTACAAGAAACTTCATTATGGCTGCTGCCACTCAAGAGGGGAGGCTTCTGCTCCCTGCACCCTTCCATGATTTGGAATCACATAGCCCCAGACTCAAACATTAGAAAGTCAGGAAATGTTAACATAAGTCCAATTCCAAAAGATGCTAGTGTTACAATAAAAAATATCAAATCACAAATCAGGAAAGAAGAGAGACAAAGTGGATGAGGTAAAATCTTATGTTGGACCAATTTCTGTGGGTGAGAAAGACAAGCTTTTGAGCTTACACAGAGGTCTTCCTCTGGGACCAATACGGCTACAACATTACATAGACCTGGAAAAGCACAATTAATGCGATTCTCTTCTTTTTCTCTGCCAGTTTCATTCAAGAGCCTGAGCAGTGCTGGTATTATATGAAGTGATCTGGTACATCACTTCACAGAACAAAAAAAAAAATTGAATAACGTGTTATATATTCTTTTTCATAGCTCTGTCTTATATTGGACACTACTGATGAAACCTGTCATGGTTGAAGTGAATGACAAAAGTCCAAGTGGCTTCAGTGGGGCCAGGATTCCATCTTAGATCTTAGCGGAGGCAGTCCAGTGATACACATTTCGTGTAGATAATGCTCAGAGATTTTACCTCTCTTTGAACAGAAAAGCATTATAACAAAGTTGAAGGTGGAGATGAGGGGGCTATGCCTTGGGACCTTTTGACCAAACAATCTTAAACTTGCACCACAAAGGCTGTGTGTAGACTACAATGATTTAACGGAAAAAGGTACATAAATTGTGCTCAGCAATTTGCGTACCTTTTTCCGATAGTTTTTTCGGAAGAGGCTTTTCCGAAATTTGGCCTGTCTACGCTGGGACAAATTTCAGAAAAATCTTCTCTTTTGGAAGAGCCCTTCTTCCTCATGGAATGAGGAAGACAGGGCTTCCAAAAGAGTGCGTCTGCTGTTCCACAAAAAAAAAAAAGTGGAAGAGTAGACGCATTCCCTGGATGCGGCGGAGTTTTTCCAGGATACCTCTGAAAAAACCCATAATGTAGACATAGCCTAACTCTACCTTTGTGAAGACCAGGACTTTAACAGGGTTAAAAAAATAACTAGATAAATTCATAAAGATGAGGTCCATCAATGGCTGTTAGCCAGGATGGGTAGGAATGGTGTCGCTAGCCTCTGTTTGTCAGAGGCTGGAAATGGATGACAGGAGAAGGATCACTGGATGATTACCTGTTTTGTTCACTCCTTCTGGGGCATCTGGCAATGGCCACCATCAGAAGACAGGATACAGGTCTAGATGGACCTTTGATCTGAACCAGTATGGCCATTCTTATGTTCTTATGTTATGTACGCCAATTCTGAAGCCAATCTGATGCCATATATGGATTTTGGGGAGGTTTTAAATATGACTTGAAATATAATTTATTGTTCTTTCCACCTTAACTATGAAATGACTAGCTGTTGTTTCCCACACTGTTCATATTAATATGTATCAGGGCAAAATATTAATATGTATCAGTCTAGAGTAGATATTAAACTCTTCAGATGAGACTAATTCAACACCCATGCCATTTTCCTGGTTTCTATCCATAACATAATTTTCGTCTTCTCTCTCTCAGTTTGAAAGCTATTTGACTAGCCATGCAATCCCACAAATAAGTGAACAGGGAACAAAACAATAACTTCTCCCAAGTAGCCTCTTGGCTGACACAAAATCTTTCTTTAAATAAAGTGGGTGTATAATCTGGCTAAGTACTTATTTGGCAGCTCTGGGAGAACTACTCACCTGAATCCCTGGCAGCTTAGAGCCATATTGTGAAATGACACGGAGGTACAGATTAGTGGATAACCTGTGGCCTAGATTCTGACAGTCAGTTTTTTCCCCACTCTTAGGAAGTCTCCAGGCTGTAAGCATCAGAGCAGAGTCCTCTTTGTTAGACAAATGTGATAATTCAGTTAGCTGTTTTCCAAAAAATGGAGAAGACCTTCAAATACACTAAAGCGGCTTAGATGCCTGAACCTTCTATCATCCATTTTAAAATGTAATCTCTTGTTATCACTTACCAGGCCAGTTTAACAGTTGTGTGTATGAAACTGAGGATTCCAAAGCAGCTGTTTTCTGCTCAGTTCTATCAAATCACTGACACGTGGACCCAAACCTACTGAAGCTTAGTGCAAGAGCCTCTACCAAGGTAGCTAGAAAGCCAGCTGTCTTTCAGTTAAGGATGTAGAGCACACTCATTCTTTCTCTCTGTAAGGGCATATCTACACAGCAGGGCTAAAGCTGAAATAAGCTACGCAACTTGAGCTATGTCAATTGCATAGCTGAAATCAAAATAGGTTTTTTTGGCTTTTGGCAAGAAGCAGGAAGTCTGGGGTAGAGCACTCTTCCTCCGACTTCCCTTACTCCTCATAAAATGCAGGCTACAGAAGTTGGAATAAGAAGTCCTCCAGCTTGACATTATTTCCACATTATGCCGAAATAACTGCTTGCTGGGTAGACACGGACTATGTTATTTTGGAATAAGGCTAGTTATTCTGAAATAATGCTGCTATGTAGACATAGCTTAACTGGTCTCAGTGCCATTATATGGGACAGTGAGCCACATCCAGTAGGTGTATGGGTTACAACTGCATGACCTGAATGGGAAACATAACTTTGGCTATGGTCCCTACCAAATGATTTTACCTTTTGTTGAGATTCAGGTGCTTGGAGTGTTAGAGGTCCTGATTTTCAGTTTTGCTCCCACTGCTTTGTTCTGTCAAGCAGCCATAAAGTCCCTGGATCCAGAGCACTGAAGACTGGGATCATTTTTGGTTAGCACAGGACCCCTGCACTGTGTTGCACGTATTTATGCTAACGGTGAAATTGGCTGTGGTGTCTAAATACTGAGCTGGTCGAAAAATAGGGGTGAAGAGGGAAAATCGAGTGAAACGTATTTTCCATTTTCATTAACATGTTTCAATGGGAATGTTACAACTGGCTTCGATTATATAGTTAGTGCTGTACTTTGTATCCCCTGGTACTACCAGGGAATGTTGTCACTGTTTTTCTGTTTCTCGAAATAAATGTCATTAGAATGCAGTGAGAATGTGATTGTAGACATTTTACTTCAGTGTAATTCAAGGAAGACCAACAAAGAGCTCTAAGGAGCTTCCATTCGATGTTGTGGCTGGCATGCCAGCTTGCAAATCTAAGACTGAAAGTATGTTCCAATCAAAGATGTCTATTCAGACTGACTTCAAAGAGAAAAATATGTGAACAGGTCAAGGAGTTTAATTTCCATGGCACTTGCACTTGTAACTCACATGTAGTGTACAATAATGACTTAAATGCCCATTGGCAATAATGTAATAGGAGATTTCTGTGGATAAGAAGAAAATGCATTGAAGGTAACAATCCCAGGCCAAATTCTGTTTCCAGTTACATGTGTAACCCATTGAAGTGATATGATGTAATTGAGAGCATAATTTGGCCTACTGTTTTCAAGAGAGTGCTCTTATGAATGTTGATTTTATTGTTATGAATGAAGCTCTCTTTAGTTAGAGTCTGATCTTAGGCCAAGATTTTCCAAAGTGACTAGTGATTTGGGTTGCCTCAACTTTTGGGTGCCTGCCTACTTGAGATTCTTAAAGGAGCCTGATCAACATTTAAATTCAGCTGGAGCCATCCAGAGCAGAGCTCCGGTAAATATTTTCAAATCTCTGGGAGGCCTGCTTTCTCCCACAGGGCTCAAGCCACAAACCCTGGAGCTTCACATTAGATTGTAGCTCCAAGCCTAGGCACCTCCTGTAGGGTAGAAACCCCAATCCTCATCGTGTTCCTTCTCTCTTCCCCCAGAACTAAAGCCCCGAGCCTGGGCAGCTCACTTACCTGGGGCTTTGAGCTCTGGCATCTACACTCCCTGCAGTTGGAACACCAAATGGGAGTCGGTCTGGGGAGCTCAGGGAAATAGTCTCTGAAAATTTAAGCCCTAATCCTGATTTTTAAACAGTGGGCAGCTCATCACTCTGTGAACATCATGTTTCTTTATGGTATTTTGTTGGCCACCCAAAAATTAGGGTACCCAAAATCACTAGTCACTTTTAAAAATCTTGACTTTACTTTTAAAATCTTTTTTGAAAAATTTAAAGTAATTTTCATTAGAAAACACTGAGTTTATTTTCATAAATCTCTGGTAAGGATTAGGGAAGAATCCGGCAAGAATATATTTGCACAAAACTCTTTTTAATGATTTGTACATTTTCCTTCTAATCCATATTCACTTTTCTCCATGAGATGATTCAGCTCAGCATATAAACTGTTAATAAATATATTTTCAGCTCATTTTACTAAGTATAATTGCATTTCCATATCAAAGTTCTTACATTTAGCATGCCCAAGCTTATTTTATTTGAAATAACTTCTCAAATTAGAAACTTGGAGTGTTTTTGTTAAGTAATGTTTTATCCGCAATGTATCACCTTCATGTTATTTTTTAAGATGACTTCTTACACTTTACCTCTAGTTATCCCACAACTCATTGGATCTTATTTATTCTGGCCTTCTAATCTAACAGAACTTTTATGTTGTAACTTGTTGCTGTTCCTTCCCCAAGGATACATCATATGATTTTAAGCAAGTGCTCTATTTCAACATGCAGATATAAATTAGCTGATTGTTTCTAGTCACTCCCTAAATAGGTGTGGCAGTCGGGAATTCTTCACTTTCTGGCTGTACATCAGAATGTGTTTAACATGATTGATTCCACATAGAGGCTACGTCTAGACTGGCATGACTTTCCACAAATGCTTTTAACGGAAAAGTTTTCCGCTAAAAGCATTTTCGGAAAAAGAGCATCTTTTTTGCAGAAAAGCGTCCGTGGCCAATCTAGATGCGCTTTTGCGCAAAAAAGCCCCGATCGCGAAAATGGCATTCGGGGCTTTTTTGCGCAAACAAATCTCAGCTGTCTACACTGGCCCTTTTGCGCAAAAGTTTTGCACAAAAGGGACTTTTGCCTGAACAGGAGCATCAAAGTTTTTCCGCAAGAAGCACTGATTTCATACAGTAGGAAGTCAGTGCTTTTGCGGAAAATCAAGCGGCCAGTGTAGACAGCTGGCAAGTTTTTGCGCAAAAGCGGCTGATTTTCCGCAAAAACTGGCCAGTCTAGACACAGCTAGAGTGTATTGATTGAAGAGAACTGATTGTGTTTCTTCTGAGTATGATATTGAAAAGGAGTAGGGAGTGAATAGTTGTAGTTTCCAAAAATAGATTTTTTTACTTATTTGGTTATATATAGATCTGGAATGTAGAGATATTGGGCATTATTCTCCACTGGCCATCTATCTATCTATCTATCTATCTAATCTCAGAGAGCCATAATTCCTTCCTTCCTTCCTCCTTACTTCAGTGTGGAGGTAAGTTATCTCAGCATTACAGCATTAATTTACGGAGTGCATTTTATTTTTCCTCTTCTGCTTCAAAGGCTCTCCCAACTTTTCACTTCTCCCTATACCTTCTCTGTTCACTTAAGGTGCATCTAAACAGCACCTTTAGCTTGAAATAAGCTTATTTTCATAGTTATTTCTATGCTATTTCGAAATAATTTGCTATTCCAAAGTTCCCCTTAAGGCTCGTGGAACAAGGGTTACTGGGATATTGGAATAAGCTGCCCATTATTTTGAAATCTATTTTGAAATAATGGGATGCTTCAATAGATGCGGAATAACTATTTTGGGATACTTCTGGTATCCCAAAATAACTCTGCAGTGTAGATGTACCCTTACTCACAGGTGAGAGTTTATGGAAAGATTGGGCAAAGGAGTCCACACTAGAGCCAGAACAAGGGTAACTTGCCAAAGAAGTCTTTCTTCCCTTTATTTTCTGTTTGGCCAAGCGAGATAAGGACACAATCTAATCTTATATGAGTGCCTTCTGTTTTGGTAGTCATGTACATATCCACTTTCTCTCACTTTTTTTTCTCTTTTTTTGCTTTGCAACCATTTCACACGCGTATATTCTTTGCACAAGTATAAATTACTATAATTTGTCCTATTAATTTTTCTAAGTTGGATCCAAATTAATATAGGAATGCTACATTAATCATTGTTCTCCTTGATGTTTTATTTCCTGTGGAGAAATGCTACGTTGTTCTGATTTTTCCACTCAGTCTTCACAGATTTCCACATAATAAAATATGGTCACCCTCAGGCCAGTATATCATTCATCACACACATCTAAAGTGCCATTTAGGCAGTGGATTTCCCATGGACTTGATCCACTACAGTATAGGCCTGAGGAACTATATTTTATTGCCCATGGTACCAGACTGATATTTTACTCGGGAGCAGGGAATAGGATTTAGAGCCAATCATTTATTTAGCTGCTAAAACAAAAGCACCATAAAAGTATTAACATTTATGTTCTGCTCTTTATAATTAGTATTTCCTCTGTACCTCATTGGTAATGTAATTATGGGGCCTAATTCTCCTTCCACAAGACACAAATAACTTTTCTTGAAGACAATGAGAGTTACATCCTCAAGAGGGGTTGAGAATTGGTGTGACATTCTACATCTTGGAGGAGAGTCCTGTAACTCCCATAATTCCTCATTTTTTATATAATTGTAAGCTTACGTATCAAGCATCCCTTGTAAAGTAATAGGAGAAAGGTTATGATTTGCTGAAAGTAATTTCTCTATCCAGTGGCAGCTGCTGGGGAGGGACATAAAGGAGGCGGACCACAGGTCACATGACCACCCCCATGTTATTCCTCCCTATACCACCCGTAGCCCAAGGGAGGACTCCACCCCTTCTCATCCCCACCCCTCCTCAGACTCTCCTCTTCCTGACCCCACTCTGCTCCTACTCTACTCCTCCTCTCATGCCCCTACCACTGCTCTACCCCTCCTTACTCCTGATCTGCCCCCTCCCCTGGCCTCCTCCCATCCCTACTCTATTCCCAGCATACTCCTGTTCCACTCCCCCCCCCCCCAAGCTCCCTCCTGCTTGGTACTGTATGGACAGGGGGCATTCAGTTTTTGTGAAAGTTTTCATTTGTGCAAATAAATAAAAGATAGGATTTAGAATGAAGCCTAGACTGTGCATAGCTTTTTACTAGTTTAATGGGTTAGGTGGTCGGATTTTTTCCCAAAGTGGTTATATCAATAACAGGCCCTAGTATAGACAGTTATATTAGTATAAAGGTTCATTAAACCAGTCTGGCTTATTCCCTTTCCCATTTGGAAATAGCTATGCCAATATAAAGCTGTATCCACATAGAGTGGGAGGGGATGTTTGTATTGCTTTAACTATGCCAGTATAATTAAAGCTACACATTGTTTTTGTGCAGACAATCCTTAATGACTGTATACACAGCCTCTTTATTCCATTTACCATGTCTGATATAGATATTAAAATGGCCCCACTCATAAAGGAGAGTGATTCTGGAGTCAGATTTACATGAATTTTGTTTCTGTGAAGAACACTATTGACTGAACAAGATTCCATGTAGGTGGAAGGGTTAACCTGCAATGATTTCATTACTGAGTCAGGACACCCCCTCCCCTCCTTTTGCCTATGGACAGTACTTTTTGATTGTTAACTTAAATGGGAATAAATGCTGTTAGAAATCAGTAGTGTAGATTTTTGAGGGTGTAGCTCAATTTTCGTACTGTATCATTTATGAGGATCATTTTACTAAACATGCTTCATCTTGACTTGTAGCCATTTACCCAAAGACTAGCAGGCTTAAAGACAGTGGGCTACATTCTCCTTTCATTTATATTTCTGTAAGTCTGAAATAACTCCACTGCCAAAAATGGGCCAGATCCTCTTTTCATGTAAAAGGTGCATCTACCCACAATCTGATTTACATTACCTCCATTGGGCTTACACCAGTTTTAAAAATAATCTAAGTGAGAGGAGAATCAGGTTTATTGAACCACATTCTGCTCTCAGGCCAGGTCAATACTAAAAGAGAAAGTTGCATTAAGATATGCGACTCCTGCTATGTGAATAGTGTAACTGGAGTTGGTGTACCTTAAGCCGAATTTCTACAATATCCCCACAGTGGAACGTCAATGGGAGAAACTCTCCCATTAACTTCCCTTACTCCTCACAACCTCATAGAGTATTTACTAGACCTGCTAGATCTATCTCATGAGAATCAATCTCCAGGTAAGAATAGACAAGCCCTCAGTAATATGGATTGAACTAAGAGCTGAATTAATCCTTTCAAGTGCAGTATTGTGTGAAAAACTGTATAGCTATGTTGAGGTATATAGTCCAATTTTGCATTCTGAACTTTGAAAAGTGTCAACTCTGGTTTGTCTGCTCTGAGCATCTAAGACAGTTATGTAGAAAGAGAAACATCTTGCTTTGAAGTGACCTTCCCTGCTAGAATGGTAAAAAGTAAATAAAGCATTGAGTTCAAATATACAAAAGTTACTCTAGGTTTGCATTAGTTTATATATAAAATATTCAGATATTTAATACAGGGTTAAGTAACATCATCTGTTGATCCTTTTTGAATAAGTACATAGGAAATCTTCATGTGACTAGTTCTTAAATATCATAAGAAAGCAGATTAATTTGTTCATGAGCACATTGTTGTAACAAATAACTTCCTGTGTTGAAAAGATGACTTGAAGATTTCATAGTGATAGTCTTGTAGAAAAAGGAAATATCATCTTCCAAACCTGCTGTGTCTTAAAGTAATCTATGAGAACTACTTCTAAGTCAAAATTTTAACCCTGCTAAGTGTTATCTAAGGTATTAGAAACATCTAGTACATATTAAATGTATACACCTTCTAAATTACTTTAGCTCTCTTTTTGGTTTAGAATTCATGTAGCTGGCTAATTTAGTTAAATCCTTCTGCTAACAATAGTAAAATGTATCACTAACAATAGTACTAACTGCAAAATAAGAAATTAAAATGTTTATTATGGTCTAAAAGGGGATCATTTGCTGTAATTGTCACAGTGCTCAGATTATTTTCCATTTTAACAATAGGGCATCCCATAGAAACTACAGGGAAAGTGAATACTTTGGTGGGTGGGCATCCATTTTTTAATGTTTGTCAATATTGTTCACATTATCGAGGATGCTGGGAAAGGAATTCTCAAATTCTGTTCTCATTTTCATCAACGTAAATCCAAACCAATAGTTAAATCAACTCATAGTAGAATTTACCCATCTTGATTAATACTATTGTAATAAAATAAAATGAAAAAAGTTGTATTAAAAATTCTAACAATTTAGTATAAATTGTCTGTGCAAAGCCTTCATTTTTATTTTTTCCATGTTGCCCTTTCTCTTCCCCATTCTCCTCTTTGCCTCTCCCATCTTTTGGCTTTAGCAACTGACCACAGAAAAGCCAGCAAACTGGGTATGGCTACACTACAGAGTTTTTCCAAAACAACTTCAATTACGTCCACACTGCACTCACATTCTTTTGGAAAAAAAATCGAAGAACAGAGGATTTTTTCCAACATTGGTAAACTTCTTTCTACAAGGAAGAAGCCTTTTTCCGAAAGAACAAGAACTCTTGGAAAAAGGCATGTGTGAACAGGGAAGAAGGAGTTCTTTTGCAAGAAGAGGAAAGAAGAAAAAGCATAGGTGCCGTGGTGGCCATTCCACCCATAGCTTACATGCGGGATAGCATCCATTCAGTGTGGACTCTGTCTGTCGAAAAAGCAGATCACTGTTTCGATGCTCTTTGGCAGTGTGGATGCTCTCTTTCAGAAGAAGTTTTTTCGGAAGATCTCTTCCAGAAAAGCTTCTTCCGAAAGAAGCCTGCAGTCTAGACATAGCCTAAATGAAATCACACACCAAATACATAAGGTCAGCTTAGCAGTTTGGATAGGACAACAAAAAGCTACTAGAAGAAAGGTGTACTAGAGTAAGGTAGCAATCATCAGTGCTGATCTTTGACATGACTAACAGAGGAAGGATTATTCCTGAGCACAGTTCCTGTCTTTCACATTGTATAATATAGCCTGAACAAAATGAAGACAGAAAGACAATATAGATTTTTGTATTATACTCATCACGGTAGAATATGAGCACTAGATGTACTAGCATTGTGGTAGTACAGAGTTCATTCAACATAAAATATTGATGAGCTGTGCTTCAGGTCTACATTAACTGAATGTTTGTACAAACAGGGGGCCAAATTCTCAGCATGGCTCCAGATCTGGTCCAATGAGTTTCAGAAGGGAAGTTCAAGACAGAACATTAAACATCTCCAAAGACAGTCACAAGGAAAGAAAGAAAGTGGCCATCTGGGACAGCAAGTTGGAAGAAACATGTCCTGTGGTCTTGTTTCTCCAAAGCATAGATGTCAATAATCATTTATGTTTCCTTCCATCTGAAACAGCTGCCTACCGGCATTTTGCTCACCAGACAGAAGCTAGTTCTGGGCCTATCGCTGCTTGTGCATGTGCATTCCCTATATTAATAATATCGCTGCCTATTTGTGTTGATGAGAGAGGATGTAACTTTCTTGCAACATATTTTTGGTGGCGACGTGAAACCCTAAAACATTCACGATATTAGTTTCAACTTCTTCCTGAAATTTGTCTGATTTCTTATCATCCCATAGGAGGCGCTGTGATGCAGTCTCACTTGTGGTAATAGAAGTTCTAAGGCTTGACTTGAGAATTCCAATAGCTTTCTCCCAATTATTTGTGTTGTCAAAAGATTCTCTCCTTGAAGATTCTCTCCGAGCTCTCATATCAAGCTTATTTACTCATCTTCTAGTAAGGCAGAGCTGAGTTTTCCATGAAAATTCTTTACTTCAGAAAGCATGCTGTCATCTCTATATGGGCTACTGCAATTAATGAAATGCCAGCCAGCAGGTGGAGACGCGTGAAAGCATTCTCAGTCACAGACAGGCTGCTGTGACATTTCATTCCCATAGCTCTGGCCAAGCACTATAGCTGAGCAGGTCTAGAAAATATTGCTAGTAGTGCTTTGGAAAAGTTCAGAATTAAACTCTTGGATTGCTAACAATAAACATGTGACAGGGCAACTCATGCTGTATGTCTCAAATTCACAAAGCCACAACAGAGTGTTGCAAAGCCATACAGTCAGTACCTTTCATATATCACTGAATCGTGAAGGGCAGATTGGTGTTGACTCCTATCCCAACCTTAATTTATTCAGTTTGTTCAGCAGCTAAGCGTTGTCTGTCAGCATGAGCTGTACTGAATGATGCAAGAAACCACACAATGTTCAGTATATGCAGATTCACGTATGAGCTTGTATTGTATAACGATGGGGCTTTTCATGGTTCAGTTCAAATACTCTCCAGATATATTTGCACCTATTTTATCTAGAAGTCTGTATTAAAATCTCATGAGACTAATTTAGCTTCCTCTTCCAACCTTCCCCCCTCATATTTCCTCTTTCTGATCTGAGTGCAAATATCAAATATCACAATAATAGCTAGTTCTGAAATATTCCTGCCAAAATCAGGAAGTGCAGAAACATGCAGAAGTAAATGAAAAAACAGGAACAACAGCTCACTTTTGGGGATTGTTTCAGTATGAGTTTGGGGGCATAACTGAGGAGGATTCTTAATTTTATTCAAACAAATTAATCCATCTTTGTACTATAGGAAATTAAGACTTTACAAAGCTTCTGAGTAATGAAGGAGATTTAAGCCCTGATTCAGCAAAAAGCTTCAAGGCATACGCTTAATATAAAGCGGGTAACTAGTCCTACTGAGTTCAGTGGAACTATTCACATTATTAAAATTAGGCACATGCTTACATACCTTGCTGAAGTGGGGTCCATGTGCAGACTTCACCTGTAGCAGAAATTACTGCTATCAGTTTGAAAAGGCTAAATTTATTATCAGCATCAGTGCCACACACACCAATGACAGGCACTTTGAAATGAGGATCAAAGAATAGAAGATAAGCAAACAATAATAATAACAATAAAAATAATATTAACTCAGAAAACCACACTAGACACCTTGCAAACATGTTGTTCAAAAGAGTTCATCCCCTCAATGCCACTATGCTGACAGATGAGATTGATGGTAAAGATACTGTGATGCATGCTGCATTATTTTGCTGTCATAAGCAAATCCATGCCTCTCATCAATTGGTGATCAATACTCAGCTTTATTGTCCTATAACAATTTCTTATACTTCGCTTAGATGAGATGAACAAAAACTTGGTCATTTGCAAAGTTTACTTCTGCACATTTAAAATACTCGAATACTGCAGCCTTCTCTCTCTCTCAAGCCAGTCTCTACTCTTTGGACTCTTTATTTATTTTTTCTCTGATCTCCTGCTCTCCTCTCCTCAGAGGGTGGAGTGTAACATGCCTTTGAGGAGATAGCATACATACAAACTGCCTCAAACATAAACACACTTAAAGCACAGATTCATCACACTGTGTTTCCAAATGTGGAAACTGCATTCCAGCTGATCCCTTATCCAGTGGTTGTTAGCTTAGATGTTGAATGGACTTTCCTTAAAGTGAAGATTATAAAAACATACAGAGTGTTCAACAATGATTCATCATCTCCTAAAGTCACTCGCATGAAGAACATTTGAGTTTGGAGTGACTCAGGCCTGGGACTTTCAGAATGCTGTGCAGGAATTTGCCACGTTGAGTCTACAAAACAGTCACATAAACTTAGCACTTCTTAGTCATCAAGTAAATCACTGAAGACTAAGAAACTTAGATAATCTACATTTTTAACGTGTTTTAAGTTACATAAACTCTTCAAAATTAAAACCATTTTGCAGGCCATGGATCTAATTCTCCTCTAACCTGTACCAGTTTTACACCAGCATAACTTCATTAACATCCATGTATTCATCCCAATTTACACCATTAGGAGGGAAAGAAGAATCAGACTTCATGAGCTATTGTTTGTCATTGGTTTTACAGAATACAATAGATTCACACAAACATGATAAGGTAGGTTATTGCTATTATTCCTTGACCTATTCTGTCACCATAGGTGTAACCAGCATTATTCTAGTTTGAAAACCAATGAGTTTAAATTGCCAGCCTCAGCCTGATGAGTTCTTTACTTTCCTCTTGTATAGTTTTTCCTTGAAAGATTTAATGATTATCTTAGATAATTCATATAATAGTATCTACTTTTTTTTTGCTCCATTTTCTTGATAGATAGATAGATAAATATATAGGTAGATAGATTCCTGAGTGAAAACTGTGCCTTTTGTTATTCAGGTATTCAGGGGAGGCAGAGACTCTACTCAAAAAGCTAATCAAGTACCTAGGACACTAATTTTCAATTCAGAAGGCTTGGGTTCGAGTCCTGGATCTATCACATGTGTTTACTGTAACTTAGGTAAGTCATTTAATCTAAGACATGCTTTAGTTTCCTATTTGTAAGATGACGGTAAAATCAAGAAGTCTTGTGGTACCTTAGGGTTTGTCTACACTACAGAGAACGATTGCCATTGTCACTCATCCAGGGTTTGAATTAGCGGGTCTTGTTAAAACAGCTAATTTGAACTGAGAGAAGCACTCTGGTCAATGCTGGTAGTCCTGCTTCCACAAGGAGTAAAGGAAGTCGAAGGAAGAGTTGACTTCGGGAAAGCACTAAAAGTTGGCTTTGTAATGCACTAACCAGTTACAGTGTGTCTATGTAGCAGGACTAAAGCTGAAATAAGTTATGCAACTTGAGCTATGTCAATTGTGTAACTTAATTTGAAATAGCTTATTTCAGCTTTTGGTTCTATCTATACAGCAGGAAGTCTGAGAAAGAGCACTCTTCCTTCGACTTTCCTTACTCCTCGTACAATGAGGGTTACAGGAGTCAGAGTAAGAAACCCTCCAGTTCCACATTATTTTGACATTATGTCGAAATAACTTCTTGTAGTTTAGACATGGACTATGTCATTTCAGAATAACATTAGTTATTCTGAAATAACAGTGCTATGTAGACGTACCTTTAATGTCTTTGTTCAAGCCCAGGGTAACAGTGTCAGATCTGTAGATGAATTCCAGTTGAACACTGTTTAATAGCACCTAGCCCCTTTTTTAAAGGATATTGTATTACTGATCTTCTGGCTTTAACGTGTATTAGGCTGGTTTATTATCTCAATTATTTCCTCACAACCTCTTTTAAATCAATGGAGTCAGTCTTCAATTGGTGTACATGAAGGTAGATCCATGGAAATCAATGGAGTTATTCTGATTTGCATCAGTAGAGGATCTGATGTGATGTGAGAACTTCAGAATAAGACACTGAACTGTGTAACCCAGGGTGAATGTGGACTTAGCGAATCCCCTAGAGCTCTATAATATAATTTCTGGATGTACCACTGTGAAAAAGACTTCTGTGGAAAATATTTCTGACTTGGTTAGAACTGTCCTATTAGTTAGATAGGGGTAGGCTATATTTGATATCATACTTTCATGATAATTAATGTGTATCATCTAGGAATGGTTTAGTTCAGAAAAATGTGTATTTAATTCATGCACACTGATCAGTGTATAAGATGAAAGAGCACAATTTAAATGAGCCCATTTTTTTGATCCCTGCAAATATTCTATAACCTTAGATCAGGGTGGGGAACAAAAGGCCCAGGGGCCAAATACAGCCACTGGCTTGCCTGGATCTGTCCCCCAAGGTTCAGGGCTGAGCCCAGAATTGGGGAGCCCACATTGGTGCTTCAGCCTCCCTGCTATCCTCTTGTGGGACTGAAGCACCCAAAATCTACTAGCCTGGGCCCCGCAAGCCTCTGCTGCGTGAGGGGAATGTGGAGAATGTCTGTCTCCTTCTTAGTCGGGGGCTGTCTCACTTCACTCCCTGACTTGCTTCTCACTTGTGTGCGGCCCTCGACTAACTTTTCTGTGGGTCAGTGGCCTCCGACCCAAGAAAGGTTCCCCCCACCCTTACCCTAGATGAAGAAGAACTCAAAAGCTTGTCTATTTCACCACCAGAAGTTGGGCTAATAAAAGATATTACATCTAGGCATGCAAAAAAAGGTCAATAATGTAACCATGTAACCGTTAAAAATCTTAGAAGTTACATGGTTACACACTGTGGGTTTTGCACTAAAAAGTTTATACTGCAGAGTCCACAGTGCAGTCAGCTTCCCAGGACTGGGGCTGGCAGCCAGGAAGAGCTGGTGCACACTGGGAGCTGGCTTATGCCAGCCCTGCTTCTGGGGCGGAGCCAAAGCCAGCAGTATGGGGCAGCAGCTGGTTCCCTGGGAGCGGGACTGGCAGCCAGGAGCTGGCCCCACTCCTTTGGAAGAGCTGCGCTCTGGGCTGTTCAGTATAAGCTCTATATTGTGGAGCCTGCAGCGTGAGGTGACAGCTGGCTTGCCGGGAGCAGGACCAGGAGCCGAATGTCACCATAATGGAAACCACTACACAGCTACAACCTTGCATCCCTAATTACATCAACTACCTTGTCTCTCGAATAGCCCAGATGAATGGCCCACTTTCAGACTTACAGTTTCATGGATCACATGGATGTCTATCGTATCTTAATGATAGCACTTGGTTTATATTATAAACTTCTAAGTCAGTGGTGATATTGTAAAGAAGGAACATTCCTATAATCATTTCATATGTTTTGAGCCTTTAAGTTTATATAATGCAAATACAATATAATTATACACATGGGAGTTCTGGTTTGGAAGAGGTCCTGCAGAATTCTCTGATAAAACAAGCCCCCAGCCACAAAAGCTACATCTAGTGATTTGATAGTCAAACATATATAATCACTTACACTAAATTAAAGGCAATATCACCATATTAAAAGCTGCATATTGAAACCTATTATGTCATTTTTGGCCAACAAGTGAAAAATACTGTAAATCTAACCAAAATGCAGCCTTGAATAAACTTTGAATAGACTTTTTCAAAAGGTGCTCAGGGCAGTCAGTTATATAAAGCAACTGGACTATACAGGCAAGTACTCCAATAGGGTTATTGAAGGTGGCTTCATCTGAGTCCCAGTGTATGGAATGAAGTTAGCACTCCAGGTAATTTTTATACTGCATCTCAAGTCTATAAATGTACCTGCAACTTCAAGGCTGCTATAGCTAAACTTCATTTGGAACGATCTTATTGTGATGAATTATAGAGCTTAATTTTTGTAAAACTACACATCTCACTATTTAGGTAGGATTTTTCATTAGCTTTTCAAGTTAAAGTATGCAGCTTTTCGAAACTCACTAACCTTATTTCACTCCACCAGATATGATTCCCCTTTGGCTATGAACTTCCTGGGTAAGACCTCAGCTGGTGTAGCTTAGTGTAGCTGCATTGAAGGCAATGGAACTATACAGATTTACACCAGCTGAGGATCTGGCCCACAGCCAGTCCAAGTATAAATTCACGAAGCATAGAGTCATGTGAAACAAGGAAGTGACCTTTGTCAAAAATATTTTGGAAAGGAAAACCAAAAATGATGGATGTATCATTGGGGATGCGGGAGTGGAGCCTGACTCAAAGAAGACCTTGTAGAACTGCCAACCTTTCCAACAAAATGTGCTGCTACCATAGAGGGTGGGGAGGTTTCCCCATCACAAATGGAGCCACACCAAGTGCCGTAATAACAAATATGTATATTTTAATGGGCCATTTCATCAAGAACAGACTGAGCCTCTAAACAATTTGAGTTTGGCCTATCACAGATTAATGAGGGGCTTGCATTACAAACTCTGACAACAATGGCAGTAGGCCATGCTAGTCAACAAGTGAGACAATATATTAGAAAGGGAAGGACTTTTTACAGAGATCTTGGATGCTTACTAAGGGCCTTTTCCAAAGACCACTAATGTCTGCAAGGTCAAATACTAAATAGTGAGGAAATGAGAAAGCTACAAACTTTGCAAATAACAGCCATTAATAACAGGGAATAATAGCTCAGTTGAATATCCTATACATTTTACATTTTATTGTATAAATTAATCGCAATAATATATTAAAGCTCACATTGAACCTAGGACAGAAGACTAAAAAGCCACTTTCAATAAGCCTATTGAAGTACTTGCCTCTATAATCCAGTTTCTTTATATAGGACAGCAGACTAGAAAACATGCATACTTGCTACAAAGCTCAGTTAAAATTGTGAAATAGAAATGCAGCTGTGTAGCCAATTTTCTAATACTATTTGATCTGAGGAAGTGGGTCTGGCCCACGAAAGCTCATCACCTAATAAACCATCTTGTTAGTCTTTAAAGTGCTACATAATCCTGTTTTTTGTTAAAATTGTGTGTGCAACATGGCCGAATCAATTGTAGGAGCAATATTGGTAATGGAAAATATCTGACGTTCTAATGTTTGATCAGGAAAACTTATTCCTCCATTATTCCTTTTTTTCTTTTGTACCTAAACTCAGTCACTATTTCTAAATGAGGAGAAATGTTATTGATGCCAAATTTCAAGTTTCAAATTTCAGTCTTTCGCAGTTTTTTCTAAAACTTGTCTAAAAATGATTATAAAGTTCTTAACTGTGAATTTTTTCTCTCGCTGTCCCAAAATCAGGAAAATGGCTGGTATTTTTCTCCAGCTTTTTGAAAATGTTCACTTTTGTCCAGAGTCTCAGTCCTGTTCTGGAATTTTGGGATTTTTCATATAAAATTTTGGGATTTTTTAAATATAAAAAGTCCTTCCCTTTCTAATATATTATCTCCCCATGGACACAGGAGTCTGTGTTAGTAAATTTCATTAAAGAATAGGGCCCCAGGATAGAAAAGATGAGCTGAAATACTGAATATCTTGGGATTTCTTTTGAGCATGTTAAATGGGTTTGTTTAGTGAAAACAGGCATTACCAAGAGCCTCCGAGTATATGTAGCATTCTGTATTACAGTGTATACCGTATGCTTCATTGTGTTGTGCATATTATTAATTATTATGATTATTTATTATATTGCATTATCTTATTACCATAACTCTTGTTTTTCCTTACGCCATCCTCCACAACTATGTTCCTTTCTTATATGGTATCACATCTAAAATTACATTTTAAATTCTTCAGGACTGAGACCATATATATTTTTCTAATCTGTTCTGTTGTGCACCTAGCAAATTTCTGGGCACTATGTAAATTAATTAATTAATTGATACTATTTGTATTCCTGAAGTGCCCACAGTCTGCTAGGCACTATTCATATATGGAAAGAAGCTATCTTTGTGCTAAAAAGCTCCCAGTCTACTTCTACAACTGTTCATGTAAAGACCCTATTATAATTCACTTATATAAGACTGGGGGATAAATATGTATGTCTGACATTTTCTGGTTTAATGGCCTGATCTGTATTCTTTTCACAGACCAATCTCTTATTAATTTCAATGGGAGTTTGAGATGTTCAAAGGAATGAAGGACTAAGAAAGAAATTCTGAAATGTAGCACTGCACTAATATAAGACTTCAAATTCAGACTTCTAAAGGCAATGCAGTGCCTATGGTAAGCTTTTTAATGCTTTAACTTTCTCATACATTTCCTCACAGAGCAGATTACTATATTTCTCTGATCGCTGACACTGAAAAACTTCAAGGAGCTTCTAGGTCCATTCCATATTATTAAAAAAAAATCCTCCAGATAGCTGTTAAATAAGGAAAAATATCTTTAGAAATGAAGGGAAATGGATGAGGTTTTTTTGGCCAGTAATTAAAGGAGATTGTAGCCCCCTGCTCACCAGTGTGGCTGTGGCAACTTCCCCAGAACCACCTCCAGAGCCGGAAAGCACAGCCCACCTTGCCCAAGAGATCCCCTCACCAAAGAGAGGTCTGGACTGGAAACCGTGGCCCGGCCTCCCCCAGAAGACATCCCCCCCATGCTGGGAACTGTGGCTTAGCACCTCCAGGAGAAATGGTTCCCCTGTGGAGATGCCTGAGTTGGGAACTGATGCCTGACCATGGTTCAGCTGCAGGGCTGAGGGAAGGGGGAGGGGACACCTGCAGGCCCCAGCCAGCCCCTGAAGCACTGCACCTCCTCCCAGATCAACTGCCGGCTTTGGGGGGGGGGGAGCAGCTGGAGGCCAGGAACAGCCCCCTGAGTGTCGCCCTCCCCCAGACAGGCTACAACACAGGGGGAGGGGGACACAGCAAGCCCCCTCCAATCTCCCAACCCCCTGCTCTTAGCCCAACCACATGCCCTGAGCCCTCCACCCCCTGCCCCGAGTCCTCGAGAAATGCAAAAAATCTGTTTATTCTAGCAAGAGACAGATAAACTGCAAATATTGTCTATCAATAAGCTTTATCTAATGTTTGAATCACTTTCATTCGTTTATTAAGACAAACTTCTTTTTTTTCCTTTTTTTTTTTTTAAATCTGCTCTTTACAAAATATAGACAGATCTGTCAGCTGAAACCAGTGGCAGCTGTTGGTCCTCAGAACCTTTCAGTACCAGATGCTTAGACCCGTTCAGCATAATTCTCTTTACCAAGCAGCAAAACTGCAGAATTCTCAGCAGCCCGAAGAGCTGGACTGCATGAGTTCTTGCTCCCTATCTTCCAAAGGGCTTCCCTGGACATAACTGAACGTTTTTCTATTGCTTTTCCCCTATGCCTCCAGAGTTCTGAGTCTGCAGTGATATCGCTCCAATTAGCCCTGTGGAAATGCCTATTTTTTCTTTGGCTACATTTTTCCTATATATTTGACCTTCATCGTAAATGGACATTTAATGCCATTTAGGGGCAAAGCTGAGGATTTACTGACTGCAGAGCTCTTCCAGCAAGCCATTCATAATTCAAGCAGGAATTTCTACATTTCAGGGACAATGGGAAATGCCTGGATCAGTTTTTCCCTTCCTCCCAGATGCAGATGCCATCATGGTAGGAAGCTACAATCCCTTATTCTAGAAACAGTAACAAAACACTGTCAATGGACTCTAGGACTTGAACTGATAGAAAAAGTGGGATGCCACAAAAGACACTGTAGATATTATTGTCATGTCTCCCTATAAATAAAGATATTATTGTCATGTCTCCTCTTCTGTATGTTATTCTTAGTGTAAATATCAAAAGGATCTCTGTACTTCAGGAAATATCAGGGTTCAAAAATATTCATTCCAGAAATCTCCTCATACTGTCCATAAACCCTTCCTGCTACCTGCTAAAGTTCCACAAGCACACATTTCTGACAGAATTTTTCAGGAACCAAGATGGTGACACTTTGTGCCCTTCAAGATTGGGAATTTTTTTTTAAAAACTGGACTTTCCAATTCAGAATACTATGGGATAAACAGGATCTGAAATTTTGCCATTGCTTGAAGATAGCTCTGGACTCTAATCCTCATTCAAATCCTATTGTAGTCAAAGGAAGAGGTGCCATCACTTCCACTCACTGGGCTTTGTATCAGTCACTTATTCTCTATAACAGTGTTTCCCAAATGGTGAAAAGAAGGGTTCTGTGAGAAAATTCCAGTACAATAACATTTTATGATTTAAAAATAATTAATATTTAAGCATTTATTAATTTTATTGAAAACAATTTTCATTTGTGTTTATCATGATGTGTCCCTGGGTAATGCCAGTTTAGCCAGAGAGTGGGGATGATGATGTCACTACTCAGCGCTGCGCGTACAGTCCGTCAGTGGTGCAATCGCCTGTTATATACCACCATAAATCCCTGTACTCACTCTCAGTGATCTACTTTTTCAGCTCCATATAGAAGACTGTTATTAGGGGTTTCACAAAATTTTTTTGAGTTTGAAAAGGTTCCGTGGCCAAATAAAATTGGGAAACACTGCTCTATAATAAGGATTTGTCTCCACTACGATGGGGATGGAGGCTGTAGCGATCACCAACTTTACCACACACAAGATACCATGGTAATTATATCGACTTCAGCTACATTATGTGCATAGCTGAAGTTACATAGATTAGCTCAATTAGGGCAGGGGTTAGTGTAGACATGCCCTAACTCAGGAAAGCACTTAAGCATGTACTTAACTCTGAGTATTTGCTTAAATCACATTTACCTCAAATGGATTTAAGCATGGGCTATCAGTTATACACATGCTTAAGTGAATGCCTGAATTAGGATGCTTTTTTAAAAGTTGGATCTTCATTACTAAAAACATATTAAAAAGGAAATTCTTCAGGGAAAAAGGCCTGAGTAGACAAGGGTAGACAAGGTATGGTGGAGGAAATTAGCCATGTAATAGTGATAGATCCAGATTTCATTAAAAAAAAAGCTGGGAGTCATCAGAAAATAAAAATGACTCTGTAGAGACCCAAAAGCTTCAGAGAGGTAGTCAAGTTAGTCTGTAACTGGAAAAAAACCACAATGAATAGTCTAGCAGCACCTTAAAGAGTAACAGAACATGTAGATGGTATCATGAGCTTTTTGGGTACAACCCACTTCTTCATGATAATATCTACATGTTTTGTTAGTCTTTAAAGTGCTGCTAGACTATTTGTTGTTTTTAAAGTTTTTTTTCTATAGAGACTGTAAGCTGCTGGGAATAGGAACTTTGATATTCTTACCTGCTTGTTAATACCTAGTACCAAACCCTTTCTGGATATGAGTGCTTAAAGTGAGATACTTATGTTCATATTTCAAGAAGTTGCCTAAGTGGGATTAGTGGATGCTCAGCATGTTTGAAAAAAGAACCAATACTAGTTTTGTGATTGTGATTTTTAAGGGCATCTAATGATTGTGAGAATTTGAGAATTATTATAGCCAGAAGCATGCAGTACATTGCACAGAATTCTGTTTGGGGTTGATGCTATATCCAGCAACACCGCCAAGGCCTTCGAAGAATTGAATAGTTATATTACAATGATTTAGCCAGTTTTAAATACCTTTTCATATCCCTGGGAGATCCTTTGGGCTGGAGCTGAAATTGAAATTATAAAGGCAATGGGCAACTTTTATAGTAACAAATTCCAATTGACCACATACATGTCCACTGCATGGTCAGCTAAACTGAACATCCAGTCTTTGCACGTCATCTGCTGTATTGATTTCTTTTGACTTTTTTTAAGCTTTCAATTATGCGCAAAATAAATGAGTCTGTTTCTTTAGGTCCATTAATTATTACATTCCATTTACATTTTCTGTTTATTTTCTCCCTCTCTCTATGGAAGCTATTGAAGGTCTGATGATTCAGAATGCTCTGGGAACACTATGTGGCTTTCCTTCTTGTTTGTCCATTGTAACAGAGCTCATTTTTCAGTGGAGGTTTCCCATTATTTCCAGGAAAAATGTGGTCAAACCCATGTACTCCCAAACCTTTTGATCTCCTGAATCCTCTTCATATCCCAGATAAAAAAGTCAGTGATTAAGACAGAGTTCCTAAAAGGACACATAGTCAGGCTTCTCTTTGACCAAAATGGTTTCCCAGTGAATCAAACCTTTCTCAGCTCAGGGGGGGCTCCACAATAGGCCCTGAAAAGATGGATAGAGCAATTGTCCTGTTTAGTGATCCACGAAAGGAAAGGGGTCCTTGGTGAAGGGAGACCTACACTAAGTCTGACCTGACACTGCAGGAGTAAGACAATAAAAGGTCAAGGAGACTAACGAGAGGAAAAATGCAGACAATAGGTGCCACAGCAAGCACACAGCTCCTGCCACACAGACTATGGGGCAGCAACGTTAACTGCCTCAGACATGTGAAGGGGAAGTGAAGCGGAAAGAACTTGAAGTTTCCTTCTTAAGAATTGTGGCCCAGAATCTTCAGGATTTACCCAGGCCTCACAAAGAGGTCAAAGTGGCACAGCTAGACCTGAGATGAATAAAAAATAAAGATTATCTAATTGGAGAGGAAAAAATATATAGATGTTTTATAGGCTTGAATTTAAAAGGCAACAATTTGTCGGCTTCTGCAGAAAATTTACACAACACACATTTTGGGAGGGCGTAGTAGGGGGAATTTTTGCTTAATTCTATAATTATGATGATTCCTATGTATGTGAGGCTTCTTTTTTTTTTAACTGTGGAAAGATTCTGAGTTCAACCTAGCAGGCTTCAGCACTGAGAACTTCCTCAAGTACTCAGCAATTGTCTCTTTCTCTATGTGAAAGAATCCTTGTTCTTGTGATCTGTCTGGAGACAAAAGGAGGAATCTTTGTGGCTTCTGCATGTATCCCTGTTGTCAATGGCATCTCCATTATCACTTCTTTGTAGCTAGGCCTTGCCCTCATTAAAGTGAACAGCCCCTTCCTACATAGGTTGGGTGAATACTCTAAATACTATTTTTGCATTATACATAAACAGACCAATCTTTAGAGATGTTAACAACTGCCTGCTGCTCCCCAGTAACATTTAAAAGCTTAATCATAGCATGCAGGAAGAAAATCTTCCCTAGTTCTATTTTTCATATAAATGGGGAAACATTTTTGCCATTTAAATCACATTCTTCAGCTTTTCAGTGACCCTGTCTGATCTTTAGACTGGAGACATACAAGCACTGACATTTATCAGAGTATCATTTCCAGGATGTGAACTGGCAAGCGGAGGAAAGATTTTACTAAGCTTTTCAGGTCTTCTTTAATACATCCTTTTAAAGATAAATAGCACAATGCAAACACAGCCTTCATTTATATGGTATCTTGTAGCAACTTCATCCCCCCCTAGCAATTTTTTTTTTACCAAGTTTAATACAATTACAGAGATAATGGGTTGGGAATGTCAACTGGTGGGCAGAGCCTAAGACAGGAAAGCAGGGCAACTGATTTCTATTCCCAGTTTTGCTGCTAGCTTGTCTGTGACCTTGAACAAGCCACAAAATCTCTCCCAGTCTCAATTTCCTCAGATGAAAGATGGATAATAATACCCACCTTTTAAGGCAAATGGAGATTTTGGACTAAAGGTGCTATTAAATATTAAGGGATATTCCTTATTACTTATCTATTTTATTACAAATAAGAGGGAGGGAAAAGTAAAGATGTTAGGGGACAAGCTGTATATTATTCAGCTGACAGATGACTAGCAAAAACCACATAATTTAGTAGGATTTGTTTTTTAAGATGATTCAACCAAAATCAAGTTATTTTAAGAGTCATTTATATTGGGTAATGACTTTGAGATTGGAGAAGAGAGTAGACAATAATTTCCTGTCTAGCTTTGATTCTTCTACTTTTGAAATTACTTATCCAAGTTCAAAGTGTAATCGCACCCAGACCAGGAAGCTGGATTCCACCTTGGAACTATTATACTATGTTTCTGTAGTCATATTTTATTTTGCTGCTAATTTTTTTAGTTCTGCAGAACCCTAGGTATACATGGCACTTTACAGACAATTTAAAGACAGTTTTTTGCCCCAAGATACCTGCAGTTAAAAGTTCTGCATTTGCTCCCTTTGAAGTCAAAAGGAAAAACTTTCATAATTCTACTCAAAATTAAACTGAAAAGGGGCAAATCTTGAAATGGCCTGCGTTTAAGATTGCCATCTTTGAATTTCAAAAATAAGGGACTGGTTTTTTAGGACTCCTATCCTAGATTTGTTCTCTAGCACAGCAGAAATGCTTTGCACCTACTTTGTGTGGCGTTATGTGGCCAATATACAGTTACCAACAGGCTTTTATTTTTTCATCTCTTAACAAGATCTGAAATTGCTGAGCACTGCTAAAAGCAGCAAGAAGTACTCTTTGTAAATGTAGTTGAGTACTGCTTCTTTTTCTTATTATCATCATCATCATTATGAGGAGGAGAGCTGGAATGGGAGTACTGAACAAGAAAGCAAAGACTAGATGGAACTAGCTGTACATATTCCAACATGGGTCTCTGAAAAGGAAGATGGAAGGGGAAGGGGGAGGAGGTCACTATAAACCAGGGCATAGTCAATGCTTTTGGCATATCATGGATTCACATAGCCCAATACTACATGGCCGGGAAAGGTGACAGCGGGCAACTGCACCATCACTGATTTTGACTTGGAATTCCTTCCCTCAGCCTTGCTGGGTTGAAACTTAGCTTCCAGCAAGTAAAGTAGTTTCATCTAGTCTTTGCTTTCTTATTCAGAATTGGCCCCATAGAGCATGCTTTTCTGATCTGCTATTGTCTCCATCACTTGAAGGAGGTGTAATAATAACAATTTAAAAAACCCCTACCATCATAAGAAGGGATATTAATTTTTCCACTCATTCTGGTGAACAGGCCTTTATAGTCAGGATTTTTCTGTATTATAATCAGCCAACAAAAGCAATATCATGTGACTAATTACATAGTACGAAGGAGCAAATCCAATCCCCTTTTCTGCAGCTGAGGAGGGTACTTGTGAAGTACCCTTGAAAACTTGATACCATTTTGACAGGTTACAAAGATGGTTGATAATGGTAATCACATAAATGTAATATGCTTAGATTTCTGGTTTGGAAGCAAACATTTGACTTAATACCACATTACACATTACATTGTGCTCAAGATACTAAAAAGATACACAATCAACAAAGAACATTTGAAATAGATTAAAAGCTAGCTGATAGATCTAAAATATAATTGCAAATGGCTCATCGTCAAGTGGGTATGTTTCTAGTAGGGTCCCACAGAGTTCAGTTCTTGTCCCTAGACTATTTTCCTCCTTTCCTTTGAGGCTAAACAAGATCTAAGATTTTTGTCACTGCATGAAGGAAGCTCTTGTCTCTGGTCCTCAACCAGAACCCATCGAAGTCAATGGAAGAAGTGGAATCAGCTTCATTGGGCTGTGGATCAGTCCCTTATTCTTTAATTCAGGAAAAACACTTCAGCATGTAGTTAACTTTGAGTGTTTGCTTAAGTCTTATTTACCTCAAAGTGATTTTGGTTATTGGCCATATGCTATTTAACATTTTTATCAGAGACCTGGAAGAAACCATAAAATCATCACTGTTGATATTTATTGATACAAAGTTTGGGGAAGGAATAAATAGTGAAGAGAATAGGTCAGTCATACAAAGCAATCTCAATCACTTATTTTGTTGGGCATAGGCAAACAACATGTGTTTTAGTATGATAGAATCATACAATACTAGAACTGCAAGCACTCATAGCAGGACCAACTATCATCGTACCATCCCTGACGTGTTTGTCTAACCTGCTCTTAAAAATCTCCAATGATGGAGATTCCACAACCTCCCTAGGCAATTTATTCCAGTACTTAACCACCCTGACAGTTAGGCTTAACATAAATGTATACATCTAGGAACAAAGAATAAAGTGCATACCTACAGGCCTATTATTCTATGCTGGGACTCTGTAAAGGATTTGGAGGTCATGGTACATAATAATCCATATATGAACTTCCAGTGTAATACTGTGGCCAAAAAGAGCAATGCAATCCTTGAATGTATAAACAGGAGAATATTGAGAAGTAGTGAGATTATATTACTCAATATTTGCCATTGGTGGAAACTCCTATTGCAATATTGTGTCTAGCTTTGTGTCCACAGTTTAAGAAGGTGTCCAGTTAATAAACTAGAAAAAGCTTAGAGAAGAGTCCCCTGATAGAGGGAAAGATTTAAGAACATGCCTTACAGTGACAGACTCATAAAGTTACACCAATTTAGCTTAACAAAGAGAATGTCAAGGTGTGACTTGATTACAGTCTTTAGGCACATGCAGAGGGGTCAGAAATTTGATAATATAGGGTCTTATTTACCCTACGAGATTAGGTCGAATTTATTAAAGTCAATTTTTTTAGCATCAGATTTTATAAAGTCGGTGCACGTCCCCACCGTGAACAAGTGTTCAACATAGTATGATGCATTGCATCCCCAGAGGGGTGGCTACCATAGACTTTTGCAGGGATGCACTGCCCCACAGTTCCTGCCACTCCTTTGCATTCTGGGTTAATCTTACAATACCTGATGAGACAATGACAGTGCAGTGAATGGTTCTGGGTACATGGCATGAGTGTCCCATAATGCACTCATCTCCTCCCTTCCCCTGCTTGAAATCAGTGGCAAATAGTCTTTTCATGCCCTTTTTTCCATGGTTATCCATGAAGATGCCAAGTCAGGACAAGCATAGACTCCGGTCAGCTGCAAAGTACTATGATAATCATAGAAAATACCTTGTGCCTTATGCTGAGGCTGTCCAGAACCTAGCCAGAAGCTGCTATAGCAATGAAGAATGTGAGGAGGCCATGAACATAGACATGTATAAAACACATGCGTAGAGCAATGGGCAAATGCTGGTGGCAGTCGCTCCTGTTGACACAGTGGAACGCCAGTTCTAGTGTTGTCAGACAAGCACAGACTGGTGGGACTGCATAGTTATGCAGCTATGGGACGATGAGCAGCGGCTGCAAAACTTTCTGCATAACGCCACTTTCTTGGAACTGTGCGAATTGCTTTCCCCTGCCCTCAAGTGCAGCAATATCAGAATGAGATCTGCTCTGACAGCTGAGAAGACAGTGGCAATAGTCATGTGGAAGCTTGCAATGCCAGACAGGTACAGGTCAGTTGGGAGTTAGTTTGGAGTGGAGAAATCTACAGTGGGGGCTGTTGTGATCCAAGCAGACAAGTCAATCAATACCCTTCTGCTAGGAAGGGAAGTGACTGTGAGAAATGTGCAGGACATAGTAGAGGGCTTTGCCACAGTGGTTTTTCCTAAGTGAGGTGGGGCGAAAAACAGAACACACAACCCTGTATTGGCACCTGACCACCTTGCCAAGGAGTACATGAACCACAATGGGTACAGTCAATGGCGACTAGTGACAGAGAAAGGATGGGGGGATCGGCACCGACTCTCTCCACCTTCTTGCCCTGCTCACTCCGCCCTTGCTTCATCTTCCCTGCCTCGCTTCTTCCCAGCACTTCCCGGAGCAGCATGGCTGGGGGGAGACACCGCATGGGCTGGAGCCACCCGACTTCTGCCTTCCCTGCGGCTGCTACTTGTGAGTGTGTGTGTGAGGGGGGAATACAGTGCAGACTGCTGCTGCTAATGCTGGTCCCTCCTGCTTCAAAGGGGTGCATGTGACCCTATGTGAACCCCCATGCATTGCTCCTGGGGATACCGGTGGATCAAAAGGGCCATTTCACCAACATCAACATGGGATGGTTAGGAAAGGGGCATGATGTGCACATCTTTAGGAACGCCTGCCTCTTCAGAAAGCTACAAGACCAGAAAATTACCATCAGAGGCATTGAAGTGTCAATAGTGAACCTTGGAGACCCAGCCTATCCCTTACTCCCTTGGATTACAAAGACAGCCTGGATCAGCAGTAAGGTACAGTTCCACTACAGGCTGAGCAAGTGCAGAATGGTGGTAGAATGTGCTTTTGGATATATCTCCATACATGTTACTAAACTGTTCAGGGAAGCCACTGCTCTGTAGGCAGAGTGACTGCCACTGATCACACCCAAGTGCCTTAACCCACTTGTATCATGATTAAAAATGTGAACTCACCAGAAGTGCCCTCCCCACCATCAGGGCCCAGCAGCGAGACGTCCTGGGAGGAAGGGATTGGCTCCAAAGCTAAAAAAAGGTCCTAGCTGTTGGTGAGATCAGCTACTCTGCTTGCCTGCTGACCATTCTCTTCCTCCTCAATGTCCTCCCTGCTGTTGCCCAAGGCTGCCTGAAAAATCTCTTGGGAGGTATCCATGGACTGGGTTGGGACACTGGTTGAGTCCTGCCCTAGAATCTCATGCAGCTGCTCAGAGAGGCAGCAAGTTTGCTGCGATAACCCAGACAATCTGTTAGCCTTCTCTGTCTCCTGGTAAGCCTGCCTCAGGTCCCTTATTTTCATGCAGCACTGCCGGGCATCCCCGGCATATCCTTTCCCACCATCTCCTGTGTGATTTTAGCACAGATATCAGCATTTATTTTGCTGCTTCATAATTCTGCCTGCACAGCTTCTTCTCCCCACACACAGTGATCAGGTCAGGGACTCTTGCACACACCACACCGGAACTCGTTTGTGACCCTGGGCATTCACGGTCCGGTGTGCTGCTCAGGTGTGCCGCCTCCTCTGAGATTTGCTTGCCACATGGGCCAAACAGGAATTGAAATTCAAACTTCCCAGAACTTTTCCTGTGCACCAGGAGAGCAACAGAGTTGAAAGTGATAGCCAAAGTGGTCACACTGAGGCACTGTGGGACACCTTTTGGAGACCAAGAATGTCGACTTTCCCAGCACTGCATTCGCATGACCTTAACGTTGACCATGCAAGCTTGAATTTAGTGTTACTCCTAGTGAAAAGCAGGAGTACTGAAATTAACTTTAACAGCTCTTAAAGTTGTTGGAATGGGGTTGGTGGTGTAGCCTCATTGTTTAGAATATTGACTTGTTGCGGCTAAGTTGGACCTAAACTCATAGTGTAGACCAGATCTATGGCTCCTCAATTTAGTAGCAAACGTATAAGAAGATTCAATGTCTGGGTTTTGGCAAATTCAGACTGGAAATAAAGTGCAAATTTGTAACACTGTCTGTAATTAACCACTGGAACAAGAGTTGTTGTGGCTGCAATGGTTTCACTACCCTTGAACATTTTAAAAGCAAGCTGGGCCTTTTTCTAAAAGACATTGCTGTAGTTCAAACAGAAATTAATTCAGGGAAATCCTATGGCTTATGTTACACACAAGCTCAGACTCTCACTAGATCACGGTGGTTTCTTTTGACCTTATACTCTATCAACCTCTGAAGTGGAACCAGATCAGTTCTTCTGTATGAGGTGTGACTTAAATGAGAGTAACTGTACTTAAGGTTGGTATCATGGGGGGCATGTGAACTAGTCTTGCCCCTTCCACCTGAAGCCACACCTTCTCCTCCCCCTGCCAAAGCCTAGAGTCCCCTCATTGCGATCCCCAGCCTGCCTTAGGCCACCCCAGGCTAGTGCCCCCAAGCTCAGAGTGCTGAGAGGGTATGTGGTGTGGCCCCGGCTCCCCCCAACACCAGACTGCCAGGAGTGTGGGTGGCCTGCCCCCCACCCCCAGAGCACCGAATGGGCGACAATGCCCCAGGGATAGGCGAACTGGCAGGAACAGATCTGGGGGTGGAGTAAAGAGCCTATAACACCCATCACCCATGGTTGGATCTGACTGGAGGTGGTATGGGTACACAAGGGAACACTTCAAGTGAGTAGCCTTGTATGCTCTGCTGCCTGAAGTGGAAGATTAACCTACAAGCCATCTTCGTGGGTGTCATCTCAATGCCCAGCCTTGCTACTTAGGTCAAGTGTTATGATCTGCAATTGCCCTGGACAGTGAAGGTGATTAAGCAATAGGCAGTGTTGTCTTCAAGTCGTCATTGTCAAGTCCAAGTTGAGTCTCCAGTCACTACAGTTCAAGTCTCAGATCGAGTCTCTAAAGTCACTCTTGAGTCAAGTCCCAAATCGAGTCTCAAGTCTTAATTTAAAAAATGTCAAGCCATCAATATCGCCATTTTCTGACAATTTTTTCACCAAGTCGATTTTACAAAATTAGCAAATCTCAAGTCAAGTCTCAAGTCCCAAACAATGAACCCGAGTCGAGTCTCAAGTCGAGTCACCTAGGCGACTTAAGTCAGACTCGAGTTCAAGTCGTGGGACTCGAGTCAACAACTCTGGCAATAGGAGAATAGTTCATACATAGTTCATCTCATATCTATGAGATAATGATATTGGGGTCATAATTGGGTAAGCTATATTTGTAATGGGTAAGATAATTAGCATCTTTGTTAAGGCCCATTTGTAAAGTGTCAGATTTAAGCATGAATGACAGTATCTTACCCATTACAAAGATAGCTTAGCCAATTATCACCCCTAATATCATTCTCTCATAGACACTAACCTCCCCCCCTCGCCTCCCCTCTGTTCTAAAATCTGATTTGTCACATTTATATGTGTTCACTTTTTTTGATTGTATCCCTTTGGTATATATGGTCATGCCAATTTTCTTCCACAATTTGATCGGAGGAAGTGGGTCTGGCCCACGAAAGCTCATCACTTAATAAACCATCCTTTAGTGTTTCAAGTGCTGCATAGTCCTGTCGTTTGTTTAAGAAAATCAACTCTGTGAATATGTGGCAAATAGAAAAGGAGGCTAGATTAGTTGAATAAACTGTTTGCTGCAAATAATTTGCCCAGCTGGAGATATATTTTTAGTTAATGTTCTTATATTGAAATTTCCTCCGAATTGAAACTCATCTGTGGAATAAAAAAAATCACACGAAGTTTTTGAACTATAAAAAATAAAAGTCATTAGGATTTTTCAAAGGCTTTGTTTTTATCACTAGGAATGACTTTGCTAATGAAATGGAAGTTTGCTACATTAGACCCAAGGCCTAATGTTTTATTACTCCTGAGCACTTTGATCTTAAATTTGGACCAAATACTGTAATCAAGCAACACTCAATATTCCTACTGGTATCAGTGTGAGTGCCACATATAGTCTTGATGCAGAATAAGATCATTATGGAAAGGAACATGTATTCTTGTGTAATGTGTTCAGAGTTATATGGCCCACATGAGACCATGCCCCTAAAATGCAGTGTAAGTCTGCCTGAATTTTATCTAAAAAGGGAAGCAACAGAAACAACAAAAATGACTTTAGCCATAAATATCTGTTATATGGAACTCATTCATAACTCTCCAAGCATTTTACAAAGGAGAGCAGTATCTTTAATTTCATTTTACAGATGGGAAAACTGAAGCACAGTGAGGGAATTTGACTTGCCCAAGGCTACTCAATAGGTCAGCAGAGCCAGAAATGGAACCTATCTCTATGAACGCCAGTGCAACACACTATTCACTAGACTACACTGTCAAAGTTGTGATTTGATAGGAAGAACAAGAGTAAGGTCTGGCTTACATGAAAATATTTGACAGTATTTCCATGTGGTGGTGTAAATCAAGTGATATGGCACCATGCTGACCTCCAATTTGTGATTAATGCAGAACAGATGGAGGTGGTCCTAGACTAGCTGCCAACAACTAGCGCCCTAAGCGAACCATGCAATCGGCGCCCCCACCTCCAAACCCCTCAATGATATTGCACCACCATTTGGTGCCCCATTTAACTTGGTGCCCTAGGCGACCGCCTAGTTCACCTTTATGGACGGGCTACCCCTGAGAACAGATCAAATCACACTCAGCATAATCAAGACTGGTTGACGTGATGCTGACCAAGAAGCATCCTGGCTGACATAAATTGTATTGTTGTGGTCCAGCTAACACAAATCTTCACAAATATGCTGACACATGATCACACTTTGTAATGAAGACAAGCCCTAAACTCTGTGACATTGAAGAATACAGGTTCATTACTCTTTTACTCAGGCACCACAACTATTCTTGGGATATCCCTTGGGATATCTTCTTTTACTGTGTCTGTTTGTGTGGGATATGTTTCACTCACCATTTCTGAGTGACCTTGTTTGCATCATTACTTTTCATGAATCTGCTGTTCTTTAAATAGAGTTTGGAGTTTGCAAGTGTATATAATACTATTAATAATAGTTTGTTCTTATATAGTACCTTTCATCTGCTTATCTCAAGGTCCTTCACATATTAAACTAATGAATTAAACCTCAAAATAACCCTGTCAGATAGGGATTACTATCTCCACTTCACATGTGGGTAAGTTTGCTGTTGATAGCTTACATTTCATGACTTGCCCAAGGTCATGCAGGAAATCTGTGGCAGGAATGAGAATAGAAACCAGATCTCGCATTCTCAGACCTTAACAAGACTATCTTTTCTGTTTGTGAAGCTATTATGCAGTTTATATAGATTTACACATGTGTTTTAAATAAGTAAAATTTCAAAGATCGGACTGTTCTGAACAAAGGTTTATACACAGATGATAAAGGTCTACATTCGCGAAAAATTGCAGACTGCTTGCAGATTTGCACGCCTAATTGGTGCAGACAATTACAGGGACTGCACGCATAACCAATTTTGTGTATGCAATTTTCTGAACGTTTAAACCAAAAATGTTCAGAAATGTAAAAAGATAAATGTGAAAGAAGTGGTTTCAAATAAAACACATGTATGGTGTAAATATTAGGATTAGATCTTAAAGTTAAGGATATTTAAATCTGGCATTTTGGCTTGGGCGTGGTATACACAGATTAACAGTGTTTGTTATGCACTAGATCAGGGTGGGAAACCTAAGGCTTGGGGGCCAGTGATAGCCCTTGGCTTCCCTGGATCTGCCCCTGAGGCTCAGGACTCTGCCCCAGCATTGGGGAACCCATGTTGGTGCTCCAGTCTCTCCTTCCCCCCCCCCCCCCCCCCCCCCCCCCCCCCACAAGTCCCAGCCATCCTCCACAGGGCTGGAGCACACAAAATCTACTAGCCTGTGCCCCCCAAGGCTCTGGTGTGTGAGGGGAATGTGGAGAGCGTCTTTCTCCTTCTCAGTTGCGGGCCACATCAGAGAGGGTTTTTTTTGTTTTTTTACTTTTTTTTGCTTCTCACTTGTGTGAAGCCCTTGACTGACTTTTCTGTGGGTCAGCGGCTCCCGCCCCAAAAAAGGTTCCTTCCCCCTGCACTAAATCATTTTAATAATTTGTCTTAAGATGTGTTATATCTTGCATTTATTTGCAGTAAATAAATAACAAATTTCCAATCAAGGTTTACTCTCTTTGTTTAAGAGAGTAAACAAAACAATGGGTAGGAATAAATGGTAAATTTTCAGAATGGAGAGGGGTAACTAATGGTGTCC